>OZ018335.1:75110166-75710166 GCA_963969495.1 Ceratothoa steindachneri
TTTGAGAACAACGGCGCCAAGGACGATTGTTCAGTTATGGAACGGGACTGAGAATCACAGAATGCTGGTAGCACAATTATGAAAGACAAGTGGAAGTAAACACCTCGACTAGAGAGAAGACCAGGGCAATTACATATAATGAAACCGCTGGAAATTGATTTGGCGATGAAAATGTTATGTAGCGAAGATTTCAATTGTCTCCCATCGCAAACTTGTAGTTCTTGGTTGGGAATTTACCGCACTGAGCAGCTCCAAATGAGCAAAATGAGTGGATTGAGAGCATTGCCTGACAGTGTCGGGGTTCAAAGAGTTTCCTAAATCAACTATTTCGATGAGATTCTCTCAAGATTTGGTTTTGGTGATAATGGCGGGGTTCAAAGAATTTCTACAAATCAAACATATTTTCTTTAAGCTACTTTCATTTGGGGGATTTGTTATTAATGGAAGGTTTCGACGAGTTTCTCTAAATTACACCTACTTTATGAGCCCTCTCAAAAGTGGGTTTGGTGAAAATTGCGGGGTTCAACGAATTGCCCTTAATTAACCTCATTCCGATGCATGAATCTCTCCCAAGCACGGGTTGGAGATAATGGTAGAGTGAGCATGAGCTAACGTGCACGAGATTGAACTGAAGTTAGTTATTATGCGCAAAATACAGCTCTCGCTCATAACTTTCAATTTATTCAGCCCAATTTGCACCACCTTTACCCTAAAGAGTTTATACCTGTAGGTTATCGTACAGAAATTTTTCAAACCTTAGATTTATCTGGCGACGATTAGGCAAAATGTTGTGATACTATATTTCTATGATATCCCCAAAGAGTCAGTTTTTTAAAATATTTTCATAAATCACATCATTATGAATCTTTCACAGGACTAGGTTTTATAAAAGGTTCTAAGCGCTTCGATAAATCACATTTATTGTCCAATGAAAAATTGGGCCGATGGATATTGCGCCCTATGCGAGGTTAAAGGGTTACACCGATTCTTAAGGGAGAGATGATGTAACCCTAGAGTAAAGGTTGCTTGTTTGAACACGGAAAGATGTGTTGCATTGCAAACAATTTAAAAGGAAAGAGTACGTTACCCCGTTAGCATCAACTGTCCAAATGTACCATTAAATGACAGTTATATAAAATGAATGCCTATAATTTTACCGACATACGAATATTGTCCTATTTATTGGATACCTGAATTTTTATCATTCAAGGCTGCTTTGAAAATTCCCATATTAAAAATTTCTAATGTTGTTGTTTTAACTTTAAGGGTTTATGTGTTTATTTCTTGTCAAAAGATGTAACCTAAATTAAATTATTTCTTTATTTTTTGGTTTTTGAATATTCAGTAACGGTAAAACCAAATAGGAATCTTGTCAAGGTCACTCACATATAGTTTTGAAAGATACAAAAAATGTTATCGGGTGCCCGAGAAGATCAAGCGATTTGTGGTAACCACTAGATGAATTATAACACGACTTTCTCTTACTGATATGGTTCAAAGGTATCCAGGTATTTATGACACTTGTGGTAAACTCTAATGTAATCTTTTAATGCATTTGGAGGGAAAGAGAGGGAGGGAGAGAGAGAGAGAGAGAGAGAGAGAGAGAGAGAGAGAGAGAGAGAAAGAGAGTGATCGCGTATTTGTGTATATTCTTCATTAAATTATTGGTCCTTTAATCGATGTCGAGCTGAGTATTGATAAGGTAACTGAAAAACCAAACCTCACTCATAAGCTTTAGTTAAATATCGATTAACTACTTTCATATTTCCATTTATCGAATCAAATTTAACGTTACTTTTTTGCCATTTAATAATGCAAAATACTAAGTTATTTTTTCGAGTAATAACGATATTCTATACTCAAAAATGACCTTCCTTTTATTGTTTTAATGAACGATAAGACAACCACATTAAACAAAAATCGTTTTCCCTTTTACCACATCATAAATACCCAAAGAATCAAACAAAAACTAACTAGCAAATTTTTGGCTTGTTTAGACAAATCCTTTGACTGCTGTTAAATGTTTGCAACTGTTTCAGGGAAATAATACAGGTATCGAAAACTTTTAAAAGCCCTTCTAGAAACTTTCTTATTTATATTTAGGGCGAATAAGAAAAGCACGAAATATCTTTTAATTTAAACTCCATTCCAATACATATTTCATTAATTATATTAACTTTTTAAGAATGAAATTCAAAGCGAATCACGCCATTTCATTAGATCACTAAACATTTAAATATGTATATCGTAGAAAACAACTGTTTTATATACTTTAATGATAAATAAGCGAAACAAAATCACCAAAATTTGTTTAAGAAGGTTGATTTTATTTCATGCTGTTTTTAATAAGCAAATAAATAAATTTTGTCACATAATTTTTGTTATAGTTTCGTTTTATATAAGCATATGTTTTAGAAGGGAATGAGTTGACAAAATAACGAATACTAACCCTCCTTTTTCTGAATTAAATTCTCTCTTAATTATTAATTAATTTCCTGTATTCAAGCACATGTAAAAGATCGCAAACTGGGACACTACGTTGCAATTAACTTAATTCTTCCATTGCTCCTCTCCGGACAGTTAATTGATTAATATTTTTTTTAGTAATCTTAGTTTTCTATGAAGGAGAATGTACTCGAAAGTTACTGAAATCATTCCTCAAAAGTATTATATTTATTATCATCTCTTTGGATAAGAGAGTAGGAATTCTATTGTTATCAACATATCTTAAGAGGACTTTAAAGGTTTATTGTAAAGAGAACAGAAAATTCTTTCATGTCTATGGTTTATATTGACACTAAAACGATGTGAGTGTCTCTTTTTTGGGAATGTTCGCGGACTAGAGATCAACAAATACAAGAACTAACACATGCTAAGAATCTTTATTTCTAGATCAATTATGAAGAATCTTACATCTTTAACTAAATTGAATTTCATCAGGCATTTCTTGACGAGAGTACAAGGTTGTTAATATCCATTAGTAATTTCCCAAATCTTAATGCCGCATTATTGTATATATTCCAATCAATGGGTATTTTATTTATAAATATCCCCATATGCCATACCACTTTTATTGAATTGCCACCTTTATGCAAACTATTTCTTGCATTTTTATTTTGTTTATGGCAGGAGAGCAAAAAGCTTTATCGACTTGAAGTCACCCTTAAATGAATCCCTGACCCTTTCTCGATCCCCTAAATTTCATATTTAATGAAGATCTCTACGTGGTGGGTAAAAAAAGAATAACTTCATAAATAGTAGTTACATTTAATGTTAAAATATTAAATAAGATATATTCTATGTTCCAATATATGGTGGTGCAAATAATTTTAACCAAAGTGATCTTTTTCGTAATGCAAGTAGATGGTCTTGCTCAGAGTACTCTTTTTCTTGCTTGTTTCTTAGCTCATATAATTTCCTTTTCAGGTCAGTTCTTTACTCTCTTGGCCAGCCCCTTTGCTGTTTCGAATTTGCTCTCATGACTAGCACCTTTTTTCTCCCTGTGGTGATTAAAGTCCTACTCCGTTTACCCAAAGTCAGGAGTCATAGGAGACTTCTCAATCGAAGCTACACTACATAATTATTTCTGGGAGACCCCATTTACAGACTCAACCACCTTTCACAGCCCTCTGCTAGGTTTCTAAACTGTCGACCCATGTCTATAAATAAGGCTGATTTTATTTGTTACTTTATATTTTATAGGATATTTGGCTCTCTTGGGAGTGTCAGAGACCTGGGTTTCTATGATCACACTAACACTATTTCATCTGACAGCCATCTCGATGGGCACTCATTACTCCGTCCCAACAGCTACAAGGAAAGATGGCGACGTTGTCTTACTCGCTGGTTTCGGTCTCCCCACCTCATTCATTATAAGCAAATTTACTAACATTGAAATTTTTCCCTCCTTTGCTCTGAAGTATTTTTACATAATTGGAGTTATTTAATTATTCTTAGCCACCGATTGGACAGATTCTTTGGCGACTTGGGTGAATTCCTAAACCAAACCACTTCGAGTTCCCCTATCTCAACTTTGGTTATCTTTTGTGACTTTAAGATCCCTCACCATTCTCCCTTATATCTTAGACCTCTGTAAATAGCCAGGCTGTACTTTCTCTCTTAATAAATCGCCTTCCTCATCCTGAAAACATGGAAATATACTTGTTCTTGTCATTTCCTTCTTTTCAATTCATAGCTTCACCATAACGAATCGCTTAACGGAAATTTCTGAAAAATTTCTTATCCAGTTCTGTTTCTCTTTTCCCCTTGCACTCACTCCTTTGTTTACTCCGTCCACCAGGTCTCATCCTTGCCGGCTTTCTAATTCGACCAGATCTTGCATTTATCTTTCCAATACCGGATATCACCAATCCTTAAATTGACCTGAATGGTCGCCGCCGTTTTCTTTCATGGATCATCTCTTCCTACTTTGATATCCATTCACATTTTCTCCCCCCCTTGGGTCTTATCCTTGGTTCTTAATCTAAGCTCTTAGCTTTGGTTTTACAAAGTAATTCGAAAAGCAAAGCAACACGGAAGAACCTAGGGGAAGCGTATTAGGGTAGCTCGAGTTACTGTGACGCCTACTGCTTCCATCGCTCACTCCTTTCCTACCCTCTCCTACAGCACCTTTCTGGAATATGTCAGTAAAGCCCAAGACTAATACATTCTACAACTTTGAAAACAATCACAATCTAGACGCGACTCTTTTCTCCTTGACCCTCCTCCACCCCTAGTTTCAATCATCTGTGCCAATTTCTTTGCGTTCTTCTCCTTCAACCCAAATCCCTATTCTTAGTTCCTCGCTGTTATTCTCCTCACCTCTTTGGTATCTTTAACACTTCTCTTCTTTCTGCTGAGGATTCAACCGATTTTAAACACGTTACTCTTCTGCCAATTCTAAAGAAACCTAGCCTGGACAAAAACGAAAACGACAAGTCCCTTCATTACTCTCATAAATCCTGTTCTTCTCTACCAAAGTCCTAGAAAAGCTGCTGTCAGCTAGAGTTTTGGTCGCATGCTCTCCTCAAACATAAATGAGATTCTTTTCAAATGTAGCTGACCACTGTCGTGGAGCGGCTGGTGTTGTTCAGCCTTTTCAGACTTCCATTCTAGTACTTCTGATGTTTTGGTAGCTCTTGCTACGGTCGATCTCACTATTCTTCTTCGTGGTCTTCATGAATTTCTGGATTTTTTCGGAAGGCTCTTGAAGCCTTCCCCTCGTACTTATCATCTTTTCCCTACTCTTTATTTCGGAGAGATATATTTAGGCGTCTGAGATGCATTTTGGTCTTGTGCAAGGCTTTGTTCTTGATTCGACCCTTTTTCGTATCTATCTTCTTGCCTATCACTTCAATTTTATGCCGATGACGCGTACCTATACCTCTTTCTCCCAAACTTCATGTACTGGGAGTGTTAGGAATATTCTATCTACGTACAGCATTCTTACCGAAAGAATCTCGGATAACTTTTTGAAACTCATTTAGGACAAATGTAGTGGGTTGCTGTTGGGAACTCTTTTGGATCTGTCTGTCCCTAAAACTATTGCTCCTATAATTTTCATGGTGACTTTACGGTTCACGTTTATAACACTATTAAAAGTTTCTGAGCCAGATTTGATAGTCAACTATTACTCAAAGCTCATGATGCTAATGTCTACAAGGTAACCTCTGCTTTATCCGAAATATTAACCCATCCGCAAAAATTTGACCCAAATAGTTTCGAGATCACCGTCCACACTTTCGTTTCCTCTTTCCACTCCACCTGTATCCCTCCTCTCGCTGGATACTATGCTTCCATTCTTCGATCCCCTCAACTTGGTTCTTCTCTACCAGATAATTCTGTTCAGCCACACTGGTTCGTGAACTGCACTGGGTCTCCATCCGACCCCACAGTTTTTAGATCCTCCTTTTTACCTACCCAATCTTAAATGCTGAAGCCCCCTTAACCCTCTTCCTCACTGATCCCTGAGAGCCCTTCTTCCTAGCCCTATACATTTAATGATTGGCACTAGTAAGTCTTTGGGCTGCAGCAGTGATCTTTCTTTCTCGATTTCCCCTTTAGAAGACGGAATAATCCGTCTGCAGCTGTGTGTAGGATCATTCCCCTCTCTTACTGCTTTCGAGCGGGCCTTGATGACCCATCTTTTCTCTCAGTCTGATGAGGCCTGTGACCTTGAAGAACACCATAAAAAAATTCTTAATATTATTGCTGTTATTATTTTTTTATTATTGTTAGTATTATTATATAAATATTGGATAATAGTTGAGAAATGAATATTGAAGAACTGTAATATGATTTATGCATAATTACTGATTGTTATCTTAAAAACAATTAAAATTGAATGGAAATAATTGAAAACGTATGCACGAAGGGCGTTCAAATAGTTACAGGCAAGTGATGATAAAACTTATAATATCAGGAGTAGAAAGTTTATTTTTCTACGTAGACTCCATCAAACTCAAAAGACTTTTCCCAACCTTTCTAATGTTCTAACCTTTTCGAATTAAACAGAGTTTATGCCATCGTTTTCGTCTCTTCAATTGATGAAAAAGGAATCTATTTTAAGCTTTTTTTTAAATTAAAAAATATCAGAGTGAAGAGAAGTGCGGCTGCTTAGTGGATGTGACAGTAGTTTCCATCGAAAGACTCGCAGTTTGAGCCTCACAAGTCATTTTATGATGAAAGCGAATGTGGCAGAAAGTTCCCCTCGGCTTTTTTTCTAATATCTTTGTTTACTTTTTGCAAAACACTTTCATGTCACATTATTTTTTATTACCTTGGAGTAAATGTAATGAGAGCACACTAAGTGTATCCCCAAAACATTTACCACTACTCTTTCAACTTGATCTTTTTGCTTTTCCTTGACCGGATCACCGCAACATCTCTGTAACCATTGCTTTGATTTTTGTTTATTTTTAGGATCATGTTCGTACTCGCATGTTTCTTCCCAGGTAAGTCTAACTTACAAAAATCCTCATGATTTGCATCCTATTTATTTAAAATTTGAATTGAGAGATTAGGTCTGGTCACAAAATGATCTTGCAGCGTTTTATTACTCATCGGGTAGAAGGTTTACTCAATTCAAGATGATTTTCAAGATTGCCTCAACAAAGCCTTTTCTACAACACGTACTAATAATTAATTTTTGCTTCTCTGATATGAGTTTTCACACGATCAGTTTTTCTTTCGTTGATTGAGGCTGTAGGTTTGCTTTATCGGTTACCATATTCACGAGCCTCTCTTCTAATTGAGAAGCGATATATGCATTTTATTGAGAGCAATGTCTCCCTTAATCTTTATTATACGACCAATAATATCATTTCTTTACCAACTAGGTTTGATCAAAGATTTCATGTCGGCTCTAACTTCCAATTTCTGAGAATCTATGTTTGCTTTGGGGCAGTATTACTGCTCGGATTTGTAAAGGACGTTAGAAGTTCAAAGATGAATATTTAAATTGAAATACATTTTGCATAATTTTTGACATGAGGAAAAGATATTTTCAGGAAACCTTTTGAACCTCTTTATATCTAAAGTCATATTTATAAGGAAAATCTGATATTGAGAATATTAATTTTAAAGGCAGTTTATTAAATAGAAAAGCGAATAGCATCTTTAATGTAATCACTCTTAACTCTGAGTTCCCCCAAATTGGAGTTCACCATACCACTTTCATTACCCTTCGTTTTGAAATACACAATTTCTTTATGGTCTAGCATCGCACCAAAAAACTATTGCCCGAACTAAGAAACTTCCCACCCAACATAGCAAAAAATCTTGACTTAGCGGGCAGCTTGAGATAGTGAATTATATAAAACTCTCAACAGTGACATTAACCTAAATCCTAACTTGATTTACATGTGTCAGAGGGAGATTTTAAACGGATCAAAAGGATTCAAGGAGACCATAACAGGATGTGTCTTGTTTTATAAATTAACCACTGTTTCTGATCCTCACCAAACCTATTTCAACGTATCTCGATAAATGGATTAAAAATTCGCTTCAATTCAATTTGCGAGAACAGATATTTAAATTCGTAGAAAAACCTTCGTAATTAGCAGGAAAGTCCAATTGCATGTGACAAAAATAATTTCAGCGGTTGGTCAGGCTATGCACTCACACACAAACATCATATGTATATACACTGTATATGATGCAGAGAGTAGACTAAGATTTAAAATAATATTTTGTGAGTTTATACTTCCAAAATTAATGTTTGTTTATACAAAGGCATTCTTTTTTGTCTCCTTTTATAGTGTTAAAACTTTATTGTAAAGGGTGAGTCCCAAGGTGGACTCGAGTTTCTTCCCCAGTCTTCACTTTTGTAGTGTATCATATTTGTTTTTCACAAATCATGATCAGCAATTCCCTTCCCTATTCTCTCTCTCCTTCGCCTATATCGATAACCTCATTGGTATCCCCTTATTTTAGCTGTCCATAAATTCCCGCCTCGCAGTCTCGAATTTGAGACTTTAGACCAAGCAGGGTACAAGATGAATCATGCGATTCACCCTCTATTATATACGGTCTCCTAGTATTTCACCCAAACCTATTCTGTCTTTGAGACACCCTTAAACATAGGTGATTAATGTGTAGTTTAATTGATATGAAATATAATTGTGGTTCACTTAGTTTACTATTAATATCCGCCGTTCGATGATATATTTGTATGAATGAAAATCGAGTTTTGAATTCCTGTTACCGGAACCATCTCTCTCTCTTTCTCTTTTTAAATATGATGATCTCTCAAAACTAAAAACCAAACTAACTGCATTTGAATACTCTTAGCTAGACACCTTCTCTGATAATAATAGCTTAGATTTAGCTTTTTGACATAATCTACTCCAAATTAAAGTCGATAACCTCGGCTATGATTCTTTTCCCCTATATTTAAAAAAAATCAAGAGAAGGAAACACCCTTTCCAGAAGACATGGGCTGTTAACAATGGGTTTGGTGCGTATAAGATGAAAATGAAGAAGATGAACTAGGTGATATAGAAGAAGATGAACGAGAGGAAGAAAAAGATGACCTAGAAGATAAAGATTAACTAAAAGAAGAAATGAAAACCTGAATAGCAAAGACTCTCAAATCCTTCTCTTGTAGAATTGATGTTGTAAAGATCTTCAAAATTAGGAATAAAGTATTAGAGAGGAAAAAAATGAAGCCTTATCTTAAAGCACATTGGTATTAATGATTAAAACGTGCATGCTACATTAATACTTAAATAAAATAAGTTCATTTCTTACATCATACATTTTTCTCATTTTATTTTATGTATATGCACAGATAAGAATAGAAATCTATATTTAGTGATACTAGTACACACTTATATACTTGAATGACGGAACCATTCGTGGCTAAACGCTTTAATTTAAATGTATGATACATCCAAAACGTAGGAATGAACAGGAAAGAGTCCTTCGCAGGCCACCTTCTGCTAATGGTAAAAAAATTGCATGAATTTACAGAATAGTACTACAGCATTGTAAAAAGCGTATTTATAAATATAATTTATAAGGGATTGTCAGCGGATAGCTTGGCCAATCGCCTGTACCTAATTTTAGTTCCTTCAATCGTGCATCAATTCTTTCTCTTTTCCACTAATCCAAGTGTTATCCTTTGCTTCTGTGAGCAAGGTATGTACTTGCTTTTTGTGAAATATTTATCCATTCGATTTTTAACCTACTTTTAAATAATGTGTTACTTAGGTTTTGTAATTTAAAATTATCGGGAACTACACATTCTTTTAATGGTTTATTAAATATTTTTGGTAGAAGAACAAAGGCCTCTCACTTCGATTGTTCTATCTAGTACAGATTAATAGAATGAAAACCAGGAAATTTAGAAGCATTATTTTATTCAGAAGCATCATTTTATCTTCAGTACCAAAACGTTATTCTACGGTTGACTATTGCCACCATTAGTAGCCTCTCCAAATAACTGATTTCTTCATGTGCTATGAAATAATTTTTAATCGTAGTCAATTTCTACTGTTGAGATGTATAAAAAAATTATGTTTTTTTTTTAAGTCCTGAATAATAATCATTTATAGGCGCATTTCAGAGCTGTGGGTCGTCGCAGAGCACCTGCTCAGCTAGGCGAGAAGGAGTGACGGAAGAGAAGAGTGTTGTTTTCACTTTCGAAAGCACCGAGAGAAGGAGAGGAGCGTATGGTTGTAAGCAATTCATTTCAAGTCGTACGGGAGGGATTGAGAAGGCGCGGCCACTCATGCATCACAAACAACTACGATGTACACGCACCAAAGAGTCAGAGCTGGAAAGCAAACTTCCTGGAGTTGGATAAGGTTAATGGAAAAAAATTAAGACAGGTAGGATGGGGTAGAGATGTATAAAAAAATGTTCGTAAGAAAAGAACTTTAAAAACGATTTAGATGAGGAGCCAGTGCCCTTCTCAGAGGAAGCACTTTGCAGGGGAAAAGCCTCCCTGGAAAAGAAAAACAAGGCCTGCAAAGATTTAAACACATTGAAGTAGTCGGATAGTGAAAACAAAGGGTCTATCACGAACAACACATGTTTTATCGTATTTCACTATCTGAAAGTTGTCCGAGAGACATTATGTGATGATTTCATAAGTAAAGAGGAGAATGGTAATTGAGTCAGAAAAAGAGAAAGGGAAGAATGGGAGGCTGATATGAGTATCATTACCATAAAAATTATATGACAAAACATAGTAGCGGACTTTATCAGACCAATAGCATTCGATTCAAATCTAGAATGATTGGGAGTAGGATGATAGGTACAACAGGAACGAATAGAGAGAGAGGTTCCAGACATTCAGTAGACGATTGAGGATGACGGTGCGATCGACACTATCGAAGTTGTAAAGATTTAAAAAACAGGATTAGAATTGTTGACTGAGCAGAGTCGTAGCTCGAGAAGGCACTCACTGACACTCGAGAATGCTGGTTCAGTGCTGTGGTCAGCCATAATGCCAGAATAAAAGCGGCTTCGATTCCCAAGGAGTACATGTGGTGAAAAATCCAAAAACATTTGAAAGTGAAGGAACCTGAGAGATTGGGTTCCACTAGCATCCGGGATTAATTGGATTCAAGGTTGGATTTCTTTAGTTAAGAGGGAAGCGTATAGGAAGGAACTGAAGATAAAGATTGGTTGTAAAATGAAGTGGAGAACGGGTGTTTTTTTAGATACGAGTAAAGGGAGGAATGATGCTGCTTTCGGGAATTTAGGGATAAAGACGGAAATTGAGTGTGTGTGTGAAGTACCGCATGTCGAAATACAGGGAGAGCTGGTAATCCAGAGAGAATACTAACAATTTTGACTCGAAAGAATTCTGAGAAATTAATAGGGGGAAATAAAGAGGATAGATAGTCTTGGATAGCTCTGTTCAGAAGGTGTTAGACAAAACCTTGCAAAGTTTCTATTGATTATTTTGATTCTCAGCGTGGATAGGGCGCTTGTAAACTTTACTAGCGTATTTTGAAAGGTGTTTGTGCATGAGTGGCCAGGATGGAGGAGATGGGGAGAGCCGATTAACTTTCTTTTTTTTTTTGGTCTTTATAATTTTCTCTTAGGAACGTGTTATACTTATCTGTTTTGGTTCGCATTTGTAACTTTTCTCTTCCTCTCACTGAAACCTTTATATATTGTGTTATCCATGGGGCTGAGGACCGTGATATCTTCCTCGTTACTAGTGGTGCACAGCTATTAATTCACCTGAGCATGGCATTATTAAAAATATTTACTTGTTTATCATCATCGTCTGTGTTTAATATAGAATTTAAAGTAGCAACTTCACTCAATAGAAGGTTACAAATTCTCTCACTAGAGTAGCTTTTAAGACAACAGTAAGATTTAAAAATGGGCGCTCTCCGAGGCTTTTTAATGTTTAGTGAAACAGAAATAGCCTCGTGGTCTGCCATCGGACTAAGTAATACATCCAACGCTGCTATCATATTTTTATTATTTGTAATCATTAAATCAATTAAAGTAGCCTAGTTTTGGGTAATACGGGTTGGCTTAGAGACTAATTGTTCTAATTGTTCAAGTTCTTTACTTGTCTATGCATAGCCCTATCTCTCTCTTAGCCTTGCAAGGGTAGGGTAAAGGCAAAGCCCGTTTACTGTTCAAATGTGGTGGGAGAGGATCCCCTCTACTAGACGGAAGTGCACCTTAGCCGTCCTTGCCCCTTTCGGCACCAAGTTGGGACGAGGTCTGGATCGATAGCGACTCCTTTATTTTAGATTTGATTTAAGAAAAGTTTGGAAATAATACTGGGCTTATTCATTGGTTACTATAGTTTTCGACCGCAGAAAAAGAGTAAAAACAAGGTCGTTGAGGCATATCTTGCATCCAGACGCTCCCTCCTTTTCCATTCGAGATTTCCTGATCTTTCAGGTGTTACCTCCCTGGATGCGTTAAAGATGATATTCACACCAGTCTCACGGACAAGCAGTTCGGATGGTTTCTACCAGTTGCTCAAGTTTCCCAACGGTTGCATCTCCCACCCGAGCAACTATAAAGGTAGGCTGGCTCAAGAAAGTGCCCACAACAAAGTCTTATTAGTCGTCAATAGGTTTGCCAGGATCGGAAGATCCGTCATTTGAGAGAAACAAAGGCGGATTCCCTGACTTGCTGTTGGCCTTCCAGCCAACAATACAATATAGCACAGGTACTCGCAGCATATTCAATGCAGACTTATGCACCCAAAACGGTCGCAGTGGGAGGGTCAGCCCATTAAACGCAGGGATGTGGTTATTGGTGTGTAAATTGTCCATCCCATTAATGGCTCCTCAACCCCCAGGACCCATCAAATCTGATCTCCTTCAAATTATCGAGGTTATAGAGCGTTGTTTATAGTGACTCTAAAATCTCTCTTTTGACTTGCATGAGGTAGATGGCCACGTCCTTAAAACTAGGTAAGAGAGAAATGAAAAGGCAGTTGCAAGTTTTAAAGAGATGCAGAAGAAACCCCGAGAGAAAGAGACCAGTTTCTCTAGGCAGTGAATTTTGTGGTGCCAGTTTCCATCTTCCGGGTAATGGGTAATGGGTAATAACATTGTGAATATTCGGCCGATTCTAAAGAAATTCAAAACCCTTATGTTGTTTTACATTCTCTTTCAAATGATATAATTGCGAAGTCCTCCCAAAGTTAGCTTGGAAATGATTTTGTTTTGGCAATAACATCATAACTATTCGGCCGATTCTATCTAACGAAATCTGAAACCCTTATGTTGATTTACATTCTATTTAGAATGACATAATTGTCAAATCCTTTGCAATGTTAGCCGGCAAATTATTTGGCAATAACATCATAACTTTTCAGCCGATTCTAACAAAATTTGTAACCCTTATGCTGTATTATATTCTCTTTCGAATGATATAATTGCCAAAGTCCTCCCAAGTTAGCCCGGAAATTATTTTGTTTTGGCAATAACATCATAACTATTCGGCGGATTCTAACGAAATTTGAAACCTTTATGCTGTATCACATTCCCCTTCAAATAATATAATTGCCAAGGTCCTCCCAAGGTTAGTCCAGGAATTATGACAGTTATGAAGGTCGTAAGGTCATAAATCGATAAGTCAGAGCACACGACTTTGGTCAGCAGACCTTGCTTGTCTCCTTCCTTGATAACTCTTAATTTTGAACCCGAAAAGATAAAGGCATACAAAAAAGAAATTTTCAAGCGTAGTGTTAAAAGGATGTTTCTTCCATTTTTCTCAGTGTATCTTTCGTGTCATACAAGTTAATGGACTGAAAAAAAGATATGAAGCGGATGCAGATTTCGCTCTGAATCTCCGTTATTTACTGGCATTAGTATATGTGCCTATGAACACGGTTGTCAGTACATTTGATTTACTATGTGTTACTGATATCTTTCCGCGTGAAGCTCTATCTGTAGTGGACTATTTTGAAGATACGTGGATAGCTCGTCTTCAGAGGAGAAACCGACGCAGACCTACGAAGTTTGAACTCGTGATGTGGAATGTTTACGAAACCCTTTTACATTCTTTACCAAAAACAAATAATTCGCTTGAAGGATAGCATAGGATATCTGAGACACAGGTTTCTGGATACCACCCTAATATTTGGATGTTTTTCGATTGCCTGAAGAAAGAACAAAATTATAATTATGTCAAAGTCGATCAATACTCGGCTGGTACTTCATCTGAACCACAAAGAGAGAAATATCGTGACTCTTCTGAACAAATAAAAAACCTTTTAGAAAGATATCCTTGATATAGCAACGTCGTTGATTATCTATTTGCGGGCAATAGCCCATAACCTAACTTTCTGATTTTAAACAAACCAATTTATAGTTTTAAGTTTAGTTTTAACTAATTTGTCATCTTTAATACTTCTGTCCTTAAAGGATTTTAACTATTCTTAATAAAAAAATTCTACCTTGTTTTTTAGTCGCGTGAGAGTCTAGTCGTGAGCGGCTCTACATCTCACTATGTGGATCGGTCGACGGTCTATCGGTCCCCGTTTTGTTTTTTATTGTAATAACATCATAACTCTTTTGCCGATTCTAACGAAATTTGATACCCTAAAGTTGTTTTACATTCTTTTTCGAATTATATAAATGCTCAAGTCCTCCCAAGATTAGCCCGGGAATTATGTTTGTGGGACAATAAGATCATAACTATTAGGATGATTCTAGCGAAATTTGTAACCCTTATAATGTTTTACATTCCCTTTCGAATAGTATAATTGCCAAAGTCTTCCCAAGATAGCCTGGGAATTATTTTGTTTTGGCAATAACATCATAACTATTTGGCCGATACTCTGCTAGACTAGACTAGGCTATAATATGCTATACTCTGCTAAGCAAACCTAGAATAACCTATACTATGCTAGGCTATTATAGGCTAGGCTATACTATGCTAAGCTATGCTAAGATATAATGTACAAGGGTAAGATATACTATTCTAATTTAGGTTATAAAATGCTATGCTAGGATAGCATATAGTATGTTAGGCTTGACAATACTAAGCTATGCTTGACTAGAGTATAATAGGATAGTATAGGCCATACTTGTCTAGGATAGTTAATGCTAGGCTAGGTTATACTATGCTAGGCTAGGCTAGGCTATGCTAAGTTTTAATAGGTTAGAAGGCTATACTATGCTATGCTAGGGTAGGCTAAAGTATAATAGGCTAGGTAAGGCTATGCTAGGCTATGCTAGGTTCTACTATGTTAGGCTACGATAGGCTAACTAACCAAGGCTATAATAAGCAAAGCTATGGAAGTTTATTCTAGTCTAGGGTATGGTATGATATACTAGTCTAGGATATCCTAGGCTAGGCTATAATATGATACGCTTGGCTATATTATGTTAGGTGTGGTTATGCTAGTATAGGCTATACCAAGCTAGCCTATATAGTATGCTAGGCTAGGATATCGTATGCAAGGATATATTAGCTAGGCTATAGGAACATATTCTAGCTTTGCTATACTAGGTTAGGCTCCTCTAGGCGACGCTAGGCTAGGCTCTGGCATGCAATGCTAAGCCATACCTGGTTATGCTAAGCTATAGAGAGCTAGGCTACACTAGACAATGCTACGCTAGGTAAGGCTATATTATGCTATGCTGTGCTAGGCTTTATTATAATATGCTAGGTTAGACTAAGGTCTACTAAGCTAGGCTAGGCTATACTAGGATACGATAGACTAGGCTATACTAAGCTAAGGTAAGGTAAAGTATGCTATAGTATCCTAGGTTTTACTAGGCTACCTAATTTATACTAAGCTAGGCTAGGTTAGGCCCGGCACAGCTATGCTATGTTTGGCTAGGCTTGGCTATATCAGGCTAAAATATGCTAGGTTATACTATGCTATGCTTGGCTATGATATGCTATGCTATACTAGGGAACTTTAGGCTAGGCTATTCTAGGCTATACTAGGGAAGTTTAGACTAGGCTATTCTATGCTAGGCTATTCTCTATTATGGTATGCTAAAGTATGTGGATATACTATTCTATTTTAGGCTAGACTATGCTATGCTATACTATTCTGTGCTATGCTATATTATACAATGCTGTGCTCTGCTATACTACGATATGCAATAATATTCTATACAGTGAAGGCACGCGACTTTTTGGTCAGCAGACCTTGTTTAATATCCTAAATAAACCATATGAAAGTAATTATTTCCTATATTAAAGATAAAAAGTATGATAAATCAAGGATCAAATCACGACTTGGCTATATATTTATTTCAAATTACAATATTTTTTTTTCTTGAATTGTTTTCAGTGAATTGGGTATATCGATAAAATGAGCTTGTCGATTAAATTTTGTCGATGAATTGTTGTCGGTAAATTCACCTAGACCCGTTTGTTAGCTCTACTTTTCAAGATACACCTACATGTCACAACAGGTTCCAACAGGCTTTCAACAGTGTGTTTCTTACCAAACTCACAGTCTTACTGCCCCTTCAGTATTGTTCTAACAGTCATAGAAGCTGGTTATGCTGTGCAAGTTTACGTTTTGAGGTGAAAGGTAGGTGATTTTCCTAGTCAAACACCTTTTAAACTTATAATAAATATTCATTGAAGCCTTTTATATTTATTTTATTTTCCTATTGAATGATATAAATACTTCTGTTAAGCTGTCATGCTCTGTATTATAATTAAAAATTTATGAATAAATTTTCTGTTATTTTCGAATTGTTTGTTGTTTTTTCTTTCAAATGCCTCGTACTTGTGTGAATAAGGCAGAAAACTTCTGCTAATTGTGGTGGGGTGACCTTTGCATCACAGAAGCACCGTATTACTACTATGGTTAGAAAGGTATATCACCTATAATTTGGATGCAAGATTGGTGAACAGGATAAGAACTGGGCTCCTCACATATATATATACTGCAACACTTGTGCTAATAACCTTCACTAATGGTTGAACACGAAGAGGGAAGGAATGCCTTTTGCTGTGCCAATGACGTGGCGGGAGCCAACAGACCATGCCAACAAATATTATTTCTGCATGATACCTCAGGTACCAAAGGGCTTGTCAAAAAATAAAAAGGAGTCTATTGAATATCCAAACATTCCATCAGCTATTCACCCAGTTCCACATGGGGAAGGTCTAGCTGTTCCTGATGCACCAACTTTGGTATCCTTCGAGTCAGATGAGAAAAGTGGTGAGGAGGAAGCAGAGAAGTATGACAGTGCTGGATTACTGTTTGAACCAAATTTTAATGAAGCACACTCTTCTAGACCACATTTCATAACAGAAGAAGAACTCTATGACTGTCAGGAATCTGCAACTACCGAAGAATAAGGCGGAGCTGCTAGGCTCTCGTCTTAAACAGTTGAATCTCCTAGCAGCTGATGTGAATATTTCAAAATTTCATGACTGTCAGCAGCAGTTCAACGATTTCTTCGTAATGGAAGGTGATTTAGTAGCCTGCACCAATATTAATGTTCTGATGGAAGCACTTGGCATCGAATACGAACCCAGACACTGGAGGCTGTTCATTGATTCATCAAAAACGAGTCTGAAAGGCGTCTTGTTGTACACCGGCAATAGTGAATCATCAATTCCTCTTGGTTATCTACCACATATGAAAGAAACTTATGAGAATAAAAAACATATGTTCTAATGCATAAAATATGATGAACATCAATGGCAGGTCTGGGGTGACTAAAGTTTTAGTTTGTTTAACAAGTTTTTTTTATTCTTCCTCGAATCGCTACGTTACCACAGGGAACCTTTAAAGTTTAAAGAAGTCAAGACCCTAGATAATAATAATCATAAATGATATATAGCACTCTTAGAGAATTATAACGTTAATCAAGGAGAAGTACGTAAACAACCCATACGTACGAACATTCTTCCATCACTCGGTCTTTCCATATACGAACCACATTAAATATTTTGGTGTCAAGGTGTGGGGTGCTACCTATACCACGACAGTGATATTTGAATTCAATGCATGAAAATACATAAGAATGAACTTAGTTCATTTCAGAAGCACAGAACTTTTCAAAAATTGTTGACCAACTGTTATTAATCGCGTGCACACGACTCTATAAATTACTATGTCGGTCGATCGATCGATCGGAGGGTAAAAATTTACTTTTCAATGAGTTTTGAAAGTTTTGAACGTCTTAAGGTGCGATGATATTTGTTAATTGATAATAAGTTTGTTAATTATTTTTTTCAAAAGTATTGAAACAATTGAGAGCACGCGACTTAGGTCTGTTGCCTTTGTATTGATTTCTTTTTTGTTTAGGTTTTGGTGCAAAAACAAAATTAAGTGGTGGTGGAGGGAGATTCCATCAGCCTCTCGTGTGCTGATTCACTCTGTTTCATGCTTAGACCCCACCCCCTCCCCTCATTTAAATATAGACAAAGAATTATATCTCCCTTTGCTTTCCTTCATTTCCTTCCGTCTTCTTCCACATATGAGGCTCTGATTCCCCGTTCCACCATTGTATGCTGCTTCTTTCTTGCGACTCCACCTTACCAAAAAACACCCTCTCAACTTACTTTCTTCAATGACCTGGTGACTGGTATTTTACATGTGGCACCGTTAAGTACATCTGCCAGAAATGGCAAGCTGATATAGGAATAGACGCAATGGTAAAAAAACATTCCTACACCCTTACTAATACTATGTGGCTCTGTCCCAGCCGACTGGAAACACCAGTTTCTATAGGAGTCAAGTTAACTCACATCGAGTGGGGTTAGTCATCGGATGAGATCTCTAATCCGTGTCGACTTTGCTGTGGCTGTCATTATACTGCTATATTCTAGCTCCCTTAGGGAGGCGCAACGGTCTCAAATTATATCCTCCATATTTTGAATATTCCCAAAAAGGTTTCGGTCGTGTTATAAGTTCTTGTCTTTAAGCATTTTTATGATATTCTATTTTTTTATATTTAATGCTATTTTTTATTTTGCATTTATTGCTCTTTTTCGTATGCCTTCTCTTTGTTTTCGTTCCACGTCTCACACCAATACACTCAATTTCATTCCAGCCTGTCTGAGCCTGACGACCTTTTGGCGAAGTCTGGGCGATCGATGCTGTTTGATGGCAACTCATTATTTGTCACGAATTTCAATGATAAGATTAGAAAGTTTCTGCCTCCCTTCCGCCCATGGCGTCTGTTGGGTGTGTTTTTCTTTGTTGTTTTTCCCTTGGTGTGCTGGCAAGTTTTGGGTTTTCATTTTTATGGTTCTCTCACGTTTATTTGTTTGTTGTTTTGCTCTGGTGAACTGGTATTTCTGTTTTTGTTTTTTTAATGGTTCTTCGCTTGTTTAGTTGTTTTTATCACGGTGATTTTGTGACACTGTTTTCTTTCTATCGGTGTAGAGTTTGAATGTTTTCTGGTTGTTGTTTTTCCCATAGTATGTTTGTGCTGTTGTTTTTCGAATCTTCCTGCTCGTTATCTGTTTCTTTGTTTTTTTGCTTGTTTTATTCATGATGTGTTTGCTTCATGTGTCATTTTATCTTTTTCATGATTTGTAAAGTTTTAGTTGTTTTGTGTTTGTTGTTTTCGCTTGGTGTATTTGTACGTCTCTTTTTGTTTGTCCAGCTTTACCATCTGATCAAGAGTTGTTTTTTTATCACCCTTAGTGTGTTTTTGTCTGTTTTCACTTAATTCATTGCTCCTCACTTATTTAATTGTATTGTTTTTCTTTTTTTTTGCATACTTAGGTGTTAGAATTTACATTTAAGAGATGGAGTAGGCTTTTTAATTATTAACTCGATTGATATTAAGCTGAAGAAAAATTGATGTCGTCTTTTTAAAAGGAAAGACAATTAATTTTCCAATATACCAAACAAAATATTCAGCAAAGTAGTTTCCATCATTATTGACGAATTTATTCACCTGATCAAATATATGAGTTTATGTTGTTTTCCACCTCTATATCAGAGTAAACTTCTCCATTTAGCTGATATTTTAATGACTTACATCTGGGGTCCTCAACCTGCAGAGTACCGCGGACTGCATCGACAAATCCGAGAGGAACCGTGGGCAAACCAATAAAAAAACCCTCTGAAATACACATATTATACAGAACAAAAAAAAATTGAAAGAATTTATTAATGAGACACCTGGTAACATTTCGAAGCACCAAGCTGATCAAAATCAGCAGGAATGGAACTTACCCTCAGCAAGAAAATTTCTTCCAAGTTGTCATATGTGAGCTGTTCAAACAAATATGTTGATCCAAACATCCATGGCACTTTCATTGCGTTCTTTACCAGGAACGGTAATTGACGTAATGAGAAGAAGACTAAACTCGTTTAAAAATATACTTAACCTAACCTCCTAACCTGAACTAACCAATTGACCTAACCTAACTAAACATAACTTAACCTATCCTAAAACACGCTTTTGAGAAAAAAAATGTTCGAAGACACGTTTGGAATGATTGAGGGCCGCACCGATGACCCAGGAAATGATCTAGCGCGCCGCACGCAATGGCAATTTTGACAAGTGGCCATGGACCGCGGGCCACGGGTAGGGGACCCCTAACTTACATGAAGGGTGTAAGGGCCGGTAAAAATGGAGGATGAACAAGAACTTCTCAACCTAACTACGATTTTTCTTGGGTCAAATGTGCCACCTGTGGGCATTCATTGCCTTTTAGGAGGAAGACACCCTTTCGATTGAACAGTGAATGATGTTTAGGTTCAAGAGCTTCTTTTAAAAGTTGCAATTAATGAACAAAAAGGTTTACAGTATGTGTTTTATTATTAATGAGTTTATAACGAATAAATC
Source organism: Ceratothoa steindachneri (assembly GCA_963969495.1). Taxonomy (NCBI): domain Eukaryota; kingdom Metazoa; phylum Arthropoda; class Malacostraca; order Isopoda; family Cymothoidae; genus Ceratothoa; species Ceratothoa steindachneri. The sequence goes on from OZ018335.1 coordinate 75,130,890, forward strand.
CTTTTACATCCCACCAAATGCAAAACATGGCTTTCCTTCTACCGTTGATGCCACGTCAAGAAGTAAGAATGGATTTTTGTTTGCGATCAAACTATTGTTTTTAACATTGGACTAAAAAGACATTTTTCTTCTCTCGTAACAATTATCTCTAGAGAAATGGTTCATAGGCATTTCGAGCTAATAAAGATGAAGAACTATTCACACATTAGAAACCTTGTCCTTCAAACAGCTTATTTGGCACTCAAATGCCATTTTTGAACTAGCTTACTACATCTTTGTTAAGGTATAGAGAATACTATAGTTATCTTTTTGCACCTTAGTGCATATTAGGAACATATCAAACAACTCAAAGAAGCATTTTTCTATTCATAATGACTTCTAAAAACTGATTTTTCGAGAACTTATTTGAATAATTTTGGTCGTATTGTAAATATTGAATATTTATTCCGAGTGTAATAAACTATACAATCAAAAATGTTTTGTACCCCAAAATATTTCATTTCACCAATATTACAAAAGTAAACTCAGAACTAAAGTTTACATGGAAAAATAAAAAAAACGATATTTATATTTTACGTCCTTTTATCAACAACATACAGCTGTCAAACTTTATTATCGTTTCTACTAACTTGCATCATTATTAACTAGAAAATCTGCTGCACTCTTTTTAAGAGCACACCCACAACCAATCCTAATTCGGATTTTATTTTGTTAGATGCGCTTTTTTAGTCGCGTGTGAGTCTAACGTGGCGACTCTACATCTCACTATGTTGGTCGGTCGGTCTCTCGGTTCCCGTTTTTCTTTTTTTTTGTAATGACATCGTAACTATTCGGCCGATTCTAACGAAATTTGAAACCATTATGTTGTTTTACATTCTCTTTCGAATCATCAGCTACACAGCCTACAGCACCACCACCTTCTACAACACATACACCACGCCCTACACCACTTACACCACCACCTAAACCACCACCACCTCTACCACCACCTACACCAGAACGACCTACACCACTAACACCTGCACCGCCACCATCTAAACAACCTACACCACCACCACCTAGACTACTACCACCTGCACCACCTACACCACAACATACACCACCGGTGACCTGCACCCCCTACACCAAAACATACACCACCACCTACATAACCACCACCTACACGACCACTACCTACACCTACACCACCGCCACCTACACCACCACCACCACCCAAGGTTATCCCGGGAATTATTTTGTTTTGGCAATAACATCATAACTATTCGCCAGATACTAACGAAATTTGAGACCCTTATGTTGTTTTATATTCTCTTACGAGTGATATGTCATAAGGTCATAAATCAGAATAAGTGAGAGCACGCGACTTTTTGTTCGGCAGATCTTGTTAATTATAGCAACATATATTCTTTGGCGTTCAAGTATCAGATTTGTGATGGTCATTTAAAACATTAATTCTGAATATTCCAGCGAGATTCTGTGGTTGGATCGTTGCTCTGTCGTAAGTAAAACTGTCTACTAAGCTTCAGATTTCTTGCTGTTCGTTGGTTTTCTTTTAAAATAGACAAATATTCTCCTTTCTTAATTATTCCAACGATGATGAAATGTTACTGTACCATTTACAGCAAAGCACGCCCATAACGCCTCGTTTCCTCTACAGTGCTTTACGGTTGGTATGTTGTATTTCGGAAGAAGTTCTTCACCAGATTTCCACCGAACATTTCTTCTTCAATTATGGACAAACAGTCTTATTTTTGTTACAAAGTTCTATATACTACCTTCCAAATTTTTTTGTCATGTTGACCTTGCTCCTTAGTAAACGTGAAACTTACGGCAATGTGAGTTTCACGATCACATGCTTCTTTTTTCCTGCCCGACATCACCTACAACTGGAGAGTCGAACAATGCAATAGGGTGCAAATTATTTTAATTATTACATACAATGGTTTCAATAAGTCTCCGATAGTTTGGGATTAGGGCAACATCTTAACTAACCTTCACTGTTGCAGCGACGCTCTTCTTGTGCACGGCTTCTGAACTGATGCTCATGGTACGTATAATCGTTTGGCTATTTATTCATAGATGTTCAAAGGATCTTGAAATGCAATAAGGCACATATTTGCCTTTACTATGGTATTTGCTTTTGCCCATTCTGTGATGTGCCACTAATGTAGGTTAACACTCGGTGACGAAAGAGGCCTCCGGTAAGCATATTTCGACTCCATAGCTTATTCTACACATATCTGAATTATAACAAAGTCCCAAAGATTTTTAGTGCGATCTATTCGGAATAAATTTCCATTTCAAAGTACTTGGAATCCGCCTTTCATTTTCCTGTGGGATTATTTTGCATTTATTGCTCTACTTACGCGCTACTTTGTGAGTTTCTCATATCCATATATATATATATATATATATATATATATATATATAGAGAGAGAGAGAGAGAGAGAGAGAGAGAGAGCCAGCATACCGCAAGAAACAAAAAAACGATAATTTTTTCTTCAGAAAAGGTTATTTCCTAATTCGAAAAATTGCGTACTGGTGTGAGATTCGAACCAAGCACACTGAGGCAGCGAGCAACCGCTTTGATCTCAATTAAACCGAGCCTTAGACGACTCTGCTACGCAGAAGACCAAAATATCTTCCGAATAGACAAGTTTTTAAGGCTCGCTTCACAAGGTCGATCGGGACTGTGAAAGAGAGAGAAATTAATTGGGAATTCAAAGGACAAAGGAGAAATTGAGGTAAACAGACGATGAAAGAGAGAGAAATTAATTGGGAATTCAAAGGACAAAGGAAAAATTGAAGTAAACAGACAATGAATATACAATGTATATTTTTTCATGAGCGCGAAAGAATGATGAAATAAATCCAGCATACCTCAAGAAACAGAAAAACAAGATAATTTTTTATTCTGTTTTTCTGTTTCTTCCTTTCTCGGTTTTGTACACATTTAAATGCTTTTGTCTTTTTTATTGGTCGCACTCGATTTAGGTCTGTTCACCCTGTTTCATTTTACGTCCTTTCTTTATCCCTTTCGCTTCGATCTCCGTTGGGATTTAGCTTTCACTTCCTCTCTCCAAGCTCACATCTATTCATATTTATTCCTTATATCTGTTATATATTAGATCTATATTTACCTCCGCTTAACTTGCCCTTAAATATAATTTTTTATGTTTACTTTCTCCTGATTTCTTTCTTTTCCATTTCATCAATGATTCTTTGTTTCTTTCTTTTTTTATTATTGCATTATTGGAGATCTACTCCACTTTATACCTGTCTAACATTGCTCCATCTACCTCTCTACCATCTTCGCATTTTTTCGTCAAGAACAACTTGGGGGCCATGAAGATAAATTTAAATTTTAAAGAGAATGAATTTTTTATGAATTTATTAAATACCTCAGCATTGTGGGCTGTTTTGTATTCGCGTCGTGAACTCTAACAGGAAGAATGGAGAGAAAGTAAGGCCGCCATTTCTCTGGAATCTTGAGAGCTAAATAGTTTTTTCCATTCCGCTCCAAAAGATTAAACCTTCCTTCGGAAGAATGGGAGAAGAAGCCTTCTGAGGATTCCGCTTAATATTCATCAATCAATGGGACACGGCGAAACTCCCTTTATTTGACTTCTACGTAAGAAGAATAGAGGGAAAAGCATTTTTTCACCTTACACGCCCATTTGGAGGGCATGAACAGCGTGGGAAATGAACGGTTTAGTTCATGTAGCTGTTGTTTTTAATACTTTTTTGTTTGTTGTTTTTACTTTTGTATATACATTGTACTTAAATTGTTCCTGTAAGGTTGTAATCTGCCCTCAGGCTTCTAGAATTTAGGATCGACTAGGTAACGATAGCAATATTTAGGTCTTGATTCCTATCATATATGTATAATTAGTTATTAAATCGTCTCGTATCTTAACCTCCTTCATTTTAATACTGATTTTCGTGTACCGCCGTTGGAATACACAAAATGCATTGAATTGAATTTTAACATTTATTGAGTATGTTACGGGCATTTCTCCCCTACACTGCTCTTTTTAACTTACCCCGGGTAGTGGCCGCTTCACGTTCGAATTAGTCAGCTGAGAAATAAAAGGGGAGGTTCTCTCGAAAGGACCGGCTAGAGTCAAAGACGGGAGTTTGGGAGGCAGACAAATTGTTTATGGTGGTGCAAATATTCCTAGTGCCTTCAGGCAGGCAGTGTAGCGTTATGCAACATATCAGTTACATATTGATTTTCCTTGGGGAGGCTCTCGCTTTATTTTTTAATTAGGAGAAAATTGTGTAAATCCTTAAAATCGGGATTTAAATTTCATTCATCTCGAAATTGGTGAGATTTTACACATAAATAATGACTTTTTAAGTTAAACTGGAAAGCTCGTCACTAATTATTCAGAGGTTATGAAGAATTCGTACTAATTTCATTATTGAACTGAAATCAAGAATTATCCTTAGATGATTTAGTTAAATATTTTAATTCCTTGAAGAAAAAAATTGATTCTTGTTGGGAGTAACTGATAACAAAATTTCATTTTTGCAAAAGGTGGCCACACTTCTGATAAAAAAGTATATCCAGTTTCAGGGTGGGGTGGGGGAGACGCTGTTGTAACAGGGGTACAACTGCTTCAAATGAAACCTGGAGGAGCGGTATACTCTCCCGATCTCAGTAAGCCCCCTTCTCCCAGGGGAAACTGGTGCTCTCCATCAGGCCGTCATTGCACCATCTTTAAATCTCCCACTATTTTTCTTCCAGGTGAAATTGGATGTAATTTTAAGGAATTATGTTCTGAGATTTAGTTAATTCATACTTTTAGCAGTACCATCTTGATAATAATATAATTAATAATAATTAATATCAGAGGTGGATAATGAAAGTGTGGAAGTCGCAATCACGAAACTTTTTTCATGCCATCAGTTAGGTTTAAAGCATTTAATTAAATTTCTAGCATGTTCATACCGTAAAAAATCACCTTAATATTTAATTAATGATAAATATTATTTAAATGAATATAGTAAAAAAATATATCAATTAATCTCATTTTGGAACTTGACTCCTTAAAATGAAATTTTAGTTTCGCTCGTCTCTCCGCGCCACTACACCCGCCGAATTCTCTGATAACAAAAACAAGGCACATAATAGTTAAAATTCTTATGGGTCCCCCATTAAGAAAAGAATAATATTTATTAAATATTCTAAACCAATCTCTTTGTGGTGTTCTCTTACAAGGTTATTCATATTCGATCTAATATTCACTGAACCCCTGAATCTCTCCTGTGGTAATCCCCCTTATCCTATAACCTAACTTTTCTATCTCGCATCGGTATATTCCTTCACTACAAAGAGAAATCGATGGCTTTTTCCTCTCCTGCCCCCCCCCCATCCCCTCCCGATTTTAACGACCTAGTTTTATTCTGATTCTAAGAGTATTCTTACGTTAGGGGTATTTTGTTTTGAAAAATGTGCGTTGTTGTGCCCTCGCTTTATTATATTCAATACATAGAATCAAGTAAACGATCTCGTATTTTTAAGACTCTATGGATTTTTATAATGTTATTCATTTTCTAAAAGAATTATACGTCCTGAATAGATTCTTGTGAGTTTTTAGCGGTCACATCAGAAAAAATACATTACGAAGAAAAGAATTTGGGTTATATTGACTATTTGAATTGTGGAATGAACGAATGAATTCTGATTTCCTTTATGTTACCATTTCAAGGGAAACCTTCTTCAGAGAAGACGTGGTTTCCAGTTTGTACCTTTTCAGGGCTTGCCCCCTGGTGCGCGCTAAACCCTAAGTGTGTTCTACCCTTCTTGGCGCACAAAAAGCGCGTTGGGTTACAACGATTTCTTTTTTCTTCTCATTTACACTCAAACATTTGCTGCAGATACCATCTGAGTGGCAAGAGGGAGCGGAAGCCTTTAATGATGAACGCAAAAATAATAATATATCCGAGTATAGTAAAGGTCAATTAAGGCAAGTAATTGCAGTCGAAAAATGTGCTACTGTCTAAATATTCCCGAATTCAATTTAGCGATAGCGCTCTATGCTCTGCCATAGCAAGAAAAATAGATTTAACGAAAGTTAAACGAGTTTAATTAAAAGCCCTCAGGTGGTCACCTGAGCGGTTTACCTCTGATCCATCTTATTCTCCCTCGAGTTTACGTTACGAGTCATCAATCTTCCTACAAGTATTAGGTTAACAAGAAAGTAATGTTATTTTACGAAAAGAAAAATATTTTTTAATATTTACAAAAATCAGCATTTTTGAGGAAAATATTTTATTATTGATAATTCTCTCCAATGGTGTGTACTGTGTGTAGTGTGTACTTTTCTAGAAGAATTTTTTCGGTTTTGATGAAATATATTTATAGGTAATTTTGTAATGACCTAAATAACTGGTAATGAAATGGTGCAAGAGCTGGTTAAATATAGAGGCTGAGGAATAACTTTGAACCTAACGCATCAACCTTTCCTTGGGTTAAACCATCTACGTTCGGGCGTGCATTCTCATGGAAGACACGCTTTTGGGTGAAAATTGAAGGACTTTTTTTTCAAGAACTTCAGTGAAACGCTGCAATTGTTGAACATCTGTGTCTGAAGTAACTGGTGGTTTAGTATTGAGGAGCTCATAATGAATGACTCCTTCCACATCTCACCAAATGCCTTCTAATGTTAGAGATCAAGTCTAGGAGTTAGAATGGATTTTTGTTGCCGAAGAAAGAGCCGATCTTTAATCTCCCGAAACAATTCTGCCCAGAAATAACTCAAAGCCATTTCGAGCCAAATGAGATGATGCCACATTGACACGTAAACGTTGTCATTAAGACAGTTCATGTGGCACCAAACATCATTTTTGTAGATAATTCAAATTACTGCTTTAGGAATGAAATTTAACAATTCATGTCATTTTACGAGGCTCATGTTGAGGATTAGACTCTACAAGGTCCTAAAGAGCATCAAAATCAATTGCAGTACCCTCGACCCTGGGAATTTTATGGCCGAAATCGCCTGAACGAATTATTTTGAACCACCACTGACGACGATTATGAATAATCAACTTATTTACCTCTATTTTCGTAAGGTTTTTTATTTATAAAACATATATGTCTTATGTTTTTCACTTACCACCATCACCAATTAAGGGTTCTAACAAAGTGAAACTTAAAAAGGCCTATGCATTGGTACAGCTTAAGAAGGACTATGCCTTAATAATACAGTTAAATTTAAACATCTTGCAGAAAACTTAGAAAGATTTAATCAACTCTAAGAATAATTTTTTATATCTCTTCTAAAACGAAATTAATTCCTGGCCAACCTAATACCAAAATGACGAATTAATAAAATTTAACTTGCCTCGAAGCGAGAAGCCTAATTCAGAGGAAAATGATCTCTTGGCCGAAGATTTATTCGTGAATTTAAATCCCCAAAAGAAACTTTAAGTAGGACTTTTGAGATGCCGTGATACCTGAGAATCTGTAATGAAACCCCCTCATTACTACATTTAAGTTTAAGGTGGTTTAACTAAATGCTTAAGTGTTTATTCCGGTGCCATGTATCTCGTGAGAACAGTCTAGAGGGGACAGCCGCCCTCACGCTCTCTCCAGATGAGCTTATCAACTTCGAAACATAGATGGTCCTTGCATCTCGATTCTAGTTCAATGTCATTAGCAACTAGAAAAAAATACTAGAAGAATATATTATTTAGGGACAACGTAGATGCAACCTGGCATATCAGACGAGGAGCAGCGACTACCGAACAAATTTACTCAAACGTAAGAAACAATTGCCAACACCATCCAAATAATATATATATATATATATATATATATATATCGTATAAAGAAAACCACTATAAAAATATCACATAATAATTACAAATGGTAAAGCGCTTATCTTGGTGGCAAGCGTCATATGAATATGAAGGCAAGAAAACAATACTGCAAGTGAATAAGAAGGATTTGTTTCTTTTCGAAAATATAGGGTTTGGTTGGCTTGACCAATTTTATTTTCAAATATAATGAAGGATATATTAACTGGGCTACTTTACTAAAATGTTATACATATGTGGTGGAGGATTTCTCTGCAGGGAAAATTGAATTCGTTAGTTTGGGGATAATATCTGTGGAGAAGAGCAGAACAGGAAAAGAATCTTATCCCGGTAGTCAAAGTGTAAATTATAGTTAGTGCAAACCAGGTTTTGGAGTTTCAGTTTGTGTCAAACAGTTGCTATTAAGCCGGCTGATGCCGCTGTTCAATGTCATAGGCTTTCACCTAGTGCCCGTCAAGCGACTAAGTAAGACCTAAAGAGAAAAGATGGGTCATCAAGGGACTTTTAAGGCACCGAGGAAGAGAGATAAGCGTATCCCAGCAGATCATTCCCCATTCTACGAATAACAATCAGTTGTGAAGAAGAACCCAAGAATATAGGTTGGGAGGTGTTGAATAGGGTATGTAAGGAGAAGTAGGAAGGAGCAGCGGAATTTAAGGACATGTGTAAGCAGAAGAGACTTAAAGGTCAAATGGGAAGCCTGTGCAGATCATGAGGAATGAAGGCCTGCGATCCAACGAGGAGAGTTTTTTTTCCTCGCCCCATCTGACCACCATCTACCAGGGTACAAGTCGACGTCCAGCGAGAAGACATGAATTGTGATCTCAAAGCTGTTGTGATCAATGTGGAAAAGGATGTGGAAAAGATTACAGAGATAACAGAGATTAGATTCACAAACGTTGACACCATGAGTTTTGAGAGATAACTGATTATTATCAAAGGTGATGCCCAATATTTTCTGTATCAGAAAAGGAGAGAGAGAAGGCCGAGGGTTTGGAGAGGAAACCACGTCACCAGGAGTGTTATAGTTGAGTTTCATAGAGTTGTCAGAGAACCATTGTTTGATGGTGTTATAAGCGGATACTAGATTTATAAGAGTTTCAGCAGGCGAGGCTGAAGAAAATGAGAGATAAATTTACATGCCATCAACATATAAATTTAATCAAAAGGAAGAAGATAAATGAGAAATAGAAGTAGACCAAGAAAAGACATCTGCGCAACACCAAATCGCATCTCCGCCGGACGAGATACATCATTACCAATGTGAAAAGATTGAACGCGAGATAAAAGGCCAAAGCAGAACGAGTTTAAAGGTGTAACAAAGACACCAGGGATATCACAGAAGCAGTTAAGTTGATTAATGAGGTCAAGTGTGTCAAATGCCGCAGATAGCTCCAGAATTACAAGAATGGAAGATTACCAGGGTCGACCGTACTGTGGAGGCGATCCATTGCACGTAGGAGAGCTGATTAAGTGTTTGGTCCTGCCTTGGAATCAGACTAAAAGATCTAATCGTCGTTAAAGGAGAACAGGTGATCTAAAATCTGGCCTGACTCCAGCCGCTGGAGGATTTTAGAGAGGAATGAGTGTTAAGAAATTGGGTGGCAGCTTTAAGGGTCATTCGGTTTTATATTTAGTTTCTTTAGGATAGAGCGAAGAGCATCGTGTTGGAACTCAGTTGGTATTAGTCCAGACGAGAGTAAGATATTGAAACTACCAGTGATGTAAGTTAGAAGAACAGACAAGAGGTATGCCATTGCGGATATAGGCTTATCTTTTCAGAGAAGAAGGCAGATTATAATTTAGCAGGAAAATAGAGAGAAGGGATGCAATTTCAGAAAGGCATGAGGTTTGAACAGGTGTTTAGCTTTTTTTTTTGTTTCCGAAAGGATACAGCAGTTTTGAGCTTTAAGTGTGGAGTGCAGTAAGGCAGGATACAAGTGATTAGCAAGGGAGTAGGCTACGGAAGCTGATTCTGTTCTTGCATCACAAGCAAAGGCAGCCCGAGGCTGTATCTCACATGTTCTTGAGTAAATTTGTTCGGTAATCGCTGCTCTTTCTTTTAAATTCGTTAATAATTCTTCTGTCAAGAAACCATATTTCCATGAATTAGGCTCCTCGATTATAAGCAAATTGAATTTTATTAATTTGTCTTTTTAACTGCACCGAAGCGCCAGGTCTAGGCGTTGCTTTTTTTCAAAAGCAGTAAAGTCAATCGTACCCATTTATAGCCATGAAATGACCCATATGACCATTGAACATATGGTTATTCGCACTGGATATTTCAAATCTGCCATGGGATATGGCGGTGAGTGGTGCCATTTAGTGTCTCTCTCTCTCTCTCTCTCTCTCAAAGAGTCTAAAAATGCGCTGAATATTTTTAAATATTTGATACACTTAAGGACCTTGTGGAGTCAAATCTTCGAAAAGAAAATGGTGAAATAACAAAATAACTTAAATATCCCTCAAGAAACAGTGTGACCGATCGTATAAACATAGGAAGAGGCCCCCAAATGGTGTTAAGGTGGTGCCTAAACTGTTTGAAAGACAACGTTCACAACGTGTGAATATGGGTTCATCTCGATTGGCTTGAAATGTTCGTGCGTCTTTTTTGGACAGGATTATTAAATAAGTTGAAAAGTGGGTTCTTTACTGCAATATTAAACGCGAAAACCAATGGGGAGATCGCAAACAAAACCCTATTCATATTTAATAAATTAAATAAATATATTCCCTCAAAACCAAACGCTAATATATACATAATTATTAAAAAATTAAATATATGCACATTAATTTATTATTTGAAAACATTATTAAAATCAACCAAGAAAATTTTCTAATTCTCTTTGTGATCTTTTTTCTATACACTTCTGAAATCTGAAAGTTGTTTAGATTATATGGAAGGTAAATGTGTAACGTTTTAATTATTGTATATGTTTGTTTCTTTAATAGTATCTTCATTAACCTTTAGATGCTTATGTAATATTTGATGTAGCTATTCATTGTTCTCTCACGTCTTAAGTGATTGATTTTAATGATTACCTGAAGTGTTTTATAAATATTATTGGGAAAAAGAATTACGAATTTTGTAAAACTTAAAATTTTCCTTTCTATGCTGTGTGTGATATGTGTATGAACGTTTATTTCCATTAATTATTATTGGTATTTATGTCCTCATTTTCCAGAATTTGCCAGAACTGTGCAAGATTTTTAAGATGAAGAGAAAAGCAAAAAATGAAAAAATGAAAGGGAACAGTTGCCCAGAGAAGTGTCTGGATCAATTCTAAAACATGTGAATTTACCTTTAACCTCAAAGGCAACAAGGAAAAGGTGTAAAGAATTTTATCTTTAGTTCAGAACAAATAACAGGCAAGAAATCAGAAAAAATGAAAGTTGTAAGAACTTGGATTAGGAAATTTGACTCTGTCAATTTGTAAGCTGAACCCGTAGGCTTCTGACCATGTATCCTTCAACGAACATCTTGCATGCTTAGAGAAGTTAAAGAAATTAAGAGCACGATTAAAAATAAAAATAACTGTTGAAAATTATCATCGAACTGCAATGGACAGAAATAGAAAGAAATGAAGGGACAAACTTCATTGTCTTTTGAATGTTGAAATGTCTCTATCTCGACACAACTTTAATTTCCGTCATCCAAGGCAGGATTTGTTATCAACGAGCCAAATAAAATTCCTAGAACTGTTAGAGATACTCTCAAACTATGATCCTGTTTTGAATTAATATCTTTTGGGGGGTAAGTATGCACCTCAGATGAATTGGAAAGAGAGTGAGCTCTTATCTATCACTAAATATTCAGAATTAATTCATTAGTCTTCTAGAAAGTCATGTTAAGGAAATAATTTTGGTTACTATCAAGAAGTCTATGTATTTTGGAGATTTCTTTGACAGTATGCCTCATATTTAACATAGAGATCAGATGTCTGAAGTCACTAGATATGTTCATATTCAAGGTGATTCTGTTGAAGTTAAAGGAAACTTCCCTTTTTTTTCTTATTGCTTGAATAACATAAAAGAAAATAAAGAGTCTAAAAAAAGCTAATCAATAGCATATACAAGGATGCTCCTGTTTCCATTACCCAGTTCCGTCCCACCTAGCATCCTCATCCATAAATCTATCCAGTCTACTTTTATAACTCCGCAGGGAAGACGCTTCTATCACATGATTAATGAGCCTATTACTCGTACATTTATCTACCACTCGATTTGTAAACCAATTTCTACTGTGAATGAGCTCATAAAGGATATCATGAGTAATTCGAGGAATAATGGAATGAAATAGTAATCCTGCAATCAATGGTATTCGTGAATATTCGTGGATGTATTCAGAAGAAAAGCAAAGAAATATATATAAATGCTTTGTTTGTGCCAAGTGCCAGTCATACTTTGATTTTTTGCGCGGTACATCATTGATTGGTAACGTTCTTTGGAACTATAGAGACACTTTATTACTTCTCACTTTTAACTCATCGATAGAAATTACAGAACGAAAATATGAATCTGACAAAAAAAAAAGAGATCCTCAGTTCAGATGGAGTGCACATCATGATGCTGTAAAGCTACTCAAGAAACATTTCAGCTGGAGGTTAGCTTAACGCTGTATCTGATATTTGTTTGATCTTTCTTTTAGTGTAATGTACTGGAAGAATTGAACATCACAAGTAGTTGCAAATAGAAGGAACAAGCCTTGAGAAAAGAACTTGTAAAGATCAATGGTTTGAAATTGTTTCATCAAAGTCAGTGGAGTTCAATTTGGAAGAGAGCAACTCAATATGCAGTTGCACAATATCAAGAAATAGGAATGCTCATGAAAACAAAAGGGAGTATAAGACGTAAGAAAACCATGATAGTAGACATTGCTAGAGATGGTAGACTAAAAAGGAAAGAATAAATGAGATCAATAGTTGAATGCTTAGAGAGGTTTTGTCAAGAATTTTATGCTCGTTCAGAACCCATAGATAACATCTTGTCAATATTTGGTAGCTATTCAGCCAAGCTAATTGGAGACAACGAGTATATAGGCTGTAATTACGCTGAGCTTGAAACGTTCGAGACACTGAGTCTCTATTAAGGCAAAAGCCCAGGTTATTAGTCTTCACATAGACATACGTTGGGATCTTTGCTCTGTAGCCCGCACGAGGGCCCGCACGAAGGTCAAAAATGACGAGAACATCGAGTTTAATTTATTCATATATTTCGAGATAACAAATCTCAACTTCGGTGGTTTCTAAAGAGAATAAATTTCAAATTAGGACATGTATTGTTTTAAAAATTGGAATGAAACTTAAAATCAAAGATAAGTAAAATTATTAGGATACAACATTTAATTTACTGGAGGTCTGATTATTGATAAGGGTGGGCGAGCCTTGAAGTAAGGCAATGCATCTATTCTAAACAAAGCAATTTTAGTATTTAACTGTAGAAAATTAACATTTATGAAATTTTGAAGTTTTGATTTCATCAGTATACTTTTGTGGCAAAAATATGGGAAACTTATGAATAATTCTTCTTTAGAAACATTATATACTGGGTGAGATACATTCTATGTTCGTTTAAGAAATCTATTTAGACATTTAAATAACAACTGAGGAAGTTAACCATTTTCCAAAAAATATTGCTTAAGTTACTAAATTTCTGTTTAGTGCATTTCTTCGGTAAAAGACTCATCCATTAAGTTTGGCAGAGACTTTACGGACGTATCCCTATTTATCCGGGCTTGAAACCGGCGCTGAGTTGGGCTGGCTTGCTTCCCTCAGTGGCTAGGTAACGTATCGTGCTGATCTTTATCTTTCTTTAGCAAATTGTTCCATTTGCTTTACTTATCCCAAAAGCTAAGACTCATTTCATGAGTCTTATTGGATTATAGCTGCTAGTTAGTTGTTTGGGTTGATCTATCCTTCGCTCATTGTCGTTTGATTTCATTTTTAGTTCTTCTGTTAGAGGTAGAAAAAATAAGGGCTGAAGTCATCGTTTGGCGTGAAACTATTTATGGTGGAAACCGACTTGCTAAGCTAAAGCGCCCGTAAACTATGGCTGCATGTCCGTCCTTCTTTTGCAGCACACATGAGGTGATCTCCTCTTCCTCCGCCAGACCATTCCGCAGGGCAATTGGAGTTTACCCTTTCCTAGCTCTTCCCTAAAGAGGCTCGATCTACGTTGAACAAATTAGCAATGGATGGCCCCAAAGGAAGGCCTAACACACACCAACACTCTGCTTATACAAACAATTATTAAATATAAAAAAATGATTCACAAACAGCTAACTCTAAAAAAAAATTTAAATAGGTCTTTTTTTAAAGCCTAGGAAGGAATTAGTCTCGGTAGAGTACATTTAAGCAAATATTAATAGTTTCCTTTAAAGGAATGAGTCTGAAGAGACTTTTGACATCTAAGATAACCATAGAAGGGTCGTCTGCAATATTAATGGGAATTAATTCGTAAAGGAAAGAATGGGCATTTTTAACTATATCAATTAGCGCAAAAGGGAGCATGAATGGTGACTAAATACATTTGCAAAGAATATGAAGGAATGTTGTATGTAGCGAAAATTGGGCGTAGACCTAAGTTAGGTTTATGTGATTGAGAAATCCCATACAATATGCCTGGAGAAGAACCAGAAGCAAACAATTGATTATATATATTTGATGAAATAATGTTTATGCTTTTAAGTTTACGGAAGAACTTATTAAATTTATCTTCAATTTTAGCAGTATACTGAATTACATTTTCGCGTACTCACTTGAATTTATTAGGGTCAAGTAATATAAAAGTATTATGAGTTTTATCAATATTATCAGCTTTGTTCATAAGGACAACATCTTTTACATATGTATAATTAGATTTGAATGGCGAGATAAGCACTTTAGTAATGATATATCTTTAGAGATATAAATGAAAGAAAATTTCCTTGGGTTAAAGCTACTTGTAGACAATTGATTTTATATTTGTCCCTAAATAAGACAGTTCAGGGTTAGATACAAAAGGAAATTTTGATTTTAAAAGATCAATCAGCCTCTTAAACAGAATTTAGTAGCAGTAAACATCTAAATACAAAATAGGTAAGTTAAAATCGAGGCCAAAGGCTAATAAAAACATTAACTGACCGGAGATTTTGTATAAAGAATAATTAAATATCTCTTTGTCCAGATTATTAACAATTGAAATTTGATAGAACGAATTTATTAAATTTATGACAATAAATTGAAATTATTTTAACTAAAAGAAATAAAAGATGGGGATGGACTAATTAAAAGTGAATTTGGTTGCAATCGTTTCGCAAAAAATGAAGGAAAACAGTGCATTTGTTAGGTTATGTTAGAATGGTAAAATTGGAACAAAATACTCTCTCCCCTCGCTCCCTACGTCTGTCCAATAGTAAACACAACCACTTCCAATATTCCACCTAACCATCTCAAAAGATACTCTTGCTTCATTCAATTAGTAGTTTGAAATGGATCAACAACAAGCAAAGGTTAAATTAATTTGTTGAATACTCAACGTCCCATTTAATGAATGCAGTTAAAAGTTTTTTTTTATATTCAATCACAAGTTTATGGATACTTGTAATTTTTCTTATTCCTTGGGTATGTCTATGAATATGTTAGTATAGGTTTGCGTCTATGTGTCTAATACATATGGAAAGCAAAATAAAAATAGAAGTTTCTTATAACCTCTTTTGAAATATCTAAAATAGCGATCCTATTGAAATATATGAAATCCTGGGAACAGTATGCCATATGTTACACTCAAAATATCTTCATATAACACATCATATTTGTGAATTTATATAATGTTCCATGTCGATGGTATCTGATAATGATATTATAATGGGGAAAATACGTAAATATACTGTGGATGAAAGAAGTCTGATAATCACGCTTCACGAGGAGGTTCTCATCTGTCGACACATTGCCCGATGTTCGGCAGATCACATTCTGGTGTTGCAGAGGTATTGAAGAGGATCCGAGAGAGTTGAAACATCCAAGACCAACCTCGTTCTTGACGACCAAAGGTCAGTACGCAACGTATCAAAAAGTCTCTGCGACACATGAGCTTTCGAGATCGTAAAAGAACCGCAGTCCATTTACAATATGAATGGACAGTGAGAGGCCAGGTTAATGCATCCGTCAGAACAATGGCTTGCAGGCTGCCTGCTAGAAGCCGATGATGAACTTTCAGCAGAAATGCTATTGCGCCGTGGACGAGGTAATTTCCTGTTTGAACATTCTCGGATTTTCGAATCCTGAGTACGTGGGAAAATATTTCCCAATCCTGCGAACTCGCCCCAAGCCTCCCCACCCCTCGGTGACGAGGTGTGAAAGAGCCGCTCTGTCTCGCCCTTGCTGCTAAATAATGAACCGATTCCACCTCCGGATTAATATATTTGGAGCTTGTGACTCCTTTCTCCCAACTCCCTCTTCCACTTCAGAATCGGGAATACAAATACTCGGGTTATTCTGTAGTTCGAAAAGTCCAGCCGTCGCGTGAACGTTTGTCAGAGAGCAGCTTTCTTAAGCCGTGATTCTACCCAAGTCATTTGGTAGCTTCTGTGAACGGCAAGCCTTTGAAGTTGCGCAAGGATCTTCCTTCGTTTAATCGAACCGAACAAAATCTCCATCGATTACCTTAGAGAAAAAGAAGATTCCTCTTTCAGTGGAATTACGAGAGTTCCCACATTTCCCGTCGAACGTCATCTTTGAAGATTAGCTATCTTCATCGGAAGGTTGGTTCGGATTGTGCCCCACCTGCCTCAATCGGATCGTGCCCCACTTGCCTCATCGGATCGTTCCCCCACTCGCCTCATCGCAAGGACCTTCCTCGAAGTCATCGAACCGTAAAACTGAAAACCCCTCCATTATTAGTATTATCAAGTTCCCCCTTTTGATCTGAGCCTAGTAACATTAATTAATTAATTCTATTTGAGAATCCCTTCTTATGATAATTATCAAGAGACTCTTCCAATTTAAATAATTCCCCTTTGCCTATTTTTATTCTTATTTTGATCTGTGTAAATAAAATTATATTTTTGTTGTTTCATCTTTAACTAACCTTGAACGATACTCTTGGCCCTTCAAGTAAATCTCGCCAACCATTTATTCACTCTGTTTGATTATTAAGGATTTGAAACTTAACGCCTCAAGTATGACCTCCTAGTCGGTCTTTAATCCCTACGAACAGTCCTTCAACGGTTCGCGTTGTAGTAGGTAATTAAGTCACTCCCCCTCCCCCACATAATATAGGATTAGTATATGGTATAGAGTGGTTGTACCACGACAATAACTTATTGTTATTATTTCTTATTTCAATGTTATATTCATATTGATGTGTAAATAAAAACTTTATGACCCAGAATTGATCTTATTTCCTAAAATTTCCGAGGTCATGTTGCTTCTTTTTCCTTTCTCTTTTTCTATAAAAGAAATATCCTAGGTCAAACTTTATCAGATTTTGTACAGCTGAAGGATGGAGCATGACGATCCGAAACAAGTGCTCTACTTGTCATAAAAATAGTCTTTTCTCATAAAAACAGCCTTCATTTGCGTTGAACTATCAACTTATACATTAATACTAGCACTGAATCTCTTCCAAGGCTCACTAGTAAAGACAATTCCTCCCAAACTTATTAAGTAAAGACAAAGTCACTTTTCAGTTTGGGAGGGATTGTTTTGACTTGATCCGCGGAGTAATTTCTGCTGTCGGGCTGAGTAATTTTGTTCGAGAGAGCTGAATGCGAATGAGAACTTGGATGTATGGAATGAGTTTAATGATTAGAGCGAGTCTATGCAAGAGCTAAATTGCATTTGAATGGCTATGTACGAGGGAAGGTCAATAAGTTTTGCGAATCGGTAGGGCAAAACAGAGGAAGGGGGATGGCTGTTTGTGGGGGTGTTAGGACAAGTTATGACAAGACAGGACTGCAGCCGCACGCTCCTGCCTCCTCTATTTAAGAAGCAGCAGCTGATCGCAGATCGTCAGTCACAAATTTTTCAACAATGGAGAAGGTTGAGCACCGCGCAGTGATCAAGTTTTGATCAAGGAAGGCAAGAATGCAAAAGAGGTCCATGAACGCATGGTTGCAGTGTACACCGACACCGACACCGCCCCTTCCTATGCAACCATTGCTCGATGGAATAGGGAGTTCCGACATGGTCGTGAGTCCCTTGAAGATGACCCCCGTCTAGGACGCCCTTCAGACGTGACCAACGAGGACAATGTGGCCCGTGTGGAGAAGATGATCCTCGAAAATCGACAGGTGAAGGTCGAAGAAATCGAGCGAGAACTTGAAGTATCCCATGGAAGTGTTATCAACATCCTCCTCGACAATTTGGCCATGACCACGGTCTCTGCCCTTGGGTCCCTAGAAACCTCACGTCCCATGATCGACCTCAACGTCGTCAAAGTTCGGAGGAGCTGCTGCTCCTGTAACACCAAGACCCGGTAAGATTTGAGTTACGCATAGTGACAGGTGATGAAACGTAAGTCCATCACTAGGATCCCGAGACCAAGCTCGAAAGCATGGACTGGAAGCACAGGGACTCTCCGACCCCCATCAAGTTCCGGACCCAACCCTCAGCCGGAAAAATCATGCCCACCATCTTCTGGGATTCTGAAGAATTGTTGATGGTGGACTATGCGCTACGTGGAAGGACTATCACAGGCTAATATTACGCCGATGAACTGGCTGGGCTGAAGAAGTGCATCCGTCAGAAGCGGCGCGGCAAGTTGACACGCGGTGTCCTGCTCCTCCACGACAATCCCCCAGTTCACCAGGCCAGAGTTGCACAAACTGCCCTGCGCGAGTGCAGATTCGAAGAGTTCAACCATCCCCTCTAAAGTCCAGATCTGGCCCCTAGCGACCACTTTTTATTTCGTCAGCTCAAGGTTGCACTGCGTGGACGCCGGTTTGGGGACGATGAAGATGTCCAGCTCGCCGTTCAGGAGTGGATTGAACAGCAGTCGGCAGATTTCTGGTTGTTGGAAATTCGAAACCTCAGAGACAAGTGGCGCAAGTGCCTTGAATTCGAGGGTAGTTATATTGAAAACTAATCAAACACTTTTCCTCAAAACTTATTGACCGCTCCTCGAATATATAAGTATAGTTTTCTATTGTAGGAAAAGGTTATAGAGCAGGAAAACGAGAAACGGATAGAAGTTCGTATAACTAGGCAAATTAACGGTATTTTTTTTAATAATCAAAGTCTTAGAAATAAAAAGAATGAATTTGTCAGTTATATTTGTGAAAATATTAAATTTGGTTTGCATAACAAAATGTCATGGATCTTGGCGAATAAATTAAGTGAGTTTGAAATGGCGGCTTCTCAATGTTGGTTTAAGAAAGAGAGGAAAAACCGGGGGAGGGGTTATGCAATATATAAAACATATAGAAACCCTCCTTGATATATAATGTCAAATTGATATGATAGAATAAGATTGAATAGATATAATAACTACTGTTGCGGTATTATAATGCTCAGCCCTTTCTTTAGGCCACCTAATTTAAGTCTTGACTTAAGTCAGCTAATGTGTGAAGAAAACAAGATAGGTTTCAAAATAAAAAAATCTTAATTTTAAGGGACTTTAATTCATCAGATCTTAATTGTGAAATAGGAATTCCATAACAAAGTAAGCAAAGTTTTATGGACAGTTTCCTCGATAATGTTAATGAGTAGTTTGGTAATAGTGACTATAACGTAACTAAGTTTATCTCAAACATAGATAAGGAAACAGAATAATCACGACAACTTCTTTGAATACAATTAGATGAAGTATTATATTCTTAGAAATAATTCTTTAGGATACATTGAAAAGTTTCGTAATTACTAATTGAAGTAAATCATAAATAGTAAAGATAGGAAACACCTTTGGTGGAGTAGCGATATTAGATATAAGATATGATTAGGGTAAAGAAAAAGGCCTTTTTAAACTTAATTCGGAATATAACCAAATAATATAAATAGTTATAAGACGTAGAAAAAAGTTAAAAAGGATAATACAGTGCAAAAAAGCGAGTGTAATATAAATTTTGCTTGAAATATGAATGAGAAGGAACTCTTGCAGATCGTGTGTAGTTGTATGAATTTGGTTGATTAAAATAGTCAAAATTAGTTTAATTTAATGTAGTACTATCCAACGTAACCTGAATATAGTTAAGTAACCTATATTTCTTAGAGTAAAGGCAACTAATTTTGAGTTGTTATAAGTTTATCACTACAAGGGATAATATTGGTTCGCGAAGCTAGAGTATGGGGACATGGTTGGAGTATTTAACACTTATTTTACTTGTTTTTCTTTACTAGGCTTCTGACAATGTTATAGTAAACACTTACTGAATATATAAAATTATCCTAGTTGTGATACCCGCATAGATATCTTTAAGTGTGAAATAAGGGGTGATTATTCGACAAACGAATGCAAATAAAGCATGTGGTCCGGGATAATATTTAGCAGATCACTCGGGAAAAGTGAAATTCTTAATGGTTGGGAGCTGACAAATGTATTTATTTTAACAAAGGCAGTAAAAAGGAGTTAAGTAGTTATAGACTTCTAAAAGTTTAAATTCTATACTGAGCCAATATCTAGAAAAAGCTTTGTTCTAACAGTGGAACAATATCGGTATTAAGATATATTATTCAGTAATACTGGTATTAATCTCGGTATTACATACAAATGATTTGATTATATGTAACTTAAAAAAAGTAAAATGATATAACAGTTCAAACTATCAAAGCGGAAAGGAATAAAAGTACAAACTGTCCCCATTAGAAAGAGGAGGAAAGACTATTTCGATGTGGAATTGGAAAATATTACAAAGATAATTACAGAAAAGGACTAATAAAACGCCCCATGGGTAGAATACATAACTCTAATATACCCATGATGGACTTAGGAAATGAAAAGGAAACTCAGAGAGATATCAGAAACCTAAGAGATTATAGGTATGGCGTATTTTGAAGTTATATCTCCCTTTTATGTGAAATGTGCGAAAAGGGGAACTCTTCTCGATGTAGCAGGCTGGGTTATGTGATAAACGAGCTTCCTTAGGATAAAGGAAAATATTGAGCTGGATTCTTTATTCCTTGGTAAACAGCTGTAACAAGCCTAGAAAAGGCGAACGGTAATGACAACTTCTTTCTTCTTGAATAATAATGATTGCTAACTCCATATCTCCACAAAAATTCACCTATATAAATAGTCATTCTATCTACTCATAATTATACAAAATTCAACCAATCAGGATTGAGATACATTTTCCGACTGCTCCATTTTGTAGCAGCGAAAACACATCTGCACCGGCGTGAATTCTTCACGCTCGATCTGGTCCTCACTGATCTTTGCGTGGAAGAGTAACAGACCTTTTTCTTTGGCCTTCTGGGCCATCTTCGTCTCCTTGAAGATCACCTTGGATACCTGAGTGTATTCTTGGTTCTCTCTGCGGCTTCTAAACTTTATTATCTCAAAAAATTTCGCCCAGCTCTGATTGGTTTCCCTCTCTTCTGCTAATTCCTTGTTCGTGCGATCACCTATCTGAAATTTGGAAATTGGATATCCAATGTCCAATTTCCGAATTTTGGATAGGTGATCGCACGAACGAGGAATTAGCCGAAGAGAAGGAAACTAATCAGAGTTGGGCAAAAGTTTCTGAGATAATAAAGTTCAGAAACCGAAGAGAAAACCTTGAATACACTCATGTATTCAAGGTGATCTTCAAGTAGACGGAAATGGCCCAGAAGGCCAAAGAAAAAGGTCTGTTACTCTTCCACGCAAAGATCAGTGGGTACCAGATCGAGCGTGAATAATTCACGCCAGTTCAGACGTGTTTCCGTTGCGACAAAATGGAGAAGCACTCCACAGAAGATTGCCAGGAAGCAGAGGAGACATGCTCCAGGTGCATTGAAAGGGGTCATGGGTGGAAAAACTGCATGAAGAACAAGAAGTGTGTCAAGTGAGGGCAGGGCCATAAAGCACTAGCCATGGCTTGCCCCATGGAAAGATACATAATCAAAAGAAAACAAGCTGCAAAGAAAGAGGAAGAACAGAGGAGGAGGACAACTTCGTATGCGCAAGCAACAAAAATGTCCCAACCAACACAAGCCCCAACAAAACCTACATCAAACTTGAGAACAAGGTGTCGACGAAAATTCTTACCTGCATACTTTATGCGCACGTAAGAAATCTCACGAATCTAGGCACGTTCTCAAGTAAGCTCAGCATGATGCTCAAGAAGAACAATCTGAGTGAGATGTGGTTCCCAGAGAACCCTCCCTCAGAAGATTTCCTACAATTGCAATTCTCCCCAAAGGTGAACGAAGAGATAGTTGCAGCCACATTTTCCAACTCTACTGTAATAACTGGCGGACTCACACCAAAAGGATCAAGGGCAAGAAACACAAGAATCCACCCGGAGACCCGACCCAAGAATTGTAGCAAGAAGAAAGAGAGACGAAAGAGCAATGAAAGCTGCCACAAACAAACTCCATAGAAGGGAACGTCAAACTACAACTGACGCAGACTCGGACAGCGACATTACCCTGAACGAACCCGCAAGAGAAAATAACACTAAAAGAACAAAAAATAAGAAAAACAAGGACAGGTACGACGATAGGTAACTAGGTCTGGAGGTTTAAGCTTCTGATAAGACCCCCTTCCCTGAACAAATATCCTTCGCAGACATCACCAAAGGCATTAAGAACCAGAAACTAAAATTGACAATAACAGAATTGGAATATGAAAATGAAGTTGCTGCAACACTCTACTCAGGTATAGTAAAATTCGACAACACTCCCTTATTTACGATATCGGCTATGGAATACCAGAAGAAGAAAATCGGAAAGTTCTGAAAGCACAAGGAATAAGCAGCACACTCTAGAAGTACACACCAAACATAGAGAACATATACAACACCTTAAAAATTTTAACACTAAACACGAATGGATGGTTGAGTGGGGAAAGCGAATGAATATGGCATAATATTCAGAAGGGTGGACCTCGACATTATCCTAATATCTGAACAAGGTGTCAACACCAATAACACTCGGATGAAAATCCCAAACTACCACGTCCTGGCAAAGAACTCTTCGTAAGATAGATTCGACGGTGCTGCAATCGCCATAAGAAGGAACATCACCTTCAAAGGGCTACCAGAACTTGATGAGCCCTTCGTAGCTGTCTAAATCCCTACACTTGTTTGGAACTTACGATTGCAGCAGCATAACCACCACCACGCCGTCCATAATTGCCCATCAATAATCTTCTAACCCTAACTGCCCACCGCAAGAATGTATTCATAGCGTGCGACCTCACTGCTAGACTGGGGGCCTCGGGCTACACCAGAACAAATAAGAGGAGCAGAAACTTGCAGCTCGTCATTGACCTGGATAGGCTCAAGAGAGTCGGGCCAGAATTCCGACCTACACTACATCACTGAAAGATCAGCGACAGCTCCGGATATAATATTGACAAGCACAAATTTCCCTTTCTATATGGTCAGTATGCCTGGCCCTACGGTTCCAAGCGACCATATCTCCATCATGACCACCATCTCCCTCGAACCTATTCTGCTTCCTATTCCACCCAGGGAAAGCTTTGTAAAAGCAAACTGGGAGCTGCACAAGTAAATGTTTAACAGCTTTGAACCAGCCAACCTAAACGAAGCTATCTTGAAAGATATTGACGTAGAAATAAACCAGATAACACACCTGATCATGGAAGCGGACGAGAAATGTATTCCATACATCACGCATAAAAGCCCTCCGCAACCCAGGAGGACCGAGGAGACGCGAGATATTGCCTCAGAACAGGGAGAGATCTACGAGGAAGTCAGTCAATTTGGCCCAAACAGAGATGACACCAGAAGACTCCGACAACTCAGAGAGGAACTCAAAGCGCGGATTAACGAAAAACAACGGGCCATATGGGACGGAATTATCGAGAGGCTCGACACAGAGCAGAACCCCCAGAAATTCTGGAAGAATATAAAAAACTAAGAGTTATGCCCCCGAAGCAGAAAATGAGGCCGGAAGAACATGGGGAAATCATAGAAGATCCAGAGAGACTTGAAAGAAGGTTCAGGAGGTACTGGCGACAAATATTCTCCATAAAGCCAGAAGAGAATGAGGATTTCGACCTGGATTTCAAAGGCCAGGTGATTGGCGAATTAAATAATATAATCCACCGCACGGATCCCAACCCGCACATTTCCAAGGAGAGGAGAATCGAGGGCCACGGCCGACCGATCACTGCTGAGAAGTTCCTGAGCACGCTCAAATCTTTTAAGCAGAGAGGGACAGGGATTACCAAAAACCATCTGGTAAATGCTCTCCCACGCCTTCTTCAGGGCATTACCAACGTAATGAATGCGGCCCTGAACACTGCTTACCCCCCTGACAGATACAAGGTGGCAAAAATCATCTTTATCCCGAAGACGAAAAAGTTGCCAGAACAGCCGATGGACTACAGGCCGATCCCCCTCTTGGAAATCATCGGCAAGATTCTGGGAAAGATCCTAGCTAACAGGTTTCAGAATATACTTGACGAGAAGGGGGCCCTCAACCCACAACAACACGGGTTCCGGAAGAAGCGCAAAACGTAAACCGCACTCGCGCTCCTAACCGAGAAAATTGCCAGGTGCCTACTGAATGGAAAGTACATTGACATCGTACTAAGGGACGTTCAAAAGGCCTTCGATAAGGTCTGACTGAGGGGTCTTCAACATAAGATCCTGAACCTTCAGATAAACTCTATCCTGGAACGAATCATCTGTGACTTTGTCATGGAACAGCGTGCCCAGATCATGATAGATGGTCACCATGGACGAGAGTTCCCCGTTGAGGCTGGAGTCCCACAGGGAAGTTGTCTGAGCCCCCTCCTTTATCTAATCTACAAAATAGATTTATCAACTCCGGTAAAGAAGGACTCATTATATTTCCAGTTTGTGGATGATATAACCCAGGTTATCCCTGGTAGATTCAGGAATCCGAGAGGTCAGGCTCTCGAGACTGCAAACAAAATTCAGAACGTAAATGAATACAAAAGAATGTGGAAGATCCACACGAATAGCCGAAAATTCAAGATCCTCGTCCTCAGCCGCAGAAAAACAGCGGATGTAGCAATAGGGCAGCTGATATTTCCCTATCAACAAGAAGGGAGTGCTCTAGGGGTCCACATCACCTCCACCGGATATAGCCACCACTTCATAATGCGGGAAAATCTGGGGAAGTTAGAACTCAACAAACTTCGCAGACTTAGAAATATGAGCTCTAACAACATCAGAAAACTATATCTCATGCATATTCGAGCAACACTCATATACCCCGCGGTGGTGACCCAAACCATAAATACGTCTCTTTTGAAGTGCCTGCAAAGAGTCCAGAACAAGGCGAATCTCTATATAAACAAGCTCACAAAGAGAGATCAAATACCCCAAAGAGAACTCCACCGGAAGGTCACATTAACACCAATCAATCTGGCGACCCAAAGTCTGGCCAAAGGAACATGGCAAAGGATCCTGAATGAAACGGCACCCGAACTAGCTGAGGGCCTAAACATCCCAGCGAACAAAAGGGAGAAAGTAGCCAGACAATGCTCCGAGGAACAGTTCGCACCGTTGTTCATATAGAGATCACACTAAACTAGCAACTACACATACTATATATTAACAAATACACTCATAAACATTAATGGATGTGTTTGAATGTAAGCAAAATAAATGTAAATGAATGTATATATGTCAATATAACGTAATTAAGGAAAAAAGTTCTTAAATTAGTATAGAAGAATTAGAATTGGTGATTATCTATATTATTACTTTTCCAAATCTTATCTCTCTTAAAAAAGTATAGTACTAAGGAGATAAATATATAAAACTATAAAAAACAAACAAAATAAATAAAATAAATAAGGCAGAGAAGGAAAATAATAAATAAATAAGTAAAATAAATATATATAATAATTTTAGAAAATAGTTCAAAATTAAGGAAAATAAAAATAAGATTGCAAAATAAGTATAAAAGAAAAGCTTGAATGCGTAATGACACAAACTCAGGTTTACACATCAATACAAATTACAGGATTTAAGGTCAAGGACAACGGAAAATAAATCTAAGAAAAATGAAAAGCGTCGCCCTCACTACCAGGGCAAACCCTACACACTCTCTTCACCTACAATCTATTATCTTATCTCCCACACCAATTCTTTTCTTAACTACTATTCATTAATTCAATTTCCGAATTTTTAAGCGCTCAATCAGAGCTCGGATCAAGCTATGCTACCCAATGTGTATTCTCGGTAAAGAAGTTAGAGGTTTGTAAAAGCGACCTCAATGGCGTGAACTCTCCCTTACGGGGTTTCACAAGGAGAATAACAGAAGCTCTAAGTAGCATTGACTCAACAATGTCGCTCTCTGTGACCCGCACGATTTGTGCTCCAAAAAAGTCAATCACATTGGCCCTTTACCTCACTGCCTGGTAGGGAGGCAACGGCTTCGAAAAGCTCCTTCACCGACCGATTACACTGGGATTTTTGTTCCTTTATTTACGAAGGAGAATAATACATACCGGGAAGTTTGTCTTCCCATTTATAAGGTTCAATGTGTGAACCGTTTAAATTTTTCATTCGAATGTTTGACTTGTTTCGACCCTCACAAGATAATTTGGCAACAAGGCACGTAAACTCAGCTATACTGAAAATTGAATTCGCTGAAAAGCAAAATGCTGATATTAATTGAAGAACAAAAAAATGAAGAATTGAAAGACTATAGATAAATTAGAAAAAGAAAATGCCAGAAAAAGCATAGCAGACAATAAACCGAATAAAAAGAAGACCAAAAAGATGAACCATCAAGTTATATGATGACAATGAAGAGCCCACAGATAACAAACAGTCGAACAAGCAGAGACTCCGGGAGCAGTGGGAAAAGATTTTCACCTGGAGGACAATGCCTACTTCGACAACCATATGAGGAAGAGATGGTAAGAGAGTTCCTCCGAAAAAGATATCTTTGGCTAGCTTCTAGGCTTACATCAGATGGAGCAAGACAGGAACACATGGGCACTAGTCCAGCTATCACTAAAGAGAGATTGTGAGTGCGATACATTCTTTCAAACAGAAAACACCGGAACCATCAGGGCTGACGAGAGTGTACTTCACAACAGCACAGGATAATTTCCTAGATGTAATCAACAAGCTGTCTAATGCCTGCATAACTCTGAAGTATTACCCAGTCTGGTTCAAAATAACAAGAATGATCTTCCTTCATAAAACTAACAAAACACCGAAATTCGCTACTCAACTTCCTTGGCAAAGTCTTGGAAAAGTAGAATATTTAGAATATATAGATAAAAATGAAGGGTATAATGAATTTCAGTTTGGTTTTAGAAAAAACTTTGACACGTCAATGGACCTGGCGATAATTACTGAAAAAAATCCCTAAAACCAAGCCCCCCCCCCCAAAAAAAAAAAAACACAATGGATATCGTTCTGCGAGATGTTGAAAAAGCATTCGAACAAGTTTGGACAGAAGGGTTAATCTATGATACTTCGGATAGACATGAACAACAGCATGGAACGCTTACTCTGAGACTATGTAAGAAACAGATCAGCTTACGTAGATCTACTATTTGGACCCTTATATCCCTGTAGATCATGAACATGTTTTAGTCCGACGCCACTCATTGTCGACTGTATTTATCCCTAGGTGCGTTACACCAGGTATCATGAACATGTACTAATCAGATGATATTACCCATATTGTTACTACTCCTTACCGCTACCCTAGGAACATGGAAAGTCAAAATCATCTCAATAGGAAGAAAAAACCCTTCCAAATCGTTATAGACGGAAAAGACTACAGATATACACGCATAGGAACAATGCCTGGACTTTCGTTAAACTCAAGACGATATTCAGCCCAAGATAAAAGAGAAATATAGAACAGAAAACGGAATATCACTTCTAGCAGAAATGAGAGGTCCAGGAAAGAAAAAACTTTATAACGTGATGGTACAATCGGTTTTAACTTATTCACCGATTTCGAATTACACATTCTCAAATTCAAGACTATTAAAACTACAGATAATTCAAAATAAAGCTATTTACTGGATAACATACGAGACGGAGAGAAGGCAGAAAATTTAGAATAAGATAAAAGTAAGAAATAAAGACTTATACAAAGAAACATACATTGAGGAAGACATAAGGATAAATCTTAGATTCCCAAGCAGAAGAAAGAAACTGCTAACTAAGACATACCAATATACACATAACAGATCAATGAAAAGATAATGAGATGAAAGAAAAAAGTATAAATAAAATGAAAGAAAACAACGGCTTGAACACCTTCAACAAATGAGGTAAAGATAAAAGGGACAAGACATATATGGAAATTTTAGGAGAACGGCTACCATAACTAACCTTTAAGGTTATCAGCCAAAGACCGACAAACTTCAAATAATGAATGGACAAAAAGAGAATAAGTATAGAATAGGGACAAATTATAGCTCAGTTGAACGATCAAAAATCTGTAGATCATCAAGAGAAATCTGGCTCTGCTCCCCTATCCCACTCTCTCCACCCGTTCTTTGGACAGACCAACTAGGGTCAACACTTAACCTTAAGCACATTTCATAAATTTCACATTTCACCTTTCTTTGCGTATCCCTATCTTAAACCTCTCCCGTCATTTATCTGCACCCCGCTCGCAATCAGCTAAAATATAGTCGGTGTGAGTGAGTTGAGTGAGGGTGATCTTGCTGAGAGGTAAGCTTGGGTCGCCCCCTTCCTGCCTTTACAAGCCCGGATGGGACGGAGACCCACGAGACCGAACTATGCCTTCTCCAAACAAGGAAAAAAAGCAGTATTGTTAGTGTCTCAATTCTCTCACTCGGCTACCATATTTCACTCTACTGCTAGTGCCAACCTTCACATTAACTTCCACGAAAGTTCTTTATCCACGCGAGCTTCAAGCCCCCTGACTTGCGGCAACCAAGAAGGATAATAGCTGTAGACCTTGTTAATAAGGACAAATATTGAGCGTGTAGAAAATGCTATTTCAGCCTCCATACTGGCTGGCTTAATAAAGTTCAGAGCATTATAGAGGTTATCCAAATTAGAGTTCTTTTCTAATCAAGTTTCAAAAATCTTTAAATCAATGCTTAGTTTCAAAGCTATTTATTTGTCTTGTGCTTTCTGTATTGTACTTGATTTAATTTCTCCATTTGTGGGAGGTACCAAAGCGTAAGCGGTCATTAGTTTTATTTTGAGATTTAGATGCAGCTTTTGATATCCAAGTTGATAGTTTAAGTGATTTAAATACAGCGTGTTCGACAAAATAAGTAGAAATTCAAAATTGTTTAATATATTTTTAAATGCCGATAGTGGCATTCATTACCGTTATTATTCAATACCTCTTTTTTACAAATCCCGGTACTAATGCTGGTATTCCCCTTTAGTTAATACAAATCACTACATATACCATCTAAAGAAATAATTTTATTTAACGAATCTCAGAATGGATTACGGGGGACAAATCATAAATATAAAATCAAGCATCCTTGATTTTTTTTTTTAATCAATTGCTCTAGATGATGGGGAAAAAGGGGGAAAATCTGCACATAACCTGACTAGGGCATTCAATACCTTACTCTTTGCGTGAACTTTGTTTGTACTTTCGAGTACGAATACTTTATACGAAAGCTTTGTTTCCATTCATAGACTACACTACCTATACTTCTTGTATGAACTTCGGTTGTGTGGTGCTCTCGCTAGCCTTGTGGTTGCAGCTCCGGTTGTATTATCGTCGAGGACCCAGGCTCAATCCCCGCCAGGGTGGGTAGATCTTACACATACCAACGCACACACACCTAGCCAATCACAACAACGAAGTATTTCCTCTCCCGTCTTCACAGCGCAACACACGCGAACATTTCTCTGTTCCAGAGAATCTTTATGTTAGTTTCATTATCTGGTCGAGGAGTGAAAGTGTCCTCGCCAAAAGAAGGATGTCATTCCCAACCAAACTTCTTAGTTTGTGTTCGTAATTTTGAGTACTTGTAATCTTGGTATGAACTTTGTTCGCAATTGTACTTTTGACTATCTATACTTTTGGTAGAACTTCATTCCTTTTAGTATCCTCGAGTACCATCACTGTTGGCACGAACTTTTTTGTACCTGGCTCATTCCACGGTTTTCTTTGTGCCCGGGGTTTATAGTACTAGATCACGTTGCACGATTTTTTGTGTTTGTAATTTCGAGTTTCTGAACTCTTTTATGAACTTTGTTTTAGCGTGTACTTCCAAGTACATACACTGTTTTTACTAACTTTGTTCTCATTCTTTCTTTCCAGTGCCAGTGAGCGCAGTTTATACGAACTTTGGAATGGTTCTTATTTTCGAGTACGTGCGGTCGTTGTGTAATCTTTGTGGAATCGCACTTTCTACTATATGCTCCCTATATGAACTCTGTTTTTGTTCTTACTTTCTAGTACCTGCGCCATTTAAAAATCTTTCCTTGTGTTCGTTTTTAGTACCAGTACACTTGTAACGAAATTTGTGTTTGTAATTTTGAGTCCGTGTCAATTATCGCGCGTCCGAGCCGTGAAAATCTCTCGTTCATAGCATTTTTCTTCTCTTTCCAAAGTGCATTACATCTCCTCTCTCCGCCTCTCTATCGTTTTTTTTTACTGTTATGTAAATTCGATATTGCTGTTTAAGCCTAATTTGGGCCTTGGCTTCCTTGTGAGGTGGAGACATCTGCCTCACCTACACGTTGTGTGTGAATTAGTAAAAAATTACCCTAAAAGAATTGTACAACGTTGTTTGTGAATTTGCGCTTGCTCTGAATTCTTCGTCTACGGGGCTTGAGTATTTATTGCCACCTTTGTATATATTCGCTGGGTATTCTTAGTTAAAAAAATACCCTTTAAATTTGTAAATTTATATGTAAATAAAATATAACTTCTTTACGGCACGTGAGTCTTCCATCCCCCCAATCGTTTTTCCCCTCTCCCTTGATTCCTCGGTAGAGAGGCTTCGAAGACCTTCGACCTGACTTAATTGTTAGAACAGAACCTTTTTCCCTTTCTTTCTTTCTATTCTTTTCACTCCATTCTTTTCGTAAGTGTATTAACATAATTTATTTCTGCCGTTCCTTAATGTGTTGGCGGTGTTTATTTTTTTGTCTTTTTTTTAGTATTAATTACTATTTTTTGTCTCTATACAGTATGTGCTAAGTATTCTTTTAAATAAATTTCGTATCTCTACTTCCATTTTTTGTTTGTTTTAAAATGTATACGATATACCTCAAATATACCATGAAAGAGATTCTCTCCGTCAATTTACCATAGAATTAAGCAGCTTGGTATTTTGAAGTCATCCCTCAGGACTCATCGTAGGTTGTCCCTGCCTCATATATTTAGAGATGAGGGTGATTTAAAACACTTACCAGCACATCGCACTTCACCCGCCAAAACACTGGCTCATCCCCCCTCTCTCTACTGTTATTTTATATATTGTCGTAGCTTGACGTTGGGGAAAGAGAATTTCCTTTGTCATCTCATCTCTTCAGTGAAGCTTTCCATTTTGGCTAATCAGAAACAGGGTAAGATAAAGAAAATACCGTTATTTCTTCTGTTGTGATCCCATGCAAGTATTCATTTAGACAGGTTGCTGACAAACGAGACGTGCTTCTCATACATTCTTCCCTTTCTCAT
Organism: Ceratothoa steindachneri; assembly: GCA_963969495.1. Classification (NCBI taxonomy): domain Eukaryota; kingdom Metazoa; phylum Arthropoda; class Malacostraca; order Isopoda; family Cymothoidae; genus Ceratothoa; species Ceratothoa steindachneri. The sequence goes on from OZ018335.1 coordinate 75,162,437, forward strand.
TTAAACCAAACCTACAAACACGCTCGAAGCTCTGCTTACAAACTTACCTCTGAAGCCAACTTTTACAATTGCAATTGTTTAACGTCCCCCAGCCCACCCCAAGGCTTGATTCTACGATGAACTCGTCGAATTCCTGAATATGGCACTATCTAACTCCTATGCAACCTTACTTATTCTGGGAGATTTTTTAACATCCTCATGAATAGCTTCTCCTATCTGCGAATTCTTGACATATTTAAAACTTTATTCTCTCTCTCAATCTTTCTCACCCCTCACCCACACACATGGAAATACACTTGATCTAGTCGCTTCCTCCTTCCCGATTCATGGCCTTACCATAACTGACCCCTCCACACCTATTTCTGTCACCTCCTCATTCAATTTTGTTTATCTATTCCGCTCGAACACCGAGCATTACTACACGGCTCTCTTCAATTAACCAATGACAGGTGACAAGGGATCTTCCCTCTCTCTCCTTCCTCCTTTAGAATATGTCATCACCTCTAGTAACATTAACATAGCCATCCGCTCAACACCTCTGCCCTACTTCTTTTCACCTCCACTCACCAACAACGTACCCTGTGGTTCTCATTCACTATTTTGAACTCTAGTGATACAGAAACAGAATGCCCGCCATGGCCTACTTCCTTGAGACTAAAATTCGCCCGTAAGGCTCACAGCCGCCTTATCTTTGCGCAAAAGAGTACAAGGTTTCTGCGTTCAAAGAAACTTGTGCATGGCAAACACGTTCCTTTAGCACAATAATGTACATAAATATATATGAGTTAGAAGAAGAAGAGAGGGAGAGTGTAAGATGGTGGGATATTCCATGCTCAATAGTGCACAGAGAGGTGGTCGACGAACACAAGTAGAAATTAAAATTTCTTTAAAAGCACAAATACATAAAACTCGCATGAAATTTTCAAATATATATAACTCAATACTCTATCAATTGGTGCTCTTTGACTAGGATTTATGTTTAGCAGGAAAGGAAAATAAAACACTCCTAAATGGTTAAATGGAACAACAAAAAAAAATCCTGGCTATTTAGAAGCGTTTGTAAATAAATACAATATAAATAGCATTCATTGGACAAAAAAATATAATTAAATTACATCTAAAACTGTCCCCATCTCCACAGAGAGAACATATATATCGTATCTAAAAATACGTTAATATTAACCAAAATGATTTAGCTGTACGTCAGACACTAAGTGAAATCATGAAAACACCTAATCGACTCAACTACTCACAAATGGAAGAAAAATGGATGGCTTCATTGAATAGAGCAAAGTTGCTTTTTAGGCGCAAAATTTTCACGCATTTTTTTCCTCTCTCATCACTCAGGCAAGTTCTGCGATTTTATTTCTAAATATTCTCGAAGGCCTCCATTTCTCTGATAATCGAGAATTCCAGTTTTCCAAAAAAATCCCTCTTTTAGCCATTTTAAGTCTCCCAAATATAATTTTCCACCTTTACAAAAAAAATAGAGAATTATTTAATTGATCAGCGGATAAGAAAGAGAACGAAATAAGCGAGTTTGAATCACCAGATATATTACGAACTTGTTTGAAATACTCGTATACTCTAAATTCGGGATTTGAAATAGGAATGATCAAAATTCACATCTTGAATGGATATGTCTTGCTATAAATGTTAAAAGGTGAATTCTTTGCAAAACAGTTATTTATATGTTGTTTCGACGCTAACAACTAGTTGAAGTCTTAGAAAGGTGAGATTGAAAAGTATTAGCAGGGTGATAAAAGTTTACTTACTGCAAAGATAGCGACCGAGAATGAACAAAATGATTGAGTTGGCTCGAACCAGAAGCGAGGTGAGTAAGTGATAACTACCAGTTCACTATTCCTTGTAAATTAGAGGTTTAGCCATATTGGTACTGTGGTCACGAAGCCTACATAAGGAACAATTGTCCATTAGATGGTATATTCGCAACTAAGTAAGTGGATATACCTTATCGGTAGAATGTGTTAAAGTGCAAGGTAGGTGCCCGCCCTTGAAGAGGCTAGCAGCACATGTAGTTTACCTTTGTTAAGTATTTTTCATATAATTTGATTCTTCGCTATTATTTCCTATTTAACATCATTTTAATTACTTTCCGGTGCGATGTTCATATGATTTTGCTTAACCTTTTAAGAGTTAAAACTTTACAAATTTTCCGGGATAACATCATCAATTTAGAGGGTTTCTTTGTCCATCGTAGATAAGTTTTCAATTTTTCCACTTGAACCCAAGGGAACACAGGTGTAAATCCCAGCTGGGAGGGTTAGTCTTATTTCTTATGGCAGAAATCAACCTCTATAAACTTGAATAGATTAAGACTAGTCATTTCATTTCCGATTTTTTTGTATTAAGACATTTTATCCAGCGAATTTTGTATATAGTGAAATAAAATATAGTTTATTTTATTAAATGAATGCAGGTAATTTCAAGTGAGTGTAAGTGCACCAACATTCAAGTATTTTTACTATATATTTGAAGTAACTGCTCCATAAAACTGATTATTTTTAAAGATGATCCACAAATACTATCACTTGAGTTTGGTATGTTTGGCGAAACTGTTTAGCGCAAGTAAATTGGTACGGATGTTTTGGCGCCAAAGCCATTTGAAATAATCCAAACACTGCCTTTTAGCATTATAACTGAACAAAATTGCACTATCCTTTTTTATAAAATAAGTTATATAAATGAAAATTACATATTTTAAATCCGATAAAACAACCTCATTAACATGGCACCAGTCAAAATAGTGTCAGGTATTAAATTAGAAGTCTTGCGCTCGGTTTTGCAGTGTTTGTAGTAAAACTAACGGTAAGTGAAAGCGATCGGATACGATAGGAAATGAATTTGCAATTTCCGTTTGATTTTGTTTTAAATTTAATATCTACGGAACATCGGTAGAAGGACAGCACTTAAGCCTGCAAAATTTTCAGCTGGACCTTGATCCTAACCGTGTTTTCGAAAAGCTTCTTTTGCAAGAAAGCTAAAATCGTCCTCCCGCTCGGATTACATGGCACTCAAGTACTCCATCTCCATACTCTTCCAACTCAAGCACGCATTAAACCCTGATTACGATACCCCTATCATCCTCAAGCAACTTGGAATTTTACCTCAACCCCAAAGTACCCATAAAGGAGACAGACGACTGTTCGTGTTACATCAGCAGTCTGAGAAATCCACCCCCACCATCTAAACAGACAACGAAATTAGAAACACTGTGAGACAACCTCACTCCAAGCATGACCGAAAACGTGGAATGGATTTTAGCTTAATCAGGCCCTTACAGACTCCCCTCTCCCCACACACATACCCACAGAAGAAGCAGACGACTATTCATGTTGCATCAGCAGTCGGAGCAATTCACCCCCTCTATATGGACAGACAGCAGCACTAGAAACACTGTGAGACAACCTCACTCCAAGCACGATCGAAAATGTGGAGTGGATTTTAGCCTACTCAGGTCCTTACAACCCCCCCCCCCCACACACACACATACTCACAGAGGAACAACATCACTAGAAACACTGTGAGACAACCTCACTCCAAGCACGACCGAAAACGTGGAGTGAATTTTAGCCTACTCGGCCCATACAGAACCACCCTCACACACACACACACATACCCACAGAGGAAGAAGACGACCGTTCGTGTTGCATCAGCACTCTAAGAAATCCACCCCCTCCATCTGGACAGACAGCAGCACTATAAATACTGTGATACAACCTCACTCCAAGCAAGACCGAGAAACGTGGAGTGGATTTTGCCCTTCTCAGGCCCCTACAGAAGCCCCCTCCTCCAACAAAAGTTGAAATTGAACTTCTGAATGCACAATCCATTGGCAATAAAGCGACCTTCATTCAAGATCACATCATTGGCAAAGGCATTGAATTACCTTATGTGCCTCACAGAATCCTGGCATCGAGCAGAGTCTTACTCCGCCTTAAATGAATCCTGTCCTACTTGATACAGCTACCTCGAGAAAGCCTGTAGCACTAGTCACCGTGGTGGCGGCTTGGCTGTCATCCTCAGGAGGGAATTTGATATGTAACCCATGTTGCTGCCTATGCAGTCCGTAGTTGAATGCCTTGCATTTAAATGCAAGGCTTCTTGCTCCATGACAATGCTACTCATCTACAGGCTACCCAAACCTACCAACCCTTTTGTTCCTGACCTGCATGACCTCCTCTCTACACTCTGCACAACCTCAGCCAATATTATAATACTAGGCGATTTTAACATTCATATCAACACCCCCTTCTCCAAATCTGTGACCAAGTGAGTTGATGCCCCAACTAACGTCAAAGGTTAACACTATGTGATCTCCAATGCAGCCCTAATCAACAACCTGCAGGTCTACGACCTGTGATTGTGAATGTAATAAAGGAGAGAAATTGTTGTAGGGATAGTTGAAAGAAAAATAGATAGAAGGATGTGTAATTAAGAGAGAGAGAGAGAGAGAGAGAGAGAGAGAGAGAGAGAGAGAGAGAGAGAGAGAGAGAGAGAGAGAATATGTGCCAGATCGTCTGTCAAACTAGGTAGTTATGATTCTTTATGATATATTTTGTGTTAAAACGCTTTAGTGTTCAAGCCTTTGTTTTCTTAAATAAAGCAGGTGGGTTATTTTTGGATAACTTGTTAATGCACCTTTTCTTGTTTGGTTTCTTTCTTTACCTTTTAATGCTTAAATAAATTTTAATTAATGTGTCTACTTCGGATTTTTTTTATATCAATTTATATAATTATTTAATTTTATCCACTTCGGATTTTTTATTATATTGTAGTTGTTTTATTTTAATATGTCCACTTCGGATCTTTTTTATATATTTTTTTTTAATTAATTTTTCGCCAATTCGGATCTTTTATTATGTTGTAGTTGTTCTTTTTCTTAAGTTATACATGTCTTTTTTCTATTTTTAGGTATATATCGATATAATTTCTCTTTGCATCTTCAGCTGGCTGCTTTCAAACGGTTTTTTGAAGTTCATATCAGGGTAGTCTTCATTCGGTGGTCTCAGTTGATTTGTTATTTCTTCTGGCATATTTTGGTAAATCTTTTCCCATATAGCGATTACTTGCTTGTGAAGAGTCACGTTGATTGGATCTATTTCATTTATTTCGTGTAGCAATGTCGAGGGAAGACGGTCCCAAAGAGTCACGTTTGAGATAAACCTCAGTGCCATGTATTGTACTCTATGTGCTTCCCTTAGCGCTATATTGCTTAAGCTGTGCGTAGGAATAACGGGATACAGTAGCAGTGGTCTTACGAGGAGTAAGTATAATTTTCTTTTATTGGATGGTGACAGCAGCCCTAAACAGAATAGAAAACGGAGCGTCTTTCTGGCTACAGCGATCTTCTCTTTGAGGTGTGTTATATATCCTCTAGTTGTCATCTTTAAGCTGAGTACTTTGCATTGTGTAAAGTAATGGTAATGTTCACGCTCCACTACTACTTCCACTGTTCGATTGCGTCCCATCGGAATTACCTTAAACGTGTCGATATTTGTCTTTATTTTGTTTCTCTTTTCGTAGATGTTTATATTTGCGATTTCTCCTCCTGTTCTGTTGGCTATATCCCTCGGGTTACGGTAGTCGCTCGTCATGATTTGGGTGATGTCGTCAGCCAGTTGTATATATTGAACAAAATAGTAGTTAGGATGAGGGAGGTCGCTGGTATATTTCAAATACAATTTGGGGCTCGAACATCCCCTCTGTAGCACCCCTGCTTCCAGGTCGAAGAATTTCCCTTCAATACCTTTTATGCTAGTCATGGCCTTTCGATTTTCAAGGTATTGCATAAAATCCTCGTAATGCCATCCTCCATGCCTAGGTCGTAGATCTTTCTTTTCAGGCCTGGTACCCAGACCTTGTCAAATGCCGACGCCACCTCTCTTAGCACTATGTCTTAGCAATAGCAATTTTCTCAGTTATGAGGGTGAGTGCGGTTTCTGTGTCTAGTTTCCTTCGAAAACTGTGATGTTGGTTGTTATATAAGTTATCAGTTTCCAAGTAATTACTAAGTATGGTGTTTAAGAGTTTTTTAAAGAGTTTTCCATGCATTATAAAAAAAATATCATTTTGGCTTTCTTTAATAACTCGGGGAAGTGGCCAACATTTATGCATGCATTGAAGATATTTAAAATAGCTTGATTAATATGTTGATGCCCCAACTCACGTCAAAGGTTATCACTCGGTGATCTCCAATACAGCCCCCATCAACAACCTGCAGGTATACTATCTGGGCATCTCCGACCACAAAGCCATCTCTCTACTGTCCAGCCTTGACAAATTCTAATGACCATTCAGCTTCAGAATCTAAAAAGATCGACCCGGAGGCCTTGGCTGCGGACCTCAAGCATATCTCCTCAGCAAACTTACAATCAGTCAAGGATTCAGTAGAAAACTACAACAAAATTATGGTTAGCGTCCTGGACCTCTATTCCCCTGCCAAATTCAGATCCGTAACTTTGAGACAGTCCTCTTCCCGGTATACTGATGAGTTGCGGAAAATGAAAACAATGGGATGCGTCCTGGAACGACGCTTCACCAAAGCAAGTCTCAATGTGCACAAAATAGCCTGCACAGAACATCAGAAGCCATACTCGAAGGCCCTTAGTGTCATACATTCTCAGTCTATCTCCAATGAGATCAATAACAACCCTGGAAACTCCAAGCAACTCTTCGCCGCCATAAACCTTCTCCTTAAATCACAACCCTCCCCCTACATTTAGATGCCACCAGAAAGCAATGCAACCACTTCATCTCCTTCTTCAAGACGAAAGTAGATAGAATCCGATCCTCTTTCTCCCGCACCCTTTCCCCTCCAGTCCCAACCGTCGGCTTACAGCCTGGAATTCTCCAGCCTCTCTGCCGTTTTGTGGATGTCACTCAACGAGACATTGAGCACAACTTGAGAAAAATAAAGCTATCCACCTGTGTCTCGGAACCCTTTCCCTCAGCTCTAGATAAGACCCATTCCTCTGCATTAGGTCTTTTAATCACTAACATCATCAACAAATCCCCCTCAGGCTGGCGATGTCCAGTCTGACCTGAAGACTGCAGTCATCAAACCGCTTCTCAAAAAGCCAAACCTAGATCCAGAAGCGCTTGCCAACTACCGGCCTATATCTCACCTTCCATTCCTGTCTAAGGTGTTAAAAAAAGCCGTCGATGCCCAACTCCACAACCACCTCATAACTAACACTATGTTTGAAAAATTCCAGTCTGGTTTTCGCTCCGCCTACAGCACAAAAACTGATCTGGTTAAGGCAACAACGACCTGCTGATGACCGCTTATCCTGGTTCCGCATCCTTCTCATCCTCCTCGAGCTCACGGCAGCATTTGACACAGTGGACCACTGCACCCTCCTACAGCGCCTTCACTCCACAATTGGACTCTCCGACACTGCCATAGACTGGTTCTCATCATATCTCGCCGGAAGAACAGAGTTTGTCTCTCTGGAGGAGGCGAGGTAGGAAACACTCTCTGTCACTTGTGGTGTTCCTCAGGGATCAGTCATTGGCCCCGCCCTCACCATGCTATACATGCTCCTCCTTGGCCGTATCATAAACCGGCATGAAATCTCATTCTACTGCTACGCTGATGACACCTAACTTTACCTGATAACTGATCTAACCGCCTCTGCGACTCTGACAGCTTCAACCCTAACCACCTGCCTGGACGAGGTGGAAGTTTGTATGAAGCACAACTTTCTGCAGCTAAATGGCTAAAAAACAGAAGCCATTCTCATTGGCACTTCACATCAGATCCGGTCATCCGTTATCACTAGCCTCAACTTCTCTGGCCACGAGATCCACGTCTCGCCCTTAGTCACCAAACTGGGCGTGAAAATGGATCCACACTTGACTTTCGAACTTCCACCTTAAACACATCTGCAAGACCTCCAACCTCCACCTGGGGAACATTGCAAGCCTCCGCTCTTTGCTCACTGTCTCAAATGCTGAAAAGCTTGTCCACGCTTTCATCTCCTCCAGGCTGGATTATTGCAATGCTCTTCTCATCGGGATCCCTCACAAAAATACCCAGAAACTGCAATAGATCCAAAACAGCGCTGCTAGGATCCTACTGAAAGTGAGAAAATACGGCCACATCACATCCATCCTAAAAACTTTTCCCTGGCTTCCTATCTCTCTCAGGATTGAATACAAAGTTTCCCTGCTCATTAACCAGTGCCTCCCACCTCAAAGAGCTGCCCTCACCCCCAGATCTCTACACGACTCCTCCCCTCCGGACAGGCAAATCTCCTCTAGCGTCCAAAGACCAAGCTGCGAAACATGGGAGGCTGAGCCTTCTGTTATGTTGCCTCAAGCCTGTGGAATGCCCTTCTTGACCATCTGAGGGCACCAGTGACTGTTGATACCTTTAAAAAAAGACTCAAAACCCATCTCTTTAAAAAGAGCTTTTTCCTAGGGTTTTGCTAAATATGTTTTTGTCCTTTGAAATGTATCTTCAGTATATGTTTCTGTATTTATACTTCATCTCTTTAGCCTGTAGCACTTTAAGTTTTTTTCTTTCAATGTAAAGTGCATTACAAATAGAATTATTATTATTAATTAAGTGATATAAAAATACTGGCCTTTTTGGACATTGTTATTGGAACATGAAATATCTGTTTTAAAAAGGCTAGAGTACTAATAAAGAGATTTGAAACCAGCAAAATTGTTCTTCAACTGGCATCATTTTAAACAAGAAACAAACAAATAGGCAACTTAATCTCGCTAAGCTGTTTGTTCCAAGATGGCAGTGATCTTTCCATCAGGCGACGTCTGAGTTACTCTTTATTATCATTTAACTTTCCGGGAGAAGCGCTGCCCCTATTGTTTTGTTTGTTTGCCATCCTACTAAGTTTTTCTTTGTCTAAATGTATCAGTTTAACTGTATAATGACTGAGGAATTACTAACAAAAGATGATAAAGAAAAGTTAAAGCATCATGGAGTCCTCTACTTCTTTGGCGTTGTGAGCAAAAAAACACAAAAAACACACTACAAAGCAAGGTTGCACACTAAAGCTGGGGAGCTGATAAAGAAGCTCAACAGCCATTCGCATAAAGCCTCTCTTTCACGAATAGAAGTTGCACTTATAAAAACTAATATACTACAGAGAGCAGCTGAGTCTCTTGAGTTATCGACTGTAAATGTTAACGAATGTTTGGCATTACCTTCGTATCCTTGAAAAGGGTCGACGAATATCTGGATGCTCTAGCGAAAGAGATGTTACACAAAGTTCAAAATTTACTCAACTGGTTTGAAGATACGAGGGGGTCTTAAAAAAGTTTGAAGAAAATGGAATAAAATTAAAGTAAAAATAGGCATATATTTTATTATTAAAATTAAGTTCCATTGAGGTCAAACACTTTTGAAAGCGATGATTTCATTCATTTTGACTATGTCTATAAGCCTGAAGCCTTTAAAAATTATACCAAGTTAAAACAGCTCATTGAATATCATCAAAGGAAGAAAAAACTAGTGCCCATCATACTTTTTTAAAAGTTTAGAAACAACAAAAGTGTCAGATGAGAGCTTGGTCAGGACTGTACAGGTGATGTGAGCTCGATTCCCGACGAAATCCTTGCAAAGAAGACTCTTCTGTGAAGTTTTCCAGGGTGCTTCTCCGCTATGCCCCTGTGAAATTTTATAAACACACTTTCGTATTAGTAGCATTGATGGTTCTTCGCCCTTCGCAAAAGTCAAAAAGTATCACACCTAAACAGTGGCCATTAGCTTTCTCCTGATCATTGAGAATTGGCTTTCATGGTCCTTTTATACCTCTTCCTAACCATTGTTTCAACTGCTCTTTGTATTCTTAATCATATTGATAAGTCCAAGTCTCATACCGGGTTACAGTTATTCTTCAAAAAAGTCCTAGGGATTTTCAACAGATTTGTTAGAAATTTGCAGTGAAGGAGTAGCTTTCTTCTCAAACTGATTTTTAACCCAACAAACTCTGGCACCCATCGAGCAAAAAGCCTGATGGGCTTCAGAATGTCGCTCAAGATAGAATAAATTAAACCAGCCGATATTTTAAATGTGCCTGTTATCATTTCCACTATTAATCGAGAGCCTTCCTAAATTAGTTGCCGCACACGATTGACTTTTTCTTCTTTTACTAATTATGATGGTCTGCCACTACAAAGGACGTCTTTAACCTCCTGTCTTCCATCCACAAAGCGATTTATTAATTTATATACAGTATGCTTTCGGGTGACACTTTTTCCATTAACTTTTATTAATGCATCAATAATGTTACTCTTCCGCCATCTAAGCAAGACCAGAAATTTGATGTTTGTCCTTGCTTCAACGTTCATGAACCATGGTATGTATAATCGAAGTGCTGCCATGTCATTCAAAATCGAGCATAGTAATTTCCGTGTACGTGACTAATAGCAAATAGGTAGAAGTTTAAATTAATGCAATTAGAATTTTCAGTGATATTCCCGTTTTCTTGTAATATTCGTTTGGTACGAACTTTTTGAAGCACCCTCTTACATAGGTTGGTCGTCAAAACAGACGAGGTACTGGCAGAAGGGCTTGTCTAGATTCCAATTATAATTTGAACCTTAATGAGAAAACATTAGAACAAGAGGATTGCACATAAAACCATGCGGAGGAAGCCTATCATTGATTAATATATGAGCTTCGGTTGCAACATCAAGCCAAATTGAAATTAATTGATGGGCTGCAAAAAGTAATATTATGAAAAGTGACTAGAGACACAGAAAAATATCTAAAACTGTTCTTAAATTTATAAACAAAATTTGTCGAGTACCTAAGGAGAATTGCTTCTAATTACCAAATAACGACCTAAATAAATATACATAACAATTTTTTAGTGATTATGTATTTATGTAAATTTCTGTTTTATTATAATAGTTTTTAACTATAACTTTGTACATCAGAATTTTATCAGTTCTTTCTACTAATAAAGTTACATTATAATGTTAAATTAATTAATTCTATCTTTGAATGATTAGTTAATCAGTCACTTTCATTTTTTATCAATCACCGTGCTTTGGATAGCCCTTTTTATCTTCCGCCAAATCAGCTGGCGCCCAAAAGACCAGCACTAATCAGCTGCGCCCAAAACACCGGTCCTAATCAGATGGCGCCCAAAACACCAGTGATAATTAGCTGGCGCCCAAAGGGGCGTGCCAAATCGGCCACGCCCAAAAGGTCTGCGCCCAATTGCCTCATTTCGTTTCACTTGTTGCAAGCCTGCGACATGTATTAAACAACAGTGATAGGCTACATGTTAAATTTCGCCCACAACGCTGAGCCCAGCTTTCTTTCTTAAGATTGAGGAAGCAAACCAAATTAATTCGCTGCCAAGCTAACTCGGAGACAAGACATTTCTCTTTCTCTCTCACTCTCTCTTTCTTTATCTTAACTAATTTCTTTCATTGTATGCATGAGTTTCAGCTGTAGAAGAGACGTATGATTATCGAAATAAATAAATAAATATAATTTACGCCTGTTTCTGTCTACATATTGACCTCAACAATGGCCCGCATTGCTAAACAGTAAATGATCCAAACTTTTCAAAGACCGGCTCTACTTCCCTGCACCTTTCTGTTTGTTTATATTATAATGCTTAGTTTAAATGGTTAGTAGTGGCTGGTTTTGTTTTAACTCTAGATTTTCTGCTTAACTCCTCACAAGAGTATTCCAAATTCTGATACTAGAGTCCATGGATCTTAAGTTATTACTTATATACTGTAGGTGCAAAGTAACTAAGATGGTTGCTTCTATTCCATCTAGGTCCGCGTCCTTACAAAAACCTTTACTGGCAGTCACTAAAACGCTTCTTCCTCCCAAAGTAAAACCAACCATAGAATGTTGTGGCAGCCGGCAGAAATGGTTGTAAGAATTGGATTGCTTTTGATAAAAAATTAGGCAGCGTAAATAACTTTGGGGCTGAGAAATAGAAAATTTATCAGTATTAAGGAAAAAAGTGAATGATAAAACCTGTTTTATTCGCGTTAGTTTCTAAAACATTTGATCTCAGATGCGCTCTTAAAGAATTCGGTAGTGGCAGATAGGAATGGCAAAGGATTTAAATTAAAAGTGAAAATTCGCATCTGTGTCCCTTCGTGTTTGAATCTTAAGCAGCCATTGCACCAGCTTTCTTCTTCTTGATCCCTTATTGTGAATAATTAAGCTTCAATGACCTCCCAAGGAATGGCAAAGGGGAGATAGGAGACTCCGCGCTGAACCTTATTGTTCATCATCCATGGATGCAATCCGACTACCCGAACTCTGAGGCTCCGAATTCGGGATAAAGAGAATTAAATTATACCTTTATCCCATGAATTTGCATCAGTGAGGCAAATTAATCCTTTCTTGGTCCTTATTACATCAATATTCATCAGATTTCTCAACTGGATTGCGGGACAAGGAAAGGGGCACTGAATTACGAGCGAAATACGTTCATTGGTGTATATACAGAGGAAGTAGGACGATTTGAAGGGAATAATATAATAAAGGCTAAAAGTTGGCAGCAATTTCTACAGCAAAAACCTTGCAATCCATCAATATCGGGTCTATATGATGCATTACAATATATTAATTATTTTGATTACAAATAATTTTTCTAATTCTCAATAAATTTTGTAATAGTCACAAAAGAAAAAGAAGAAATTGGTGTAACACAGGAATTATTAACCAGGGGACAATTAATTGAACACATATTAGCGGATTCTATCTTTTGAAATATTAATCTTTCTACAAAGATTATTATACAGGGTGGCCCATAAATCCCAGGACACTCCACGTGCAACTTTGAAAAGTCTTATATTCCCATACGTAGGGGTTGCTTCTTGATGGTGGTTCTTTTCCGAAACTTGCTGTAAAAGCTTCTTGAATGCTTGCCCTAGTCATGAACCCATACTGGAGCCACCAGCCATTCTTCAGTCGTATAATTACTTGTATCCGTCATTATCTGCAAATAATGCATACAAATATAAATAACAAAATAACTAAAGACACAATTAATCACCTCAGGACTAAAGAAAATAATTTCTTGGCCAAACGTTGCCTAGGACACTATGTAACTAGTGTCATGGGACTTATAGGACACCCTGTACAGAATGTATACCCGTAAGCAGTTGTTCGTAGACAATTTTCTGCGCCGAAATTGCACACTCTTCCACTATTGAGTAATGAGTGGGTGTAGTTAGCAATTATATTTTGTTTTGTCTAATAATTGCAAAATATGGGAAAGCTTATGTTCGAAATTCATTCCTGATTGGCTGGGGACTTTTGGAACATATATTCAAAGTAATTTTTCGAGTAATTTTTAGATGTAGGAGGGAGCTTACTTTGATGTTACAAAAACGGGTTCTACAAAATGTCAATATCTTATTTCTTTATTTATGTGTTTAGATAGAATTAATGGCCAGATATTATTTAGCATGTTGCTATGAGTTTTACTCATTTGAATTAATTTAGTTGCCTAAATATTTTCTACAATTTCCTGCCTTTCTTCTAGTCATAATATTATACCGGACTAGAACTCGTATAAATCTGGAGAAAATTTTTGTGTGAAAAATAGAAGGTTAAGTGTTGTAACCAACGATAAATTTCCAATCGATAAATAAAGGAGGAGGATAAATTTTGTTCACCGTTCACAGGATCCGGGAATCTTTACAATTACTCTTCGAATCATTCGATTTAAAAGTTGAGAAACATCAACCACACTCTCTCCTACAAATATCATCTTCTCGTCTCCACAAAGGAGTGTCAGCTGACACCATTGAAACTACCTCCTATCTTCTCCACAACCACCACAAAGAAATCTAATATAGGTCGAAGTTGCAGTGTTGCCATTAATATCAGTGCCTAAAGAAACAAGTGTCCTATTTCCGGCCTTCATTTCCTCTTCAAACGAACTCAAACTTTTTTTACCAATTCTACCATCTTTCCTTTCTACTATATAGGACCTGACTAACTACATAAAGCCATTTCAGAAGACAGAGTGGCTTTGTAATATTATAAACTAATAAGTGTGACTGTCGGCAAAACTTCAATTGCCGTCCTGTCAGGAAACACCACTCTCCCGTTGCTCAGTTTCGAGATTGACCAACCAGTGGGTGCTCTCTAAAGGGATTTATAGATCGAACGAGGCATCTTCCTGGAGCCACATGTTTGACTTAACAGGAGCAGAGCCATCTGCTTTTGTAGCATCTCCAGGAAGGATTAAGGAGGACCGAGACCAAAGATCCTACTATAACCAAATATGATAGGTTTGCCAAGTCGTCTGGGGAAACAAAAATATCCATTCATTTTTTTTTTATCACCGAGTGAAAATTTCCTCGTTAGTTACAACACTCAATTTTTTTCACTCGAAAATATGTTTTCTTCTCATATTGTAAAGAATTATGGAAAAATTCTTAGTCTAAAGTTATGATTTAAAAAACAGCTGGAGATTGGATATAACATTTGGGTAAATGAATAAATTAGAAAAGAGAATCTCATGGCAACCTGATAACTAAATAAACACAATTAAAAGATAATAGGACACGGACATTTACGTTTCAATGCATAGTTAAATATATTTATTACACTTGCACTTTAGGTAAACTGTTCTCCTCCCCCTCTTTCCAAAATAAATACTCAAAACACTTTTAATATTGGTTTTGAAAGACCCTAAACAATCAGAGAAGAAATATTAACTAACATAAGTCCGCTCGGTTTTCATCAATTAGGTAGAAGGAAATCAAAATTGCTAGCTGAGACCCTTGATTACTCATTGCTCAAAAGAAATTCAGGTGAATTTGGGGGAAAGATTCGGTTGCGAACGGAAAATTTCCCACAGGTGAACACTGGGTGCTTTGATTAATGGTAGCTAGTACTGGGCGTCCGACAAGCCTGGAACCAAACCAACCCATTGACCAAATTTTATGTGATTCAAAAATAATGGATGGCGTTTACATTGTCTAAAAGGGTGGAGAGCGTTCTTCTTAGTGGAACCAGAGGCGAGTGAGTGGCAAATGAGTTCGATGTTCGACCCTGAACGGCATCCAATAACCCACATCGCAGGATGGAATTTGGCAAATAAATTTTAAGAAAATTAGATCTGTCTTAGGCAAGAACGGATCCTGTCGTCAGACTGCAAGCGAAAAGCCTCTTACCAGAATCCAAAATTGAAAACAGCTCCGAAAATCTATCAGACTCACCTCTTTCAGAATTAATAGTACTTAAAAGCAACCTACGTGACATTTAAAAAAAAACAACATTTTTATCCCTATAAATTTTATAAATATTCCATTATCTGACTTGATATGTTTTTTTTTTGCACCAAATTCAAGAAAGAGAGAACTTTTGAGAGGGGAATCTTGAGTGACGAAGAAACCTTTTACGTGAGCGGAGAAGTGAATAAACAGAATTGCAGATAATGGTCACGGCAAAATCCAACTTGGTGTGATGGTAGCAAGAATTACGGTATCGTGTAGTTTATAGAACAATCTCATTAGTCATTTCTGTTTTGAGACCATAGGAAAAGGTGAGAATTATCTCACAATGTTGGGGGATGAAATAGTAACAGCACTTAATGTAATTGTGGCAAGAACTGAGTGGTTCATGAAAGATGGTGCACCTCCCCATTATGCACCTGCAATGGATCATTGGAAATTGTACCAATATATAGATTGGTAGGAATTGGTAGGCCATGCTGAATGTGCTGCCCGTTCGATTAATCTTAACCCTCTGGAATATGCATTATATAGATACCGTGAAGGACAAATGCACAATGTTAACATCAACAATCTCCAACACCTTAGGCATAGAATAAAACGCTGTTGTGATGATATAAATATAATGATGTTGAAAAGCATCATTACTCACTAGGTTAAGTGGCTTCTAAAATGTATAAATTAGCAATAAAAAATGTCAACCTTATGTTTGTTTATCTTTTGATTCCTGATTTTTAGGAGATCCTGTAGAATAAGATAAACACCATAATTGTGACTAAGATTTGATTTTTACAGAAGATCTAAAATAATTCTCTGGAAAGTCATAATTCAAAGTCTCTTAATTGACATTGAATGAAATTATATCAGACTCTGGACAATGCTGACAATGCTGAATTTTAATATTTTATATATTTATGTTAATTGGCTCCTATTTTTCCGTTACTTATTTCCCATCATGACAACATGGCATAATTATCGGTATAATTGGAAAAAATATATTCTTTACTTTAAGTATATGTCAATTTTCATTTTGACTTTAAATTTTACTTTATTCCAAAGTCCATTTTAAATAGTTTAATCCTAAATAGATATATTTACTTTCATTCTCGTCAGGCTAGAATTTAATTGTTACTGATTTAATTTTCTTTACAATTTATTGGCTATAATTATCTCGATTTTTTTCTTTTAAATCGCTTTGGTTAACGAGGCGTGAAGTATCCCGTAAAACAACCATAGGTTGAGCTTTTCCGGAAGGAGTTATTCGTGGAATGTTATATCCGACCACATCTACATCTACATATATTGTTGGTGGAGAGGGAGGGGGGCATGTCGGCGCTTGGTAATCGATTCCGGTCTTGGTGGCAGCCGGCTAATGGTCGGTTTCTCCTTTCCTTCCTGCTTCACAGGGAGAAATCTTGCCCAAATTGGTTTTATAATGGATGCGGAGCTTCCTTTACCGGATAAATTTTCCGCAGGAGTTTCAGCTTACATGGTATAAATACGATTTATTTCATGATTTGTTGTCCGCCTCGACACTACAGACCTTTTAATTGGGGAGTTCTTTTACTGAAGTTCATCGTCTTTTTTAGGAAACGAAGGGTGTTTGTTTCTCTGTGAGTTTTACTTTGACTACCGTAATGAGATAAACACTAAAATCTGTACGGGTTCACTTTAGGGATATCCTTGGACAACCAGGCATTTAAGTGCTTTGATTAAAGAGGGGGGTGGGGCAACCGTTTTAGCACGGTATAAAGATTAATTTTTCTATTTGAGATGCGTTGCTCAATGGGCCTAAAGAACTTGCTGATTCCAGCATTTTGAAGCTTATATTTCTCATTTACTTAAGCAAGAAATATATTTCAACTTAAACATCAACCATGTTTTCACAATTCATAGTCGACATGCATCAACCTAAATTAAAATACCTGAATTAACCTACATCTTTATGAAACTGGGAAATACATTTGTAGATATAAGTAAAATACCCAGTACAAACATTAGCAACTCACCCAACAGTAAAAGATCATTCAAGGCATCATATGCCCATCACAAGAGATAATCTTTATTTTTGTCGAACCGAAACTAAGGTTCAAGCCCGACTGTGCCCAGTTACTCATAATAGAGTCAGTCATTCCTGGGCTTCTCGTGCGAGATGGATATAACTGCATCGAATCCAGGTGGAGTCGAGAATATACATTACAGATTTGGGGGAATTCTTGACAAGGAACTGTCCTCGTTGTGGAACAGGAGAAATTTAAGGAAAGTTAGAGCCTTCCCAGCCTCAGCACTCCAAGTAGGCTCTTCTTTTCAAAAACAAATATCGACGAAGTGTTTGTATTGACTAATTTCAACATCATAGATATTAACACTTAGGGTCAGGAACCTCATCTTTGCCCTTAAAATACACAGTTTTTTGTCGAATCTTTTCTTTATATTCCCATTTGTGAAATGAAAAGTGGTTATGAAATTATTAATCCAATGTTGCTTTGCAATAATTCCATTTGGTATTTTATAATCATGCCGGATTTGCGCGCAGAGCAGAAATTTCAAATATGAAATTTAGGCGAATACTGCCATTGGCGCAATTCAGCAGGAAGGGGGAGCGGGGAGGAGGGGATTCGTAAATATCTATATTTTTCCTTGAATTATTTTAGGCCTCTTAACTCTATAGTATTAATATGACACAAAATTTATATTTGTTCCACTTTTAATAGGAATGATGTCTTGCATTTTTGAAAGCCTGTAATTATGTACCTTGGAAAAATTATAAACTTCAGATATTGAAATGTTTGTTAACTGACTAAAATATCATGAAGAAGGCAACATTAAAAATGATGAATGTTTTTAAACAGTGTTTATTAGTATAAAAAGAGTTTGTTTAAATTAACTTTTGAGCCAAACGATGGGTCTTCCTTTTGTGCCGGTCAGATTTTGTTGTAAACCGAAACCTAAAGAATGGTTTGTAGAGGCTACAGCCAATGGAAACACCAAATGATCTTTGAAGTTGAGAAAAGGCGTTTGGTGTTGTAAAATAGAACAAACACGTTGTAACTACATTAATGAACGAGATAAAATCAAGAAATTAATGTTGTATTTTTTAAAAAAAGGAGAGTAAAATTATTTTTAATATACCTCCCAAAATACCTTTTTTCTTTAGCAGTTTCCATCATTATTGCCAATCGTTTAACTAAACAGTAAAGACATTTCTTTCAATAATTTATTCGTGTTTGATGAAATAGATAATTTGGGACACTTTTCCACCTCCTTCATATAAGAATAAAGTTTGTGATTTAGATGATGTTGTAATGCCATAATTAAACGGGAATCAGCTTGCTTGTGCGAGGTCCAGTGAAAAGGGCAGATAATAAAGAAATTACCAACCTAACGCAATCATCTTTTCATGGGTCAAATGTGACACGTGTTGAGGTGCATTCTTATGAAAGAGCAGGACACCATTTTTTGTTTAAAAGCTTCAGTTAAATAATGTAATTGTCAAATCTATACTAAATGATTATTATCAAAGCACTCATAATGAATAACTCAATTTACATTCCACTAAATTCAAAGTATTCATTGATGAGCTCGTCTGGAACTAGGAAAGGGTTTTTGCTTTGCGAACCATCCATTGTTTTGGGCGTTTAATATTCCAGAAACGAAGCTAATTTTCTTCTCGTGTTCAGAAATTGTCACGGTCATTTTGAGTCAATATAGATGAGACAATATTTACCCTAACACCATTTTGTAGCTAAAAAGTAGCCTGGTTATTACTAGCTTACAAAAACCTAGGAAATACTACAGCATCAGCATCACTACATTTATTTTTAAATAGTTTGGCGCATCTTCGGAACAATTTAAACATTAACAAACATTTTTATAAAAAGTACTTAATTTTATGACTACTTAATAATAAATATGAGAAATGTGATTAACCTGTAAATAAAAGGTAAGGTTCCGATTAAAAAGAGAATATTTGGCACCATTTGAATAAACAAGATAAATTGCTGTGAGGCACACTGTACAAAAAATATCTAAAACTATTCGATCATTAGTGTCTACAAATTTAAATATTTCAAATAACCTTTTGTATTATTGTATCTTTCATAATTTTATACTTTGACTATTAAATCAAGATTTTCTTTCCATTCTATTCCAATGACAAACAAAAAATAGTAATCAGGAAAGTAATTTCATTAAGGAACTGCAAATAAAGCAGGCGGGTGGGCTAATTCACTTAGAGTAATGGGAAATTCGAAGCAATGCCTCGCTTGCAGTGCTAGTCTAGTTTGCCTTTTAGAATTTGCCTACGATTGTTTTTTAGATTTTGGTCTAAGGAGCCATTTAAATTGAATCACTATCTGATACAAATTTTGTGCCTGGCTAGTAAGTGTTATTTTCCAACTCCTGTTATTGCAAAACAATAGAAAATAGACATTATTTGTTTACAATTTCAGCATATCTTGATGTAAATGCTCCTATTCCTCCTCTGAGTATTCTCCCATATTCTCTTTGAGTTTGTTTAGATTCCCATCAAGGATGTGCACCTTCAGGGATATTTTGCAGCAACATTTGGCCATAACATTTCACTAAGTACTCAACCAGTTACACATAGTTGTCAGGAATGTGGTTGCACTAAAAGACATGACACGCCGAAACAAAATCCTCCCAGGCTTCCTTTTCATTTTTAGTAAGCTATGATTTTTCTGATTTTTGGTCTAACAAAGAAACTAGCTTTAGCTTTCGCTTTTGCCTCAGGGAGGTTTGGAAATAAATTTGAAGGTACTTGAATGATAACAACTCTAACAAAATGCTTCATGAGAACTAGTTTAATTGAAATGAAAGGAACAACACGTTTCAAAGGTCTATCAATTGCTCATGCTTGGCATTATGCCCTGTCTCACTGAGAACTCAGTCTTTTGTAGCCAGTGCTTGTATAATGGGGTGTGGTATCCTCACTGTCTAAGACAAAGATGACATAGAAACAGGTAAAATCTCCCTGGAGACCCATCAGAAATTGTACCATCTTGAAGTTTCCTATCACTTTCCAGCTATACTCCTTATAAATTAGCTGTAGCATGAGCTTAAGACTGCTGTAGTCATCCTTGAGATATACTGAATGAGCCAAGGGAAGGGATGGATACGTATTCCAATTATGGAGAAGTAGAGCTTTGATTATTCTTCAGGATCAGTCAATGGAGAGCCTCCAATCATCTCGAGTAAATGTAATTCCAGTTGCATCAAACAGGCACAAATCCTACTCTTTCAGCCTGTAAATCTATATTTTCACTGATCTTTCTACCTTCTGAATTGTTGCTCTCTTCTGAGGATAGCTTATTCCTTTCTCCAGTGGTAGGTACGGGAAGATCAGCGCTGTATGGTACTGGTGCAATAAGGGATAGAAGATTGGGATATGAAATAGCAGGTGCATTTTAATCACTTCTATGTTTGGAATGGTCCACCATGCAGAAGTAGCAGTTGCTTGAGTGTTGAGTCGGTTCACGACAAATACTGGAAAGACAAACTTCATTGCTCTTCTTTCCCTTCTATATCATCCTGTAAAAGTAAAAATATATATTATATTACTCCAATTGCTTACAAGCTTGAATACTTATGACATTTAATATTTTTCTTTTTACTAAAAAACAATTTTTTAATCTTCCAAAGTTTTCTTGCAGTGTTCACAGGCAGAATGAGGTGTCCAGGGCTTGTCTTGATCCCCAAGTGCCATGCTTAAGTATGCTTTGTAAGCTTCACACATTCTCATAGCTGGTGTCACACCGATTTTTTTGCTCTTGTTTTGATGAACTCTCCGCAGATATAACAGAAGGCATCCGGAGAATGCTTTCAGCTGAACCTCTTGATGCCATTTTTCTTCTGATGTGTTCACTATGATAGCTAGAATTAGAATGATAGCAAACTTGTGAATCTTTGTATAAATATCATGAAGTAATATTCCAGAAATTTCTAAAAGTTTCCAGGGGTGTGTTCTGTCAAGTTCTAGAAGATTCTTGAAACCTCATAGAATTCTACTAAATTTTAGAAATTTCTCCTTAAATCTAAAAGGTTTTGGAAGGTTTTCTTTAAAAAAATATTATTCCACAAAATTCCAATGCTTTTATAAAATTAGATTTACAATTTTCTACCATGCTTTGAAAAAAATTAAAGCCTTTTATATATTTTGATTTTCCTTTCTCCAAATTTATACTACCCTAGCATTATTTTCGGAATGGGTAAATTTAGAAATTCAGTGCCCTACCTAAGAGTACAATAGCAAAGTTTTGGTAACAAAATAGACTTTTTTCATTTAATTTAGTTACGAAGAACTGGGAAATAACATTTTAGCCCAGGAACAAGAAAAAGGTGACATTTTGTTACATAGTGTTATTCTGGGTTTTAATTTAGAAGTAAGAGAGGAAGACACGCTCCGGAATTGAGTCGGTTGACATTCAATAAAATTCAGTCTTTAAAATTTTTGAGATAAGCTTTTAATAAAGAATCTTGGCCTAGAATAGGTAGCAATTAATGAATTATTCTTGGTTTTAATTTAAAATTTTACAAGAGGAGAAGTTGACTTTCTGATTGTAGAATCGAAAATGCATTTTTGTTCCTCATAATTACTAATGGCGATGATTTGGTGGACAATAATCATACCTCACCCAATCCTTGCTACCAAACACCAAAATCTTAGTCTTTACTTCATTTACTCTTAGCTACCGCTACCTCCTCATCTATATCCTGGCATATACTTCAATCAACATATACAGATACGTCTCCCACTCAGCCACTGATACCAGCATCAACATCCACCAACATAGAAATAACTCATTCCTCATCCTTTTTTATGAATCTCACCTCTCATGTCCATTATTCACCCTCATATTTCTCTTAGTAATTTACCAATATATATCAGGCTCGAACGAAAATAATGTCCGATTTTAGGCTATATATTAAACATTAAAAACTTAGGACTATGGAAATATTTAATCATAAACATTAAATCCATTGCTTTCTTAGAACCTCATTCCATCTGTTAACAAGCTTTTCAATGCCATGCTTCTAAAATACTTTAGGTTTTGATGCAAAATATTAATCCAACTCGTTTTTGACCTCTTTTCTTGATGTCAACCTAAGATGATCCAAATGGTTCTGTAATCCCCTAAACAAGTGATAATCAGAAGAGAAAGAAAGGTCAAGAGAATATGGAGGTTACAGCAATATTTGCCAACCGAGCTCCCCCAAGAGATCTTTGGTCATTCAAGCTGTGTGAGGACGGGCATTATCGAGATGGGAGATGATGAGACGACTTTGTTGACTATAGATGGACTCCAAGTCCAAATATGGCTTTCAAACGACGAGGTTGATTGCACCAGAGATTAGCTTTAATTGTTTGATTGATGTCTCACCATACACTCAACATGATCTTTTGGGGATGAAGTCCTCCTCTTGATTGTTGTGAAATTCTGCTTCCTCGACTGATCCACCAAAGGTGCCTCTTAACCTTATGATAAAGAATCTATTTCTCATCCTCAGTAACAAGCCTGGCCAAGAATAGAGCCTGAAGGTATTGTGAAAGCAATGACTGACACCAATCACAATACGCTGTCGCAGATTCGCGGGACGGAACCATTGCCCAATCACTGGAACCTTTCATGGCCTTTCCAGTTGGTGTAAGAGAGCCGTATGGGTTACGTTAAATTGTTTTGGGAGTTCTTTCAAAGTTGTAGCAGGATTTGCAGTAACAACAGCTTCCAACTCTTTGTAATCAAGTTCCTCTGGATGAAATTATTTTGGTCCGTCTTTTAGACTGAAATTCACACTTTGGAAACAGGAAAACCACCTCCTGCAATGTCGAGGTATGCCTTTGAAGACTCGCTCGGAGTAAGGGCGCATACACAAGCACGGGCAGATAGCCGATCCGAGGACGTCTGCTGTATACTTTGGAGCAATTAAAGGGTTGGAAGGCAGCCTCCTTGATTTTTTTAGAGTGCATTTACGATTGACCGGGATTTATCTAATGGCCTGCCAAGTTGCAGTTCAAAGGATATATAAAGATCAAGACCCTAAAATATAATTTTAAAATATACCTATAATAAACGGGACATTATATATATATATATATATATATATATATATATATATATATATATATATATATATATACAAAAATTGGAACAAATTGCTCAATAAGGATAGTTAATTGGATCGTGACAGTTAAAAATTATCATTAATGCGACCAATGGATATTATTTAATTTTGAGCGGGAAGTCAATTAAAAAAAGGGGGTGCAGGTGACGATTGACGTGGGGGGGTAATCAGGGGATTACAACGCAAAATCGCTTCAATTTGAAGCTTAATGGTATTAAGAAGGGAAGACCAACGGCACAGGTCTTCGAGCAGATACTTCTGTGAGTCACAACGAGGAGGAATCGTAGATGGGGTTTTGAGTACTTCTTGTTGAAGAACGAGATTTTCTCTGCTCCACAGAGATGGAATCTCAAACACAAGACGGTTCTTCGGCTCAGCAGGGAGTCTCAGACACCAGTAACGGGAGTCTTTAAAGGGGGTGCGAGACGAGGGGGGCCACATAGTTCTCTGGGAAGAAGGTGGCTCGATAGCCTTCCTCTGAACAGGGACCAAAGCTTCACGAAGAGTGATCTGCTGGCGAGATCTTAACGACGATGTACGACTCTAACAAGGGTTGCGGGACTTCGCGGGGGAACAGACAAAACGGTCTGAGCGGAGGGACTGGCAGACTCTCAATCTCCTCGAGGAATGGCGGAAGCAGGGTTAAATAGCCAGGTGGCTGGTCCGTTAGATAGCCCCAGGGCATGGCCATCTCCAGAGGATTCTCGACGGCAGTCTATGCAAACTTACTTCGAGATAACGAGTTGGATCCGACAGCGAAGTTTGCCTCAGGATATAAGGTTGGGTTTGACGGCCGCACTCGCGGAGGAAATAGACATGCCTGTGAGGCATGGGGCGAGAATTCGGGGTTATCAAGGGAAAGGGAGAGTGAGATGCATCCCGAATAAGCAAATACAGCTGGGTCGAGATACTCAGCACGGGACTGCTTCCTGCTCGATGATTCTAAAATTCCCACGCCAAGGAGCACTTGGTTTGGAGCGAAGGGGCTGAAAGGGTTATTCCGGGGGCTTCCTCTCACGCTGGTCCTCGACGGGCATGCCCTTACATGCAACTTCTTTTATTTACTGCATCATGCCCATAAGTGTTTTGAATGGATTTTGCTACTGTACTTGAATTGCCACTTTTATGAAACTCATAGAGTAAAACATGTCTGTGATCTTTAGATTGGAGGACATAAGAGTTAATACCTAAAAAGACTATGGACAATATTTTCATAATGTGATAGAAAAAGGTATAAATTACTCATTGTGTAGCATTCCTAAACGATAACAAGAGGTACTAATTAACAAATACTATCTAAAACTTTATTATAGAAAATCGGACAATACTTTCCTTCCAAACTGATATTATACATCACTCGCTATATCATACATCCTTTCCAGACTCTCTCCCATATATCGAACCATCAGTTTCATCCATCATTTACCAGAAGGCACGCTTTACCTTTGAATAGAAGCACTTTTTACAATATCCCATACTTTACTTTTAATATAAATACTTTTTACATTATTCTACACTTTAATTTTAATATAAATACCTTTTACACTATCCTACACTTATCACTGATTCTCTATACACTTAGAACCTACTACATCGCTTATTGATCGATAAGATCATGTGTCTCTTCAGACCCATAAACCTAGCATATGACCGCCAGCTGTCATATTATAAGCACTTGAACCTTATCACTCAAACACACTATGAACTCACCTTGCTTACACGATCAATCATAATGTTTCCATAAACTGCTTACAACACTCCATACACGTATTTCCCCGTACTTTTTTATTAACCTTTCTCCTCATACATTGGAAGTATGGTGGCATCCTTCCACCTCTTAAACGCTGTACCATATTCAAATGTCTTATAAGACAACCACAAAGTCAATAACAATATCATCATCAACATTAGTACCATAACTTTGTAATATATTATTTACTTTAGTTGCCTTTCCCCTTTTCAGAGCTCTTACAGCATCCCAAACTTCTCTCATAGTTCTAGGATCCGTACTTAATACAGATTCGCCGTACCTTCTCTACTTACATGATATAACTCTTCAAATTAATTTAATCTTCTTTAAGTCCAAGGTACCCTGCAACATTTGTTTTTGATGTTAACAGAGATCTCTTTTTTTTCTTAGTTTCTCGCCTTTTCTTCTTCCTCCAAAACTATCTTCCTGTTCCTTTCTGCATCCTAATCCATCTACCGTACAAATGCTTCGTTTGGTTTCTTCTTACTCCATGCCCACATTATATAAATTCGTAAAAGTAGTATTACGCTCTAATTTAAACCTCACCATGCTATTCTTGGTCCATTAACTTTTCCCCTCACATGAGAGGTACATTATTGGCATTCACACAACTCTCTCACTTGGATGCCACCATCCCTATGTCTGCCGAACACTGACTGTAATCTCAAGCCAGCACTGCTCCCACCGGACCAATAAAAGATCACACAGTCCACTTTGAGGCAGGTTTCGCCGTTAACAGTCCGACGGCTAGTGCATTTGCAGCTAAATCCTTCGGGATATTTTTCTTAAATGACATTCGTTCATGACACACAGAGGCCTTCTCACACAGCGGCCTACCGCAAAAAAATCATTCTCTTCCTGATTGGATTTTCACCTTTGATGTCTTAGGAAATAATTTATGTCAGGGCAACTCTTTATGCTTCGCGCTATTCAAAACTTGCTCGGATATGTTTATATATATATATATATATATATATATATATATATATATATATATATATATATATATATTTGGTTGATAATGGTAAACCACAAGATTTGAAATTTGAATCAAGATCTTATTTATAACTATCGGACCAGTTTTGGCAATATGCCATTTTCAACTAATAATGAAGACGCTAGACAAGGAGCACAATATATATAAGGTAAGACACATCCTAAACAAAATTAAACAGCAGAGCAGGAAACGATCTGGAAAAAAATATACTCAAGTAAATCTGGTGTAAATGACAAGATAAACAAAATTTATATATAAAGGGTGTTCCAATACCTTGAATACCTTAAATGTGAGTTAAGTTTAAGTTTCTAATGATTTTTTTCTTTTTCTTTCAGATTTAATAATTTCAGTCTTTGGCAATTTCAAACAGGAAAAGATTAACAATCGAACAATGTGTTAAAGTTATCGAAGCCTATTACGAAAATGGGCGTTCAAACAGAAACGCATTTCGGCCACTTCACGATTTTGGGGGTCAACATAATCGACCAACCGAGAGTGCAATTGGGAAAATTGTTCGTAAATTCAAACAAACGGGGTCGGTGGCAGATATGAAAATGCCATTGCGTGCTTGTTTACTGCGTTCAGCTGAAAACATTGCTGCAGTGCGCGAGAATGTGGCCGAAGATCCAGATACCTCTATTCGTTATCGCGCGCAGGAATTGAACCTCTCCACAAAAACGTTACATCGAATTTTGACAAAAGATTTGTCTCTACACGCTTACAAAATTCAATTGACACATGAACTGAAGACTGCTGACCATTTGAAGCGCCGTACATTCGTCAAATGGGTGCACGAGCAAAACAAGCGGATGATGATTTTTCGCAAAAAATCATCTTTAGTGATGAAGCCCATTTTCATCTTGGTGGATTCGTTAATAAGCAGAATTGTCGCATTTGGGCTGATGAAAATCCCAGGAAGATTGTTGAAAAGCCACTGCATCCACAAAAGGTCACTGTTTGGTGTGCATTTTTTGCTAGCGGAATCATTGGGCCGTATTTCTTCGAAAATGATGCCGAGAATTCTGTTACGGGGACAGGCGAGCGATACCCTGCCATGATAACATACTTTTTTATGGCCTGAATTGAATTCTATGGATGTCGAAGATTAGTGGTTTCAACAGGACGGGGTCACATGCGACACAACCAATGCAACAATGGCCTTATTGAATGAGAAGTTCCCAGGTCGCATCATCTCTCGAAACAGCGAGGTCAATTGGCCAACACGATCGTGTGACTTGACTGACGCCTTTAGATTTCTTCCTTTGGGGTCATCTCAAGAGTAAGGTCTATGCCAACAAGCCAACAACAATTCAATAGCTGAACGATGAGATAATGAGGCATATTGGTGAGATCGAGGAGCAACTATGCAGAGACGTCATAAAAAATTTTGACAACCGAGTGGAGGTGTGCAGCCGAAGCCTTGGCGGACATTTAGGCGATATTATTTTTCACACATAATTGCCATGACTCAAATAACATGATCCAATAGTGAAATCAATAAATTTTCACCAATAACACTGTTTTATTTACTGCTAACTTTGATCCGTCTTAATGGAACACCCTATATATATATATATATATATATATATATATACAGGGTATCCACAAAGTTTGGGTACATAGGAATTTTAATATTTTATTTATTTATGTTATTTTTCCTCCCCAGATCGAATGATGGCTCTGTCTAAAGAAGAAAGAATCGAGTTGGTACTCTTAAGTGGACGAGAAGGATGGTCTTATCGCAAAATCGCCGATGAATTTAACCTTCGACACCCTGATCGGCAACGATTTTTCGATAAGAACATCCTTCTCGTCCACTTAAGAGTACCAACTCGATTCTTTCTTCTTTAGACAGAGCCATCATTCGATCTGGGGAGGAAAAATAACAAAAATAAATATAATATTAAAATTCCTATGTACCCAGACTTTGTGGACACCCTGTATATATATATATATATATATATATATATATATATATATATATATATATATATATATATATATATATATATATATATATCTTAGGATCTTCTAACTGGGCGTCCTTCTTAGCCACCGACCGCTGGCAAACCCATTATAGCAACACTCATGCCATTCGTGGCCTGATATTTCTTGCACTGAGAGAAGAGGCAGAATATTGTTATTTTCACAACTCTCTCGCTCAGCTGCCATCATCTTTCCACTGCAAGGGCAAACCTAAAAAGAAACCTCTCTATCTACGCGAGCTTATAACGCCCTGACTTGAAGTAACCAAGAAGAATTTCAACTGAATTCATTGCCGATAAATTGTGATTGTGTTTAATTAACCAACTGATCAAATACTAAACATAGTTTACGGCCTCAGCGCTCCGGCCTGATGCAATTGGGATTTGGGGAAATTGGTCTGTCTGTGGGAATTTGGTGGAACATTCTGGAATGACCGCCTTGGTGCGGGTATGCTTGAGATACACCGGGAGTTGATTGGTGAGCGTAGGGAGGGAAGTTTCTGTGTTGCTCTCATTCAAAGGTGTCGATTGTCAGCTGGTGTGGCGTGTTGATTCGTACCTTGTGGTTATCTCAGCTCAATTTGTATAGTGTGAAGTGCGCTGACATAAATACTGTCTATAACCGGATGGTCCTTGCATAAGGTAAGATTATTCCTACTACTTGATCACAAGCTATCTTGGCAAATCAAGATGGCGGTCAAGTTTTAATCGGATATGATTAGACCTTTCAGCCGTGAATGATATGCCGTGGTATGGATTTAAAGAAGTTGAACTTGTTGCCAAATTGCCAAAAATATCGGGTTTAGCTAGTTTTTTGCCATTGTATTTAGAGGGTGATGCGCTTGCCTTGTATTTGGAATTGGACGGGAAATCACAAGCTTATGCTGATATGATCAAGGCTAAGTTGAAAGAAACTTTTGCCGATGGTGCTTTTTCTTCTTATGGAAATTGGTTAATGTTAAGTGGATGGGACAACAGGTGGATGTTGATGCCAATTAAATTAGACGGCTGGCTGGGTTAGCAGGTTTAGACAGTGCTGGTTTAAATCTGATTATAAAATTGACATTTTTAAATGGGTTTCCTGATAATATAAGTGCATCATTAAAGCAGATGAGAGGTGTAATGAAAATATCTATGTCAGATATCATTGCCCATGCTAGAATATTGTGTTCTAAAAATTAAATTTGGCTGTTGTAGCAGCTGATGTAAGTGGTGTTCAGCGAGGTGCGGCAGTTGACAAAAGAGGCAATAAGATAAAGTGTTATAGATGGTGTTCAGCGAGGTGCGGCAGTTGACAAAAGAGGCAATAAGATAAAGTGTTATAGATGGAGTAGACCCCATTTAATTACATATTGTAATGAGCATCGCGGGAACTGTTCTAACTATAATAAATATGGCCATATTGCTGCCAACTGTGAGCAGTCTAGTCAGGGAAACGAATGGAGGGTGACTGGTGCGCCAACAGTTACCCGAGACGAGTTAGGGCCCAATTGTGTTCTTTGTCAGTGATCGAGATTATCTTCAATTCTAGAACACTAAAATGTCTGGGAGACACGGGTTGTACCTCGGCATTGGTACGGTCGAGGTTGGTGTCAAAGTGTACAGGTGCACGTGTTGTGAATGCATTTAATGGACTTCATGTCAAGTGTAAGGGTGACAGCTTTCCTCATATGTATGCGTCAGAGAAAGCTCTTACATTAAAGGCCATTGTCTCTGATGAACTGATTGAGTGTGTAAATGTGCTGATGGGAATGGACGTAATAAGAGCACTGGGAGGTGTAACGGTGACTGGTAATGGAGTGCAGTTTGGTGTATCTAATCACCCCACCGAATTTGCATCAAGTAGTTGTGCATCGGTTGTAGAACCTGAAGATAGGGAAGAACAGGCGTGTTACATAACAGATAAGGATTTTTCTGCTACTTTTGATGGAAGAATTGGACTGTCTGGTGGGTGTCGAAAAATAGTTAGCCAACCCAACTTAAAAATAAGACTAGCTGTTATAATACTAAATTGACTGGAAAACTTAATGAAGAGTTCGAAGAGGAAGTTGAAAGATGAATTGATGAGGGAATTTTGATGAAATGGGAGGATGAAGTTAATGAAGGAATAATTCCACTGTTGGCAGTAGAACAACCCACAAAAAAATCCAGTTAGGCCTGCACTAGATTTTCGAGAATTAAATATGTATTTAGAATGGCATACAAGCGATGATGTAATTGATGTATGTGAAGAGACTCTTCGTGAATGGAGACGAATGAATCCTGATGTCTCTATTGTTGATCTTAAATCTGCCTATTTACAAATTAGAATAGATAGAAGTCTCTGGCAATATCAGATAATAAAATATAAAATTAAACTTACTGCTTGACAAGACTTGGGGGTCTGAATTGTGCCCTCGTATCATGTCTAAGATTCTTAAAACCGGGCTAACTAAGTGAGAAAATATTCGAGCGGCAACCAGTTCATATATTGATGAGATTTTGGTGGATAGCGCTAGAGTCTCACTTGATTCAGTTTATAAGCACTTGGATAAGTTTAGGTTGATCGCTTAACCTCCTAAACCGTTGAACGGTAGTGCAGTATTAGGGTTAAAGTTGCTACCTGATGGTGGTGAGTTGTGGTTCAAGAGAAGTAACAAAGTACGGGAAGTTGGAAAAAAGATAACTAGAAGGGAATTGTTTTCAATTTGTGGATCACTCGTTGGTCATTGCCTAGTGGCTAGCAGAAGGGTCACACTGGGATGATCCGGTGGGTGATAAAGTAGTCAGAATGTTGAAAGAGATAGTGGAGAAAACAAAAAATAATAATCCGGTGCGAGGGTATTGTTGACGAGATAGGTGGGAAGATCGTTGAGGATGCTGCATGGTTGCGTAAGAAAGATGACTTTAACCATATTATTGTTGGAGGACTGGAGGCTGTATTAAGAGGTAATAATTTTGCACTGAAATGGATTTTATAGTTTATGGAATTAAAAACTGATTCAATTACAGTGCAGGTGTTGATAAATACTATCATAACGAAAGATAAACGAGTGCGGACGAACCGTGGGGCAGAAATTATTGTTAAAAGGCAATTGGGTATTCTAAGAGAGCTGATAAATGAATATACTCTGAGAGTGACAGTGTAATTTGTCCCAACAATCAGATAGAAAGCTGATGTGCTAACAAGAATTACAAGAGTTGGTTAACAAGTGATGTTGCTGAAGTCATGAACTAAGATGATGTGTATTGCGGAGGCTCAAGTATGAGTCTTACTGATATGCATACTATGCTTCATATGAGAATCAATAGAACTTTGTACTTGGCTCGGAAAGTAGATCCAAATATGACCAGGCATTCTGTAAAAAGGGTCGTTAGCTGTTGTGAAAAATGTCAATCTGTTAACCCAGCTCCTGTACCCCATCAACAAGGAGAAGTGAGTGTTGCTAATTATTTGTGCAAAATACCAATTGATGTGATGCATTATAGGCAATTGTCCTACCTGTCATTAGTCGATTGTGGACCAAGTAGATTTTCTATATGGAGACAGCTCATAAGGGAAAGCGTCAGAGATAGTGCAGATACTATAAGAAATATTCCTTGAGAGAAGACCATTAAATGAATTATTGATGGATAACAGCACGGCGTTCCTGTCAGAGTTGTTGAAACAGCCATGTGATAAGGGGGACATTTCTAGGGTGTTTAGAGCAACTTACAGACCAGGTGGTAATGGAATAATAGAACGATACCACAGAAAGAGGAACATTTTCTACAAAAGAAGTAGTGTTTCGGTATAATATCTCCCCACGATCAGGGGATGATGAAAGATCGGTGTCACAACGTTTGATATATATCTATGAATGGCGCAATCCACTGATTATATCTTAAACTGAAAAGGAGGGCCAGATCATATTCAGATTGGTAATGAAGTTTGGGTTAAACCTCTATTAGCTCGTTGCACTACTAAATGGAATAAAGGGTATTTTATTTGTGTCAATTCAGAGAACAATGTTGATGTCATCTTCTGATAATTCAAACGATGAGGGTGATGATGAATTGTAGGATGAAGTTGCTTGTAAGGCCAATTCTGGTGATAGAAGGTGACGTTCACAGAGAGTAAGAAAACTACCTAACCGGCTGTCTGATTATGTCCAATACTGATCGAGTGTTATCGACTGTTTGTAAATATTGTTTATTACTGATAATTTATATGGGAATAGATCTTTTATCTACATGTGGGTGTGTCGTTTGAACACATTAGTGCGTTCTTTTTAAATATACATTGTT
Source organism: Ceratothoa steindachneri (assembly GCA_963969495.1). Classification (NCBI taxonomy): domain Eukaryota; kingdom Metazoa; phylum Arthropoda; class Malacostraca; order Isopoda; family Cymothoidae; genus Ceratothoa; species Ceratothoa steindachneri. Next base: position 75,194,799 of record OZ018335.1, read on the forward strand.
TTTTGGTCATCTGAATGATCAGGAGAGTGTGTGATTGGGATTTGGGGGAATTGATCTGTCTGGGCGAATTCGGTGGAACATTTTGGAATGACCGCCTTGGTGCGGGTATGTTTGAGATGTACTGGGAGTTGGTTAGTGAGCGTGGTGAGGGAATGTTCTGTGTTGTTCTCGTTCAAATGTGTAGATTGTCAGCTGGCGTGGCGTGTTGATTCGTATCCTGTGGTTGTCAGAGCTCAGTTTGTATAGGCCTGAAGTACTCTGACATAATCATACTACCTGATCACACCTGAGTAGGAAAATCTTCACGAATTGATTTCAACCTTTGGCTAGCTTAAAGCTGTCGCTATAGTTTTCTTCGATTTTCAGAAGGCCTTTCATACTGCTACGAATAAGAGAATACTAACAAAGTTAAAAGGAGATTTCATAAAAGGCGATATACCTTAATGGATTAAAAACTGGTTGGCTAATCGCAGACAGAGGGCTGTGGTACATAAGATTAATTAAACTGGGCATCTTTCACTATCTTTGTCCCTTAAGAATAAGTTCTTGGTCTATTATTATTGTAATCTATATTCACGATGTTGACTGTCCTGTAGCCCATTGTGATGAAATTCCAGTACTTGTCTTTGGAGAAGTTGCTGACATTAGTGACGGAGATTCCTCCAGTGTTGAAGAAAACCTAGAAAAGAAGAAGTGTTTTTTAGATGATGTTCCACATCTTTTTTTATAAAAGGAGCTAAATGAGCTCGTTCTCGATTTTAGCTTGTAAAAGTTCCTGCCGAACTGTTGGCATCAAGATTGAAGGGAGAAAACTCCTCTTCTCTAAGTGTAATTGCATCACTTTCTTTCGCAACATACATACATCAAGAGTAACTCCGCAGCTTCTGCACAATCTTGCAGTACTACACTATGAACCTGAAAATTGTAAATTGTTCATTAACAGAAGCAAGTGATCGCTGAAATATGTTCGGCTGCACAACGGTGTCCACTTTGCTTTTGTATCTCTCACTCACTCGATTTCCCTGAAGGAGAGGTATTAGGTGGTGAAGTATTTGCTGGCGAAAGTTTGTTATGATCAGTAAGAGTAGTTGATTTGTGTTGACCTGAAGATGGTGAACTTTTTGTTGACAGTCTGGATTCCCCAAATACCCATGTTTTCTGTGCATATGGGATAGTAGGAAACGAACTCAGCAGTACGAGAAAAAGAAGTGGCGTATACGGCGGGAATTGGTGCCTTGAAGACAAAGAACATCATAAATAACCATCTGACTAATAGAGAAATGATAATCTTACCCCTCTGCACATCAAGATTGGATTGATCAAACATTTCCCCAAAGCTCTGGACAAGGATGGTGGCTGCTTCACTTACTTGTGCCACACTTTTCTAGGGTTGAACATAGAGAATATGAAAGCTGCCAAATTTGACGGTCTTCAATTTCGTCAGCTCATCAGAGGGCCAGAGTTTGAAAACTTAATGAAAAAAGTGGAACTGGAAGGGTGGAAGGCTTTTATACTGATATATGATTAGTTTCTTGGCAACAATATAAACGAATAAAATGATTATTGTAACCAAGAGTTATATTTTTAATTTTTTTAATTAAACTTTTTTGATTCATTATATCATTCATAAATATGTATGACAATAATGTGTGTTTTGCTGATATGCTTGAATATTTTGGTGATACCTAGCATTACAAAAGTCCTGTTACGCTTGTTTCGAAGATCACAAAAAGGACACAATGATAGTTTTAATGCTGTTGGACACGTTTTTATTGTTTTGGCATATAAATATATGATTAAATTGTAATATTAATCAATGTAGCAACTTTCGGCGGCAAAAACGCGCTCCAGGCTAGACCTGAAGGCCGTGCCCATGTTGTGGAAGAAACTTTTACTCATGCTGGCCACACATGCGGTTGAAAGAAGATTTGAGCTCGTTGACGTTACTTTGATGAACCATCCAGGTCTTGGCCTCGGTATGCGCCCACACGCTGTAGTCGAGAGCCTTGAGGTCCGTGCCTTGGGGGAGGGGAGGGGGCAATATTCCCTCGATCAAATGTTCATGTTTGACTACAAATACTCTTGCAAGGTTTTGGCCTTATGGGCCGAGGCACTGTCCTTCGTTATCTTTCTCACCCAGGGCAGGACCTTTTTGGCCAAGATGTCCTTGTAATCGGCCGCAAACCACACCAGCGCCAGCTTCTCACCTTTCGAAGCTACGTCGCCGGGAATCATCATGGAAGCCAGGTGCTTGGTCGTGGACAAGTAGCGTAGCTCGGAAATATTCTGACCGAAGCCTACCACGCTCTTATTCCACTTGTTGATGACTGGATCAACCGTGAAGGGTTTTATTAGGTAAAATTAGAATTCGATTGCCATAACTTTTCAACTCGTTGAGAAGGCGACGGCAGTGCTTCGACGTTGTTCTCGCATACAGTATGTGAGCAGAGGCCTTTCCACGCACTTCAAGCTCTTGCCGCCTTCCTCCTTGAATGACATGGACACCGTGGCAACCAAGATGTTTTACTTTGCGAGCGCTCTCAAAGGCCTTTGTAAATCCAAACGGTTGACAACTTGAGGTCTGCCTGAACTAAGTCAATCTTTGAGGTCTTCCTCCTTCTTGAGCGGAGAGGCTCAAGAAGGAAAGAGACCTCAAAGATCGACCGATGACTCTGTGGATGGCCATTGGGCTGACATTGAGCCGTTTGGTGATTTTCGACTTGTTGTAGCCCGCGTGCAGGAGAGCGGAGATCTCGATTCTTTTCAATTTTATTTCAACACACACCTGCACACAATGAAAAAGACGTTTTAATGGCACGTGGGAAAAAAGTAGAACTTTGAGTTTGTTTGACAGACCTTTTTTTATATCAGTCGTAAACCTCTCAAAATATATAAAAAAATCGAGTTTAACAGAACTTTTGCAAACCAGGTATGTTTCAATTACTTAGTATTTTACTAAATCATGTATAATTAATAAAATGGTATGTTTTCTAAGATCAGAATTCTAAAAGTATTTATTATGTTTCATTTTAAATTTATAACTATTATACAATCAATATCGTCCTAATAAGTAATATGACTAAAATTAAACAACTTAAGAGAATCACAAAGAGCAGATTTCCAACTTATTCATAGAAAAAGGTTATCACAAGTAGAAATTGCTATAAAAATCTAATATTCATGATAATCTATACAAACCACTATAAAATTATGTCAAGAGACTAAAAGCTTTGTATCAAGGAAGAAAAGAGTGAGAAAACGTCTTAAAACAGTATTTCAGAATTTCAGATAAATATCTGAATTTTTTGCAGAGTTCAATGAAGCTTTAATTAAGTTCAAAAATATTCCCCAGAAAAGACAGAAGCAATGGATATCCGAGGGTAAGAGTGATAACCACCTTCAGTGGGTCAAAGATAAAAAACAAGGTCTTCTGACCAAAAAGTCATGCGCCCTCACTTTTCCTGATTTATGTCCTTACGATTTTGAAAACTTTCAATAATTCCCGGAGTAACCTTGGTATGATCTTGGCAATTCCATCATTCAGGAGAGAATGTGAACATCTTAAGGGTTTCAAATTTCGTTAGAATCGGCTAAATAGTTATGATGATATTGCCAAAAGAACAATTCCCTGGCTAACCTTGGGTGAATTTGGCAATTATATTATTTGAAAGGGAATGTAAAACAATATAAGGGTTTCATATTTCGTTAGAACGGCCGAATAGTTATGATGTTGTTGCCAAAACGAAATAATTTCATGGCTAACTTGAGAGGACTTTAGCAGGCTTTTCATGTGGCCTGCGTTTCATCTCAGTATTCGACAAACTATTGAAGATTAATTATTGAAAATTTTGCCAAAATCTCACTTCATTATCGAATTCTTTCACAATTTGGAACGCCTTTGGAATTTTAATGGTTTTCGTTACTTAAAAAAATGACTTCATATAAATCTAGTATAATATTTTCGGCTATCATTTAAGTTTAGCAATATTGTTTATTGCTAGCCAGTGGCAGAAGCTGCAAGCGAGAAGGCAAGTAAAGCAAGCACTTAACACTAAAGTGCAGGCCCACAGGTGTGTGGGCACGCCCTGGCGCCTACCAACCACTGCTCCCCCCTCCCACTGACTTTTGGGTCCTGCCTTTTTAGGCAAAAGCTAGAGGAAGGATATCTCGATCATAAGCCAGGATCGGGAGTTCCTACAGGCAAGCACCAACAGACCGGTGCCTTGGCAGCTTCCTGTAGCCAAAGATGAAGCCTGGTCGCCTCAAGCCTCTCCTGCCACCAGGGTCCTTCTTCCCTCGCTCAAAATACGGGTCCAAAGACCACACATTCCTAGCCGTTTGAACCTAGTACAAGTTGATGCCCTAAAGAGGGCATCCGTCATCATCGACCTCGGTGGACTTCCCAATTGTAAATTGTGGTTCGGATTCCAGGTTAAGCTGTAAGTCCCCACTGTGATATGTATAAGCCTGGAAAGAGTTTAAAAGGGGTGGCAAAATTATGCAAAAAAACAACAAAAATAAAACCTTAGTTATTAGTGTGGAGCTATATCTAGCTTTCTTAGCTTAGGAAAGTCCATCGAGGTCGATGATGACGGATGTCCTCAGGGTGGTCTCCGACCTTGGTCAGGGTCAGTTTGCTGAGGACATCAAACCTGCACTAGATTTGAACGAGTAAGAAGGCGTGCTGACTTCAGACTCATATTTTGACCAAGGGGAGAAGATTCCTGGTGGCAGGAGAGGACTCAAGACGACCAGGCTTCATCTTCGGCTGCAGGGGGCTGCCGAGACACCGGTCTACTGGTGCTTGCCTATAGTCGCCCCCAGTCCTGGTTTTATTATCAAGGTTATCCTCCTCTAGCCTTTACCTAAAGAGGTAGCTCTACAAGGCAGCAGGGAGGTTGTTAGGGGCTGCAGAATCTTTGGTCTGTCAAAGGTCGACTAGCGCCTGCCCCCATTGCATGACGCGCATTTGCCTACAACGGGACGTATGAAAATCCTTCGTTGGGTGTCACTATAGATTGTGTGATGGAACTAGAGTACTTTTGGTGAGCACCCATAGTTCTTACATTATTTTTTTATTAAAAAATATTTTTCATTCATACTTGGCTAAAGCAAACAACCTTAATCAGTAGAGACCGCTCATAGGGAATATCTATGACTATGTAGTATATGCAAACAAATGCACAAAGTTAATTGCAATTAACTTATATGTATTCGAAATTTGCATCTAACTGCTTAAGTACGGCCCGAAAAGCTTTACTTAAAGCTTCACTGTGACCCGCAACTTAAAATTATTGCCCACCTCTGGATAGGCAGATAGAGTTTGTAGCAGAATAAGGACGAAGGGCGACCACGTGCCCTTCTGTACCCACGTGGTCCTGAGATCACTGCATGGAGCTTTGAAAGCACGGCTGACCCAGGGTGAGGGTGCAGCCTACGCCGTTATCTCACCCCAGCTGTATTTGCTTAGGAACCGATTTCATCGTCTCCCATGGCCGCCTTTCAGCCAACATTAGATCGAAGTTCGTCGAAAATTCCACACCAACGTTATCACAATTATGCCCTTCACCCGAAGGAGTCACTGACTTTTCCCTAAAATCACACGTGTGTGTGGAGGCGGCCGCCAAACCACCAAAAGCAACTTAACCGGGTGTCTATATAATCCTTCTACTCAGTTTAGTAAGGAGCACTAATAGGCTTCCCACCTACCACTGCGAACGAGTTGAAGGACACTTGCCTCCCCCCGTGATCGAAGACATGAAAGATTTCGATTCGAGAACGAAAGCTAAATCGACATCCGTGAACTCTGCCATAGTCAATCGGCGAGTATCTGACGAGGATTCCCATCTCCGAAGGACATCTACGAGTGCTCCCTCATCTGAAGCGAGAGGTAACCCAACTTTCCCCTTCGCAGTCATCGTATCCCAACTGACCCCTTTCCTGCAACGAGCACGTAAGCAATTGTAACCGTTGCCGCCTGCAGATTAATCTAGAATCTAGCTTACCCAATCCTTTAAGTCACCGACCTGAATCCGACCTCCTTAATCCCCTAATTAACCCACCTGTATATCGCGTAGACATTTAACTCCGTCTATGCTACCATTCCCTTTAAACCCAATATTTGTCTATATTTAAATATTATTTTGTTGCTAGTAAAGATATATTTTCGCCATTGTCTTTCTTTCTGCAATCCCAAAGCGTACCAGCTACTTGTTAATCTTTGGCCAACTTGCACTCTGAGATATTTGTTTTAAAAAGGACCCAGAAAAATTAATAATAAACCATCCCTACTGGACTCATAACAATTTCCCCATTCTCTAACGGTCTTAACCCAACTTCGCCCCAAAGCCCCCAAAGTACCTACGTATATATTTATATAGAGAGAGTCTGGCCATTCCACGACAGTTTTTTTTTATATCTTTATGCACTTCAGAGGTGAAAAGTATTTACTTCTATTTTCAAGGCAGTTATTTAATAATTCATAATGAGTAAAGTTATTTGGCCATGGTAAAATTTGTATTTTCCATAAAGCCAAAAGAAAATATGTAGTATGTTCCTTTTGTTTTTATATCATTGATATTATTTATTGATAGATTCTAATATATATTGTCCTTTTTGTTTCAATTTGAGTTTTACCTTTTAATTTTGTGTGGATTTGTTTATACAATCAAATTTCTCTCATTAATAAAATTAAACCTTTTTGATTTTTCTAGTTGTTTTTGGAGTGTTATAGAAAATGAACAGAGGAAAAAATGCTAAAATCAAACTTTTGACGTGTGTATGGACGACACGCGCAAAACATGTACGTGAGAACTATGGAAGAATGATATTTGCACCAATTCGTTTGTAAGATCATTAAAACTTATTCAGCAGTCGAAGATCTTCCCTCATTATGAATTTTAATACTAGCAATAATTAAGATTATCTCTCGAACTTTTGTCTTCTACTCTAAAGTTTTAAAAGTACACTAAAAATAATTATATTAATATAAGGACTTCCTACATTCTTCGTTCAAAGATGGAAAGTAAGGAAATGATTGCAGACGAGGCTCTAGCAAGATCCAATTTCTAATCCATTTTAGTCAATCTTGAGCTTTCTTCACTGCCAGGATCTGCGGTTTAGTGGAGATATGAGCTGAAATTGGAAATAGAGGATATGTACAATAAAGTTGGTCTTTTTATTTTAAAAATTTCTATCCAAAGGCATGGTAATAGTTATCACAATTCTAGCTTAGGTTTAGGTTAGGCAGAAATTAGTAGGTAGGTAAGTAGTGAGTATTTAAGCGTCACCTTGTGACTTGAGGTTAAAAGGGTGGATAAAGTATTTCAATGCAGGAGGATTAGAATGTCAAATCATAAAAATGTAAACAAGACTATTCAAATAACAAATCCAACTTCAGGCATGTGGTAAAAAATGCTAAAGAACTTGTTCAAAAGTTAAATATTGCTTCCATTGCAACAACAATAAATACAGCTTTCATTTTAGATCTTACATTCTTTTGTATACCAGATACTCCTGTTTATCTTCTTCCATTTCAGAACTTATATGCTGTTTTATACTCGACAATCTTGTTTGCATTATTCAACCGTTTCTTTTATCACATATCATTAGGTATTTCTAGCAATTTTGGGTTTTGCTTCTTCTCATAAATTCATAGATGGAAGCTCTCGTTTTGGGAGTTAATTGGTCTTAAGAAGATTCCAGTCAATTTTGCTTTTTGACTCGAGTTCTTCCTTCGAAGGTGACTCTTCTTGATAGGTTCCCAAAACAAAAATATGTTTTTTATTTGCCAAGATATGTTTACTATTTTCTAAGAGATCATCGTTCGGAAAAACGTACCTTTGCGGACAAAGGTCAGGTTGAGTGGTTGTATTCCTTTCCAAAACAGAATGGCTCTATTAAGATTCTCTTTTAGTCGGCTGTGTTCATTTCCCTTAACTCCAACACTTTCTTCAAGAACCTCTTTATACAATTCTTTTTTTATTTCCTCCTATCTTCCAAAAGAATGTTAAAAAATGTACACGAAAAATTGATAACAGGTCTTGTGCTTGATAGAGGGGGGCAAAGAGTGGATAGTTCTTAGTGCAGTCAATTTTCACTGCGAAGCACAAGGTAGAGAAAAGGTTACAGTTAAAGAAGGGAAGGATTGAATTATGCAAAAGAATTTGTTGCCATGTCCGTCAGTAATCACTTCCATTATAACATGGTTTTGACGTATAATTAATCTTTATACAAAAAAAATAAAAATAATTTATCCTTATTGGTAGAAGGATGCTCAAAGTAATCGCAATAATTAAACATTATACAAGGCAGGACAGGTAAAACAGAACTAACTTTGGCCTACTATAAGAAATCCATGTTATGTCTTTTCTGCGTGTAAAAAGAAGGTGGTTCTGTTCTTATATTCAAGTCATTTCCACCACTCAATGTTTAGGAGGAGAAATTTGGCGGAATATATTTGTTTTGTGATTTTTGTGGCATTTCACACGGTCCAATTCCATTATTTTCTATGAAACAACAACAAACGAGGGAAAAAATTCATCATGCAGTAGGTCTAGTATGACAAGTGCTGAAGGTATTGTAAGTCAAAATAACGCTCTGGTAAGTGCCAGTTTCATTATTTCCCAAACTAATAAAAAAACCCAACGATAACATGAATTTGTGAAAAGTATAGGAGTGTTTCGGGTGGAAAGTTATGAGAAGTGAAATGTATAAAAGATATCTCAAGAGAAGCCTACGTGCGTCATTCGGAAACGGGTTGATGCGCAACTCTCCTTTGCATGCAAAACTTACAGAATAAAAGCTGATGGATAACCTTGTTAAAGCTAACATCTTATGATTGGGCTCCTACTTTTCCCCTTCCCCCTTGGCCCAACCTAACAAGGACATCTGCCAGGAGGTTGAGTAATTTCCGGAGAGTTGTGCCTCAACTTTGCTTCTAGTTGTCTACTTTTGAGACAAATCGGACGTTCAAACTTTCAGACATTTTCATTTTCCCTCTTTTCACCACCTTGAGATCCTCCCATCACTAACCTCTGGTGAAGATGCCTGCGTTTGGCTATCGATTCTTAGTTAATCGTAAATAACACTGGGCAACAGATTTCTACTTTTTTTTTGTTAAAGACACGCGGAATACTGATTCCTCCTAAAGCGCTGATGCTGATTTCAGATCTGATATCAAAATCTCTATAGCACGTCCAGATTTTGTGTAACCAAAACCACTAATTATTTTTCCTTGCCACGTTTTATATTAAGTTTACTTAAATAATTAGTGAACAGGGGTGTCTTTCCTTCTTTAGTTTGACGTAAGACAGGCAGCGTTATTTCGCTGCTTGTCAAAGTGCGTTAGTATTTTGAGGTTACTACTAAGAGGCAAATTACTGTTGTTAAGTGAAACTTTGGTGTGTACTCTTTCTTTATCGCTTGTAGGATGACAACCTTTCCTTTTGCAAGAACGCCAAATTCTCTCCAATCATATTTGGGTTGAAATTATTTTGGTATCTGTTTAATATAAATGAGATTTGTTGGTGGAAGCGTTTAGCATTATGCCACTTACAACCCTAGTGTTGGACGGGAAGAATTCAAGATGAGAATGTAAAAAAATAATTTTCAAAGACATTTTAGATTCCATTATTTCATAATGTTTTCTACGCGTTTATGGAGATTTTCAGCCTTGTGATTTCCCCAAATTCTTCTGACAAATTTGAAGAAAGATGTCCATGCTCTTAGTTCATTCTCATTTAGGTTAGATGGAAACGATAAGTCATCGATGACAACGTGGATCTGTGCTCCAACGAAAACTCCAACTTCATGCTTAGCATCTGTCAATATTCTTTTGAATCTTCCCTTAAAATATTAGAAACCAGTTTCTTGATGATCCATATCCTTCACGAAATTTTTGATAAAGCCAAGTTTAATGAGAATTGGTGGAAAAATACTTTCTGAGGGTAAATAAGTACAGGATGTTTCACTTTGTGTTAGCAACAACATGTTCAGTTTTAGATGGCTAATCATGTTTTTTTTTGTAGTGGTTCTAGTCCTCTCTGCTGTTCCCAAAACACAAAATGCGTATATCTTTGTGTAGGCCAATTGTCACACAAGAAGTAATGGTACTTCTTTAGTGTCTCCACAAATATTCCACGTGTGGTCCTTGTCGTAGAATGACTCCCGACGATACCATATATTACACTATTCGTTGAGGGAACTTCCTTAATTATCTTTAGAGTGCGTTTTACTGTCTGGCGGCCGATATTATGTATCTTCAAAATGCTTAAGAAGTGGAACTGAGCTCAAGGATAATAATATTGCTATCATTAATAAAATAGAGTTTTATTAATAATAACTATAAACAAAACACAAAAACGGAAAATATTGACAAACAGAATGGAAAGGGTCGTGGAGACTCGGGCTAATCCAAGGATTTAAGGGATCAAAAAAGGTAAAACAAATATGGAGTTAAAGAGATGGGATGGTTCGATAAACCATTTAAAGCACAGGATAGAATTGACAAATAAGGGATCAATACTCAAAAGGTGACGCTTGGCTTACGTAACTTCATTAGGGTGCAGTGGAAGGTACTTGAAGGAATATTCGGTCCGCTGGCGAGTTCCAGCCGAAGGGGGGGGATAAAAGGATCCTGACGTGGCGTCTTGAAAAGGAGAACCGTTACTCGACGAACGGCTTGACGAACAATGGCTGTTCTAGGTTGTTCTCTTCTGAACAAAGGGGGGGGATGAGAACCGTCTCTTGTCTACGGGCTCAAGAACAATGGCTGTTCTAATGTTGTTCTCCTTTGAACAACAGGGGGGGTGAGAACCGTTTCTTGGCGAAGGGCTCAAAACGAACAATGGCTGTTCTAATGTTGTTCTCCTTGAACAACAGGGGGAGATGAGAACCGTTTCTTGGCGAAGGGCTCAAAACGAACAATGGCTGTTCTAGGTTGTTCTCTTCTGAACAAAGGGGGGGGGATGAGAACCGTCTCTTGTCTACGGGCTCAAGAACAATGGCTGTTCTAATGTTGTTCTCCTTGAACAACAGGGGGGGTGAGAACCGTTTCTTGGCGAAGGGCTCAAAACGAACAATGGCTGTTCTAATGTTGTTCTCCCTTGAACAACAGGGGGGGGGGGAAGCCTTGGGGACTTGACGTCGGAAAGGCTCGAACCTTTGGCACTCAAGGAATATTGTCCTCCTTCTGGACAAGTGATGGTGAATCTCGAGGTCGAGGTCCCTTGGCGCACAAAGGGAGAGAGGGTCGTGGTGATGTTTCGCGACGAAAATCTGGATCTCCAATCTGATCTTAGTGGTAAAGTTTCCATATAAATAGCCAGGACATCTCCTTGGCGTGGGGGAGAATGGGGTGGAAGCTTCGAGGGAACGCACAGCTGGGCCGGAGAAAAATGCCTTATCTGTCCATAAGCCTAACTCGATCTGGCGAGGTCGGCGTATGGGGGCGAACGGGGGGGACGATAACCTCCTTGTTTAAACATTGGCGTCCGGTAGCTGTTGATAAGACTCCAAGCCTCGAATCGAGGATGCACGTGGGCCTCCTCGAGGTTTTAACTAATATGGGATAGGAGTTGAATTTAACACAGATTCAACTCGTTCTATCACACCCCTCCATTCCAGGGGAAGTTGTCGCTTCGAAAAAAAAGAGCAAAGGGACAACGATAGAGCTCCGTTGTGGGGAACTCGTTTTCTTGTACCAACCGTATCTTCCTGCACCTAACTAGTATTACCTCAATACATGATTATTTTGATCTTTAGAATACAGGGGAAAATAACCTTTAATACAACTTAATAAAAAAAAAAGGGCATGGGACAATGAAATGTTATAAACTTAGTACATACGGGACACAATAATTTATCCGTAAATTAATAAGAACAAATATATATACATACAAAAAAAATTAGACATGGAGCGTTACAAAATTCAGGCATATACATTAATTAATTATATTACAAAAGAATCTTAAATTAAGTCGTCCAAGACGGTATATACCTACATGGAGATACTAATCCTATGAATACAATTATTCTACGCTATTCGGTAACGCATTCCTACTGAGTGCGTCAGCGACCTGGTTATCGGAACTTTTTATCTAATGTATTTTAAACTGATACTCTTGCAAGAGTAAACTCCAGCGCATGATGCGGCCGTTGGAGTATGGCACATTCCTAATATAGGCTAACGGACGGTGGTCGGTTCCTATTTGAGATTCTTTACATATCAAGTACAGCTTGAATTTGTCTATGACCCAGATAATTGATAGAACTTCCTTTTCTCTAGTGGCATATCTCTCTTCGCGTGGTAATAATAGATGGCTAGCATATGCAACTGGATGACTCGTTCTGTCATCCTCGTATTGAAGGGGTACACCTCCAATGCCCTCGTTGCTCACGTCGGTCATAATCCCAAAGGATTTTTCCGGGTTGGGCAACTTTAAAATGGGGACAGAAATGAACTTACTCTTGAGCTGATTAAACTGGGAAACAGCGACATCATTCCAACGTAAACGATCGGGTAAATTCTTTTTTTGAAGGGGGCTGAGGAAGGCCGAAATTGCAGCGAAATTCGGAACAAATCTCTGATAGGGAGAAGCTGATCCTAGGATCGATCTTAATGGCTTCTTTGTAATCGGGAGGGGCATGTCGGCGATTGCCTTAATCTTGTTCTCTTGGGGACCTAACTGGCTTGGTCCTATTTTGAAACCCGAATATTTAATGGGTTCGTGAGCAAAATAGTATTTGCTGGGGCCAATGGTAAGGCCATTTTCACGCAGTTGCTCGAAAAGAGCTAATAGGGCGGGTAAATGGTGATTCCATTTAATTAGTTCTTGTATCTGACTCTTCTGACGTGGTGTCAGCTGCGCGACACTATCCAGGTCAGAGGGTTCCAAAAACTCGCCTGGTAGGGAAGGAGGAGGGTAATCGGCATCAGGTTGTATGCACACTGTCTGGATTACGTTAAGGGACTCCGCGGGGTAATCTTCTTCAAGCGCCGATGCTTCGTCCAGTTCTACGAAGGTATCTCCATGGGCGCGTTGGGGGTTCTTTTTTTCTTGGGGTTCAGGGAAAGTCTCCGTGTCCTTGTCTGGGGCCTTATCACCTAAGGGTGTTAGTGATTCACATTCTCCTTTTGCCGTCCTAAAGTCCTGGTTAGGGGTCTCCTAGAAATCGGACGGTATCGGGGTTCTGATGGGGACGGGCTCCGGGGCTTCTTTCTTATCTCGGCCTTGAGGAAGGGCGGCCTGAAACACAGGGTCGAAACTTACTTGGGGGCTCTGTCCTATAAGTACGGAACAGAATTTTATGGGTGCTACAATGACTTCAGCCCAGCCATTATAATATTGACACTGCAGGTAACATCTAGCGACGGGGAATCTGTTCGCCCGCCCAAGTTGGTCATGTACCACCGCAAATTTTTCGTGGTTAGAGGCCACTGGGAGGAGTTCGTCGGACACGATGAAGCATGTACATCCTGTGTCCCTGACGAGAGTCAATACTCGACAGCTGTCCACGCTGCCCTCCTCATATTTCAAAGTTCCCGATGAACTTTTACCAAAAACAAAATTTACCTGGTGGCCTGACGGAGGGGGAGAAGTTTCTGCTTGGGTCTGCACCACCGGGGGAGCCGGGGTCGCATTAATCTGGTTAACTTGGTGGGCTGGTCCGCTTTTAAGCCTAGAATTTTGGGGGCAATTCCAGCTCATGTGGTTTTCTACACCACAGGTGAAGCATATGGTTGGTCGCTTCGGGAAGAGAGATGGAGGAGAAGTCTTAACGGGAGGTTTGGAGTCCCGTTGTTGGTTTTGGGGAAAGAAGTTTTGGGGTTTTACGGGGCTCGGAAACTTTGTCAGCTTTCCTGGGAAGGAGCGCGAGTCCGTCCTTCTTTCTTCTCGTTGGATTTCTTTTTCTCGTTCTTCTGGTTGGATTACTCTTTCCCGTTCTCTTTCTACCTTTTTTCTTTGAACTTCTGCTTTAATCCGAGCTAATTCCATCTGAAGCTCAGCTTGTCTTATCCGATCCTCTCTTTCTTCTCGTTGGATTTCTTTTTCTCGTTCTTCTCGTTGTTCCTCTCTTTTTCTTTCTTCTCGTTGTATTTCTCTTCTTTGCTCCTCTTGAATGTACTTAATTAGTTCTTTTCCGGAAAGTCCACAGGATTCTCCTTGCGCTTTAAAGATTTCGAACGGAGTCATCTTTGCACTTGGGGGCGCACTAGTCAACCAACTAAAATTCCTTGCAACAAGAATTATGCCTCTATAGAATTAGCCTACCTAAATATGGGCACTGACCTATTCGTACTTGGTTTCTCAATCTAAATAACCACTGACTAAAATCACAAAAAAAAACACAAACAAATTATTATAGCCGTTCCTTGAGCTACTCCAGTTTCTTAAGTTTAAAAAAAAGGGGGATAGCAATCGTTAAAACAAAAGGGAACTACTATATTCTATTATTATAACGAATAACCCTATGCTTTACTCGACTGAGACCAGTGTTTGCAAAGATATAGCGTTGAACCTTACACACCTGATACCAAATTAAATAGTATATATATATATGTCGTAGAATGACTCCCGACGATACCATATATTACACTATTCATTGAGGGAACTTCCTTAATTATCTTTAGAGTGCGTTTTACTGTCTGGCGGCCGATATTATGTATCTTCAAAATGCTTAAGAAGTGGAACTGAGCTCAAGGATAATAATATTGCTATCATTAATAAAATAGAGTTTTATTAATAATAACTATAAACAAAACACAAAAACGGAAAATATTGACAAACAGAATGGAAAGGGTCGTGGAGACTCGGGCTAATCCAAGGATTTAAGGGATCAAAAAAGGTAAAACAAATATGGAGTTAAAGAGATGGGATGGTTCGATAAACCATTTAAAGCACAGGATAGAATTGACAAATAAGGGATCAATACTCAAAAGGTGACGCTTGGCTTACGTAACTTCATTAGGGTGCAGTGGAAGGTACTTGAAGGAATATTCGGTCCGCTGGCGAGTTCCAGCCGAAGGGGGGGGATAAAAGGATCCTGACGTGGCGTCTTGAAAAGGAGAACCGTTACTCGACGAACGGCTTGACGAACAATGGCTGTTCTAGGTTGTTCTCTTCTGAACAAAGGGGGGGGATGAGAACCGTCTCTTGTCTACGGGCTCAAGAACAATGGCTGTTCTAATGTTGTTCTCCTTGAACAACAGGGGGGGTGAGGACCGTTTCTTGGCGAAGGGCTCAAAACGAACAATGGCTGTTCTAATGTTGTTCTCCTTGAACAACAGGGGGAGATGAGAACCGTTTCTTGGCGAAGGGCTCAAAACGAACAATGGCTGTTCTAGGTTGTTCTCTTCTGAACAAAGGGGGGGGGGTGAGAACCGTCTCTTGTCTACGGGCTCAAGAACAATGGCTGTTCTAATGTTGTTCTCCTTGAACAACAGGGGGGGGTGAGGACCGTTTCTTGGCGAAGGGCTCAAAACGAACAATGGCTGTTCTAATGTTGTTCTCCCTTGAACAACAGGGGGGGGGGGAAGCCTTGGGGACTTGACGTCGGAAAGGCTCGAACCTTTGGCACTCAAGGAATATTGTCCTCCTTCTGGACAAGTGATGGTGAATCTCGAGGTCGAGGTCCCTTGGCGCACAAAGGGAGAGAGGGTCGTGGTGATGTTTCGCGACGAAAATCTGGATCTCCAATCTGATCTTAGTGGTAAAGTTTCCATATAAATAGCCAGGACATCTCCTTGGCGTGGGGGAGAATGGGGTGGAAGCTTCGAGGGAACGCACAGCTGGGCCGGAGAAAAATGCCTTATCTGTCCATAAGCCTAACTCGATCTGGCGAGGTTGGCGTATGGGGGCGAACGGGGGGGACGATAACCTCCTTGTTTAATCATTGGCGTCCGGTAGCTGTTGATAAGACTCCAAGCCTCGAATCGAAGATGCACGTGGGCCTCCTCGAGGTTTTAACTAATATGGGATAGGAGTTGAATTTAACACAGATTCAACTCGTTCTATCACAGTCCTTATACCGGCATTTGCAAGAGTTTTGTTACACTCGGTTTTTTTTTATATCTTTCGAGAGGTTTATGTATGTGATAGAAAAAGTTCCTTCAAGCAATCTTAAAGTTCTACTTTTCCATTGTGTGCAGGTGTGTCGACGTGGAAGTGAAAAGAATCGAGGTATCTCCTCTCCTGCCCGCGGGCCACAGAGAGTCCGACATCGCCAAGCTGTTCAACGTCAGCTGGATGACCGTCCACAGAGTCGCGGAGAGGCTCAATAACCGGTAAGACCTCAAGTTGTCAAAGTTTGGCTGTGAAAAAGGCCTTCGAAAATGCTCCAGAGTTCAAAATGACTGTCCTCGCGAAGAAGAACGTATCGATGTTTACAGTTTCGAGAGCTGTCAAGGAAGACAGCTTGCAAGAGCTTGAGGGAGCCGAAAGGTTTTTGAAAATTATTATTTGGCTTAGTTAGTGACCACTCCCGATAATTCTGTTTATTTGGCATAGCTTTAAGGTAAGCGTGACATTTATCCTTCAAAGTTATGTTATTCAATACTAATTGTTTATCATCGCACATTCCTTTAATCCTTAGGCAAAATGATAATCTTCGTTGATTATTTTGCATTGAGATTTCTTGATGACATCGACCTTAGTATGAATTTAAATTAAGATCTTATTCGAGAATAGTTCGTACTGTTTCTCTATTCAAATGTGTCTCAGCAAACATTTTTTCACTGACTTTGTTTCATCAGCATCAATTAAAGTCCTTACCTTGTGTGCAGTCGACTTGGCATAATTTCTCTGGATTTTTTTTGTCTAATCGTACACCATATCTTAATTGAAAGTGACCAATTAATTTGATTATGGAGCCATGTCGAATCATTAATTCCATGACAAATCTGCGCTGTTTAATTGTTAATTGTGCCGTTTTTAAGAGTCTATAACCTTTTATTATATGCATAGATAGGCTATCCACCGCAAGCCTAGGCAACCTAAGCTAGCTAATAAAATTTTAAATATTTTTCTTTGTAACGATCCTTATTTCTACTCTCAAGCTTTAATGGATAAAAGATACAGTATTATAAAAAAGAAGACATTTTTAACTGTCACCCAGTGGCAAAAACTACGACCCTTAGAAGAAACTCTCATTTTCTCTTCCTAAAAATCCTTGAGGCTCTACTAATCAAAGAAACGACTCCAATCTAAATATTCAGCGAAACAACTCTGAGTGGGTCTTCTGGCTCTTAAAATAAAATGAAAAAGTCTCGATCCATGGATACGGGATGATGCACACAGTAGAACAGATTAAGGCAGAAATTGAGGAAAATCAATCTTGTTTAAGAGTTGAAGAACTCATCAAGTTAAGAAAATCTTTAAACGAAAAATACACACATGTGTTCAACGTTATATTCGAGGAAGAGGAAATGGGCACGAAAGTATCGGAAATGGGCTACTCCCGTTTTTTACCAAGATTGTTCCAGACTAGATAGAGAGAAAAATGAGGCCAGACTTCATACGTGCCTTTTACATGCTCACTTGGTAAACCTGGCTAAGCATGGAACCTACGCCGAAGAACTAAATAAAATGCTCATGAAGAACGGCCTAAGACCAAAGTGGTTCCCACCTAACAAGAAGACCTAACAAGGACAGATAAACGAGCAAACGCAAAACTAAGAAATCTCAACACAGTAAAAACCACAGAGGAAGAACAACCTAAAAAAAGATACAATGTCCACAGCCGATAAGAGAAATGAGAGAACAAATAAGGTAAATCCTCAAACAACTAATAAGGAGATACAATAAACCCAGAAGAACAACACAGAAAGATTTAATATTAAGATGTAAGGAACTTAATCTACCCAACTTCCGACAGCAACTAAAAAGAAAGATATAATCGAAGGCTTAGTTAAAAAGAAAATCATCCAAATGGGACTACGACTTGGATCACGAGGAAACGGAAATAACCAACGCCCTGAAGCAAGAATTTATTGAAATTTCACCAGTCTTTAGAAAAGTCACCGACAAAAATAAGAAATAGTCAAAGAAGACTAATCAAACAAATGATAAGATGGATCAAGACATACTCTATCGAAACAACATCTAGATATTTATCCTGAACAAAGATGGCTGGAAAAAAAGACAACATAATTATCAAAATAGACCCCGGCATAGTTATGATTACATAACACGGAGTCAACTTGCAAGAAGGCTACATGAAAATTCCAAATTATAATATAATTGCCATGAATCCTACCCAAACACTTTCGACGGCACAGCAATGGGAATCAAGGAAGGAGAGTATTCTCCGAAATAGAAAATCTAGAAATATCGTACATAGCTATGAAGCTGAAAATGACTACAGGAGACGTTGTAATAACGAGAGAATATCAACCCACTTGGCGCTCGCATTTTCCAACTTCCAACTTCATCAGGAACTTCCGCCGTCCACCATCAGCAGTCTTTCCTGGGCAACTGAATGTAACATGAGTGAAGCGGGATATACAACGTTCACCGATGACACCGGAAAAAAAACAGACATTCTTGTGAGAAGAAATATAGTGCAGAGGGAGAACCCTGACTTCTCTAAGTTCATAACTGCGAGGTCCTCAATGACACCACATATTATTTTAACAAACTTGAGCTTTGTGTTTAATCACCAAACAACACTTAGTCCAGGAACACGTTCAGACCACATAGATTTTAACACAAGGATCGCTACCTTTCCCATCCAAATCAAAATACAGAAGAGAAAATCTACACAAACTTAATTAGGATGTCTACAAAGGAAATCTAGCAAACTACAACATCAAATCCCTTCACAACAAACCCTTAAGAACAGTTAGGGTTTATCACAAGAATCTCCACCTCCTTCATCTCCCCTCCCCTAAATGCCCCAGAAAAAATCACCTCATAAAACTCTCGTGAGCTTCAACATAGAAACCCTTGACAACACATATATACTAAAGACAAACTATAAAACAATCCCAGCACCCACATAGAACGACGAAATTAAAAATAAAATGGAAGACATCATAAATACAATCAAAGAAATCCAACAAAGGAAACAACCAAGAAAAATAGAGTACTTACGTCTAAGAAATTTGATAAGTAACTTAATCAGAAAAAGAATGCACACAAACTGGAATAAACTTATCGATAACATGAACATCGAAAAAAACTCTAGGAGATTTTGGAAACAACAGAGGAAACTAAGAAGTACCGAACCAAAGGAAAAATGTAAATAAAAGAGGGTAATGACATGATAACCAACGACAAAAATATCGGAGAACGATTCCGAAAAAAACTCTAGGAGATTTTGAAAACAACAGAGGAAACTAAGAAGTACCGAACCAAAAGGAAAATGTAAATAAAAGAGGGGAATGACATGATAACCAACGACAAAAATATGGAGAACGATTCCGGAGACACTGGTCGAAGATCTCAATCACTCCGGAAGAAAACCAATACTTCGAGGTAATATTCAAACAACAGATCACAAAACAGTTAGAAGAGAAAGAGCCCTTGAAAATGAAGACCGTGAGCAAAGGAATGAAGGAAGGTCTTTTGCATAAGGTACAGGAATTCGCCATAGCTCTAAAATAATTTAAGCAGAAGACCCACGAAATATTTGGAATTCCGTAGCACCACATTTAAAACGAACCGAATTTTATACAAACAGCAATAGTAAAAATCTTCAAAGTATTGATAAATATGGGATACTTCTCATCCGCGTTGAAGACAAGGACCCTCCTCCTACCCAAGTGCGGCAAACCCGGAAGAAAATCACATCGAAAGTTACCGATCGATCTCACAGTTGGAGGAAATCATCACTTGAGTCCACTCTAACTACCTAGAAGCTGAGTTTCCCCAAGGAGGGTGTATAATCATATACTAATATATATATATATATATATATATATATATATATATATATATATATATAACGAAAAACCCTTAGCTCACATGTTTTATAGCCGGAAGCGGCTGGTGAAGTAGCTTTTAGGTTGGGAAAGCACATTAAATGGGAAAGAATAGGTGTGAGGGTCCCCGACCCACTGTCGGGACGGGGACGGGGTCGCCGCCACGAAGTAGCTTTGGTTAAGCCTTGGGGTGAAATAAGGATAAGCCTGACTTTATGGGCTAAGAGAGATTAAAAGAACATAATATTCAATATTCCACAATAATGTCGTTATAAACATAATTTTTTTAAGGGATAAGAGTGATTATAAGAATTATTCCAGACTGCTGTAGCAGCTGGGAATATCGATGTGTCGATTGATGCAAGTTTCATTGGAGAACGATGCCTCGAGGAACAATCTGCTCTTCTTGTTTCTGGATCGTCCGAATATTCTGGTTCTTCCCAAATTCATGTCGTGTTGTTGGTTTTTCTAATGTGAGGAGACTACCGAGAGTGGGACATTCCTCCAGATTGCCCTTTGATGTTCCTTTATCATTGTTCGTAGTTGGTTTTCCGTTTGTCCTATGTATATCGCCGGGCAATCTTGGCATTTAATTCCGTACACAACCCGGCTTGTTCTTCAACAGTTTGTTTGTCTTTCACCTTTGTCAGTTTCTGGCGTATGGTATTCATGGGTTTGTGCGATATATCGATGTTGTATGGACGGAAGAGTCTCGCTGATATTTCTGATGTCCTTTGTATGTATGTGAGTGTAATACTTTTGCATTCTGTTTCATTGTCGTTTCTGTATCTTGGTCTCCGTGTTGACTTAATAAATCGGTTGGGGTAGTTGTTGGCGCGGAATACTTCACTGAGATGTTCCTCTTCTTGTTTCCGTAGTTTCGGGTTGCTGTAGTGTGTTGCCTTTTTCCACAAAGAATTGACTGTACTCTTTTGTGTGTGAGGTTTTTTAGCGGGCCGAAAATCTAGACTAACCCCCAATCGATCCAACCCGCTTCCTACACTAATCTGGACGTGAGAAATCGAAGAAGAATGAAACGGATTGTATATACAGTCCCTTTACTTACAAAAAAAATGTACAATGATATTTAGAAAAATATAGAGTAAATATTCACACAACAAATATATATATATAGCTATTCTCCTATACACACCATATTATCTGACAAATACCAGAATACCAATCAAAATTATATAACCAACCTTTAATTAGACTATATGAATATGTAAAAGGAATAGCCTAAGTCTAACAACAAAATATCTTTGCCAGGGTAATATCCACTAACGATCACACAGTAGACAAGAAGTCACTAACAAGAGGCCTAAAGCAAACAAAAGAACCAAGAAAAAAGAAGGAAGGGCTCACGTGTTACCCAGGTGGGTATTGGCATCTCAAGCGTTTTACAAACCAAAACTGGTGCCTCCGAACATGCAATATAATTTGGTAACGTCTTGAAGCTATCAAAGCCCTCTCTCTCTCTCTCTCTGTCCTGGCGGGACTTGACAATTTCTTCTTTCTGCTCAGTTATCGGAACCCTACGACCTTCGCCACTCCTTACAAATGGTGGCGATTAAGTCTACTGGAGTGGTCTTTTGACAAACTACTCAACATTTAGTTCGCTAAATTTACTCAGGGCAAAGTAATATTTCGTTAAATTTACTTAATACAAAGTAATATCTGAGAAAGAAACAAACCCAATTTTAATACAGGAAATCAAATACATATATATATATATATATATATATATATATATATATATATATATATATATACAAAAAGAAAATATAAAAAAAACTTATTCCCACTCACACACACATTCTTACACACACACTCGCATTCGCCCCACCATACCCCTCCTTCCTTAGGCCATTCGACCACAGTCACTCACAATACACTCTCAATCCTTACTCACGGTACCTTTTATACTCAATCGCACCCTTCTGCACCCATTCACACTCGTCTACTGGTCCCTGGCTACGCGTAGCAATTAGTCGGGTTTGTTCATCCGTCGTCCTGTCAGTCTCATCGTCACTATTGATCATATCGTCCACCATACTCTTGGCCCTCTTTCCCAGTTCTCCCATCTCACGACAGAACTCTTTCATAATCTTCCGTTCAGAACCTTCACTCTTCATACCCCCGTTCATCATATCCTCACTCACAGCCCTCATCAAACTCAAAGCACACTCTTGCGAAACAGGCAGGTCACTCACATCCTTTGTATTCTCAACATGCATACCAGAAACCCCTTCGACTGGTTCCCACCAGAAACCTGAAAAATCATCCACTTCATCATTCACTACATCAAACTCACCCTTACTATTACCATCCACAAAACCCGAAAAATCAGCCACACTAGGTTCATTCTGCCCAAACACACTATCATTCATACTGTTCCCAAAACCAGAAAAATCAGGCACAGGCAGCTCACTCACTCGTCTACTTATACCAGCCAAATCACTCACCTGTTTACGCAAAAACTCAATCTCACTTTCAAGATCCCCCATACCAGAAAGAATGTTCAGACTTACTTTCATTCGTACTTGCATTCTTCCTTTCACTCTTCTTTGTACGCTGTTTACTCCTCGAGACCAAGACAAGCTCTTTCCCAGACAGATCCATACTAACACACGCCTTCTCATCATCAGGCACCCTATTTCTTTCTTTGCACAATTCATACACCGGATGGCTCACAAGGTAGTCAGGAGGTTCTCTTCATCTCAACTGACTCTGATGAGCTCGCACTCTCTCAATCATACCATCATTCAAACTTTCCAAAACATATGTCACTCCATTTTCCCAAACTCTCACAACTCTATAAGGTCCATCAAACTT
Source organism: Ceratothoa steindachneri (assembly GCA_963969495.1). Taxonomy (NCBI): domain Eukaryota; kingdom Metazoa; phylum Arthropoda; class Malacostraca; order Isopoda; family Cymothoidae; genus Ceratothoa; species Ceratothoa steindachneri. The sequence continues at coordinate 75,217,555 of OZ018335.1, forward strand.
CTCACTCATCTTTGACACATTCAACCTACCCTTCACTTCTTTTACCTTCAATAGTTTCACACCTAATTCAAACGAACGGAACTTTTCATGTGCCTCATGCCATACATTCTGCTCACTTTCACTCAAACGAAACCTATCTTTCACTCGCCTTTCAAAATTCATCACAAACTGACATCGGAACATTCCAGTTGCACTATGCACAGTCGAATTATACGCCCACAGCACTCTTCCCAGCCATACATCCCAGTCATTTACTGTCGTACTTATCATTCTCAACATCTCACACAAGGTTCTTATAGTACGTTCAGCCAATCCATTTGAAGACGGTACATACGGAGTTGTTCTCACATGCTCCACACCATTCTCTCTCAACATTTGCTCAAACACTTCTCCTACAAATTCAGGCCCAATATCACTCAGACATCTTCTAGGCTTCCATACACATATAGGAAAAAACAACTGCTCAACCACACGTGCAACAGTCACACTTCTTTTATCTCTCACAGGCGCTGCATACAAACTTACTTTTATGATCAACCATAACAACCATACCAACATTTCCAGCACTCGTACGCGGCAAAGACACACAATCAATCACTACCAATTCAAACGGTTCTTTCGCATCAACCTTCAACATCGGTGGTTTCACTTGCACACCTTGCACCTTTCGCTTCTGACACATTTCACACGTAGTCGCTACATCATTCACAACAGTTCTCAGAAACGGATGGAACACACGCTCCTTCATACACTCCCACAGCTTTAACTTACCCATATGCCCATAATTATCATGCACAACCTTCACCAGACCAATCATACCAACCAAGGACATCACAGGTACATACATATCATCACCACCCTTCACATGCCTCACAAAATATAGAACATCCATACAAATAACAAAATCCTGGGCATACTTTTTAAAATCACTTAAACACTCAGGCCATTCATTCAAATCAACACGCGCCATTACACACCTCTTCAACTCACTAACAAAAGGACACATCTCTTGCATCTCTAGAATATCATCATCACTTAAAATCTCATTCTCATCATCCATGACCAATTCAATCATACCGCAAAACTTGACAACATTCTTTGCACACTCATTCAACCTCATTACCTCACATTCACCTTTCATAAGACAATCCTTATCAGCATCCAAAGACAAATCATTCAATTTCATAAAGTCTACACCAAACAAGAAACAACACGGCATTTGTTCATCTTTCAGAATCACAAAATCATGCTTTACATTCACACAATTACCCAAACTCACTTTCAGACTTAGGATTCAAACCCTTTATCTTCTCATCCTTGTACACAATCGGCCTCTCACCACCAAAGCGCACATAAACAATCACTCCATACTAACGACTCACTACAATCAACACTTCCTGAAATGGCGGGACCACTGGCAAACACATCGCTCTCAATTCTTTCATGAAGTTCCGCACCTTTGCCATACCAATGCTTTTAGGCTTCCTACATACTTGATTCATTACCTCCTTCCTTAAGTCATCCACTCTATCGGGCACTCTCACGTCTACTCCATCACTCTTCAAATCTTGCAAACCATTCCATACACTTTCAAACAAGGAATCACCACCACCCTTACACTCCTTTCCATTCATAATCCCTTTCGGCAAATACTCAGGATCATTCACTCCATACACATTTTTATCATTCGTACCAGGATACCTTGACATCAAATAAGCCACTTCATTCCGTTCACCAGGCACATACTCAATCACATAATCAAAGTCACTCAAATCTTCCAAAGTCCTCGCAATCCTACTATCAGCCCATTTCATACGCTGCAGATACACACGAGGTTGGTGGTCAGTCTTAATCACAAACCTCACACCATACAAAAACGGACGCAACACTTTCAAACAATATCTTATCGCAGCCAACTCTCGTTCCACAGTCAAATACTTTCGCTCTGCCGCATTCATAGCCTTGGATACATACCCAATTATTCGCCTGACATTCTCTCCATTCAAACGCTGCTCTTGCATCAGAAAACCTCCCATACAATACCCACTCGCATCTGTATACAATTCAAGAATTTTAGCATTCACACCATAATCTGGGTAAGCTAATTCAACATCTTCAGCCGCTGCCTCTTTCAGTCTCTCATACGCCTCATTCATCTTATCATTCCACTTGACAACCGTACTACATTTCTTGCCCATCCACTCAGTCAGAGGCTTACTCACACCAGAACAATCACGTATAAACTTTCGCTAAAACTCAATCAAACCCCAAAACGACTTCAGTTGTTTCACAGTCACCGGTTTAGGAAACATTCGCACCTTCTCAACATACTTCGGTGATTTTCGAAACCCATTCTCACTCACCATATGCCGGGGGAATTCCACTTCTTTCGCAAACCATTCACACTTTGCCACTTTCACCTTCACACTAACACTCTCCAACGTTCTCAACACATCATTCACCAATCTCATATGCTCCTCAAAAGTCTCAGTCATAATCAAAATATCATCTATAAACGCAATCATATTCTTACTTGCAAACTTACTCAACACAGCATTCATTGCCCGCTGGAAGGCTCCGGGAGCATTAGCCAACCCAAAGCTGAGGTTCCGGAACTGGTAATGCCTCTTTGTGGAAGAGAAGGCAGTTACCGGCCGGCTCTCCTCAGCAATGGGCATCTGGTAATACCCCCGTACCAGATCCAGCTTCGTAAACCACTCCATCCTATGCATACTATACACACACTCAGATACCACACACATCGGAAACCTTTCATTCACCTTTCGATAATCCACACACAGACGCAATCTTCCATCTGGCTTACGTACAGGCACAATTGGACTATTCCATGCACTCTCACTCTCTTCAATCACTCATAATTGCTCCAATTCCAAACACTGCTCCTCAATCTCATCAGCAACCGGACGTGGGAAATGCCTCGGCCGCTGATGGATTGGGGAGTCCTCCTTCAGGACAATCTTGAATTCCGGGAGCTTTGCAACCCCGAAATCCAGATCACCCTTACTGAGGGCTCCCTTTCGTTCAAATATCATTCGATACACATCCTCCCTTTCATACTCAGTCAAACATCCATCCAATTTCACCATGCCCTTCACCTCATTATACATCCATTCACATGTCTTTTCATTCGCAACATTCACCCTGATATCCGTGCTATCATCCATCCCTAACTCAGTGACAATGGAGAGGTGTCCTAGTACATCTCCGACTTGGATACCCTTCACCTGTCCTTTCACCCTAGGGTCCACCTGCACACATACAAAAGGATCATTCATTCTCATCAAGCCATCAAACACACAAACAACACGCCTTACCTTATAATATGCATCCTTTCCATCCAATATCACAGTGTTCTCACCCATATTCAAACTAACATTCTTACTCCAACTCACTCTAACAGACACTCTTTCACCCTTCATAAACCTTACACTCTCCATAGCATTCACCTTAATACCGCCAAACACACTCCTCAAAACACTACCATCTCTCCTTAAATACAACTTATACACCCCATTTTTACCAATCTGATTACTTGCAGGATGCACAACCATACTGTTCACTTTTATAAAATCATACCCCCAAATTACACCATACTCACTACTCACCTTATCAATCACAGATAATTCACACTCATTCATCAACATACCATGCATTCGAACAGCTGACTTCATCATTTCAATCACAGGCACTCTCATACTACCAATCCCTACCAAACTACCTTTACACTCAGACAGGAGGGCTTTTTCACTCAACTTGTCATACACATCCTTATACACCAAGCTCGTCTTGCATCCAAAATCTATCAAAGCCAAACACTCAATCCCATTCAATTCAACCTTCACACTCAGACACTCATACTTCCTACCAGACAACACTTTCACACGAGACAGACTTACCAACACATTACTCGCACTCATGCACCCAGAGGATACTTCAGCAGGTACCCTCTTACAATTCAGTTTCCCGCTTCAGACTTTCCATTCACACCTTGCACTCTCAGTCTAATCCAACACTTTTCACTTGAATGTCCTTCCATCGCACAATAGCTACATACATTCCTCTGGTCACGACACATCCTTGCATAATGACCAGCCTTTCCACAATTACCATATGCATATTTCATACTTTCTCCAGCAGTTGCTCCACCATTCAACCTCGGACAATCTTTCTTCAAATGGCCTATTTCTTTACACTCGAAGCACTCTTTCACACTTTCCTGGCAATCCTTTATCATATGCCCTTTCTTACCACACCCAAAACATGCACCAGATGTCCACCTACATTCTGCCAACATATGACCTTTCCTTCCACACCGACGACATCTCACAATCTTTCTCCCACCATTCGGTCTCTCGTTTGCTGGGACATACCTCGGTTTCTCTCTCATATATCCGTTCCCACGCTTGAAATTCATCTGCCCCCTTCCATTCAACCACCCTCCATTTGCCCATCCATTCTGCCGGCCCAGGAAGTTTGACATCACTCCAGCTGGTGCAGCCTTCAGGGCATCCCTGTAGCTGACAAACTGCTGGTGTGGATGAAAGCTCCTGGGCTTCTTACCCCCAACATTCACACTGTACCATCCATCCTCTTCTAGATCGCTTTCATCATCAAATCGTCTATCTTTCAACAGCTCCAACACATCCTCCCACATCAACCGTTCACCTGTCAGTCTCATTCTCTCCTTTCTCTTTCCACTCAGCCATTCACTCACCTTTCGCGCGATCGTGTCCAAAAACTTCCCCATCAGTGGTTTACATTCATTTACATCATCATCACCATACCTCTTTCACGCCATACTCTCAAGCCTATGTGCATACATGTTCACACTTTCATTCTTCCCCATTCGAGCCTTCTCAAATTCATTCACCCTTTTATACTTCACACTCTCTTTCATTTGTTTCACCTGCCCAATCAATCTCTGCTTCACCACTTCGTACCTCGGTTTCCCCACACTTGTAATCAAACGGAAAAACTCCAATACTTTTCCCTCCAAACATTCCCCCAAAACATTCATCCAGTATCCCTTATTCTCCGGGTATTTGAGCTTACAATATCGCTCAAATTCCCCGAAGAATTGTTCCACACTTTTCCCACCATGTAACCTAAATCTATCTATCTTTGGCACTTCCCTAATCAAATTTCCTTTTCCCACATTCACTTCACTCTCACTTGAGCTGCCTTCACTCTCACTCATATCAATCTTACCATCACTCTCTTCCTTATTCGAGTACAATAAGTCCACACTCTTGCCTCTTACCTTCCTATCCTTCTCCTTTGCAACCACTCTTCCTTCTTCTATTGCTTTCAACTCTCTTCCATTCTCTGTGTTTCCTATCACTCATAATCACCCTATCTTCTCTAGACTCGCACACACTCCCATTGATCCCATTAGTCTTATCCCGTTCAGTCGGAGCAGGGGTCAAGGTTGAGGGTCCTGGGGCTAGTCCTAAACCCCTTCATCATGTAATACAAGTCCTGAATCCGTTGGTCACTCTGATCCTGTCCGTCTCCCATTTCCTTCTTAATCCTATCAGTCTTTTCATTCATCCCTTTAATTTCATTCTTCGTTCCATTAATCATTCCCCGCAACATTTCACATTCCTATTCTTTTTTCCTCAACTCCAGTCTCAATTGCACTACTTCTTCATTCAAAGTTTTAGCTACAGCCATTGTTCATAAGTTAGTAAAAAGATAGAAGGGAAAAATCAATCAAACTACTTGTCACGCTAATAGGGTATGGACTGCAATCCAATCCCGCCACGCTCCCGGTTTTGAAGTCTCACGTCCCTATTCGGGCGCCAAATGTAGTAGGCCGAAAATCTAGACTAACCCCCAATCGATCCAACCCGCTTCCTACACTAATCTGGAGTGAGAAATCGAAGGAGAATGAAAAGGATTGTTTCCACAGTCCCTTTACTTACAAAAAAAAATGTACAATGATATTTAAAAAAATATAGAGTAAATATTCACACAACAAATATATATATATATATATAGCTATTCTCCTATACACACAATATTATCTGACGAATACCAGAATACCAATCAAAGTTTATATAACCAACCTTTAATCAGACTATATGTATATGTAAAAGGAATAGCCTAAGCCTAACAACAAAATATCTTTGCCAGGGTAATATCCACTAACGATCACACAGTAGACAAGAAGTCAATAACAGGAGGCCTAAAGCAAACAAAAGGACCAAGAAAAAAGAAGGAAGGGCTCACGTGTTACCCAGGTGGGTATTGGCAACTCAAGCGTTTTACAAACAAAAACTGCTCAGTTATCGGAACCCTACAACCTCCGCCACTCCTTACAAATGGTGGCGATTAAGTCTACTGGAGTGGTCTTCCGACAAACTACTCAACATTTAGTTCGCTAAATTTACTCAGGGCAAAGTAATATTTCGTTAAATTTACTTAATACAAAGTAATATCTGAGAAAGAAACAAACCCAATTTTAATACATGAAATCAGATACATATATATATATATATATATATATATATATATATATATATATATATATATATATATATATATATATATATATATATATACAAAAAGAAAATTAAAAAAACCTTATTCCCACTCACACACACATTCTTACAGAGGGAGGGATAGGGTATTGGAAAAAAGGTGGGAGAATGATCCTTCACACACACACTCGCATTCGCTCCACCACAGTTTGACCAACGCTACTTCACCAGCAGAATCCCGAAGATTAATCATGTGTTCTTTCCCATTTAATGTGCTTTCCCAACCTAAAAGCTACTTCACCAGCCACTTTCCTCAATTAATATATATATATATATATATATATATATATATATATATATATATATATATATATATATATATATATTCGAGGGGCGGTCAATAAGTTTTGCGAATCGGCAGGGCAAAACAGAGGAGGGGGGGATGGCTGTTTGTGGGGGGGTTAGGACAAGTTATGACAACTCAGGACCTGCAGCCGCACGCTCCTGCCTCGTCTATTTAAGAAGCAGTAACTGGTCGCAGATCGTCAGCCCAAATTTTTCAACAATGGAGAAGGTTGAGCACCACGTAGTGATCAAATTTTTGACCAAGGCAGGCAAGAATGCAAAAGAGATCCATGAACGAATGGCTACAGTGTACACCGACACCACCCCTTCCTATGCAACCATTGTTCGCTGGAATAGGGAGTTCCGCGATGTTCGTGAGTCCCTTGAATATGACCCCCATCCAGGACGCCCTTCAGACGTGACCAACGAACACAATGTGGCCCGTGTGGAGAGGAGGATCCTCGAAAATCGAGGGTTGAAGGTCGAAGAAATCGAGCGAGAACTTGGAATATCACATGGTAGTGTTATCAACATCATCCACGACAATTTGGCCATGACCAAGGTCTCTGCCCGTTGGGTCCCTCGAAACCTCACGCCACATGATCGACTTCAACGTCGTCAAAGTCCACAAGGCCAGAGTTGCACAAGCTGCCCTGCGGGAGTGCGGATTCGAGGATCTCAACCATCCCCCCTACAATCTAGATCTGGCCCAGGGCGACTACTTTTCATTCCGCCAGTTCAAGACTGCACTGCGTGGACGCCGGTTTGGGGACGATGAAGATGTCCAGCTCGCCGTCCCGGAGTGGATTGAACAGCAGTCGGGAGATTTCTGGTTGTCGGGAACTGGAAGCCTCAGAGACAAGTGGCTCAAGTGCTTTGAAGTCGAGGGTAGTTATATTGAAAAATAACAAAACACTTTTCCTCATATCTCGTTTCCTTATATCCGAATTCCAAAACTTATTGACCGCCCCTCGTATATATAAGTAAAAGGCCATGTTGTATGCAGGTACTATTGAAGTACACAGCTGTGGCAACGTTATTAATTTTAACTTTTATTTTCTTAATATTTCTTACAATTTTTTTAACGGGGTTTTCGAGGCGAGAAAAAACATCCGCGAATGACATTCTTTAATCCCAGACGTCTTTCGACCGTGTTAGGTCTTGTGTCTTACGTCTTGTAAAAGGTAGAATTAAAAGTGTATAGTCATAGTATAGTGTATAGGGTTGTTTAGGATAAAGTGGTGAAGAGAAATGAGTAAAAGTTAGAGTTAGTTTCTGGGTGACCACACATCTCTTTAGGCCTTATTTTTTATATTTCTTAATTAGTCTTCTCCATTCTTTAATGGGGGCTCTCGCGCCTCTGTAGTTCTTCAAAACTTCAGATTCATTTTTGTCTTGCTTTTTGTTGCGGATTTCCTTAATATACGATTTCTCTATTGCCTCTGCAATCTCACCCTGCAGTGAATCTTGCAGGTGGTTCTTCCCTCGAATCGGGTCTACCGCTTCTAAAGTTACCGCGGTTATTTATTCTGTGGTTATGCGGGATTTCGATCGCTCTCTTTTTGGCTTCGTCCATTATACGATCCAGTTTGTCCCACACCTTCAAAGCTCTTCTGTGTAAGGACACGTTTGTGGTTGGTAGTTCTATTTCGTTGTGAAGATCTCGTATTTTTTTACGTTCTCTCCTTCTTGTATTAGTCATTATATATACCGCTGAATTTTCTACTCTCTGAAGTTTCATTGCACTTGTTTTCTGGAGACGGTTCATTGGGATAGCTGGGTAGAGCAACGTGGCTTTGCAGATAGCGCTGTATATTTTATTTATGTTTTTTCTCTTTAGCTTTCTAAGTTGGAATAGTTTTGTTAGATGTGCTTTTGCCTGATTAATTCTATCTGCAATGTGTTTGTCATAGCCATTTCGGGGGATTTTTAGCCCGAGTATCTTTCCTTCTGGAAATGGAATAATGGAAAAATTTTCTGGATTAGTGCGAATTTTTCACTTTCGCTCAAATTCGTTAATATTAGCAATTTCGGCCGCTGTGATTCTGGCCATGGATCGGGGATGCCTGTTTATGCTGTTCGCCACTATCGTAATGTCATCGGCGAATTGAATATATGTTGTTGTATCGTGGACGGCCTTGGTAAATTCATTGTGTATATACTATAAAGTTTTGGGCTTATACACCCCCCTTGGGGGACACCTTGAAGGATTTCGAAGTCTGGGCCATCGAAGACTGCTATTGAGATGAACACCGACCTATCTGTTACATATGGTTTTTATCACTACACTCGGAACATAATTTAATCTCTTTTATCAGACAGTCTCTTGTGTTGTGCTTTTCAAGCGCATAACAGTTGAAACAAGTTTGTATGCTGATAAATTCATCTGTCTCTATTTGATCAGGTGTGATTTTTAAATTAAACGCGAGAATACCTGATTTCCTCGCCTTCATGGCCATATTTGTTTCGCAGAATATTACTTTGAAAACCTGTGAATACTCCGTTTTGTTTGTATTATTGATGAATTTTATAACTTGTTTAACTTTTGCCCATGATTGTGCTTTCTCTGTTTCCTCTTTATTTCGTCCGCCTTATCATTTCTTATTAATGGGTCAATTTGACGGCAATATACCGTCTTCTGTGCCTCTATTTGCGGGAGCACTTTAGCCTGTAATCCAATCTTTGTTAGTTCGTTCGTAGTTTTTTTCTGAAAGAAGTTTATCCACATCTCGGTCGTTTTGGAAAATTGCAATGTAGGAATTAGTGTAGTCTAATAGCCTAACTACACTAAACCGAGCTCCCCGTAGATAATTCGGAATATGTTTCTCCTGTAGGGTTTTTGCGCGCCCTTCTGGACGCGCAAAGGGACCCGTTTAGCGGTGTCCATCTTCTTAGTAACCTGTTCTTTTCTTTTTCTTCATCGGCTAAAGAGAAGGAAAAGAAACGGATATAACAGATATAGTTTGCTGTTATATCCGTTTATTCTAATCGGCTTATTCAGCTGTCGAGTCGGTATTCCCTACCTACCTACCTATACCCTAATCCTAACAGTGTTTGCTCCACCTGACTTGTGACCGCCGCGCACACGGGATCTAACCCGTATCGGGCTAAGCTCGGGCCTACGCCGAGTTAGCCGCCCGGTTCAGATAAGGCTCCCGCACAAGTAGGTATCTTATGAGACTTCAAGCTTACCTACCCGACTCGCCCTAAAGAGGGTGGGTAGGAAAGTAAGAGTGCGTTTTTGTGGAGAGTCCAGTATTTGTCTCGTCAGACAGTTGAGGTCTCTTCTGTGACTTCTTTCTTGAGTGAAGAACGATGCAAAAACGATGAAACTTGTTTAAAAAGGCGAAGTTATAGATTGCGTATGATTCTTCTTAAGTAATAATAAAGTATCCGTCTGGAATTATTCACAGATTGTACATTATAGATATAGTATTTCTACGCAAACATAAGTATTACAAAAATTGGCCAATCATGGCGTGGGAAATTTTTAAGGGGAAACTAAGCGCTACAATAAACATATAAAATTGGAAGGCTCAGAGGCAAAGGAAAATGAAAGTTTGAAAACGTGCTTCTTTTAACGGCAGTCAACTCAGAGACGCCGAGATGTCGGGAGTATGGTTTCCGGCTGAAGTTGCACGTTAATTGCCGGTTTCTTGATTTGAATAATGACGGCTTCGGCCATCCGCAATCTTTTGCGGTTTTGGAGTCTCAAGATGATGGAGGTGTCCTTATTCAGTTTTACACGGGTTATGCTAGTGCCATGATAGTGGGCGTGTTTTTTAATCGCCACGACAGGGTTGTGGAGGTTACGCCAAAGTACTTTAAATTGCGGTGTTCGCAGTCACCGAATTTGCACGAAAATTCGTACACGACGTTAGTCTCCTGGAGTTCGCTCGTCGATGCTGTTCGCTGTAGCTGTTCTTCATGATGCAACTACTTGTTTTCTTGTTTTTTTAGTATATAATTAGATTTTTATCCGTATTAGGGTCGGTTGGGATCACGTTACGATGGAGAATGGATTTGAGAGCCTTTTCTTCTTCACGATGGTGGGTGTTCATATTGGCCTTGTAATAAAAGTCGATATTATTCTTCTTCGGAATAAACCTGACGCCAGGACCAGCAGCCAATTTCATTTTCTCTTTCATGGTGGCATCTATGGATTCTTGTGGGTAGCCGTTGTTAACGAGAACTCGGGAAATCTTCTTAAGTTCGAGATCAACAGCCGTCCATGAGGATGAATGAGAAATTGCCCTGTTAACTAAGGCATTGATGACTGATCCCTTGTAACGTTCAGGATACTCAGAAAAAACGTTTAAGAAGAAGTCCAAGTTCGTGGCCTTAACGTACTACTTGGGTCACAAATTTGAACTCCTGGGCACTCATGAGGATATCGAGGAAGGGAAGGGATCCTTCATCTTTCGTTTCGTGGGTGAAATTCAGACACGAGTTGTTCTTGAATGTTTCAACTAGGCCGTTCACTTCTTCGAGGTCATTCATATTCAAATTTATGTCATCAATATAGCGCGCGTAAATGGGAGGCTTGGGCGCTATATTGATTTTGAAAATCTCGTTCTCAACTGAGACCATGTAAAAATTGGAAAAGAGGACGCTAAGGGGTGACCCCATCACGGCGATATCGATTTGCATATATATTTTTCTATCGGGACCGTAGAACAGGGCTTCTTTTGTGCATGCTTGGAGGAGCTGTCGCAAAATGTCTTCGGGAATGGTGAGAGGTGTGGGGCTTTCAGTATGGTAAATGGCATTGGTTATCAATTCGATGGTTTCATCAACAGAAACCTTTGTGAATAGAGATCATACGTCCATAGTGGCTAGTATGGTTGCTGGTTGAGAAGTATGAAAGATATTAGAAGAGTTAAAAGAGAGGGCAGCGTGTAGTCTGATGGAGTGTAGGGCACGATGATCGAGTTGAGAAATTTTGCCAGGTGATAAGTCACGCTTGATGTTTGACTTATGATGGGACGAAGCGGATTTTCAGGTTTATGCGTTTTTACATTGCTGTAGGCGAACCCATCCTTAAGTCGCCTTCAATTAGGGGAATCTTCATAGGGTTGGTGGTGGTGTTATTTTTTCTCATGAGTTTGTTGAGCTTCGTTTTTAGATCGTTAGTGGGATTCCGCGTTATATTCTTGAATTTGATGGTGTCGTGCAGTATTGTTTTCATCTTGTTGAGGTATTATTCTTGCATCAGGATAACATAGATTGAGGATTTATCGGCTCTCCGGATGACAATATCCTTGTTCTCTCTGAGTTCTTTTGCAGCCTGACTCAGTTAAGGTGCGATAAGGAAGCTCCAGCTGTGGCCGCGGCGTTTATTCGACTTTGCGAAAAGTTCATTGATATCGACTTTTCGGTCTTGTTCGATCTTGAGTATGTCTTCAAGGAGGAACTCTACTTCAATTCCCTTAGATAAAGGAAATGAATTAATCATATAGTGGCAGTTTAGGCCCAAGTTAAGGAAATCAACTTGGTCTTGGCTAAAAGTCGTGTTGCTTAGATTGAAGAAATGATCTGTTTTTTGAGGGAAGTCAACTGGGCCGCCGTACAATTTTGCAAGTTTGCACCCAATGCGCTGCCTACACTGACGCAGATGTATGTCCGATGTGTCACGAAGACATGCTTTTAGTTGTTATAGAAGATCTTGGCTTATATTAGCTCCGTCGAGAAGAGCTTGGAGAGAAATCAATTCCCTATTAAGCACTGCAAGGAGATTTTGCTTTTGCACATATTCACTGTGAATAAAAGTAGTCTTCTGTTCCGAGGAGGATCTTTGGCTGTTGGCCTGGCGACGATATATGTAATTAGGTAAAAGGCCACGTTGTATGCTGGTACTATTGAAGTCACCAGCTGTGGCAGCGTTATTGATTTTAACTTGTATTTTCTTACTATTTCTTACAAGTTTTTTAACGGGGTCCTCGAGGGGAGAAAAAACATCCGCGAATGACATTCTTTATTCCTAGACGTCTTTCGACCGTGCCAAGTCATCTTCAGGAAATGAAAAGAAATGGAATTATTCACAAATTGCTACATTATATATAGTATTTCTATGCGAACATAAGTATGTATGATCTCCCCAAAACCCACAAAATAGGAACGCCACTCCGACCTATTATATCGTGTATCGACTCTCATGCATGGATTGACCTCTCCTTCACACTTAATCCATTCTTCTGATTTCATTGAAAAATTTAGGAAAATCAACATAAAAGGAAGCCGCTTAATAAGCTTTGATGTAGACAGACTGTTCACTCATCTCCCCGTTAACGAAGCTCTTGATGTTTTATCTAAGGTATTAGATAATCAAAATTTAAACCTCCCTCTAGGCAAACATAAAATTATAAATCTTGTTAAACTTTGTGTTACTGACAATGTATTTATCAGCAATATGGGGTTTTTCCGTCATAAATATGGTCTTAGCATGGGTAATCCTTTATCGTCCATATTATGTAACCAATTTATGGAGCATTTTGAAGTATCATTACTCCCTTCTGTGATTCCTTATCATAAATTTGTATGGTATAGGTATGGAGATGATGTCATATCGATTTGGCCTATAAATAGTTTAAACTTATTTGACAATTTTTCTTAAAAATCTTAACGACCTCCATTCCACTATCAATTTTAAAGTAGAGTGGGAAAAAGATAATTGTATATCCTTTCTTGATGTAAAAATTGTTAGAGTCATTGACAAAATTAGCCTCCATGTGTACCGAAAACCAACCTATTCTAACTCTTATATCCATTTGTTTTCTCATCATGATATTAACATTAAGCAAGCCGTTGCATCAGATATGTTTTTGAGAGCAGTTAGGATATGTGACCTTTGCTTTCTAGAAGACGAGATTACATATATATTTATATATATAACCTATAGTTTTATTGAATTAAATTATCCCCTCCACGTGATCAATGAAAGTTTATCTAAAGCAAAATCTATTCATTACCGTCCCAAAGATAAAACCAAATTTAGTAATACGAAGTGTCTATCTCTCCCTTTTTCTCCCCTCCTCAAAGGAGTGAACAAAGTTATTTCTCCTTGCCTAACCACATTTAAATACCCTTTTTCACTCCTTAAATCTTTCCCTTTGACCAAGCCCATTTATCAGCCAAATGAAGGAGGTGTATATTTAATTCCGTGTGGCTCAACAAACTGTCCCTCATTTTACATAGGAAAGACCGGAAGAGCTTTAACAAAACAAATTTAGAGAACATAAAGCTGATGTCAGACGAGGTAGTACCATATCTAGTATTTTTAATAATCATATTAGCAATTTCAACCACCAAATTGACTATTCAAAGGCACAAATCATATATAATTGTAAAGATTTCCATAAAAGAAAAATAGTAGAATCTATATTAATAGGAGAAACTCCCAATTATAATTTGTCAGATGGGCAATTGAAATGCAGCCCCCATTCCCGTAACCTCATCGTAAACAGCTTAGTCAACGATCTTAGACTCGCACCCTCTGATTAATGACCTTTTTCTTCCGTTTTGTGTTTCTTTGTGTTTATGGATTTTTTTTCCTGATCTGTACGCTATTTATAGTCTTTTGTAACAATTGCATTCTCAGTATACGACTGAAGAGGGTATGATAAACTACATACTGAAACTAGTCTCGTAAATTAAACTTTTGGCTCCTATACAGTGGTTTCACTATTATATACCATAACTCGCCATTGAGTTCTTTTACTTATATATATATATATATATATATATATATATATATATATATATATATATATATATATATATATATATATATATATATCAGAGGCGACTCCAGGTCATCAGCTTCACTCGGGATCATCACAGATTTCGCATAAGACACATGTATAAAAGAAGATGAGAGACGTAATACACGCCGCAGACTTATATGTGCACTGATAATTTAACAGTAAGACAGAAATATAGTTTTAATATAAAAATTGCTCACTTGATTTATACATGAACTCCAGGCGTCTTAGTTTGATGTGATTTCAAGATTTTAACCAAATGGCTTATTTTTTATATCTCCATTTCTAAGTTAAGGGTAAAAATAAAGCAACCCTGCAAAACACAACTGATCTCTACACACAGACGCACATAATAACAGTAATCAAATATCGACAACGGTGGGCACAACAAACATTAGCCAGAGACCGATCTGACTGTCTCCTATACTGTACTCTTGACAAGAGATGCCAGTTAGTCTTTTTCTCATACAATGCTAAATAATTTTTCGTTCCTTTAAGTATATTGTAGAACGCAAACCTTTCATAGATTGAAATTTAAATCCTAATCTCGATATAAATCTATTGTTTCAAGAAAACATTGAATTTTAATTACTTTTAATTTTTACGTTAATTATATATAACAACTTAGGCTGTAACTTCTGAGCCCGAGTCAAGCGGCGCGTGTGAACGATCTCGAGAACGTCTGCTACGAATGATATTTTTTTCACACGGGGAACCTCTAAAAAGACTCGATAAAAGGAGCCCGAGTTATTGGCTGCAATTACTTACTTTACTCAATTTATACTCGGGTTAAGCCCGAATAGCCCGAGTGCCAGAGTCGCCACTGATATATATATATATATATATATATATATATATATATATATATATATATATATATATATATATATATATATATATATATATATATTAGGGATGGGAACTGAAATGAATATAGATTCGAGTTTCGATTAGAGTTTGGCATTTTTAAAAATATCAATTCGGATTTCGATTCGAGTTCTCTATATTTTTTTCGATTTTTTAATATGGATTTGGATTCGAATTCGATTCGAGATCAGCCGGCATTTCAAATGCTTAAATCTATTATTTCAGAGTTCTATCTGCTTTTTTCTCCTAAAATATAATTTTTAACGATTTAACTTATAAAACTTATCCCCCTCTGATTACACATTTTCCTTGAGTTAACTAAATTCGTTATTTACTATGTTATTTCTTGTTTACTATAGCTATACATATGTACCAGATGCCCAGATTCACAGTGTACTTTTCTGTGATTTGCTAAACAAGAGCTCGAGCTTATCATTTAGGTGCTAAATTAAGATCAGGTTGGATCATTAAGAAATCTCTTAGGGATTTAAAAACTCGGAACAGAAGGAAAGGTATAGCTTTGGGTCATTCTGTGATTAGTAAAATAAGATTAGGAGGAGGATTAGGAAGAAAGATTAAAATATACATTCACCTACTATTCACAAGTTAAACCACTGTTTTTCTTGGAATTCCTAAATTATTTTATTAATGATACTCACGTTTTTGCTTCAAACTTATATTTATAATCGATTAAAGTTCTAAATCGAGTTTTTTAATTCTTTTCGGTTCAAGTTTAAATTTCGATTCGAGTTTCAAAATATATAGATTTTAA
This sequence comes from Ceratothoa steindachneri, assembly GCA_963969495.1. Lineage (NCBI taxonomy): Eukaryota > Metazoa > Arthropoda > Malacostraca > Isopoda > Cymothoidae > Ceratothoa > Ceratothoa steindachneri. Next base: position 75,233,802 of record OZ018335.1, read on the forward strand.
AGGATTATCGATTCGAATTCGATTTGATTTTACAGCGCTGATATATATATATATATATATATATATATATATATATATATATATATATATATATATATATATATATATATATATATATATATATCAGTATATGATGTTTCATTTTAGGTGTATTTTGGTTTACCAATTTCATTTGGCAACGTTCTTACTTGTGAATGCAGTTCTCAATATCTGGTTGGAAATGAAAAATTAGTCTAGGAGTATTCATTTTATTTGGACTTAATTATAAACAGAGAAAAAATTTGGCCGTGAGCTTTCGCCTTCCTTCAGGCATCTTTTGACGGAAGTCTTCTTTCTTCTTGGGGCGCTGTTGGTGTTCCGTTTTCCATTGAGGCTTGCCTCTTTTTTTTGTGGATCGCCTGAGCAAAGAACGATAGTAGCGAAAAATGAAATAAGAATTGGATGATTTAAATGTTGAAATGCGTAGGTGAGGTAGGACAAATAGTTAAAAATACAAAACAAATTTCTTTGTATTGGCCACTTACGCCCAACACTAAACGAGGGAACGGGTAGTTTCCCAGAGAAAAAAAAAGAGAACCGCACTTGCGATCCTTTTCTTTGAATCGGTGGTGTTACCAATAGTGGTTTTTAGTACCTCTATTATTTGGCTGAGAGGGGACAGCAGATGAATAAACGGTGGTGAAGGTGTAACCATTAAACTTCTCGAATTTCTACAATAGGATTTTCAGTTACGCCTGGAGGGGAAGGGTTTATCGGCACTACCATTGACGGAGACAATTCTCGAGTAGGGTAGCCAACACCTTCTACATCTGGGGCAGGAGATGCTACAAAAATATCTCTCGAAGTAGGTCGATGCTGATGGGAGCGCAAAATAAATCAGCTAACGCCTTATGTCACTAGGCAGTTCAGTCGACCTACTGTCGACAAACTTCTCCTGCAAAATGAGGTGCCGTAGAAGATGGCGATTCGACTTGAGGTCCTAAAATTGAACGTTAGTTCGAGGAGATATGATTAAATCGCGCACTTTGGCAGCTGCGGACAGTACTAAGTAAGATATCGTGTGCGCCTAAGTCACTTTATGTATGTATTTCACAAATAGCTTCTCACTTTATGTATGTATTTCACAAATAGCTTCTCAATATCTATCTCATAACTTGAAGTTGCTCTCTCAGTAGAGGAGTTAGGGTATGTTCAATCGCTCGATTGGGAAGGGAGTAGAATCCTCGATAGGCTTAATCGCCCTCTTTAGGAAAATGCAGTGAGTTAAATGCGGCTCATAAAATTCTCATCAAAGACTAAAGAGACATTATTTTTCTAAACAAGGATCAACCAAATGACCAGCTCTTCTGACATCATGTGTTGAGGGGAGGGAGTAGCAGTTTATCCAACTTCTGATACCAATTGTTGTTGCTACCACTCGCACTAACTGTAGGCCAGCAGGACCTATTTGCTTTGATTGCCTCAGAACTCAGAGAGAACCTTGAATACATACTTTTTACTGCGGAGGGTTTGAAGGAAAGTGATTGGATTTTATGCCTTATTAGAGTAAATAATTAATTTAATAATATTAATTTAATATACGAAATAATATGCTAGTGAGAATTTAATGGCTATTATTATAGTGAATTTATTATCTTCACTTTATGCACTGTGAAAATACTTTAATTATATATGAATTAATAATTTTCCTTTTTATCGTTTATTAAAGGTATAATACGGCCAAAATTAATTAAATATTCTTCAAATTCGGTGAAGTTATAAGGCAGCCAGGGCCAAAAATTTGAGACTACTATATATTTTCATATGAGAAAATTACTAGAACTAATCAAACTTTGCATTTTGTTTTAGTATGTTTGTATCATAATTTGAAGGTAAAATATACAAAGAGATAGAACCCAAATCCAATTTCTTAAATACAGTCAATTGAGGCGCGCAGCCAATATTTACAATGATGTCTTTTGTTCTTTAGGACAACTTTAATACATTTTGGCATGCTGGAGACCAAATTTATATGATAATTTGTTCAATTATCACCCGCAATGCTCACAATTGAAAGGACTCTGTCTATCAATCACCAGTTTGATTATCACCCACAAATTCTCTATTGGTTCAAATATGGCGAAATCCCGGGTCAAAGTCCCAAAAGTTCGATGCTATTTTTAGCCAAGCAACTCTTTATTGCTTTTGCTTTGTGACAAGGTGCGCCATCATGCTAAAAAAATCAGTTATCATCCACAAATTGGTCCTGAATTGTTGGCAAAAGGTGTTCTGATGAAGCACATTTTAACGTTTTAATACCATTTTGAGTTTATTGTCGTGTTCTTGGACAAAATTGTTAGTACTTCAGTTCCCTTAGATGAGAAGCAGCCATAGACTTGGAGAGTATCCGGATGTTTCACCTTGTGTACGACACAGAACTGGTAGAAGCCCTTCTATTTTTTGCCTCCTAACGAGGAATGTTCTCGTAGCTCCAAGCAAGCAGAAGGGAGTTTAATCAGAGGAAATAATTTTTCCCCAGGCTTCAACAGAAAAGTGCAGAAAAGTCTCCACCTCACTGTGGGCCCTGAAGCGTTCGAATCTGCTGTTTTACAATCGTGAGCAAGGTTCGTACTAGAGCAATCCGATCCTTTAGTTGGGACCTTACCAGCAAACGATCTTGGCGTTCATTTGAAGCTCTTAGGCGTCTAGAAGTCTTCTTCAGCGGAGTATAATCAGTCTTTTTAAAGTCATTTATAATCTTAAAGATGATGTTCTTTGATGCAATACTTATAGCAACTATATCCTTGCATTTCAGGCCACTTTGGTGCAGAACTGAAATAGTTGCACGCTTTTCTTTGGAAGGAAACATTTCTGGAATTGAAACAATTTCAAATATTTATTAAAAAAATGTTACGAAATAGATAATTACACAACATCCTTCACTTAATCCATATTTGTCTTCATTTTACCCTTTTGATTGAATAGCAAGGCTTCAGGGACTGAAACTAATCTCGTACAAGAACAGGACCAGAGCGCGATTTTAAATTCAGGAACGATAACTGACTTTTTAGTAACACTACAATATTTTAAATATTATAGTAATTATTCGTATGACGTAAATTTTAGAAACAAATTTAAAAAAATAAAAATGTATATTTGTATCAAAACTTTTGACCATGAATTAGAAATCGTATGGAAAATTTGCCGAGGAATGGAGTAAGTAGGCTTTAATGTGTAGTCCGACGTCAATGTGGAAAAAAGTGACAATTAGCGGAGACCGTGGGAGTTGGAATACGGAAGAGAATATGAGTGTAACGCAGTTAACATAGCTCATTAACAGAAATACCAACGAGAGATGGAAGAGTCTCGTTTGAGGCATAAGACTCAAATACAAATGACTTTTAATTTAAAAGTTTTAAACAATATAGCATTTTAAAAACTACTTTGATACTAAATATTTTTTTCAAGAATATGACGTTAGTGTATAATGAAATCATGAATATTAATTTAAACAGAAATATAACTTTTAAAAAGGCATTTTCTATGGTCAACCTATTTATTACTCTCTCTCTCTCTCTCTCGTGCGCGCGCGCGGAACCCCTAAACACCTCGACAGGAACCCGAGCCTTACGAGGAACTCGGGTAGAAAACAGGGCACACTCTTCGATCATATAAAAGTTCAAGAACAAAATAAACTTAACCTGAACTCCAATATGCATCAGATGTAACCATTGCCAAACTGAGACTACACACCTTTTCCAAGACTGCCCAAACTTTTCATAACACTTACTTCATCACCTCATAAAGGGTACCATGGCGATGTCCCAGGAGGCCGCTCGGTTCAGTGGAGAAGTATCTTGATCAAAATCTAAATATGTAAATAACCAAATAAAACGAAAGGAAATAAATTTACCCCCTTTATATTCTCTTTCTTTAGGCACAAAATTAAAATAAAATTAAAATATCAATAAATGTTATAGACAATTAATATAAAAAAAATATTTCTTATGATTATTTCAATAACAAAGAATTTTCACTGAAAAACTTTTGTTGACCATAATGAATAATAAAGGTTATTCAGTTATCCATCCAGGATGGCCCAGATGTTGGTCATTCAAAGTGATAAGGGTACTCTACTTACTCTGACTAATATTTTAAGCAAAGTGTTAAATATAGTTAGTCATTTTGGCTAATTTTTTATTGAAAATGAGCAAAAGGAGCTCGCTTTATAGGTTGTCCAATTTTAAACGTATCTCCTCACGCTGTAAATATGATGGCTATCTTGGATCATCGACATAGTTGTAGCAAGAGAACACAAACCCTTAGCTACCTTTTAATGGCTAGACCTCCTCTGTCCAGAGGTTTAGGCTAACATGATTCTGTATAAACGTTACAAGGCTATATTACAAAAATCAAGAGAGAAGTTAGAGAAAGTACGTGCATATAAGCAAAATTATAGAGCGTAATTTCATGACAAGAGATTATGCAAGATAATTTCTTTTAAAATAAAATACAGCCCTATGTGGTAAGCCTTACATGCCTAGTGTTTTTTATTGCTACTCTAATGCATTTTAAAATTAATATTGCAATCCATAAGCGATAGAAATTTTGAATATACTTACAAATCAACAATCTGTCTATTAATTATCGTTAATACATTTATGAGTACTTAATAGCTTTAGGTTAGGGCATATCAAAATGTTAACTTTGCACAACTTTCAGGTGTCATTTAGGTTTTGTAAAAAAATGTGAGCTTTAGAACTAACATTCTATTGTCGACCAATTCTAGAATATAAGCATAATTATACATAGTAGGTAAAATACTCGTAGAATAAACTTATGTCCAAGAGGATGCTAATGAGGAGAATCCGGATTAGACAGCTTGAGGAAATTATTATCCTGACTAGTAAAATAGTAGGCACACAATTAAGAGGGAGACAAAAAGAAAAGAAATATACGAACAGGCTAGTGAGAGAGGTGTTTATCAGCGAGAACTTTCATACAACTCAAGAAATACAGAAATAAATGGCATTTTATGGTCGCCAACGTCTTGGGAGACACAATACATCCCACGGTTGTCTAGAAATTGCTGCTATTAAGTATAATTATCTAATCCGACAAATTCTAACTTTATGTAGGGATATACAAAGCAACCATATGTAATCTAGTCGAAAAATTTTAACTTATTTTAGGCATATACATAGCCACCTAGTTTTAACTTTCAATATAAAAAATGCAAAATAAGTTTACTACAAAACTAAAACGTAGAAAAATAGGATTAAGGAAGAGATGACACGCAATGTAGCCTATCCTACCATAATGTAGACTCGGTTTCTAAACGGAATCTGTTAGCCATGAGTGAGGTAATGGTGAGATTTGCCGAACAAAATAGGCCAGCTCATTCTCTTAAGTTACAGGCGGAATCGGTACCTGGATCCAAACCTACGGCGAAAAACGACTGATCTTATACTTAGGTCAGGAGTCTCTTTCAAATGCAATTTTATTGTTGTAAAGGTTTCACATTCGATCTTTGGAGCCGATTTCATAAAATAATTTGACCTACTGTCTGATCATAAACGGCGTAGGCTAGTCGACGCGCACACTTAATCTTCTCTACGGGAATGCTCTGCATCACTTTTTTCATTTCGGTTTCCTCCCTCCTCCCCACGTACGCATAGCTCTTCTTCGATTTTTCCCAACAAGCGCCTCACTTGAAGTAGAGGAGACTGTGAAGCATGAAGCTATTAACTACCTTAAAACATACGTACTCACGCTCATTTGCACGCGGGAAGGCTACCTCACAAACACACAGCAACAAGAATGTAGTTTAAGGGGTTGATGTGCAACGAGCTCATCTAGCATTTTAAGAAGGAAGGGAACTACTTCTGCATATGTTTCGCAAATTTTCAGGAAAATGCCCACCATGCGCCGATTTTAGGATCGTCAATACCGAGAAAAAGAGTGACAGCTCTACCGTGTCAAATGTAATCAATTTCTATGCTAATTTCCATGGAAAATTAATTTTCTACAAGGTTTGCCAAGCCAAAGCCTACCAGCAAATACGCGTTTACAAGGATTTAATCCATAAGACTGCAATTACAGTGCAGTTTGGGCTTTTTGAGTGGATCAAGATAATGGCAGTACTAAAAACGCAAGCCCAACTTTTCAGCGTTTTATCGAGTAGTTATTACAAGGTCTCGACTTCGTTTTTTATTTATGGACATTTTTTTGTTTAAAAGTCAAGTCCTGATAACTACATCTCACACCTATGAAAGTTCTTCGAGCGTCTACAAGAGGTCGGACATCGAAATACCTTGCAATATGTATTTTGGGGCTCTGAAACTTACCTTGCTTGTTCATCATATCACGGAGGGTGATATCACCTCTCCCGACGAAAAGTTTAAAGCAATAACGAAATTAAAATAGCAACATACTTTAAGCCAACTAGGCATGGTCAAATTTACAGTCCTTTCATCATCATTCAATGTGCGCAACTTTTAAATCCGTTGCCTCATAGAGGAAACTCTCCGGTAACGGGAAAGCATGAGGTAGCCAAAACTTTCGCTGAGGTCAAAAGCGTTTTGACTCCCAATCTGCCCATGCGCGTTTAGCAATGAGGAGTTTTCAGATGACCCCTATACCACGACAGCGTGGGATTGTTTATCTTTATTTAGACAAATTTAGGATTGTTTATCTCTACTTAGACAAATTTAAAATTGTTTATCTTGACTTGGACAAATTTGGGATTGATTACACTGGTCTGCGTCAAAAATGTTCCTGAAGGTTTCATAGGTGATTCTTGATGAAATCTGTCTCCTAAATTCAAATCAAGCATTCATATTGCTCAAGCGGGTCTAGTTTTTAAGATACAGACCAAGCTCCCTAGATGGCGTTAGAGAGCTCAGTCTCTAGCTGACCGCGAGCGCGAGTGGTTGTGTGTTGCTTGCTCACTCTCCAACTAAGTGTTGGTTTTTTAATCCATGACTTTTCTCATCTATGAACAGTGTTTAAAGTGTATTTCTAAAACTTTATTTATCTTTGTGAATTTTTTTGCAGGCAAATACATTAGCAAAACTCCTTATATTTCATAAAAATGAATAGAAAGTGTAAAAACAGTTCTGATAGATTTTGTTTTGTTTGTGGAAAGGTAACTTTTAGTGACCAGCAATGCACTATAACGCCGTTAGTAAAGTTCCTTTACAATGCATATTTTGGAATAAAGCTAGGTGATCAAGACAAAAACTTTGCTCCACATATGTGCTGCAAAGCCTGTGTCATAGCCTTAAGACGCTGGAGTGAGGGCAAAACGAACTGTTTGTCATTTGGTGTACCTATGGTGTGGAGAGAGGGCAAGGACCACATTACAGACTGCTATTTTTGCATGACAAATCTTAAAGGTGAGATAATTACTTTAACAATATAGTCCTTGACAAATCTAGAAATGTTTATACAAATCTTTTGGTAGCCTATTAAAATTGTAATTGTGTATAAAAATAGTGTATTATGCTGGTAGAAAAATTGTGGTTAAATTGTATATAAAAATTGATTGTATTTAAAAATTGTAAATTTACCTGGTATGAAAAATGTGTATAAAAATGTGAAAACGAGGGTCGAGTAAATTAAAAGTATGTAAATTAAGTATGCGAAACTTTTTTTCAGGTGTCAATAAGAAGAACAAACACACTGTAGTTTATCCTGATGTTCCTTCTGCCATTAAACCACAACCACATGGTCCAGGAGTTCCAGTTCCTTCTCCACCTAAAAATACTGAGCTACAAGAAGATATAGAAGTGGATGACACTGACACTTCAGTTACATATCAGCCTACGTCTACAATGACTTTGCCAAGACCACTCACTCAAGGTCAATTAAATGACTTGACTAGAGATCTTGGTCTTTCTAAAGAGAACGCACAACTTCTTGCATCCCGTCTTAGTGAGAGCAACCTCCTCCCTCAAGAAACTACATACTTTTGGTTCAGAAATAGAGACGAAGAGTTTCGAAAGTTCTTTGCAGTTGATTCTTGCAGCTCTTTGGTGTATTGCAAAGATGTAAAAGGTTTAATTGAGGCACTTGGCGTTCCTTACCAACCAAGTGAATGGAGGCTCTTTATTGATTCTTCTAGCAGAAGTTTGAAGGCAGTACTCTTAAATATTGGCAATAAAATGGCATCTGTACCTATTGGAGGGGTTATAAAGCCTGAAGAGGAACTTCCTAATACAGCTTTCAACTAAAGATAAGGGGTAATCATTTTTTACAAAGTATTCTTTTAAAAAATTCAATTCAAAATGCATACTAAAATAAGTGGAAGACAAATTAAAACCTCTGAAGAGGAGTGTTTTATTGGCGCCAATTTTGTATGTTAAATCACAGAAACTAAAGAAATTTAAACCCTGCCCTGTGAAAGTTGGTTTTCTAAAAACACACGTTTGAATGCCGGAAGGGGTACGAGAGACATTAACATCTAGAAATGGCAACATATTATTAATCTCATGTTCTTGAGTGAAAGTAATATTAGGGTGTAAATTGTTTATAAAATCGAAAAACCTTTTTGAACAAGAACCAAATACCTTCATGTGTAATTTTGAAGATAGACTCTTCCTTGATTGTCCTTCTCAATTTCGTCCCTTATTCGATTTTATAAACAATTTACACCATAATATTACCTCCACTCAAGAACATTAGATTAATAATATGTTGCCATTTCTAGCTGTTAAAGTCTTTTGTACCCCTTATCTTTAGTTGAAAGCTGTATTAGGAAGTTCCTCTTCAGGCTTTATAACCCCTCCACTTCAATTAATGTCCCTAAGGAAATCAGGTATGTCCTGTTACCAGACATCAGCCCTTGTAATGACCTTCTCCGAAAACGTTTAATCTCCATTTTTTAGGAAATTTTATTGTGTAATTAATTTTAAACTTATATTCATTAATAACAAAAATATTGGTAATTTCTTTGAAAGTGAAGGACAGTATTCCCACGCCGTTTAGTTCGTGCATTGCATATAAACTCATTTGCCCTAGCTGTAAGTTGGGGACCGATATAGGAAGCACAGTACGTACTCTTCAGTCGCGTTTTTGTTCTCACATGGAAATTAGCCATAGAACCGGTAAAACATTAAGTAACAAAGAGTTTTCTTCCATCAGGAAAAATGCTATTGATTGTAAAGCAGACGTGTCCTTAAATGATTTTTCTGTCTTAAAATTTCCTAAATCTATTTCATCTCTCGGCATTGAAGAATCACTCTATATTAAATACAACCACTCAAATTTGAATGAGGACACGTAATCCTTTCCTCTGTTTATAACTTAACCACGCTGTTTTCATTCTTTGAATTCCTTCCTGTTGTCACTCGTCATTGTGATCCCACCATGTAAGGTAATGTTTCAGTGTCTATATTTTAGTTTTACCTTTTGTTTGTATCCAATTCCCTATTTTTCCATTTCAATTGTTTAATTTTGTAATATTACGTTTACTTTGTTTGTCCTTAATTGATAGTATCTCTTTACAAATATTTTGCTGTTCTTTACCTCACTATTTTGTTTGTTCATTAACGTAACGTTCATTTTATATTGTTAACGTCGTTTTTGTGATTTTATCTGATCTGTGGTTTTTAACTTTGAACTTGTGCTATTATTTATGTTTTTAGACTTAGATTACTGATTTAGAATTTGTTTTTAGCTCCTGAAGATGGGTTTTGTAATAACCCAAAACGTTGGAATTAAAAATGGGACCCGCCTTCTTCGTTTTGTCCTTCTTACTTAATATAAGACTCAAGCTTTGTAGAAGAAATCTAGCTGAATACATATATATATATATATATATATATATATATATATATATATATATATATATATATATATATATATTAGAGTAGATTGGTAACAGTCTTTCTTTAATGCAAATTTTGTTGAAGACCATGGTATATTTCGCCTTGATCAGCAATTTCTTCTGGCAACTTTCTATTCTACTAACTGTCTTTTTTAGTCCATCTTGTAGATGGTAGATCACTTGTCCTATATTCATCTCTCTTTTAAATGAATGGGTTTGGTAAAAACCAAATTAAATTGCTAAGCTTTCGATCTTATTCGATCATCTTCGGAGCGTCTTTATGTATTCTTTCTTCCTTTACCGATGAAATATGGTGGAGTCAGAATCGGGCTGAATTCGTCCTCCCTGAAACTTTTCCTACTTTTCATATTCTTTACCAGTTCGCAGCGAAAAAGCATGGGTTACGTACAGAGTGGGTAAGTCTGAATGAAAAGAAACTATGAACTATGGACGATGCAAGTGGGTAGGGGATAAAGAAAGGGTGTGGGGACAGATAGCTGAAAATAGACAAGTGGTGAAAAGAGAAAGAAGCGTGGTAGGGTGCAAAGAGATGCTAAGTGCCTGGTGATCAGGCCTATCGATTTTAAATATTTTCTTGTTTTGTGGTTCCTTTGTTGTCTTTGGGATAGTTTATATTATTATGGCGATCAAGCCATTTGTCTTCTCAAAGAAATTAATGTTCTTGTATGTGTTATACGCATTTGCTGTTGTAGTAATAAATTACTTCAATCACTTTAGTATTATGCTTAGTATCTTTGTTGTTTTTTTTATATCTTGTAGTGAGTGTAGATCGTGTCTTTTGTTTTTTCTTGGATACCTTCTTCGGTATAGTTGGGCCTTTATCGGTGAATTCTTGTAGAAATCGGGGAGGTTTCATAATTAGGTATTGTTTTTCTTGGTCGGTTTTCATGGTTTGGGTAAAAACATTCTTATTTTCATGCGTAGAACGGCACTTCTGCTCCGCCAGCTAAAAGCCCAGCGGAGCTTGGAAATCTGGCGCGACTTATACCTCTTCTGTTCTGGTTAATCATTTGGACGATATCATCGTCCAATTCTTGATTAACCAATTCCTGAATATTCTTTGTCCGTTCTAATATGAAAACATTAATGGAACTTAACCCTGCCTCCCGGTGCAGCTCTTCCTGGCGTCTTCTTTCCCGCCAGTATGTACCTGTAATTAAGTACATACATTTGTTCTGCACCACTTGTAGTTTCCTCTTTTGTGTCTTCGAGACACACGAGAAGGCGGAAGCGGGGTATAGCAGCGTCGATTTTACAAGTGCATTGTAGATCTTTTTCTTATTGCTTTCACAAAGATTTCTGAACCTGTATAGAGTTTTGACTGCAGCTGTGGCTTTGGTGATTCTTTTTTGGACGTGCTTCTTGTACCCGGTTGAAGTAATCTTCATTCCGAGTATATTGCACTCCGTGGTATAGGGATAGTGTCTATCCCCCACCCTGACATCGTGAAAATAGTATCCTGTCTATAAGGACTACTTTGAACTTTTCCTGGCTCCTGCGGATCTTCCACCGGGCCTCGTAGGTGTTAAGGGTCGAATTATCGGCGGATTGAATGTTGAGGCAAGTGGCCATTACAGGGACTGGGACATCAACGGTGTAAATCAAGTAGAGAATGGTGGACAGGCACCCCACCCTTACCCCCTGTGGGAGGCCCGCAGTAAGCGGAAACTTTGGTCTATCCGTGCACCCTAAACTGATGTACGCCTCTCTCCTCATGACATAGTTACAGAGAGTTCTTTCTAAGTGTTCACTTAGGCCTAGTCGTAAGATCTTGTACTGCATCCCCCGTTACCAGAAGTTATCAAATGCCTTTGATACATTCCGGCAAACAATGTCCACGTAACTCCTTTCCCGTTTTGCTTTGGCTAGTTTTTCCGTGATGACATTAATTGCCATCTCCGTACTTTGCTTCCTCCTAAACCCGAATAAATGTGGGTGGAAGAGGAAGTTCTCCTCCAGGTGAGACACCAGTCTTCGGTTGAGGATCTTCTCGAAGAGCTTCCCGCCAAATTCTTTAAGTGAAATTGGCCGACAGCAGTCCTTCAACGTTGGGTCCTTTCCGCGCTTAGGCAAGAAAATCATCTTAGCCGTTTTATAAGCATATGGAAAGTATCTCGTGCTCAGACAGGCTTTAAATATCTATTTCATCCATTAGATGACACTCGGTGGTGCCTTTTCAAAGTTTAACTTTGTAAGCCCCAATTATCCTGTTTTTTTTTTCGGTATGAGCGGAGCGCGCCGAGTAGTTCTTTTTCGATAATCTCGGCGTCTCCGTCGCGCTGTCTATCCACCTGGTGGTGAGGGTGCGTCGTGTGTATTTGTTCGTTAAGCTTGTCTATGATGTTGCTTGAAAACTCTAGGTCATAGTCTTCGTTTTCCTCATCAGTTATACTGAAGATTTTTTCTCAATAACTTCGGAATAACTCTTCAATTCTTCCTTCTTCCGTTTCGATGTTTCCATATTCTTTTTGTAGTTCAATCTTCTTCTTCCCAGTTGTTCCTTTGAGACTTCTGATCTTTTTCCAAAATTCTTTGTGAGTTGCTTCGTGATCAAGGATATCGATCGCAGCATCCCATCGTCTCCATTGTTGTTCTTCTTTGATTTCTTTACTTCATTGCAATGAGTGAACTAATGCATTTCTAATGTTGATCTCCTATAATAATTTTAGCTCACGGTATAAATTCTTCATGTATTCGGTCCATCTGTTGGTAGAGATGGTCCTATACTCGGATTCAGGAATGCAAGCCCTATCTGCATTGAGGAGATGATTATTGAGGTCGTCAAGTGCCTCGTCAATCTCCTCGAGAGTTGCCTCGTCCAAGTTGGGCGGATCGTAGGCCTCGAGAAGGCGCGCGTACCGTGTTCAGTTTGCTCTTCTGTAGTTCTTTCTGACTACAGCTGGAACTTGTATAGGGATCCTGTTGATAGGGAGTAGGATCCCTATATGGTCACTACATGATACCTAGACTGGTTACATGTAGTAATTGAACGACGCTGACGATTCGTCAGACAGATGTCTGATTTTGTGGTACTTCCTGCTCTGACAAAGGTGGGGAAGTCAGGCCTATTCGCTGGGCAATATTTCTGTCCAGCAATAGGTCCCAGCTTCTTCCTATACCGTTGAAAGTCCTGTAACCGTATTCTCGGCATCTGGCGTTCAGATCCCCCATTAATATAGTGGGGGTTTTTCTGCCAAATAAGCCAGTGAGAGAGTGAATTGGTAACACGTCTCTCCTTGGCGGTTGATATCCGGTAGCAATGACCAACTTTCCTATGTCGAGTTTGACCTCAATCACGAGGTAGGATTCTTCTAGATTTCTTATTTGCTTGTATTTAATCACTTTCTTTATTGCAATAGCTCACCGTCAAACCGCTTCTGCGAATAATTCGTGATCAACATATCGTAGTTCCAGATTTTAATTTCTGCACTATGCGTGTCGACCCCGTGTTCCGAAATTAAGATGATGTTTGCATCAATTTCTCTGAATACATTTCCGTAAAGAGTCCTTTTCGTCATCCAGCCGAATCAAAAGAAGATAAGATAAGATGGATAAAGTTGGAATGTGTAGAGAGAGTGAGATAGGATATATATAAATTAAAGTGGTGTGTTAATGTGTGTAGGATGATATGCGAAGATGATAGAGATTTGTGCCAGGTTGCCTGGCTAAGGCTTTCATTTTTCTTTTATTTTTATTATATTTTTTGTGATACATTATTATTTTAAGCAATGGAGCCTTTGTTTTCGTTTGCTCAATAGAGCGTTTGTATAATTTTGTAATTATTTTATTATTATTATTATTATTTCTTTCTTTATTTATTTTAATTATTATTAATAATATTATATAAATATATTTATTTATATATATATATATATATATATATATATATATATATATATATATATATTTTGTCAGTAATTACTTTTAGTTCCTTATCAGGATTCTCATATGGGTTGTATAGTTGGTAGTCGTAATCGGTTGTCCTTTTTAGTTGTTACATTCCTGGTAGTTACATGTATGTACTATAGTTTACTACCTATAGATTGGATTGATGTTTATTAACGTTTTTCTCAGGCTACCGTCGAAGCGTTGTTTATGTGAAAAGAATTGGACATTGGACATAATAAGTGATGAAATATAGGTAGAATTAGAGAGAGAATAGTAAGAGAGTAAAGTGGTTAAAGGGTGAGTTTAAAGAATAGATGATGTGTAGGAGACAAAATAAAAAGGTCCCTGGTGAAAGGGTAGCTCTGTCAATTTGTGTTAGTTTTGTATGTTTTTTGGTTGCTTTTTATTTATTTAATAAACTATAAATTTATAGTTGATTTAATTAAATTAATCATAGTTAATTTAATTATTATTTTCGATCTTGAAGATCTTTTGGTATTCAAGCCTTTATTTTAGGTGGGGTTTTATTCCTGCTGTGAGTTTTTGAAAAAGTTTTATTATCATTTTAAATGAATTTAAATTGAATTTGAATTTAAATAGTGAATTTGGATTTTTAGTTTGAGTTTTGCAAAATAGTTTTTTATTTGGGATTTAATTTACTAAAGGAACCTGTTTTTTGTCAGTTTTGTCACGTGCATTTCGGAGTCACGTCACCGTCAGACTGTAATTTACTACTCTTGAATGGTCTTACTTGTCGGTCTACTTCGATTTCTAAGTGTGTACGGGAGAATTCAGGGGTCAAGCGGGTGCCAATGGCTTGTCATATCCTCTTAGCTCTCTCGTGGAGCGCCACGTTGATCGGAGATAATCCAACCGAGTCGTGGAGCTCCCTCTGTCTTTTTCGTTCTCTTCTTCGGGTGTTAGTAATGAGTAACACCGCTTTGTTCTGGATGACTTGTAGTTTCGCAATGTGGGTCTTGGCGCTCGCGTTCAACGGCACCGGGGGGTGCAAGATTCTCGAGCGAATGCACGCATTGAATATCTTGAGTTTATTTGAGCGATTTAGGTCACGGAACCTATAAAACTCCCTCAAATCTCTCTTGCCATTCGCGACTGTTCGTTCGATATGACTCTTGTAGCCCCCTGTGGTGATTTTGAGCCCCATAACCGTCCCTTCCAGGCAGTAGGGGATTCTCTCCCCTTCTACCCGTATATCGTTGAAGGTCTTGCGAAACATGGGAATTATTTTAAACTTTTAGGCATTGGTTGACATCTTCCATTTCCTCTCGTAAGAGTTGATGTTAGATATCTCCCTAGCCGTATTTCTCGCCATAAATTCCCTGTGAACGTAAGCGGCGGTACAAATTCGCGATATGTCGTCAGCGAACTGAACGTATATCGTACCTTAGGAGAGAGGTTGTGATAATTTGCGTGTATAAATCTTGTATAAAAGGGGACTGAGACAGCCCCCTTGTGGAACCCCTGATTCAAGCTCGAATTCGGAGCCTTTGTGTTCTCTGATATGTATATATGCGTTCCTCTCCATTATGTAATCGCATAGAATCCTCTCAAGAATGGGGTTGAGCCCTACTTGAAGGATCTTAAACTGTAGTCCTCTCTTCCAAACCTTAGCAAAAGCTTTCTTGACATTGTGGAGCACCAGATCGGCATGCCTTTTGCTTGCCTTGATCTTTGCAAGCTTTTCCCTAATAACGGCTAAAGCCGTATCAGTCCCTCTTTTCTTTCTGAAGCCGTGTTGTTGCTCGGTATGCAAGTTGGCTTCATCGAGAAAATAGTCGACCCTATTTTCCAATATCTTTTCGAAGACTTTGCCAGCAAATTCTAGGAGAGATATCGGCCGAAAGCTGGCAGGGCAGTCCGGGGCATTCCCGATTTGGGAATGAAAATTATCTTGGCCACCTTCCACTGATCGGGAAAGTAGCCCGTGTTCAGAGCGGTATTCATGATGTTAAGAAGCCCACTCAGAACGTTAGGCGGGGCCTTGATGAAGTTCTCCCTGGTCAGCCCCGCGGTACCCGGTGCCCTTTGACCAAAGGATTTTAGTGCAACGGAGAGCTCTTGGGCAGTTATTTTACTCCCATAGCCCTCCATCACTCTTTCCTGCAACACACAATGATGAGGGGAGGTTTTGTGTATTTGTGTGTTTAGCTGTTGGATTATGTCATTTTCGAAAT
This sequence comes from Ceratothoa steindachneri, assembly GCA_963969495.1. Lineage (NCBI taxonomy): Eukaryota > Metazoa > Arthropoda > Malacostraca > Isopoda > Cymothoidae > Ceratothoa > Ceratothoa steindachneri. The sequence goes on from OZ018335.1 coordinate 75,249,714, forward strand.
CGATGTCATAATTGTCATTTTCTTCGGGGATAATTTTGAAGATTGAAGACCAGAAAATCCTAAACATTTCCTCAATCTCTTTAGTTTCGTCAATTTGTTTACCGTCGTGTATGAGTGTAATTTTTTCTGTGGATGTTGTCCTTTTAACCGTCTAAATGTCTGCCAGAATGTGCGAGTCTCTTTCTATGTCGAGTCCTTGAATCAGCCTGTCCCATATCAGTATTTGTTGGTCCGTAATTAGTGTCTGGAGTTCGTCTTTAATCTGTCTTATTCTTCTATGGGCATTGTGGTTAGGGCTTATCAGCGCCACTACATTGGACAGGTCCCTATATTCTTGGGCTAGGGCTTTCATGGGAGGGGTCCTAACGGGAACTGGAAGGGTTTTATATTTGATATTGGGAATACTATTTTCATCTGCTTTAATTAGGAAGTCAGTGATTTTATCCAGCTCTTTATCTATCCCTTCTAAATTGGCATCGAGTAAAGGGTCTGGGATATAATTTAGAAGATAATTTCTGTAGCTTTGCCAGTTCGCCTGCTTATAGCTTTTGCGTTCTGGGATTGAAATCTGAATGGGATTTACACCAACTGTAATTTTAATAGCCTGGTAGTCACTAGGAATGATGGTACCAGGTTCAATGTAGTAGTTGTACGGAAACCTGACATTGGATAAAACAATATCAGGTTTCGTTGCTGCATTTCCCGTAATATATGTCGGGAATTCTAGGCCGATTCTTGTCACGTATTGTCTGTCAAGTAAGACTTCGATGTTTCTGCCTGCATTGTTGTAGGAGGTATACCCTGCCGCTGCACACCTTGCATTCAGATCTCCAGCAAAGATTACGTTTTTCTTATGACTGAAGATCTGTAGAAGGTTGTGCATGGGTACATAGCCGGTTTTGTGTATTTGTGTGTTTTGCTGTTGGATTATGTCATTTTCGAAATCGATGTCATAATTGTCATTTTCTTCGGGGATAATTTTGAAGATTGAAGACCAGAAAATCCTAAACATTTCCTCAATCTCTTTAGCACCTTCAGGGTAGTGCCTACCTCAATGGCAAGGTAAGATTCATCTAAGTCGGATAGTTTTTTGTATTTAAGTCCTTTTTTGACAGCTATTGCGCAGCCATCATACCGTTCCTGGCTACAATTTTTGCTAATGACGTCGTATTGAAATATTTTAAATTCTCTTTGCGTGGTCATTCCGTGTTCGTTGATAAGTACAATGTCAGGGTCACTTTGTCTCAGAATGTTGCCATAGATGGAACCTTTTCCGTCCCACCCATCGACATTCATTTGTATGATCGTAAGTCTATTGGTCATTTTGTGTAATGTTGGTTCTTTTAGCGTGTGAGATTGAAGTAGATGCTTATTCGCGATCTACTTTAGCCCTATGGAGTGTACTGGGCGGGGTGCGCTCCCTGTCGTTTCTTTTCTTTCTAAATTCGGTATCAGTAATCGTGTGAAAGCAGTCCGTGGGCAATTTGATCTTATTTTGTGCGAGGGCCTCCTCAACCTGTCGCTCCGGAACCTCGTCTGAGCATTCCCACTTGTATCATCCGGTTCTAAGACCCTCCGATACTTCGCGGGAATCAATTTCAGCTGGGAACGAACCCGATTTAGGGGCATATAGTTTTAAGGTTGAAGCCTCTTGCGTGGTATTTCCATTGGTGTTCCCTCCCCCGTGATGAGGAGGTAGACCTTGGGCCACGAGTTTTGGAGATTTTCCTCGACCTAGGAGACCTGATCTCCTTGGGTCGGACTGCCTCCTTGGTTGGTGTGGGGTGTGTGTTTTTTTCGGTGTGAGTGGCGCTTGTTTTTCTGTTTGTGGTTCTTTAGGCTTGTTCAGTCGGGGATAATGTGAGATGGCTGTGTTTTGTGTTGGCACTTTTTGGCACTTGTCTTGGCACTGATGAGCTACGGTTATACGCATAACCTCCTCTGAAGGATGGTTATCTGGAAACCACATCTCCTGCAGCCCGTTCTTTACGAGCATGCGGTTGACTTCTGTAGCAAAGGTACCAGGGCGAGTTATGTTTGCAATGTGTGCATAATAAATGCAACACATTATTTTTGTGGAGTGCTCGTTTTCAATGTGTAGGTAAGTCTTTTGGATGTTAGACTTGCCGATGGCGGCTTTTGCAACTTTTGCGTATGTCGAATTAGCTTTTATCTCCTCTGTTTCACGTTTAATTTTACTTTGCTTGCTAATCTCCTGATTTTTTACTGGACATGCCATAGACATAGTCCGGTGTGGGCCTTCGCAATTTAAGCATTTTATAGTCGTGTTCTTGCAGTCACGCCAAAAATGGTCGCCACCGGCACAGATGAAGCATAGCTTTAAGTCTTTATTCTCAGGGCAGTTAGAAGTGGTATGTTTGCCGTATTTGTAGCACCGAAAGCACATTTACAAGTCGACAAACTCCTCACGTTCCATCTGCTCTGGCCAGACTCTCACGTTAAAGAGCAGCAGTCCGTTATCTTTAGCCTTTTGAGCCATAGCCGTGTCTTTAAAAACAACCTTAAACACGTGCGTGTATTATTTGAATTTGAGGACCTCAGCTACCTTTGCCCATTCGTGGTTCCGTTTGATTTCCTCTTTGATTGCGTCCGATGAGTGACTACCAACCCAGGGGTCGAGGCGCCTGCATATTAAACTGCGGTTAGTCCTAATTTGTGGCAGTGTGGTAGGTTTTAGGTTAATTGTCTTAAGGCATTCAACAGCTTTTCCCGTGGTCAAGGCTTCGCAATCGGCCTCTTTCGCGCAAATAGCTGAGTATCTATTGTTTAAGTCAATTAGTCTTACCAAGGCAATGCGTAGGGTTCCGTAAACTTTTTCAAACACTTTTTCTTGATCGGGTTTCAAGCCCTCCGGGAGGACCCGAAGAGTTATACGGAGAGTTTCCCTCATCTCTCCCCCATCATATGATGCGTTAGGGGGTGTATGTGTGAGTGTATGTATGCACTTAAAGGTGTTTATAGAAGGGAAGGGGTGAGAGAGAAAAAGGGGGCCAATGTCCAAATACTTTTACTTACCCTTTAAAACTTTCCTTAGGCTAGCGTGTGGGCCAGGTGAGGCTTCGGTCTCCGTCTCCACGAAATAGTGAAGGTTCTTCCTTAACCTTCTTAAATCACAAGCCAGTGGTCCACTTTTCGAAGCGTATCCCGCTTTATCACTTTACCGAAATTCACTACTCGAACCAAGTATCACGATTCGCTTTCGTAAAATTTTGCTTTACAATTTCGTTCCGAAGTTGTCACAGCGAGTACACAGACTAACTCAGGCAACCAGAGCAGTCTTATGTGGAAAGAAAACGGTTTTTAGAAGATATTTATTCCGCTTCACTTGAGAGTAACGTTAAAGGAAACGAGCCAATCCGGTGAGTGAAATTTTTAGAACAATTTTACTGTTCGATTCCAGCGCATCGCTTGGCTGTTGAAAGGCCGGCTTTTTTTCTGGTACGGACGGATTGGACTACTTTCCGCGCTTAGGCTCTGGTAAAGTTTTCTGGCAAAGGAGGCAAAATAAAGTAAAAGTAATAAGAATGTGAACCTTTTCACGTAAACTTGCTTTACTCAATTGTTTACGAAGGAATACTATCCATTATCACCGAGGAAGCTCTATTCGAAGAAATATATGCGCTTACAGGGTTGATTGAAGATTCCTCCTCTTCCTTGTGAGCGAGGTAGCTTCCCCAGTAGAGGCTACTTTTTTCCTCTTACATTTAGATTTTTTTTTAAAACCATCTTTTTACCTCATCTTATTTCTAACTAGTGCTGAATAACTTGGATGCCGGCAAATTCTGAGACGCAGTTGGTATTAGGGTATAGTGAACCCCTGCAGAAGACCCCGTTAGGGGGACAGAAAAGAAGGTCGATTCTTGACCACGAGCCCGAACTCATCTGTGGACTGCTGCTAGGGCTAGGCGAAGCTAGGTAGGGCGACCAAGGAGAGCACGAAAGTTGGAAGGTAGGCGAGATAAAGGGTTCTCCCACCTGTGGAACAAGATCATTTTTCTCTTCTAGAGTTAACTACTAGGAGTCCACAATAGTGGAGCATACTAGTACCAAGATGGACCGACCCGAAGACCTTACGAGATTGCTCCTACGACTTATACCAAATAGAAGGGAGAGGACACCGCAGCAAGTTGTCCAAACCATTTCACAGACCTCTCGTTTCCCTTGATTAAATGTATCGAGACCCCATAATGGATTCACCGTGATTTTCCCAAAGGGGAAGGACGTGGAGCAGTTGCTCTCGATGGCAGGAAGCATAAACCTAAGAAAACTTGACCTGGAAGCCAAAACCCCGCCGCAAATCACTGCTAACAGGAGCTTAGTCTGCAAAAATGTGGAATCATGGGTGGGTGCCCACACGTACGAAGAAATTAAGGAAGAATTAATGGAAAAACGGAGGTGAATCAAGATTCAGGAGGTAATTAAATTCAAAGAACACACCCACCTCTTTAAGATAGTGTGTGAAACATCGGAGATGGCAGCAAAAGCACAAGAAAAGGGATTGATTGCCTTCAGCCGGATGATTACATCTGCTAATACCCAAAGAGACACATTTGTGAACATCCAAATATGCTTTAATTGTTACACCTACGAGAAACACACCTCGGCCAACTGCCACCATAAACGTAGAATCATTTGCTCTGAGTGCGCTACAGAGGGACATGATTTCATGGGCTGCAATTCATCAACAAAAAAAATGGGTGTTAACTGTAGAGATAACAGCCGGACGATGGTAATGCAATCCCGGAAAAGGAAAGAAATAATTAAAAGGAGGGAGGAACAGCAGGAAAATAACCCCACGGGAGGCAATACTACCAATGCAGCAGTAGCGAAATCCCATGGAAACAACACAGCAACACTACCCAACATCTCGGGGGCATGTTTGGGAAGATTTATACATGCGTGATTCATGCTCACGTTCAAAATGACTTACAACCTGAAACGTACGAAAAGACCCTGAACGGACTCCTGAAGGTTAACGGTCTGGAACCAATTATTGTCCCACATGACTTTAACTCAGCAGCGATTTTGACTATGCAGGTGGCAGGGAAGGACGCTGACGAGAACGATCAGGAAGAGGAAAGAGCATCAGAAACCGACGAGAGTAGCAGCAGCGAGGAATGACGTTCGGATTCAGCTGAAGAAAAACCCAAGAGGGTAACACAAAAAAAACGTAGGAAAAAATCCAAATGTAGAGCCCAAGCTAGACATGCGAAAGGTTTCACCCAGCCCTGCTCCCAATACCACGGGAAAGAATATCCTTGCCAACATAAACAGAAAGCAAGTAAAGAAACGGAAGTAAGCGTCACTTATTTATAAAGACTAAAAAGATCCAATGAACCGGCAAAGCTATAGGAACTACCCAACTACAATGGCTAAGGAAAACCTAAATATACTACAGATTAACGTCAACGGATGGAGGAACAAAAGACAAATGTTCGAAAACAATTTTTAGAAGATTAGACCCGGACATCATCTTAATTTCTGTACACTGAGTAAACCTAGCAAAGGATGAAATAAAAAAAAGGAATTACTATATAATAGCCGTAAACCCCACAGAACAAGCACTCGACAGAGCTGCAAGAGCGATCAAAAAAGGCATCGAATACAGAACTTGCGACGAGTTGGACGAATCATACATCGCAATAGAAGTGAAATTGGAACTATCAAGCATCGTAATAGCAACGGGATATCAACCACCTAGGAGAGATCATTTGCCAATTAATAACTTCATTTACATCTTTAATAACAGAAACCCGGTAATACTATGGGAGACCTCAATGTTCACTGCCGAGAGAGAGGCTACAGAAACAAAAACGGCATAGGAAGACACCTGGAGGCGCTATTAGCAAGAGGCCTCTGCCAACGATTGGGCCCAGAATACCATATCTTTCTGAAAAGAACCTCTGCCACAAAGCCGGATATCTGCCTAGGCAATAATTATCTACCATACAACTATTATATGAAGCCGAAGGATATACCTTGTACATATCATACTGCAAGTCTTCTTACAATTAACCAAAGACCAATTCAAATCCCAGGTAAAGTAAGAAAAGCCTTCCTTAGAGCAGACTGGGAGATATACTGGAACTGTACACACGGATGCCTCAACATGCAATTCGCAGGTGACGTCACAAAAATCATCGTCTGCTCTTACAGGAACCCAGAAGTGCAGGCAAGGTTAACAGCAGAAGAAATAAGGAGGATTAATTTGTATGAACGAAAATGGAAATTAAGCACTAACAGAAATAAATTTAAAATAGTGCCAATTTAGAGGAGGAAACTCAGAGATATACACGTTGAAGGACAGAGATATTAGTACGCAAGCGAGGCCAAGGTACTGGAACTGACAATCACCAGGACAGGATACTCCAGCCATGTTAAAGAAAGAGTTGATAAAGGAAGAGGGGGAATGAGATTACTATATAGGCTCAAGTCCCTTAGCCGGAGAAACAAGAAGAAAATATATCAAGCGATCATCCAGTCAGTAATGGTATACCCAGTAATACCCATGTACACCATTTCAAAGAGTAAAATGATGGAACTACAGAGAATTCGAAACAAGGCAGTACTAATAATCACCGACACGAGAAAAAGAGACAGATAGAGACAAAGAGATCTACATAGAGTAGTGAAGATGAAACCAATTAACAAGATATTAGAAAAAAGAGCAAAAAAGCTAATTAAACAAACACAACAGGAAATAGGAGAGGAGATCAAGAATTTTATCACCCAAAGAGAAAAGGGCATAGCACATAGCCTTTTCCCCACCTATAAAACTAGGTTCAATCAAGAAGAGGATGAATAGTTCCCGGGCTAACATGGAGTTATTAAGAGAGAGTAAGTAATAATTTGATAACTTCAGAAGTCAGAAGAACAAATGAAAGGAAAGAGGGATGAAAGAAAAAAACGAAAGAAGGAAAACTAAAACAAGAATAATAGCAAGGATAAAAACATTATCAGTAGTGGTAAAATAAAAACAATAAAAACAGTTTGAACGCCTAACAGCAACACAAAGAAGGATAAGGCTAAAGCTCAGCCACACACCAACTTAATCTATCGTATTTCTAAACTAGACATTCTAAAAGGAAAGAGATTAGCATGACCTCCATGCAACTTAGCATTCAATTGCAACTCTACTACTTCCTTATTCTTCTTTCTACATTTTTTCTTCTATCCTTCACACCTAAAGGGCTAAACACAGAATATGTGGGACAGGGACACTATAGTACGAATTAATATTTAAGGATAAGCCTAGTTAAGATTCCACGTAAAGCTGTAGGCCCACCGATCATCTTGATCTCTTTCAAGTCTACTACGCTACTTTAAAGTTTGCTATCTCTAACTTTTCCTCTTCCTCTCTTTCTTCCTCTTCCAGTAGTCTGCCAAGACCTCGGAGAGGATAGGGGAGGCCTGGGAAATGACCAGAGTAGGGAGAGAAGGGGGCTAGCAATCTTTCTCTATCTCTCCTTCCACACCTTTTTCCCTAATAATTTTCTTCGTTTATTAAGATGGCTTCTAACATGTTCAGCCTAGGTTTATTTCCCTCTTTTCTTTTTATTGTGGTGTTGTCAACTAGAATATCTCTCGTTAGGTTGATGTTGTGCGGGCTCTCCATATGATTTTTATGCCCTCCGCTTTGCATATGCATGGTTAAACGTCTCGAAAGGATGGTGGTTATCATGCCAATATATTTTGAGTTATTATAAAGTTTAAAGTGTGCATTGGGGCAGATAAACTCGTAAACTATGTTGGCTGACTTTAGATTCGAGGAGTTGAATTTTGTCCATTTGATTCTTAACCTTAATGTTGCGGTTAGCAATCTCCTTGATGTTTTTTTCATATATTTTATAGGCCGTCGACATCTGATCTCTGCAGTACAGTTTGATGTTATTTACTGCTCCCTGATTACTTTTCGTTTTATCCCTATCTTTGAAATACATATCTACAAATGATTGAAGTTGTTCTTCAATCAAGCTGTTCGTACCTTTTCTATATACTTTTGTGATATAGCTACCATTGATGTTTTGTACCTCAACGTCTAAAAAAGGGAGTTTATTCGCCGTGTTGAATTCATAAGTGAATTTTAACACGGAGTTCTCCACAAATTACTGTTTGATGTTTTTCAGATGTTCTTCGTTTTGGACGTTGATGTAGATGTTGTCTACGTATCGGCAATATGTGTGTGACTTATTTTCACTGTTGTCAAATAATCTCTCTTTAAGTTGACCCATATAGTAGTTGGCGAAAGTCGGCCCCAAGGGTGACCCAATAGCCACTCCATCCACTTGCGTGTATAGATTACCGTCCGGTGTCTTGATATGCATGAACGTAACATATTCTTTAAGATGTTTGGGTCACTGGAATTGGAAGAACGACCGCTTCTTCGAGTATCAGTTACAGATCCTGTAGTCATGAGTTTTGGCATGACAAGTCTTAATCGTCTTAACGTCAACTTGAGCATGTCTTTCTTTAATGCTCCTCCACCATCTTTTCTTTTGAACAACGGATCTCCAAACTTCGTAAGACGTACAGCCATGTTTGTAGGGCTTCCAAATTTCAAACAAATTAATCGAACGGAAAATAAGAAAACAACAACATAAATTTAATTCCCATACATAAAGGAACATACACGAAAAATGAAAAAATATAACCATATATAAATAAATTCTAAGTATTTTAAAATCGGATAGGGACTTACTTTTCAATCGCCCAGTATATATATATATATATATATATATATATATATATATATATATGGTACACAATTGTCTACGAAAATCTTCCAAAAATTTGTAAACTTGCGTTATTACTGAGTAATTAATTCGCAAAATATCACCTTACTTTATATAGTGACTCTCGTTTCTATGTTTTGCTTCTTATATACATAAGAAGTCGTTAGGCTGGGTCATAGAAAAGGATAGATCCGATAACTCTAACGTCAAGTATTACGTCACAATTGTTCCCTTGGCCTTAATCAATTAATTTTTAGGCAGGCTTGGTACTGGTTGTGGAATGGATTAAGGTCTGGCGACGCGGCTGTCGAAAGTCTTTCGACCAGAAGTTCATGTTTGAGCTCAATCACTCTTGCACGATCTTGGCCGTGTGGGGCGGGGCACAATCATGTTGAAAGACGTAATTCGCTTTCTTCGTGATCTTTCTCACCAAGGGAAGGGTTTGCAAGGCCAGGATGTCCCTGAAATAAGCCGCGGGGAGCATTTAACCAGCCCCGAACCACGCCGGCGGCATCTACTCGCCATTTTAATCCACGACACCGACTATCATCACGGAGGTTAAGTGCTTGGGTCTGCAAACATAGCGGACCTCGGAGACATCCTTGCCGAAGCCTCCTACCTTATTATTCTACTTGTTGATGACCGGATGGACCGTGAAGACTTATTCATCAGAAAAATGAGAATCGATTGCCATGAGTCTTCAAGTCGTTGAGAAGGAGAAGGCAGCGGTCCTTACGTTTTTCTCCCATACGGTCGATGCGCAGAGGCCTTTCTAAGCATCTCAAGTTCTTGCTTCCCTCTTCATTAACGGTCCTGACGATCATGTCCACCGAAATATTCTTTTTCACCAGCGCTGACATTTTTAGCTTCGAGGCACTTTCGAAGATCTTTTCACAGCCAAACGGTTTACTACTTGAAGTTTGACTGAAGGAATTCAATCGTTGAGTTCTTACCCGTTATTAAGCCGGTGAACAAAGGCTCAACTACTCTTTGGTGAGAGAGCTTTTGTGCCTTGCTGGTTGCCAGATCAGCTAAAGATCTCGGATCAATTCGTGGGCACTTAGCTTTAATATTTGCTTTAAGTCTGGCCGCTTTTAGCTGAGTAGTAGGGCTTAGTAGAAAGACAGTCACCCCTCAAGCACCCCTGTCGAAAAATCAGAGATCCAGTTTACTTGGAACTCTCGTCCTGCTCAGTTGGGAGCTGCGGAAAGATTACGGCGTCCGGCCCAGGGGAGACCTTAGGGTTGGTGTGTTTGGTCAAGGGGTTTCTGTGGCTGAACGACCGAAAACCTCCTGGAAATAGGCGGATGTGATTAGTGCAAGAGAAAATCACACACAAAAAACTTTTTTAATGCGATGTCGAAAAAGAATGGTCCTCCGTTCCGCAAGTTAACCTGCAAAGTTTATAGATGAAGTGAAGACTTCGGGGGTAGGAGCTGCATGGAGCTCACATATGCCGTTAGTGTCTGTGACTTCTGGAGAAGCGCAGGTGCGAGAGCATCGCTGAACTGAGAGAGGAGAACTCCCTCCTCAAAAGGGGGGTTTACCTCTTAAAATCAGAGAGGCGCAGATGCTCAGGCGAGTGAGAAAGGGAGATGGCATCCGACGTCCAAAAGCAGCAGTCTTCTGCTGCAGGAGTGACTAAACGAGCCAAAACGAAGAAAAGAAAGAGGAAGAAGGGAAAGAAGAAAGAAGAGCAATTAGAAAGAGAAGAAGAAAAAGTATAAAGAGAAGAAAAGAAAGTGGAAAAAGAGGACGAGAAAGTAACAACAGAAGAAGAGAAGATAAAGGAAGACAAAAAAGAAGAAGAAGAAGAAAAAATGTAGCGAAAAAAGAGGAAACCTGCAAGTCGCTTCTGAAAGGGAAGACTCAGTCGTCTGCAGGAAAATGTGCAAGGGTCACCCTTATTGGTGATTCTCAAGCACTTGGTCTGCAGCCCTTGCTAACGGCCCGCCTTCGCATTAGTGTGAAGGTAAACGGCTTGCCAGGACGGGGTAACCACCACATCAGAGTAGAAGCGGAGAAATCTCAGATTTCTGAGAGTTCAGTCGTTGCTCTGATGGTAAGTGGCAATGACCTCTACCTGAGAGGAGGTAGGGTAGGCCCTACGGATAAAATCATCCACACAGTCATGGGCGCCGTGGATGACTGTGGGCTGAAAACCCGCATGCGTGTTGTGGTCGAGATGCTCCCGATGAGAGGTCCAACACGGACCGCTGACTCGATGAATGTTTATTTGAACCAGTGCCTGGCAGATTTGTGGTCCCGTACCTCATCTTTTATGGTATGAATGATCTCGGTCTACCAAAGGGATGCGGTACATCTTTACTTTAAAAGAAAGGCCTTTCTGTCGAACATGATCCAGAATGTCGTAGAGAGGACCGAAAGGAATGTTGGGCCCAGAGTGAAGGCTGATGTGCACCAGTACGCCCTCGTCACTCCTGGTATGACCTTTTCGGAGGTCGCTAAGAGGAGTGCCACCGCGCCAACAAGCAAGCTAGGAAACGGATGAGGGTAGGGAGTCCTACACTCGGGGACTCCCTGAAAGTTCTTCTGTCCATTGCAAGGTCAATCAGGAACAAGTTTCTTAAACTTCGTGGCCTTGCAGCGACGGAAGAACCCGAGATAGTGGCCATAACCAAGTCATGGGTAAAAACCTCGAACCGAGATTTTGAGAGAGAATTCATGATTCCTGGCTACCAACTTTTTCTAAAAGATAGGCTAGACAGAGAGGATGGCGGTGTGATGTTATCTGTTAGGGATACATTAAAAATGACGAACTGCAACATTATATCCGACCACGAGCTCCTAGGTGTAGACCTAGAGATAGGTCCTGCCGGATACAGGACTCTGCTGCTTTACAGACCCCCCTCTGCCCAGCTCGTTGGAAAGGACAGAGATCTGTACCGGCTACTGGGTAAACTTGTTTAAGACAGTGTGTGTATCGCCATGGCTGATTTCAATACCGAAGTTGACTGGGAAACAAGAGAACCTTGTGGTGAGAACGCACTACTCCTGGAGTTCGCGAACAACGAGTTCCTGACTCAATAGGTGAGAGAGCCGACGAGAGGCAATAATACCCTCGACTTGGTTTTCACCTTTGAGGAAGACATCGATGAAGATCTCTTTGTAGGCGAAGAGCTCGTTGGCAGTGACCACTGACTAGTCAGATTTATAGTCAAGGTCGCCAATGTAGAGTCTGCGACTAGTAAATCGTGGAAACTTGATTTGAGAATAACAGACTTTGCAGGGCTTCGTGCTGGTTTTAATAATGCGAGGCTAGAAGTGTGCGAGGATGTTGAAGATTCGTGGAATAGATTCAAAACTACGTTCATGAGTCTTCAATCACGATTTGTCTCTTTGAAAAGCCTTCGTCAGTCTTCTGTTCAACCAAAGTGATTTAATCGAGAAATTGGTCAACTGCTGAGGGAAAAAAGAACGGTTTACCGGCAGTCAAAGAATTCTTGTGACTTCGACGAGTACCGTAGGCTAGCTAGGAGAGTAAAGTCCAGCATAAGGGTGGCAAAGCCTGCCGAGAAGCTCCGAGTGGCAAGACTTTGCAAAAAGAATCTCGAGGAGTACTTTAGTTATGTAAACAGCCGTAACCAATCTATCGCACGATTGGCCCTTTAGTGAATGGAAAGGGGGCATTAAAGCACTCAGATGCAGAAAATACTACCCTCCTGAACGACTACTTCTCTTCACTGTTTACTAAAGAATGTGGTCCCATCTCCTAGCCCACGGATTCTTACTTGGAGGAAAAGTTGGAGAAAATGGACTTCACCCAAGGAGAAATAAAAAAAAAGACGAATAAGTCCCCTGGCCCAGACTGGTTTCTTTCTACCTGAGCACAATCTTCAACATGTCAATCCGGACCGGATGCGTTGCTAGAGACTGGAGTGAAGCAGAGGTGACTCCTATCTTTAAGAAAGGCAACCCTAGCCACCGTCCAAATACCGACCTATTAGCTTAACCTCAATAGTCAGTAAACTCATGGAAAGTATCATGGAGAAAAAAAATGACGTCATCTTTAGAGTCTTACTTGCGATTGAGGAGTTCTCAGCCCGGGTTCCGAAGGCAACGTCATGCTCACGAATCTTGTGGAATTCTTCCACTTCGTTTTCAGTGAGCACGACCGGGATAAAGCAGTTTATGTTATCTATTTAGACTTTCAAAAAGCCTTTGATAAGGTACCACACCGCCGCCTCCTCCAGAAAGTGCGTGCGCTGAGCATAGACGGAAATGTAGCAATTTGGATAGAAAACTGGCTAAGTGGCAGACGGCAACGGGTCGTGTTGAATGTCAGGCTTCTAAGTGGGTGCCCGTTACTAGCGGTGTTCCTCAAGGTTCTGTCCTGGGACCACTACTGTTCATCATCTACGTCAACGTCATGGACGGTGACACGGTTGCGAAGATTTCTAAATTTTCCGATGACACCAGCTTAGTATGAAGGTCGCAAAATAAGGAAATACTTCCCGCCTTTAAGATGATCTCAGAAGATTGGGGAGTGATCGGACACGTGTCAAATGCCTTTTAACGTGAACAAATGCAAAGTGATGCATATCGGCCACCGAAATCCCCAATCTCAGTATACCCTTAACGGCACTGCTCTTGAATCCACCGACAATGAAAAGTACTTGGGTGTAACAATCACTAGTGACCTCAAGTTCTCGAAACAGAGCATAGAGGGGGAGAAAAAGATCCAAAGGATGTTAGGCTATATAAAGCGACAGTTTGGATATCGAAACAAGAAAATAGTACTCTGTTTGTACAATTCACTTGTCCGACCACTCCTGCAGTAGCCGTACAATTTTGGAGTCCTTCGTTTCGAAAGGATATCGCGAAATTGGAACGTGTGCAAGCCAGGGAAACCAAACTGATTCATTCTATCAGACACAAAAGTTACGACGATAGATTAAGACAATTAGATCTGTTCTCTTTGGGGACCCGAAGACTGCATGGTCAGCTCATCAAAGTGTTTAAAATACTTCGAGGCTTAGACAATGTATACTACACTGATGTTTTCCAACTTAGTGAGGGCAGAACTAGAAATCACGGCTACAAACTTTGGCTGAAGCGTTACCACCGAGATCTGTGAGGAAAATCTTTCACATACAGCATCTGTGGTAGTTAGAACGCATTTCCAGTAGAATTTGTCAACAGCAATTCTGTTGATCAGTTCAAGTCAAGACTAGACGAAGTCTTGAAAAGTGGCCGTTTGGGCACGTAGCCGTTGAGCAGAATTGTGCGTGCTCGACTGCCAGTCCAAAGGTAGCCTTTCTGAATGGACCGTAAGGTCTTCTATGGTACTTCTTATCGTTGTAGCTCCTTGTAGCTCTCCGTAATTCTGTGGACGGTCAACCGGCTAATGTTAAGCCGCTTGGAAACGTCGGACTTGTTGTGGCCAGCGCGCATGAGAGCGGAGATCTCAATTCTTCTCACTTCCATTTCGACACACCTAGAAACAATGGAAAAATCATTTTAATGACACATGCTGGAAAAATGGAAATTTAAGTTTGTTTGACGGACTTTTTCTTCCACACTTCTAAACCTCACGAAACATAAAAAAAACTCCGAGTGTAGCAAAACTTTTAAAAAACCCAGTACCGTGATTTAATAATTTGCGCATTAACGTTAGATGAAGAAATGTCGTTTCTGAAGATGTATTTACGCTTTCCTGTCGCTCTCAACCCCACTTTTGTTATACTACTGATTTCCTTTTTCCATGCTAGCGTCAGTTGTCACAAACTGTCCTAAGAATACGTAACCTTGTAGCTGCTAGAAATTTGATCGTAAATCCTATATAATTGCTCAAATTTCTGAAAAACTCTAAAAATATTTTCGTCTTTGCAAAGCTTATTTTCACTGCCGATCTGAGACCGACCTGTAATAATTCACTTGCCATTGATTCTACCTCTGGATTTGAGGCAATTGGAAGAACGAGAACAGGAAAGAATAAGATGCCTAAATATCTTCCTATTAATTATGTTTCTCTTTTTTCACACTCACAAACTCTAAAAATTCTTTTAAGTGCAGCTTCAAAACTCTAGCGGAAATGGGGTCCTGAGTTTTTACTCTATTTTTAATTGTGTGCAGCATAAATAGCAATATTGCATGATTGCGTACATAAGAGAGAATTTTCCAATTAGGTACTCATGAAAGGAGCATTGGAAAAACCAAATTTAGATAGAAGCGATAAATATATATATATATATATATATATATATATATATATATATATATATATATATATATATATATATATATATATATATATATATAGTGAAAGAAAATGAGAATGCTTCACCAACTTGTAGCAAGAGGAGAGATTGCTTGATTGTGGTAGGGGTCACCAGTTCTAAGTTGGAACAAATATTGTAGAGGTATCCCCTTAGAATAATATTATTTCCCCACCTCCTAAGATATTACTTCGGGAGAGAAAGCGAGCCGTTACTCCGCCCCTACTTCAGACCTCACCCTTTATGGACTCGCCGCAGGTCTCCGCCAAATTAACTCCGCGGCATGACGTTGTAACCTTCTCAACGACTACTTCTCTTCAGTGTTTACTGAAGAGTGTGGTCCCATTCCCCAGCCGACGGATTTCTACTCGGGGGAAAAGCTGGAGGCAATGGACTTTACCGAAGGAGAAATAAAGAAAAAGATCGCTGACCTAAAGACGAATAAGTCCCCTGGTCCGGACGGGTTTTTACCTGAAGTGTTGAAGGAAGTGTGCGATGAAGTATCACGACAACTGTGCGCTATCTTTAACATGTCAATCCCGACCAAATGCGTTCCTAGAGACTGGCGTGAGGCGGAGGTGACTCCGATCTTCAAGAAAGGAGACTGTAACCAACCGTCGAACTACCGACATATCATTCTGACTTCGATAGTCGGTAAACTCATGAAAAGCATCATGGTGGACAAAGTGACGTCGTATTTAGAGTCAAACCTGCTACTGAGGAGTTCCAGGCACGGCTTCCGAAGGCAACGGTCAGGCCTGACGAACTTTGTGGAGTTCTTCCACTTCGTTTTCAGTGAGCACGATCGGGACAAGGCGGTGGATGTGGTCTACCTAGACTTTCAGAAAGCCTTTGATAAGGTACCACACCGCCGCCTTCTCCGGAAAGTGCGAGCACTTGGCATAGACGGAAAGGTAGCCGGCTTGATCGAGAACTGGCTAAGTGGCAGACGGCAACGGGTGGTGGTGAATGTACAGTCTTCTGAGTGGGTGCCCGTTACTAGCGGGGTGCCTCAAGGTTCTGTCCTGGGACCACTACTATTCATCATCTACGTCAACGACATGGACGGTGACATGGTTGACAAGATTTCCAAATTTGCCGACGATACCAAGCTTGGTATGAACGTTGCAAAGGATGGAAATACTGCCCGCCTGCAGGAAGATCTTGGGAAGATTGGGGAGTGGTCGGACACGTGGCAAATGCCTTTTAACGTGGGCAAATGCAAAGTGATGCATATTGCCTACAGAAACCCCCAATCTCAGTATATCCTTGAGGGCACTGCTCTTGAATCGAGTGACACTGAGAAGGACTTGGGTGTAACAATCACTAGTGACCTCAAGTTCTCGAAACAGTGCATTGAGGCGGAGAAAAATGCCCAAAGGATGGTAAGCTATATTAAGCGCCAGTTTGGTTATCGGAACCAGGAGATTGTACTGTGCCTGTACAACTCACTTGTCCGACCGCACCTGGAGTATGCCGTACAATTTTGGAGTCCTTAATTGCGAAAGGACATCGCGAGATTGGAACGCGTACAAGCTAGGGCAACCAAACTGATTCCCTCTATCCGACATAAAAGTTATGAGGATAGACTAAGGGAGTTAGATCTGTTCTCGCTGGAAACCCGTAGACTGCGTATTCAGCTCATCGTAGTCTTCAAAATACTTCGAGGGTTCAACAATGTTGACTACCGGGATATTTTCACACTGAGTGAGAACAGAACGCACAATCACGGCTTCAAACTTGAGCTGAAGCGTTACAACCGCAATCTGTGTGGAAACTTTTTCACCTACAGTATCTGCGGTAAGTGGAACGCACTTCCAGTGGAAGTTGTCAACAGTGAATCTGTTGACCAGTTCAAGTCAAGACTAGACAAAGTCTTGAAAAGTGGCCGTTTAGGGACGCAAAACAATTGAGCAGCCATGTGCCCGCTCGATTGCTAGTTTCAAGGTACCCTCTTTGAATGGACCGTTATGTCTCCTAGGGTACTTACTTTCCTTGTTACCTCCCGGCGAGAGATTACTTTGTAGGATTCGCCTTGGCGTGCTTTTATGGCTCCCACCACTGGTCGCCCATCTGGCCCGCTGGTTCCTGCTTTTGACACTTCACCGCAAGGAGAAGCTCGGGTTGTCACGTACGATAACTAAGGTTAGAGAAGGTCTCAATCTCTCTCCCTGTTTTTGAGAACTCCGGGTATATATGCACCCTCTCCAGGATTACAGACAGATTTGGTTAGACAAGACTTCCCCGAACGGAGTTCAATTTAACGAAGCTCTCTCCCGAGAAGTTGAGTGACGGTCGCAAGCCACGGAAGAGCTGGACACCACACCCGTATCTTGGGGTCAGGGAGAAGAGTCTCGTGAGGCAACGTCAGCCTTTCTCATCCGCCTTCGGATCAAGGATTGGAGAAGCCGTCCTCCGAAGTTCCGATGATGACCTCTTAAGGAGAAGAGACCCGTTAGCTCGCTCAAGCCGAGTGTGGAAAAGTTATCTCCCCCCTCCTTCCCCTTCAAAGTTCGTTCCGTGACCTTCTGAGGATAAGAGGCCCGCATCTCGCAAAACACGAGTTCGAGAAAGTAGCCCCACCCGCTGCAGGTTTGTGGCTACTACCCGTGAGTAATCAAGGTCACCAAGACCTCCCCCAAGTTTGCCCCACCTTACTTTCGACGTTCAAAGGAACTAAATCACTCACTACCCTAAATCTCCCATTATAGCCTTTTCCTAACCACGGTTATCTAATAAGTATTCGGAACCTAATTCCGTCTTATTTATGTACCCATATATATATATATATATATATATCAATATTTTTTATGCTTTTTATTTAGTGTGTATTAAAATCTATTTTTGTCGTTGTGTTTGTTATATTCCTTGGTCACGCAGCTGCCACTATCTATACAAATCGCACTCTTAGAACAATAACAGTTGTCGCCTTGCTTGGCCTACCTTAGAGCCCGTGTGCACATATTCCCGTACATCTAGCCATACTTCGACATATATGAATCTAAGTTCGGGATTTTAGTTCGTATATGAGGGCGTTCACCAAATAAGTTCGTACTTGGATTCATAAACAAGTTTTAAAAATCCATTTATTTTGAACTTGACGTTTAATTAGATGAATGACTGGAGTCGGTGAACTTAAATCCATTTTTCGACGGAAGGAGTAATTGTTAATGCGAACCCTATCCACAGAAGACTGCTTTACTGAGAGAATGGGTGGAGAAAGTCCTTCCTCGGTGGATGGAACATAACGTGAAGACGAATGGAAAGACTTGTGCTTCTTGAAGTGATTTGATCGATTCTTTGTAGATAATGTGGTATAATGTCCTATTGTTTTATATGTGTAGAGAAAGTGGACGTGACCAATGGTGTTTCTGTGAAAGACCTTTGTCTCTAGTTAATGTCCGTTGATTTGTGTTCGAGAGAGAGAGAGAAAGAGAGAGAGATCAGAGCAAACTGAACGGAAATTATGATGGGAGGATGGTGAGAAAAGGATTGATAATATAGTAATTTGGGGGAAATGTTTAGAGGATTTCACTCTAACAGATTGGCTTTAATGAACAGTTCTTTGGGATTTAGAAGGAAGATAATATATATATAGGGTGCCCCCCAAAAATGTATACAAAAGACTTATTATTATTATTATTATTCTCAAAATTTCCCATTATTTACAATTACAATTATTTAAAGTGTGTATTCATTTTAGGGGGACACCCGTATATATCTATATATATATATATATATATATATATATATATATATATATATATATATTGAGGATAAAGGTGAAAACAAGTGCAGGAAGGTTTATTTAAATGATGTTTCGGCTGGATATGTCCAACATCAGATACTACAGATATATATGAGGATACAAATTTAACTAACTTCATAACCGATTAAATAATTAGATGATTAGAAGATTTAAATATTAAAAGTGGGACATACATAAATTATTTAAGAATGTAAATATAATGGCTTGGCACAAACTACTCAAAATCAAAATATGAGAAGCAAGGTAAAATATGAATTGGATAATTGTCTCATATTATATTTGTGTGTATGATTTATGATGAAGCAAGTTAATATATATATATATATATATATATATATATATATATATATATATATATATATATATATATATATGTACATATATATATATATATATATATATATATATATATATATATATATATATATATATATATATATATATAGAGAGAGAGAGAGAGAGAGAGAGTGTGTTACTTAAAAACGAATATAATTTCAAAAAGGGCCTTTAAAAACTATTAAATATAAGCAAGTATCAACAAAAGTTACACAATTATTGTAACTACTTACTATAGAGGAACCTTTCTTTATCATAACAAGCAGATAGTGTGATAGATTTAGAATCAGAGCTGCTATTTATTGGGTTTATGCACGCAAAATTGGTGCATTCAAGAGAGAGACAACCAACTTAGTGAATGCACTGACCTTACATCGTCGTTGAGGGAAGGTGTGCAAATTTAATGAATAAAGTTTCCAGAGTTCCTAACTTTTGAAGACTGTTCTTTGTAGCTAATATTCAAAATTTATTAATTTAAATTTTAGGCTTGGATTTTATTGTGTTTTTTCTAATAGAAAATTTTACTTTTGGGGGCAATATTTTGTTTACACGACAACTAATTTCCATATGAGCAGACATCCTACCACCTAGAGACCTGACAGTACCATCGATGTAAGAGGCATCAGTACAACTAAGCCATTTAAATAAATAGACATTACTCCACGGCTCCAAAGAGATATGATCCTTTACGATTTAAATGCTTACTATTGTTATTCTGTTCACAAAAACTATTTTGGGATTAATTTGTTAAAATAATATTTTCAAAATAAATTATGTTTTCTTTTAAAGAAATCCTTTAGAAACCCCATTTCAGAAATTACTAAAAGACATCTTAGGAACATTTATAGAAGGTAGAAGGGGGTAAATGTGTTTATCTGAAGACGTTTTTACTGCTTTATCATACACCTCTGGGGAAATAAATTGTTTCTAAAATATTTTTTTAGAAAAAAATTCATTTAATAGGAAATGTAGATGGAACTGAGAATAAAACTTCTATACAGTAGAGTTTTTATAGTAGATATTTTGTATTTAACGTACACAAAACTAAAATAATTTATCTCAAGTCCTTCGAAATGCAGTTTCAGTAAAGAGAAGCCTGTGGTTTATTCTGATCAGCAGCTCGAGTGCCCCAAAGATCAAGAAAAGGCATCTTGGCATTGGATTGTACTTTCTTGGTGACTTTGAAATTTGGATGTAAAGGTTTATATAATTTTAAAAAATTGCTATGCTATGTGGCAATTTTGAACATTATTAAGCTGATTTTGGGGGTCCTCCTAAAAGGTACCATCCTCAGCCACTAAAATATTCATAAAAAAACCGTATGAATTAATATTTACGTAACCAACAATTAAGGTGCAATTATATTATCCGTCATTTTAATAACCTAAAAAAAAAATCAAAGAATAAAATATTGATAAAAAACAGTATGGATTAATGATTAAGAAATAAACCTAATTAAAAGAGAATTAGAAAAATCAAGAAATCATTTTAAATAAAATCAGGGAAGTTAAAGTAAATAATACTGTAAATAATAGAAGCGGAAACTCACCTTTTCCGTCGTCGTCGTCCGAAGCCAGTGAACATTGAATGATATTAAGTAACTCTTTAAAATGTGTTGGTAGTTAGCTGGTTTTAAAGATGGGAATCAAGCGTTTAAACAGGACATAATTTGATGGAAAAAGAGTCGTCATTACAAGTCAGGACAGAGAAACTCCGAGTTAACAGAATGCCTATATTTTTTCGGAATATTCTCTTATGAAGGAAAGTTCTGCTGACCGAGAGAGAGGAATATTCGCCACGTAGGACCATTACTTTATTTCAATTGAAGGCCTTTTCTGACAGACACAACGACTCTGGCAGGTAGTATACTTGAAAATGTAGGTATTATAGGACCGCAAACCATCTAAAAGAGAGTCTGTGTGACAAAAAATAGAGTATAAAGAGCGAGTGTTATGAGTGGGGAAGTGGTGAAGCCATTGCCTGGTGTCTATATAATTTGGTTCTTTGGTATTTCTCGACAATGAAGTTTAAATGTTGAACTAACTATAGGAACATTAATATCCAAGATTATAGTTTCGAAAAGTTCCGATTCAATTGTAAACATGACAATAAGGTATCGTCGTCAAAAATCTGTCGAAAAATTAAATGTAACCTCAAGTACGAAACTGTTAAAATATGAAGAAATAAACTAAGAATTAGATTTATTTCGTAATCATTAATTGTTAGTAATTTTTATCATCATTGTTCTCAGATTTTTACTTTAATTTTATTTATTTGATTTGAAATGACATTTTGCCTATTTGAAATGGGTTTTAACTGGGTTTTTTTCGTAATAATTCATCCACAATTTCTGTTATTGAAAGGGCAGAAACAACTGGCCTTGTAATTGTTAAAAATGATCAAATTGATCTTCAAATTTTTTCTTCGTATTCTGTTTCAGAATAACAGTAACATCTCTTTTTCCATTTTCTCCCTTACTTAAAAGGATTAAGCCTTGTTCTTTCTCCTAACCGAACCACTTTTAAATAGCCTTTACCACCATGAAATCTATCACTTGCACAAAACACAAAGAGAAACTTAATGAAGGTGTTGTATATTTAATTATTTGAAAATTCACTAAATGTCCCTCGTTTTACGTAGGAGAGAGTACGAGATTAATAGGAAAAAACTATGAACACATGGTGATATCAAGCACGCCAGTAATACATCGAGTATTTTTAATCACATTCTAAATTCAAATAATGTAATAGATTAATTACCCTTAGTCTCAGAATATTTACCCTTGTAATCATTTTCCTATAAGAAAAATTCTAGAATCCACGTTAATTAGAAAAGTCCCCAAGTTTCACCTTTCAGACGGGCAATTTATGTAATTGTAGCCGTTTTATCGAAAATCTAATCCTAAATGATTGTCGAGAATAGAGGCTCCTGACCTCAAAACCACGAGGACAGGCTCGAGGTCAGTTCAGGTGAGCGAGTACCGTGAGAACAGTCAAAATATCGAACTTATTTCCGCGATAAGCGAGGGGTTGAAATCTCATACGCGCGCTTCTGTCCTCTCCCAAGGTGTTATCAAGAAACCCCCGCAGGAGTACTTTTCATCCCTAAAGCACCGTGTTGGTTCGTGGAGATATTTTACCACGCCCCTCCCTTGGCGGAGACAGTAACGGATCTGGCTAGTCCATATATATTGTTAGTCCCAATAGGGCATCGATAGTATAGGCTGCCTTTTACAACGAAACACGTCATTCTCGATCGCGCTCCCTTTTCTCGACGATCCGAAGGCTAGAACTATACCAAAGGATCTGAGACCCAGTCAAATGGCCCATCCTTGGTTTCGGTACATTTAGTTTGGCACGAATACTCTCTCCAGTTAGTGTTACAACTAGAGGTTAAACTCGCCCTGGTTAACGACCCTTGAATAACCATCCGATCCCCCGTTTCATCTCTTAAAGCCTCGAACCTAAGTCAGACTGAGACGAATTATCTGTGGCTGTCCGGCCAGTCATCCCGTTGTGTGTATGTACAGAGGCTCGTATCGCCTTCCCCCCGTCCTTGCGGTAGAGCCCGCTCTGAGTAGCTCTAATACGTTCGGTTCTTGTATACAAAGAGTATCTATTGCCATTATTTCATTTAATCTATTTATTGTGTGTGTGTATAACTGTGGATATGTTAAAGTTTATTTGTGTACCTACTTTGTCATAAGCATCATAGCCGGAACCTTCATTAGTTTAATATCAGCCAACTGCACTCACTCTTTTGAATGTTTATCCTTCGCACTCTTCCCCCTCCCCCTTAGTTCTATCCCCCATCGCTGTCGTGACCAGAGTAGATTCAAGGTCATGCGTTGACCTTGAGCGACCAAGCCTATCGTGTAGAAGTGACCTATATGTCGGGGTCATTCTACGAAATAATATATATATATATATATATATACATATATATATATATATAAACTTGTAATTGATTTGTTCCTTGGGAATCTGATATGTAGCAGAAATATGAAAACCCAGGTGATTACACTAATCATTTACTGGCCGTAAGGTGGAGAGGACACTGAAAAGTTTACAACTGGAAACAGGATTGGAAACTTTGAAGCTGTAATTGATTTGTTCCTTGGGAATCTGATATGTAGCAGAAATATGAAGACCCAGGTGATTACACTAATCATTTACTGGCCGTAAGGTGGAGAGGACACTGAAAAGTTTACAACTGGAAACAGGATTGGAAACTTTGAAGCTGTCCCACTTGTAGTAGAACTTATAGCCAAGCCTTTGATCTCATTAATCAAATTGGGAGTTGATTTAAATGATGGAAGAGTATTGAGCTGGTGGCAAAGTCTTTCAAAGGCAAGGAAATATCGATAGAAGTTCAATTTGAAAACAGGAAGTCTGAAATCTAATCCTAAAGATATAAGACGCTTTTCTGATGGAGACAACACTTTATCAGAAAAGTTAAAAATGACTTCATCTCTAGATATATTAAAAATAAATTATTATTTTAAATGGTTTTATCTTACGTCAAATAGATAAATATATCTCTTTGACCTCAAATAGATTAAACCGTAAACTTAATAACTTGGCTCTTAATTTTAATTTTAATATCTTGGGAATGGAGGAGTTGTCGAGAATCGAGGCTCCTTGCTGCCATGTTGCTCGTCGAAACCACGAGGTCAGTCCACGTAAGCGAGGACCGTGAGAACAGTCAGAATATCGAACTGCTTTCCGCGATAAGCGAGGGATTGGAATCTCAAATAGGCGCTTCTCTCGTCCCCCAGGGTGTTATCAAGAAACCCCGCGGGAGTACTTTCCATCCTGCAAGCGCCGTGTTGGTTCGTGAAGAGATTTCCCCACGCCCACCCATCCTTGGTTTCGGTACATTTCGTTTAGCACAAATACTCTCTCCAGTTAGTGTTACTACTAGAGGTTAAACTCCTGCTGGTTAAAGACCCTTGAATAACCATCCGATCCCTCGTTTCATCCTTTATAGCCTCGAACCCAAGTCAGACGGAGACGAATCATCTGTGGCTGTTTGGCCAGTCATCCCGGTGTGTGTATGTACAGTGGCTTGTTTCGCCTCTTAACTCCCCCCCCCCCAACCCCCACCCCGTAGAGCCCGGTCTGAGTAGCTCTGATATGTTCGGTTCTTGTATACATAGGGGAACAATTTTAATCACATTTTCTGGTGACTTAGATCTATCTGCCAATTTTAATTCGTTTTTCCATGCTGATTTCAAATATATAATCCCTTTTTACCTACATGCTATAGTTATCCTGTAATTTCTATTTTATAGTTTCCCCGAAAACTGCCCTCCAGACGGACAGAGAGGGTGCTTGTAGAAAGCAAATACTTCAAAGTACATACATAGTAGTAAGATAGTAATAAGTGCTATTGTGCAAAATATTGACATTATTGTTTCTTTTTCAGGTCTCATGTTAGAGTGATGGCTTCGTCAAGAGGAAATTGCGTTAATGATAAATAGACCTTCTGCTACATATGTGGCTGTTACAGGCTAGTTCGTCAAAAGGCGCAATATATCAAAATTTGTGATCAGCACTTATAAGGCATATTTTGATGTTCCTCTTGACGATCAAGATAAGTAGTGGAGCCCCACATGCTGTTTGCCATAGTTCTGTGGGACATCTTCGTGAGTTGACGAAAGGAAAGAGAAATGGTTTTCCTTTTGATATCCCAAGGGTGTGGCAAAAGCCAAAGGATCATGTATCGGACTGTTATTTTTGTCTGGTGAATACTAAAGGAATTGGCAAGAGAAATCGGCACAAGATAGACTACCCCAACATTCCCTGGGCAATCCGGCCAGTACCTCATTCTGAGTCTTTACCAGCTTCAATTTTTAGTGGATATGCTTCCTCCGAGGATGAAAATGATGTACCTGATATGTACGTCTACAGAATGAATTCAGAGTCTGCAGATTCATCATCAGATGCTGAACAGTCATTAGCTCCTTACTGTTTCAATCAAGAGGATTTGAATAACTTGATACGTGATTTGGCGCTCTTCACAAAGTTGTAGAACTCTTAGCCTCCAGGTTGAGTGAAAGACATATGCTTGACAGATCGGTACGGGTATCATATTACCGAACAAGGGAGAGTACATTTGTTAAGTATTTCTCTGAGGACAAACAATTTGTGTACTGCCAAGAATTTTCATGGTATGTGTACTGAGTTGGGACTTGGCACCTATAGCCCTGCTGAGTGGAGACTGTTTTTGGATAACTCCAAGCGTAGCCTCAAGTGTGTCCTTTTGCATAATGGCAATGACTTTGGTGCAGTTCCTCTCGGTCACTCTGTTCATCTGCGAGAAACTCACGATGACATAAGAATGGTCATGGATTTACTTAAGTACCATTTACACAATTGTGTCATATATGTGTAGACCTTAAGATAGTCAACTTCCTCCTTGGCCAGCAGAAGGGATATACAAAGTTTCCATGCTATATCTGTATGTGGGACAGTCGAGCCCGTGACATACACTGAGCCCAAGAATATTGGCGCCTTCAGAAAACTTTGGAAGCAGGAATACCAAACATTGTTAATGAGCCAATTGGGGTTGATGAAGCAGTACGTCAAGGCGTTGAGCACTGACAATGATTGTTTTCAGTACATAGTATCGAAGTTTCCTGCTTTGTTATACGAAAAAATAAAAGCAGGAGTATTAGATGGTCCTCAAGTCTGAAGACTTCTGAGGGATTCTAGATTCGTGAACACCATGAATGAAAATGAGAAGGCAGCCTCGCTCTCATTTTTTGCCGTTGTTCGTAACTTCTCGGGAAACAAAAAAGCGCATAACTACGAGGATCTGGTTACTAATATGCTTTTAGGATATCGTGATCTGTGATGCAACATGAGTGTGAAGCTGCATTTCCTAAATAGTCATCTCGACCGATTCTCAGAGAATCTGGGAGCCTTGAGCGACGAACAAGGGGAACGCTTCCATCAGGATTTGATGACGATGGAAGAGCGCTACTAAGGTCACTGGGATAGACACATGATGGCGGACTACTTCTGGACGATTAGAAGAGATCAACCAGAGAAGACTTACATGAGAGAGAGTTACAAACTCAAATTTTTGCCCGATTGAAATCAAGAATAGGTCCACCAGCCTGATTTACGGTTATTAATAAATTAGCATCTATTTGATTAGAGTATTTGTAATCCTAATGTGTAATTCAAGTTTCTTCTCATATGCAATAAAATGTTTGTGCAAAAAACCTGCTTTACTATAAATAACGCAAAAGGATGATTCAAAATTACTTCAGGGCATGATGATAGGCGTGATAAAATGAAAATTATTGTATAATATTAGTTATTGATATTACGAACAATCTGTAGCATTTAGAGAGAATTTGATTTCAGATTTGAATTCAGTATGCTCGAATTAATTAGGAAAATCTACTTTTGTCAATTCACCAAATACATTGAATTTAAATCCTTCGTACTCGTCCCACTCCCCCTCACTTCTTTCCCCCATCTCTGTCGTGACCAGAGTAGAATCAAGATCACGCGTTGACCTTGAGCGACCACGCCTATTGGCTAGAAGTGATGTATATGTCGGCGTTACTCTAGGACAATGATGTTCTAAATAACTTTATACTCGCATCACCTATTTAGTAATATTGTTCTGATTTGGGTGTATTTCGACTGACCTTTGAACAGGTAGCACGTGTTTTATAGAGCTCTCAGTCTGTTGATCTATTTTTCAGATTTTTCTATAGTTTGTTTGTTTTTTTGTTTTTTTTTTCTCACCACAATCAGCGAAAGCTAAGTTGCTCTTCTTTTTTTATTTCTTATTGCTACTTAAATTCTTTCTTTGTTTGAATAAGTGATGGAGTTTGGGGATGAAAGTGAGCATGAGTGTCGGAATGTATGCATTGGTTGTGGTGTATTAGGTGAGGGGTATACATGTGTTGTATGTGGGCTGCGTGAATGCATTGTAGATTTAGAGGGGATGAGAAGGCAGGATTTAGACAGGATATGTAGGCTGGAGGGGTTAGTTGCTGAGCTCAGGAGGGAACTTAGTGTTAGGCCTAGAGCTGGGAATAGGTTAGGTGGTGAGGTAGGCCAGTTAGATGTTTCAGGTGAAGGTAGAGGGCCAGTGGAGGAGGTAGGATGTGATAGTTCTAGTGATAGTGAAGTTAGCCCCCTTAGATTAGTTAGAAATAGGCCTAGTGAGGATGGGGGACAGTGGAGAGTGGTTAGGAAACATGAAGCTAGGGAGGCTTCTCCTGTTCTTTGTGAGAATAGGGTTGCCTCTTTTGAGGTGGTTAGCCAGGGGGAGAATAGGTGTGTGAGTCAGAGGGACACAGATCCTATTAGCTTGACTAATAGATTCAGTGCCCTAAGAGAGGAAGTAACTGGAAGTGATATGACTGATGGGGGTGGGGGTGGAGTTCGAGTGACTGGTAGTTTGAATGAGAATAGGAGTGGGGATGGAGTTAGGTCTGTGGGGGTTAGGAATAGGAGTCTGACTGAAGTGCTTGTGATGGGTGATTCGCGAGTTAGATATTTAGATAGGAAGTTGAATGCAAGTAGATTGAATGGTTTGAGGGTGTGTTTGCCGGGTGCTGGAGTGAGAGATCTGTCTGATAGGTATGAGGAACTGGTGTCTGGCTGTGCAAGGGATGCGGTTGTGATTACACATGTAGGAGTGAATGATGTGAAGAAAGTGGGTGCATGTGAGTTACGTGAGAGGTACAAGAGGTTGATTGAAAAGGTGAAAGAAAGTAGAATGAAAGGTGTTGTGACAGGTGTGCTTCCAAGAATGGATGTTGGGGTAGAATGGATGTCTCGTGCAATTGGGCTGAATGATTATGTGAGGAGGATGTGTGAGATGGAAGGTGTCATGTTTGTGGATGTGTGGGATAGGTTTGTTGGAATGAAAGAAATGTATGCGATGGATGGACTGCATTTGAGTAGGAGGGGGGTAGATGTGTTGTGGGAGGAGTATGATCGTGTTATTAGGTCTTTGCGGGCGGGAAACTAGATACTAATAGTGGTCAGGGAATTATGAGAGGACATTATAGTACTGAAAGTAGAATGGACTTGGCAGATAACAGAAATAGGTTCCAAGGCGATAGAGGTGAGGTCATTCAAGTTTCAAGAGGTGCTTCAGGGATAGGGGGGTTAAATTGTTTCTATACAAATGCTCGTAGTCTTAGAAACAAGAAGGATGAGCTATTTAGTTATATTAGCAATGAGGATATAGATATATTATGCGTTACTGAATCATGGGTTAATGAAATAGAATTTAGTGACACTATAAGTGAATTTGATTTTCAGGGCTATAATATGTACATTAGTCAAAGGACAGGTAGGATTGGTGGAGGAATAATTATCTATATAAAAAACAACATTGTTTCAAGTTTAAATACTTCAATAAAGCAGGATGGAGTTGAGTCACTTTGGATAGATATTAGGTTCAGTAAAAATAGAATGGTGCATTTGGGAGCTTTTTACAGGCCACCTGGGCAGACTGATGATATAGATGAACTAATGATAAGGGAAATAAGTAAGGGATGTGAAACAGATGCAGTTATTATTGGGGACTTCAACTTAAACTCTGTGGACTGGGAAAATATGATAGGTAGGGATAGAACAAGTGGCAGGTTCATAGAATGCTTTGAGGATAATTTTTTGAATCAATTTGTTAACGATTCAACGAGGGGGGACAATATATTAGATTTAGTACTTTCTAACAGTGATCATTTAGTTCAAGAATTGACTGTTGGGGAAGCATTGGGAAATAGTGACCATCAGATAGTTCGTTTTAACTTGGGAATTGAGAAGGGTAAAATAACTGAGAATGCTGAAAAAGTTCCAAATTTTCATAAGGGAGATTATGTAAAACTTCGAAGCTTGCTAAATTTGGTAGACTGGGATATAGAATTCAGAGGTAAAAATGCTTATGGGATGTGGGATACTTTCAAGCATATAATAAATGTAGTCCAAGAACAATGTATCCCAATGAAGGCCATTAGGAACAAAAGTAGGAAACCATTATGGTGGAATCAGGAGATAGCTAGAAAAATTTCAGAGAAGAAAAGGGCATATAAAAAATTACAGGTAGAAAATAATATTCAAAATTTAAGTGATTATAGAATGGCTAGGAATGAGTTAAATAAGATTATAAAGAAGAACAAAAGGGTCTCAGAAATTAAATTAGCTCAGGATAGCAACAAAGATCCTAGAAAGTTCTTTAGTTACTATAAAATTAATAACAAGTGTGGCAGAGTTAAAATAGGACCTATCAAATATGAAGGGTTTGTGAGAGAAACTGATGAGGAAATAGTTGAGGTACTAAATGGTCATTTTGCATCAGTATTTACAAAAGAGAAACTAAATAGTCCTATGTATAGTACTCATAGGTCAGGAAAAGAGGTGTTTACTAACATTTGTGTGGATCGGAGGATGATAAAAGGACTAATAGGTGATTTAGATACTACCAAGGCCTCCGGCCCTGATAATATTCATTCTAGGATACTTAAAGAAGGGGTAGAAAGTATCTCAATAGCTCTGGACAAGTTATATACTAGGTCATTGGAATATGGAGAAATACCCGATGATTGGAAGAGAGCGAATGTAGTCCCCATTTTCAAGAAGGGTAGTAAAGAGGATCCAAATAACTTTAGACCGGTTAGCCTAACTCCTGTAGTCTGTAAAATTCTTGAGAAAATAGTTAAAAAAGGGATTTGCCAACATCTAGAGAGGGAGGGGTTAATCAGCGATGCTCAGCATGGGTTTAGATCAGGTAGATCATGTTTGACTAACTTACTAGACTTTCTGGAGTTTGTAACAGATCAAGTAGATAAGGGAGAGAATGTAGATATAATTTACTTAGATTTTAGTAAAGCATTTGATAAGGTACCACACAGGAGACTAGTTCATAAATTAAAAATGATTGGGATATGTGGGGGTGTTTCAAATTGGATAGCTGAGTGGCTGAAAGACAGGAAGCAAAGGGTAGTGCTAAATGGTGTAAAGTCAGAGTGGAGGGATGTTATCAGTGGGGTTCCTCAGGGATCAGTTCTCGGTCCATTATTATTTGTCATCTATATAAACGATCTTGGGGAGGCAGTTAATAATAAAGTGTCAATTTTTGCGGATGATACCAAATTAGCAGCTGTAGTTAAAGATATTGATGATAATTTTAAAGTGCAGGGGGACTTAAATAAATTGTTATCCTGGGCACATAAGTGGCAAATGACTTTCAACCTTGATAAGTGCAAAGTTATTAACATGGGAAAAGATAATAGAGAATTTAACTATGAAATGGATGGGCATTGGCTGAGCTCAGTAGAGGATGAGAAAGATCTAGGAGTAGTAATAGATAAGTCATTAAGGTTTTCTAAGCAGTGTATTGAAGCAAGAAATAGGGCAAATAGAGTGCTGGGTTTTATTAAGAGAAATGTCAGTTACAAAAGTAAGGAGGTTATTCTTAAACTCTATAACTCTTATGTTAGGCCACATCTAGAGTACTGTATACAGGCATGGTCCCCACATTTTAGACACGATATTAACCTTCTTGAGTCAGTGCAACGGAGGGCAACAAAGATTATTCCTTCCCTGAGGCACCTTGAATATGAAGATAGACTGAGGGTATTAAATATGTTCTCGTTCGAAAGGAGGTGTGTGAGAGGGGATATGATTGAGCTGTTTAAAATTTTTTCCGGGATAGATAAATTGGATGTTAGCAAGTTTTTTGAGTTAGATGATGGAAATCGGACTAGAGGTCACCACTTGAAAATTAAAAAGCAAGGGTGTAGGTTGGATTTAAGAAAATATTTTTTCACCAATAGAGTGGTAGACTTCTGGAACAAATTGCCGCAGAGGGTAGTAGGTAGTCCAAATCTAAATGTATTTAAGAGTAGGTTGGATGAGTTTATGGGAAGGGAAGGTTGTGATGGTTCCTAAGTTTTGTATATATTAATATTGTTTGTATATATCTATAGCTGCATGATTTAGTTCTTGACAAGCCTTGATTGGTGATACCCTTGTTTCTGGATGCAATCCTCTGGATGTAGTTTTCCTGGGAGTTTGGGTGCCTTGAAAAAGAGGCCGCTTGACTCGGATGACCTATGATGAGCCCTTGTGGCTTTTGTCATCCGTTATATTATATTGTGGGGGACTTTGATTTTGTCTTCCCCTGGTGATGGTGCTTTTTGTGGGTGGGTTTTGACGGAGGCGGATGACCTTTGATAGGCCCTTGTGGCTTTTGTCATCCGTGTAATTATGTTATGTTTGTTATGTTATGTTATTCTATGTAGGTCAGACTTCTAAAAATGCAGTATCTAGGGAATATTTAAATAGTGCTTTGGCCGTCCACAGGCTTAAGATGGGTCATCAGATTAACTGGTCAAAAGCAGATACCATAATGTATATAAATGATTTTATTAGCAGAAATATCTTTTACTCGTTCCTAATCTCCAGCACAAGTGAGAGAAATGTAAATATTAGCCCCGGTTTGTTTTCCTTAGATCTAGTCCTATCTTCCTTTCTTAAATCAAACTTATCAGATGTCATAAAAAGTCTGACCTTATAGGGAATACATTCCTTTGTATAAATACGGTGTGTCTCTATTTTATAAGCCATTGTGAGTTCCAAAATGTTAAGGTAACGAAATTAGTTCGTTGAGAAACAAAAAATACAAAAAAAAACATTTTCTGAAATTCACCATTTGTACTAGTTCCAATCAATCTTTCTTTTTCCCTACATGGTATAACCAAATATTCATAATTATTTACGTGTTAATTCTTGTGAATTTTACCCATATATATATATATATATATATATATATATATATATATATATATATATATATATATATAGATAGTGACGATCTGTAAGTTGGTGTACTCGTCCGAAACAACCTCTAAAATTATGGAAACACCAGCTGTTTCTACTGTCATAACTCTATCATCGATGATTCAGAAATATTCGTTCTACTTGTCAACAAATTGTAGTAATATTCATTTCAGACACATCATACTTGAGAGACCTGTCAGATTATCAAAGAGAGCAAATTCTTCAAGAGTCGATGGAGAGTTGGTTAAGATAATTGCTAACTTATACAATGATTTGAGAGTAACATTGTCTGAAGTAATGTTGGCCTACCAAAACCAAAAAAGCCAGCTTGGGACGGAAGACAAAATTTAGTGTTTAGGACCACATAACATTAACATATATTGTATCGAGAAATCATCAAACAACAGCTGCAAGAGAGACTAAAGAGCCAAACCAAGAACTTTCTGACTCAGTGTTGATCAAACCCGTTGATGAGACTCGTAAAGCAGTATACCACGGAAGAACTGTAATTGCTAAACCTCTCCTTACTAAATTCAATATTAAAAAGCGAAAGAAATGCTTTAATGCTAAAGAAGAACTGGGCGATAATAGACTGTCATTTAGTCTGCCAAATCGTTTTTGACGTTTTTCTCAACTTCGGGATGCTTTTACCTCCATATATAGAGACAGCCCTAACCTTTAATCACAACAGTGTGGAGACGAGATCTTAGTGACTTGGGCAGCCATATCATCGATTTTCTTGGTCATGCTGTAGGGAAGCATAGTAAAGTTAATACTCAGGAAATTAATCTGTTTTCAGTTACCGAGCCCATCATACAATAAAAACATTGTTCTTCGATAGTGTCGCAGTCTTCCATGTTGATAATCACCGATCCACGTTGCTAGAATTGCAAAACATACACACTCTGATACACAACTGTTAGATCTTAACTTTATCAACATATTTGAACAAGAAGTAGAGAACTGTCTTCCTCCACTAGCATCGTCAAGGAAGTAGAAGAGGTTTTGCTTTAATAACGGCTAAAAATTCCCGTAACTGCGGTTAAAAAAGTATAAGTGAATTTCTCTCTACATTCAAGCAGCTACCAAAGGACCAACTCCATATGACATAGTAAAACTGGCATTTACCAATATGTTTTCACTATTTTGTCCATCTGTATACATTCATATGGCACCTACTCTATGGAAATAATAAAATTGTAGAACTTATTACTGAGTATTAATTTCATGTAGTGTATTAATATTTTAGATTCGAATCTATAACAATTAATTTAGGGTTTTTAATTCAACTATACAAAAATAACCTAACGTAATATAGAATTCCTGCGACCAGAAGTTCATGTTCGACCCCAACAACTCTTGCACGGTCTTGTCCGTGAGGGCCAGGACACCGTCCTGCTGAAGAAATTTTGTGGTCAAGATATTCATCTAATTGGCCGCTGTGTGCTTGCAACCACCAGTGAGCCACACCGGCGGCATCTTTTCACGATTCGAAACCAGGACACCAAAAGTATCAATGATTTCAGTGGATAATTATTGCAATGTACTAACAAGTTTTTATTTACATTCCGGAGGCAGTTTTTTTTCAATAAGTGAGCAAGGAAGGGGCTAAGAGCTCTTTTCCATAAATTCACATGAAAATACAACGTTAAAAATTCTATGCTGAAACTTCTAGAAGAAGTACATTGTTCTTGGTCTTATAGGAATCAAATATAAGTGTATGTAATACTTATCAGTCATCAAAATGAATTTTAGTGGAAACCACTACTTTAATACACCCATATATTAGGGACAAAGTTCATTAGTTTAACTCTGAAACTAACTTTAACCGTTGACCCATGTCTTTGTGGCTCTTTAGCTTCCTAACAAGGACTGGCCTCTCTTCAAGTGCTTTTAGTCAGGTTTTGAAAGCCTCCATGTTTCTCATAAGGCAAAGTGCTTTCAATTTTGTTTACAAGGGAAACAAAGGTGTGAGGGGTCTTTTGTTCAGAAATACTTGAATACAAACGCGAAGATCAATCATTGGTAATAGCTTTTTCGCCCTAAAGTGTGGCTTCTGTTGAAGTCACGTCACAAAATTGATGAAAAGAGTAAAATTGTAGTCAGAAAACAGTACCGGAACCTTACAAATGACTACCCCAATGGATGATATTTGAAAAATGTTTTGCCGTTTGATAAAAAGAAGCCATCACATATTTCGGTCAGAACTGTAGTTTTATTTCATTACTTCAAAAAAATCCTTGAAAAAAAACATGGGCTCGTCCACTACCAGAGTACCAAAGCAAAATACACAAGGAAGAAATCGGCAATAACCAAATCCTAAAAGATGAAAGCCATTTTTTTTATGAAATAATTTGTGCTGGAAATTAAAGTTTCTGCTAGTTTAATGTTTTAGTGGCTAAAATATAAATGAAATTTGAAAAAATAGGCATCAAGATTCTTTGTTATTAGTTCTTAACATTATATTTGGGGGGATTCACATCCTAATATCATGGATCGCTCACCTTACCAAAATTTTAAATTAAATTGAATCGAAGATAGATCCTCCGCTGGCTCTAAATTGGCTAAAGTTATTGAGGCAAAGCTTAAAACAAATGCCTAGAAAGAGCATGCAAAGATGGTAATTATTTTGACAAGTGTGAAGAACAGCAAAAAAATGCGACGACTTAAATGTGTAAGAGTGTTCAGTCATTTCCAAGTGGATATGAAACGACCACCACACCCGGATGCAATCCGTGTATGGGACCACCCCGCTTGGATGTATCCCGGGTGAGATTAAGTTGCAATTCGAGTTCCGCTTCTTAGCTCTTGGATGGACCGCTTGCACAAAGGTGTGCTATAAAATTCACACACCATGCAACAGCCTCCATCCACTCTAACCTGGTCCATGAAGACAGTCACACAGAGGGGGTGGTCCCACTAAATTGTGGTAACGTTAGCGGGGCCTACAGCACAGACTATGAGATCAAAAACCTCCTTCCTTAATCTCCTAAGCGGTCGGAGGGAGCGGAGTTGCCATCTACTAGCGGGGAGCAAATGGTAAGAGACTTTTCCTCCTTTTCCAATTAATGAAAAAGGAAGAGTGTGTTGGACCATATGACGGCAAGAATAATGACAACTAAACATTTTATTAAATTATAGCTATGAGTATTAATGAGGGATGGAATAAAATGAAAGAGGATACCCATATTGTGTGTTTTCAGTAACTCATAAATAATTCCAAATGCTGAATCGGTTAATAAATGTTGTGTGTAGCGAACACTTAAAATGTTTTTCTTCTTCAAGAAGACAAGAAAAAAATTATCTTATCTTCAAAGCTTCACATTATAGTTTAATTGATCTGTTTTGCGTCTGTAGAATTTAGAGATACTTTGCAAATTAGAATTGACTGATCTTTACATAAATTATATTAATTACTAAAATCTTAAAATTGAATACAGGTTTAAAAGACTTAAATCAATGAAGGTAGAAAAGATGACGGATTTAAATAATCTCACTCATTTTGTGTTTAACTTCATAATACAGAACATTTGTTTGTACATAACTGAAGTATCGTAAGTTGGTGGTCATAATTTTGGATGTATATGGGGAATTGCGAGCACTCATGCCATCCACTGAGCTCTCACACCATCCACCTAACGGAAAAAAAAAATTGCCCTTTTAGCATCCTAAAAATATCATCCCCTTACTGCTCGATTTTAATCACTCCTTTCATTTTACCGAGCCATGAAGAGACGGTCGGTCAGAAACATGGACACCACATATGTGTCAAATAAGATAAAGATAAAATAGTCCATTCCCTGAAAAACTCAGTTTCCAAAAGATTGAACTAAACACGACGCTGCTTAATGCGTTAATCAAACCCTCCCAAACTGTGAACTTTCATTTTTTACTTCAATTCAAACATGATTTTAGAGGTAATACACCTTTTTGCCTTTGTTTTAGGCAGGAAAACTACCCATACTGTCCAACGGCCCGTATCATAAAAGGTAACTAATCATGGATAGGGGGCGCTGACTAAGAGTTCATGTACATGAACGTGTTTTCCGAGCGCGATACAAAATAGGGATAATGCCTTGACGCACACCGACCACACAGCGTGGAGATAAAGGAGATTGGCTGGAAATAAAGACCGCATCCTGTTTGGTGTTCTACAAGGAGACTCTATGCTGGCCACTTTAACAAATGAGCCACTTTCTTTTTTCATCCGGTTAAAGAACAATATATTTTATGGGATTGGTTGAGTCAGGCCAAGCGGAGGTGGTTACCAGTGTTATTTTGCTACGGATATTTTGTGCAGTATTCCTTTTTATGAGATCCTCAATTTTCATATGAGGATAACTGAGGTCTCTTATCTTCAAGCAAGAAACAATGGATGGATCCTTCTGGCATGAGTTTGGGGGTGCTGATTTTAAGGTGTTTCACAAAGATAATTAAAATGGAATCATATCATATGCCTGAGTTTTAATCCGAAAACTAGATACCAACATAAACTAATCTAAAAACAACATATTTTAGCTTGAGTTTTGTTTTATAAAATTATATAGTTATTAGAGGTTAATCCTAAAACCTTTTATAATAAGCATAACCAATCTTAAAGCCTAGTTTACCAAGCATGACCAATCCTAATGCCTATGATAACAATCATCATCAATCCTAAAGTCTTTGATACGAAGCATGACCAGTTTTAAAGCCTTTCATAGGAAGCATGACCAATCCTAAAGCCTTTCATATGAAGCATGGTCAATCCTAAAGTCTTTGATAGGAAGCATGACCAATCCTAAAGCCTTTGATAGAAGGCATAGTCAATCCTAAAGCCTTTAATAGCAAGCATGGCTAATGTCATACAAATAGCACAAATATTCAAAATTTGAATTAAATTATAAGAGGGATTAGTTAAAGTGTGGAGTGGTACAATTATCTGATTGTAATTAAAAACATTCCATTTGCAGGGTAATAAAAGAGAAACAATAAAATAATATACGCTTGACTCAGTGGCATTTCTTATTTTTGTAATGTTCTAATGGAGTCTGACTGCCTGTCGCGTCACGCTATATTACTTAATTATTTTCTCCCTTCTTTCGGCTTCTCTATATAACTTCCGCACACTTTTACTTAAGCTAACCTCAGCTTTTTCTTCACAAGACTTATTATAAAACCTTTCTGACCCATTGGTAAATATTAGTAACCAATTGGAGCGCGTTAATTGCCTTGTCTTATAGAAATTCCGCAGTGAGCAACCCTCACAAATCGCATGCGCATGCGTGAATCTAAAAAAATGTATCAAGTCATAAGAAATTGATTTTTTAAACCTTTTTAATGTATAAATGAGAAAAACAGTATCAAAGACGTTATAAGGTATATTTAACTTAAGTTAGGTTAAAATTATTATTTATTTGTTTCTTTTTTGTTTATTAATTTTAACCTGCTTGCTTTTGCCCAGATACGGTCTACATATGACATCGATTTAGGAAATGAAGAAAATCAGAATCTTGATACTTGTTCAACAACGGTACCAACAATCATATAGGGCTATTTCCCGAAAAGTAGATAGAATAAATAATACATGTGCTACACCTTATTATTTATATGCTATTCAATGTTATGCCGGGAATCTAGTAGTTTTGCCATTAACTCTGAAATGTTTGGTATAGCGTGTGGTTCTTTTCTGTTTGAATCCCACATTTCTGGCAGAGTGGCTAAATCAAGCCATCTAATGTATTTGGCTAACAGAGTGAAAAAGAACAGAGGAGGTTGGCCGACCTGCCAGCCTATGCCAACTTCCGAAGTCATAATTAAATATAGACAAATGAATAACAAGTCGCTGCTAAGTTATCCAAAAATCATAAATACGCTTCCATTTAAATCTTTAATGCCTACATATAAAATGTGCTCGATAATTTTAATTTTCTCATTTTTTCCAAACATTAAGATGTCCTCTCATCTCTATTCCGTTTTACCTTATACACCTTTCTGCAATGATCTCTTTCACCAGAACTTCGCCTACACAACACCTTAAAGACGTTTGCTGCTTCTTTTCAATCCTTTTGTTCACCCCTTCCCTTCACTATTTTGCATATATTCGTTTATATTCTACCGTAACAAAGAGCCGTTAACTACCTGCAATCCACTATAATTATTTTAAATACGACTGCACATGCTCTAAATTCATTTTTACGTGTGTACTCTTTTTCATTTAGTTTATAGGTCGTTATTGACCTATAAGTTATCGTTATTGGTTACCAGTTTACCAGGAGTTAGTTAGTTGTTAGTGGTCAGAAGACGATTGGCAAAATGTTCAGCGGTAGAGGTCGACTTAGCGGTTTCCGATACAAGTACTAACAAGGCTCAATATTGCTTAACTTCGACGGAGCGCAATTGCGGTATTTGGTTACCGGGCCTTGACCTTGGGCTAACTCAATTTTTTGGGCGGAGATTATCCTCTTGCTTGATTTTAGTGAAGTGGGATGGGTACGAGGGCCAGTTGGATTACCCCCATGAAAAGAAATCTCGGAAGGCGGATTCAAGACTCTTTATTGGGCGGAGAAACTCGGTAGTTTTAGATGCTCAAATGAATTCGATTAAACTTATGTCCGGGTATTTGAGGCATGCCTAGTAATGTTTAAATATATTTCGACTGTCCTTGACTGACTGCCTGACTGCCATCTGGGATTTACCCAGGACTGCATATAATGTATCGAAAACAGTCAGCGTGGCCCACTCTTGGCCAATACACAGTTTAGGGAAAGCTTACTCGACTGAATGTTTATTTGTGTGTGAACTGGGATAGATAAAATCTTTATCTCAAATTTCGAGAATAAGATTTTGTGCTTGACAGCTCTTTGATAGTAAATAAAGGTCTGCATCTTTCCTGTATTCAACTCGGTGTCACTGACTGCATCTGCTATGACGTATGTTTGTACAGCTGTGCCGTTTCCTAGAACCTTAGTGAAAAGGTTGGGGCAGATATCGCGAGTAGCGTGTAACTATATATGCTTGTGAGTGTGTAAGCGTGCCAGCGCATATGCGTGTGAAAAACTCTCGAATTCGTTTTGCTTATAGCCCTCTACAAGAACAGTATATATTATTGTTTACATAATCAAATGTTGTATATTATTATTTATCTGACAAAATATTATTATTTATATAAAAAAATGTTATAGATTTTTAGATTAATTATATGCGTATAATTAATTATGTGCGTGTCCGTTTCAAGCCTTCAAAGGATTTATATGAAACTCATCTGTAAGGCTTTATTGTCAATTTTATTTCACCCTGCAATGTGGCACTACAAGTTTACAACTGTCATATAGTCATAGACTTTTCACCTCTTAATTTTTTGTTTTACTCTTTGACCGCTCTATCACAAGAATCACTTAAAATCCAACCAGTAAGAAGTTACTAAGAAAATGATGCGGTATATGCTCATCCAAACTCTTTACATCACATATTGCTTCTAGCATATCCCTAATCTGGGATAGCGTTAGGTAATCTTTCAGTATAACTCCAGGTGAGAAATTCACATTTTTGTTCACTGGAAAAGTCAACCCCCAATTGTTGCTAGTTTGGAAAGTTAAGGGAGTAGGTTGAACGCCGTTAGTTTTTATATACTTAAATTAAATATTTTGTGCTACCCTGATGTAAAATTTTATGTTTCATCCAATTAAACAAAAGCAAAAGAACTCGGTGACGCGTAGATAGTGTTTTCTTTTATCGCTCCGAAATTTGTAAATATACAACAGGGTAGAAGGAATCACCTAATTAAATATATATAAAAAAACTAACCACCCTTAACTTAATTCGCTAGCCTAGAAAACGGTAGAAACAATGGAAAATAGCAATTCACATACTGAACAGTGGTGGCCATTGAATAGTTTGCCATACCTGTACTTTTGCCGCAACGAAACGCAAAATTTTCCTCCATCGTGAGGTTACTGTCACACACTGAACCTTTGTAGCGACCGGCGTGTACGTCCAAAATAGGACACACACGAGAGTGGCAATACACATTGTCGTAGAATGACTCCCGACGATATACCATATATCACTATTCGTTGAGGAGATCTTCCTTAATTTTCTCTAGAGTGCGTTTTTACTGTCTGGCGGCCGATATTATGTATCTTCAAAATGCTTAAGAAGTGGAACTGAGCTCAAGGATAATAATATTGCTATCATTAATAAAATAGAGTTTTATTAATAATAACTATCAGCAAACACAAAAACGGAAAATATTGACAAACAGAATGGAAAGGGTCGTGGAGACTCGGGCTAATCCAAGGATTTAAGGGATCAAAAAAGGTAAAACAAATATGGAGTTAAAGAGATGGGATGGTTCGATAAACCATTTAAAGCACAAGATAGAATTGACAAATAAGGGATCAATACTCAAAAGGTGACGCTTGGCTTACGTAACTTCATTAGGGTGCAGTGGAAGGTACTTGAGGGAATATTCGGTCCGCTGGCGAGTTCCAGCCGAAGGGGGGGGGATAAAAGGATCCTGACGTGGCGTCTTGGAAAGGAGAACCGTTACTCGACGAACGGCTTGACGAACAATGGCTGTTCTAGGTTGTTCTCTTCTGAACAAAGGGGGGGATGAGAACCGTCTCTTGTCTACGGGCTCAAGAACAATGGCTGTTCTAATGTTGTTCTCCTTTGAACAACAGGGGGGGTGAGAACCGTTTCTTGGCGAAGGGCTCAAAACGAACAATGGCTGTTCTAATGTTGTTCTCCTTGAACAACAGGGGGGGGGATGAGAACCGTTTCTTGGCGAAGGGCTCAAAACGAACAATGGCTGTTCTAATGCTGTTCTCCTTGAACAACAGGGGAGGTGATGAGAACCGTTTCTTGGCGAAGGGCTCAAAACGAACAATGGCTGTTGTAATGCTGTTCTCCTTGAACAACAGGGGGGGGGGATGAGAACCGTTTCTTGGCGAAGGGCTCAAAACGAACAATGGCTGTTCTAATGCTGTTCTCCTTGAACAACAGGGGGGGGGGATGAGAACCGTTTCTTGGCGAAGGGCTCAAAACGAACAATGGCTGTTCTAATGCTGTTCTCCTTGAACAACAGGGGGGGGATGCCTTGGGGACTTGGCGTCACTAAAGGCTCGAACCTTTGGCACTCAAGGAATATTGTCCTCTTTCTGGACAAGTGATGGTAAATCTCGAGGTCGAGGTCCCTTGGCGCACAAAGGGAGAGAGGGTCGTGGTGATGTTTCGCGACGAAAATCTGGATCTCCAATCTGATCTTAGTGGTAAAGTTTCCATATAAATAGCCAGGACATCTCCTTGGCGTGGGGGAGAATGGGGTGGAAGCTTCGAGGGAACGCACAGCCGAGCCGGGGAACAATGCCTAATCTGCCCATAAGCCTAACTCGATCTGGCGAGGTCGGCGTATGGGGGCGAACGGGGGGGGACGATAACCTCCTTGTTTAAACATTGGCGTCCGGTAGCTGTTGATAAGACTCCAAGCCTCGAATCGAAGATGCACGTGGGTAGCCTCATGGTTTTAATTAAAATGTGATAGAAGTTGAAATGAATGCAGCTCTGAACTCGTTCTATCACACCCCTCCATTCCAGGGGAAGTTGTCACTTCGAAAAAAAAAAGAGAAGGGACAACGATAGAGCTCCGTTGTAGGGAACTCGTTTTCTTGTACCAACCGTATCTTCCTGCACCTAACTATTATTACCTCAATACATGATTATTTTGATCTTTAGATTACAGGGGAAAATAACCTTTAATACAACTTAATAAAAAAAAAAA
The DNA here is from genome assembly GCA_963969495.1 of Ceratothoa steindachneri. Taxonomy (NCBI): domain Eukaryota; kingdom Metazoa; phylum Arthropoda; class Malacostraca; order Isopoda; family Cymothoidae; genus Ceratothoa; species Ceratothoa steindachneri. Next base: position 75,291,392 of record OZ018335.1, read on the forward strand.
GGCATGGAACAATGAAATGATATAAACTTAGTACATACGGGACAAAATAATTTATACGTAAATTAATAAGAACAAATATATATACATCAAAAAAAAAATTAGACATTGAGCGTTACAAAATTCAGACATATACATTAATTAATTATATTACAAAAGAATCTTAAATTAAGTCGTACAAGACGGTATATACCTACATGGAGATACTAATCCTATGAATACAATTGTTCTACGCTATTCGGTAACGCATTCCTACTGAGTGCGTCAGCGTCCTGGTTATCGGAACCTTTGATATAATTTATTTTAAATTTATACTCTTGCAAGAGTAAACTCCAGCGCATGATGCGGCCGTTTGAGTGTCTCAAATTCCTAATATAGGCTAACGGACGGTGGTCGGTTCCTATTTGAAAATCTTTACATGTCAAGTACAGCTTGAATTTGTCTATGACCCAGATAATTGATAGAGCTATCTTTTCTTTAGTGGCATATCTCTTTCCGCGTGGTAATAATTGACGACTAGCATATGCAACTGGATGACTCGTTCTGTCATCCACGTATTGAAGGAGTACACCTCCAATGCCCTCGTTGATCACGTCGGTCTTAACCCCAAAGGATTTTTCCGGGTTGGGCAACTTTAAAATGGGGGCAGAAATGAACTTACTTTTGAGCTGATTAAAATGGGAAACAGCGACATCATTCCAACGTAAACGATCGGAGAAATTCTTTTCCTGAAGGGGGCATAGGGGGGCCGAAATTGCAGCGAAATTCGGAACAAATCGCTGATAGGGAGAAGCTGATCCTAGGATCGATCTTAATGGCTTCTTTGTAATCGGGAGGGGCATGTCGGCGATTGCCTTAATCTTGTTCTCGTGGGGACCTAACTGGCTTGGTCCTATTTTGAAACCCGAATATTTGATGGGTTCGTGAGCAAAATGGCATTTGCGGGGGCCAATGTTGAGGCCATTTTCGCGCAGTCGCTCGAAAAGAGCTAATAGGGTGGATAAATGGTGATTCCATTTAATTAGTTCTTGGAGCTGACTCTTCTGACGTGGTGTCAGCTGCGCGTCACTATCCAGGTCAGAGGGTTCCAAAGACTCGCCTGGTAGAAAAGGAGGAGGGTAATCGGCATCAGGTTGGATGCACACTGTCTGGATTACATTAAGGGACTCCGCGGGGCAATCCTCTTCAAGCGCCGATGCTTCGTCCAGTTCTACGAAGGTATCTCCATGGGCGCGTTGGGGGTTCTTTTTTTCTTGGGGTCCAGGGAAAGTCTCCGTGTCCTTGTCTGGGGCCTTATCACCTAAGGGTTTTAGTGATTCACACTCCTCTTTTGCCGTCCTAAAGTCCTGGTTAGGGGTCTCCGAGAAATCGGACGGTATCGGGGTTCTGATGGGGACGGGCTCCTGGGCTTCTTTCTTATCTCGGCCTTGAGGAAGGGCGGCCTGAAACACAGGGTCGAAACTTACTTGGGGGCTCTGTCCTATAAGTACGGAACAGAATTTTATGGGTGCTACAATGACTTCAGCCCAGCCATTATAATATTGACACTGCAGGTAACATCTAGCGACGGGGAATCGGTTCGCCCGCCCAAGTTAGTCATGTACCACCGCAAATTTTTCGTGGTTAGAGGCCACTGGGAGGAGTTCGTCGGACACGATGAAGCACGTACATCCTGTGTCCCTGACGAGAGTCAATACTCGACAGCTGTCCACGCTGCCCTCCTCATATTTCAAAGTTCCCGATGAACTTTTACCAAAAACAAAATTTACCTGGTGGCCTGACGGAGGGGGAGAAGTTTCTGCTTGGGTCTGCACCACCGGGGGAGCCGGGGTTGCATTAATCTGGTGAACTTGGTGGGCTGGTCCGCTTTTAAGCCTAGAATTTTGGGGGCAATTCCAGCTCATGTGGTTTTCTACACCACAGGTGAAGCATATGGTTGGTCGCTTCGGGAAGAGAGATGGAGGAGAAGTCTTAACGGGAGGTTTGGAGTCCCGTTGTTGGTTTTGGGGAAAGAAGTTTTGGGGTTTTACGGGGCTCGGAAACTTTGTCAGCTTTCCTGGGAAGGAGCGCGAGTCCGTCCTTCTTTCTTCTCGTTGGATTTCTTTTTCTCGTTCTTCTCGTTGTATTTTTCCTTCTCGTTCTTCTCGTTGGATTACTCTTTCCCGTTCCTCTCTTTCTCTTTCTTTTTCTACCTTTTTTCTTTGAACCTCTGCTTTAATCCGAGCTAATTCAATCTGAAGCTCAGCTTGTCTTATCCGTTCCTCTCTTTCTCTTTCTTCTCGTTGTATTTCTCTTCTTTGCTCCTCTTGAATGTACTTAATTAGTTCTTTTCCGGAAAGTCCACAGGACTCTCCTTGCGCTTCAAAGATTTCGAACGGAGTCATCTTTGCACTTGGGCGCACTAGTCAACCAACTAAAATTCCTTGCAACAAGAATTATGCCTCTATAGAATTAGCCTACCTAAATATGGGCACTGACCTATTCGTACTTGGTTTCTCAATCTAAATAACCACTGACTAAAATCACAAAAAAACACAAACAAATTATTATAACCGTTCCTTGAGCTACTCCAGCTTCTTAAGTTTCAAAAAAAAAAGGGATAGCAATCGTTAAAACAAAAGGGAACTACTATATTCTATTATTATAACGAATAACCCTATGCTTTACTCGACTGAGACCAGTGTTTGCAAAGATATAGCGTTAAACCTTACACACCTGATACCAAATTTAATAGTATATATATATATATATATATATGTCGTAGAATGACTCCCGACGATATACCATATATCACTATTCGTTGAGGGAACTTCCTTAATTATCTCTAGAGTGCGTTTTTACTGTCTGGCGGCCGATATTATGTATCTTCAAAATGCTTAAGAAGTGGAACTGAGCTCAAGGATAATAATATTGCTATCATTAATAAAATAGAGTTTTATTAATAATAACTATCAGCAAACACAAAAACGGAAAATATTGACAAACAGAATGGAAAGGGTCGTGGAGACTCGGGCTAATCCAAGGATTTAAGGGATCAAAAAAGGTAAAACAAATATGGAGTTAAAGAGATGGGATGGTTCGATAAACCATTTAAAGCACAGGATAGAATTGACAAATAAGGGATCAATACTCAAAAGGTGACGCTTGGCTTACGTAACTTCATTAGGGTGCAGTGGAAGGTACTTGAGGGAATATTCGGTCCGCTGGCGAGTTCCAGCCGAAGGGGGGGGGGGATAAAAGGATCCTGACGTGGCGTCTTGGAAAGGAGAACCGTTACTCGACGAACGGCTTGACGAACAATGGCTGTTCTAGGTTGTTCTCTTCTGAACAAAGGGGGGGATGAGAACCGTCTCTTGTCTACGGGCTCAAGAACAATGGCTGTTCTAATGTTGTTCTCCTTTGAACAACAGGGGGGTGAGAACCGTTTCTTGGCGAAGGGCTCAAAACGAACAATGGCTGTTCTAATGTTGTTCTCCTTGAACAACAGGGGGGGGGGATGAGAACCGTTTCTTGGCGAAGGGCTCAAAACGAACAATGGCTGTTCTAATGCTGTTCTCCTTGAACAACAGGGGGGGTGATGAGAACCGTTTCTTGGCGAAGGGCTCAAAACGAACAATGGCTGTTGTAATGCTGTTCTCCTTGAACAACAGGGGGGGGGGATGAGAACCGTTTCTTGGCGAAGGGCTCAAAACGAACAATGGCTGTTCTAATGCTGTTCTCCTTGAACAACAGGGGGGGGGATGAGGACCGTTTCTTGGCGAAGGGCTCAAAACGAACAATGGCTGTTCTAATGCTGTTCTCCTTGAACAGCAGGGGGGGGGGGATGCCTTGGGGACTTGGCGTCACTAAAGGCTCGAACCTTTGGCACTCAAGGAATATTGTCCTCCTTCTGGACAAGTGATGGTGAATCTCGAGGTCGAGGTCCCTTGGCGCACAAAGGGAGAGAGGGTCGTGGTGATGTTTCGCGACGAAAATCTGGATCTCCAATCTGATCTTAGTGGTAAAGTTTCCATATAAATAGCCAGGACATCTCCTTGGCGTGGGGAAGAATGGGGTGGAAGCTTCGAGGGAACGCACAGCCGAGCCGGGGAACAATGCCTTATCTGCCCATAAGCCTAACTCGATCTGGCGAGGTCGGCGTATGGGGGCGAACGGGGGGGACGATAACCTCCTTGTTTAAACATTGGCGTCCGGTAGCTGTTGATAAGACTCCAAGCCTCGAATCGAAGATGCACGTGGGTAGCCTCATGGTTTTAATTAAAATGTGATAGAAGTTGAAATGAATGCAGCTCTGAACTCGTTCTATCACACACATAAAGTACAGAAAAAGAGAAAAGTAAAGTTAGCGCCGTTTATGAGAATGTCACACGTTAGTAAACGGAGCACAGTTATCTCTGTAGAATTGGTCGAGGCAATCTTAGACAAACATTATAATCAAGGTAGAATCCACAATAAACCGGATAGCTATCATATTAAACAAATAGAAACCAGATTAGGAAGCTGTCTCCATGGCAACATGCTACCGCCCACAGATAATTTTACCCAATAGTCGGAGTGCCGTCCTTATCAATATGTTCGGCAGTAGCCAATCAAAAGTGGAGTTATGTTAATACCGACAAATCAACAGGGTGGTACATAAGTGGGAGGTGTGGCCTTAGTTAGACGAGGAACTTGTAGGACGTGGCTTAAATTGAATGGATAACTGTGTGAAGCCAGAAAGTTTAGAATTAAGATTACTGTTTTATGTAGCAATATATCGCATTATAGATCGTTCAGTCCAATCTCTCGGATTCACGTAATTCATCTTTGTATATAGTCGTGTACATGACGCAGACATTAAGGAGTAATTCTTAAAGGCTCTATTCGTCCGTCTTCCTTTAGACCTTGCCTGCACTTGACCTCGAACTTAATTTATGTCATAACTTAGAACTTAATTTTAGAACTTGTGTAAATTGCAATAAGATCTAGTTTCAATAATAATTCTATTTTTGCTTTGGTGACTTCAATATCCTGACGTTCCTCAATCTTCCTACTTCAAGGCCTTATTAATCGGGAAAACAGCCGTTGCGCATTCTCCTCGTTAATCTCAATTCCTCGCGATTACATAACTCCCGAAATACCGGTGTTCTACCCTGGTGTGGTCTATCCCCATCCTCCAGGCTATTTGACCCCGTCGCTAGAATAAGACCGCCCCTTGGCTTAGGGCACCCCATAGCAATCAACAAATAACTCTCGTGGGAAATAAGGCAGGGCGACGCAAACCAATCGGATTCCTTGCCAAAATATTACGTGATAACTCGGTAATCTATTACCATAACTGGCAACCAGCGTCCCCCTTCCAAGGCTCTTGGGCTGTCCTCACGATTACTTTCAAGGTTTCCCCATAATTACGGACGACCTTCAAGTTTCACTGAACAACCTTTGCCCACCACTAATTTATTAAAAGAGTCGTTATAAGTATGCACTTAAAAGTCTTTGATTCACTTTTATGAATGACCGATAATTCTCATACGAAAAATAAATGAATAACGTTTCGCAAAATGGAAAATTAGCACGTGTCCAGCCATTCAGCCAGCTTTTCAGCCATTTTCAGCCTGTCAGCCAGATGGCTTGAGGGGAGCTGCTCTTCGTGAAATGCGAAATTTCGAAGACAAAAGACCCTAAAATGTTATCAATATTTATCAAAATAAATAACATTGTTTGATTCCATTAACTTTTTTAATTCCACAAACTACTCTGCGTTTGTAATGAGGTCCTCCCTTAAATTCGTTTAGCTCCAAAGAACAGATTTATTTTCACAAGAGCTAAATCCGTGAGGAAGAAAGGCGATACACGCGAAAGGACAATTAATATATTTCTTCTGTCATGCTGCTTTATCTGGTGACGTAGCAACTGAATCAAAAGTATCGTGTATTCATTTACTACACACCGTTTCGTTCTCTAGTTATTTCAGGTCGCGTAATAAATACTATTGCTGGAAATATCTTGGTTCCAGTCACATGTTCTCGTATGACACACGTGACGATACAAGGGATAAAGTTCTTTCTCAGCATCATAGTAACGTTAAGTGTGATTTTATTTTATTTCATTCAGAAGTTTATTAATTAAAAAAATTAAGTTCTTGACAAGTGCTCAATATAAGATGTGGTCTTTGTGATGGTAGAAATGATAAAGATTTCGAAATTGGCTCAAATCTGTCGGGAAGTTTTTTCTAATTAAAACATTCACATATTCATTGTGCGGAAGAGGAATGAGTAATAGGTGTATAGGGAATGTGGATGGATGTGAAAATAGTAGTCACTAATTTTGTTGTATCCGGAGTAGAAAAAGTGAAAGAGTCATGAAGTTATGTTGAAGTTTTTGTAAACATGGAAGTGTAAGTAGGTCAACGAGAATAGTAGAAATAATTTATTTATTATTATTACTTAGAGATATGCTAGAAGCAATGTGTGATGTAAAGGGTTTGGAGGAGCATATAACACCCCATTTCCTTAGTAACTTCTGACTGGTTGGATGTTAAGTGAATGTGGTGATAGGGCAGCCAAACAGTAAAACATAGAGATAAGAAGTGAAATGTCTACGGCAATATGACAGTTGTAAATTGATTGAAAAAGAGTTATCGTGTAAAAATGAATTATGAACATGTGCAGGCGTATTTAAAAGGAATTATACTGGATTTCAGGGGGTGAATGACGCTCTGTTATGGTTGGAGATAAACGAGTAGATACAAAATGGCGATAGGAAGAAGAGAGAAAAGGATTGAACAGAAACAGCACAGGTCTTTAAGATTTTGTGTAGGCAAAGTTCTGGTGAAAGAGATATAAGGCGTATAAGGTAAAACGGAATAGATGTGAGAGGACATCTTAATGTTTGGAAAAAATGAGAAAATTAAAATTGCCGAGCACATGCTATATGTAAGCATTAAAGATTTAGATGGACGCGTATTTATGATTTTTAATCAAATTTATAATAAAAAGAATATTTGTAACATCTGTATGGTGTGAATATCGGTGAGACTGAAGCACTTTGATTAGGTTTGGTTTATCTGACGTGGTAAATGGTTCGTACTTTGGGCGCCCTCCGTCAGCATATACGAGTATATTAAATGAGCAATGAAAAGGCTGATAGGGGTGGATGATCTCAGTAGTGAAGACAAAAGGTAGCTAGGTGAATTTGGACGTCATGTAATATAAATTCAAGTTTCGTGAAGGTAAACAAAACAAAAGAGCTCGGTGATGCGTAGATAGTCTATCAATATTCAGCAAAGCATTTATTTAACTAATTATAGAATTTCAATGAAAAAGTCTTCCAGTGATTCATTTAAATAATTCTTAAAGTATTTCTAAGAAATAAAATCTTTCCGTGTATTAAATACAAATTTTGGTATTTTCGTGTTTCTAAAGTGTTAATATGTATACGTAAATATAAAAAAAAATAATGAACAGAAAATTTAATCTCAATGTATGGAATCTAAATGACATATGAGAGGAAAATAAGAAATTATTGTTGAATTGGCATATAACTGCAAAGAGATCATTTGCAGATATTGAATTAGCGTGAATACATAGGTTTTTCAAACTAAATATATAACAAATCATACAAGTATAATGAAGAAAGTAAAATAAGTTTAAATGGACTTATACGAAGTAATTTAAAAATTCAATTGAGAGTTCTTAGATGAAACATAAATTTAAATAAGAACAAGTCAAAAGCTACTGGCCAAAGAATCCTTCTTCTCAATAAGTGTGGACACTTTGTTGTCTTTAGTTAAGTCAAAATTCTGATGCAAACAACAAAAACATTCATTGAAACATCATGAATGGCTTTCTAAAGGTTCTTTGTTGTTAGGTTGCCTACCATCTACGTAAACCTCTGTATTTAGGATCTTCCACAAGATTTTTATTGGATTTAGGTTGCAACTGTTGAACGACCAGTCGATAAAAGTCTCCTACAAATCCTTTTGACTCTAACAAATTTTTAGAGAACTTGTAGGCATGACAAGGACCATTATCGGGCATGGATAAAAGTGATTTCCTTATCCTCACTGGCTTTCTCTTGAATCGTGGTAGGAAATTTTCTACAGGAACTTGGAGTGCGCATTCGAATCCATTTTGACTCCATTATCTTCAATGAAAGGTCCTACTAGCTTGTATCTTACAAACCTCTCTCCTATAATTGCAGCCCAAACCTTAATCCTCTTCCTTGTTGTTTCCTGGTGATCTGCTTAACCAGCCTCTTTCTTAAGCATCCCATCCCGCCCATCCAAAGTGACTGTTGATTCGTCAGTGAAGATAACTTTGCTAAAGTCAGTTCTCATTCCTAACAGTATAAAATTTCATGAGAGCCTTACACCTTGTTTTTCTATAAAGAGAAGGAGCCTCCACAGCTTAAAAAATGGCTTTGTTGCTAGTATGAGTGAAAGATCTCTAGGGGTAAGAACTCAAAATCCTTTTTCCTTTTCCATTTTGGCTAAATCCTATTCTCTACAACTTTCTTCACACTGCAATGATACGCTTCAAATCTTTTGAAATTTACAGTGAAAACTTTCCTTTACCTAATTCTTAATGATATAATTTTTTCTTGTTTAGAAAATTTCTTTTTCCTCGCCATTTTAACTGAAAATTCTCTTTCCAAAAGATGTGTGGACGGTCGCTGTAATCTAAATTTAAAAAATTGACTATAAACTATGTAAGGCCATTGATAAATAGTGATATATAAACTAAATTGTGCTTAAAACACTCTTAAACGTATCTAAAATCAAAACAATCATAAACGTTCTTTGGAAAATGATTTGACGCTTGGGGTATTTCTTGTAATTTCTAGACATTCACTATGGTGTCTGATTTATGATTTCTTAATTCTCTCTACCGTCTATGTTCTATTTTTGTTCATCCAATAACATTGATACAAACTACACGCATTTATAAATGTGTAGTGAGGTGATGGTCGCAATGAGATTTTTTTTTAATGTTCTGTATTTGTACAGCTGATACGAGTAGATGAAACGCGAAGTATCGAAACTGGTCGTCTACACAAAGAAAACAAAACCTTCTCTCATTTTTTCTTTCAGCCATTTAATCATCGTGTTAAATATTTTAATTTTCAGATAAATCTGTTTTAACAGTACTATTCTTTTTACATCATTTAATTACAAGCTTTAAATAACTCAATACCTGTAATAAAAACGCAATTTGGAACAGAAGTTTAAATAAACGTCTCTGCTGTAGGTCTTTAGCTATTTATTTGAATAGTTTTATGATAAAATAAATGTTACATATTCATTTCAACGGCAATACAAAAGTATAATCGAAAAAGTAACAGATCCTGAAAGAATTTTTTTCAGCCAAAAAATATATTAAAAATAAAACAATGTTTACACAAAGGAAAAAATATTGTTACATGCCATTTTCAAGCCATTACAGCTCTCAAACGTTTGTCATAGTGTTATATTAAATCGCAGCATATTATGCTAAATGTTTGTTCCATTTTGTATAGTTATGTTAAAATCTTTCATATTCGTTGGGTTGCTTTGGTGGACGCACTATTTTAATTCGATTCCAAAACGTTATTTTCAATTGAGATTTTAGCTATGTGATCACCATTAAAAAATACATTAATTTTGGAATCTTCAAACCATTTCTTTTAAACATACGCTGTATATTTTAGATCGTTGCCATGTTGAAAGTAACAAGGCCTTCTGACCAAAGTCGCGTGCTCTCGCTATCATTATATCATTCAAAAGAAAATATAAAACAACATAAAAGTTTCAAACTTCGTTAGAATCGGCCAAATTGATATGATATTATTGCAAAATAATTCCCAGGATAACCTTGGTAGGACTATGAAAATTAAATAATTATAAAGAGAATGTAATCAAAAGAAGCAAAACAGAGACCGACGGATGGACGGACTGACCGACCGATATAGTGAGATATAGAGTCGCACGCGACTAGAAATACCTACAAAACTTCAGTTTTTTCGCGGAGGGTCGAAAGATTTCTTTCTCAGATACCCTCAGAATATTTTTTTCTCATTTCTATATTGATTTTAAAAAGTGTTCACGTAAAATTAGCAGCAAAGGAACCCCTATAACATTATTGTTCTTTCTCTGTGCTTTACGATTACTCTGGTGTTATTTGGAAGAAGTGCTTCACTATCTTTCTGCTAAACTTGCATTCTGTAATTATAGCCAAATAGTTATGTTTTCAGCACGTCACTCCATATTACTTTTGTCTAAAATGGACTCGTTCTAGCCCGGTATGGTTAGAGGATATTGTGTCTTAAGGCGTTGGTCTCTTACCGTCGAGACACTAGTTCGATCTCTGTGAGTGCTGGCACAATATTCTCATCTGTATCACGAGCTGGCGCCCCATTGGCGAATACACTCAACTTACACCCTCGGGGCTAAGTAGCTCCACATGCACATACCATTTAAAACACCGCACCAAGAACCACATTCGCTTTTGGTCTTCACAGAACCCCATTCCCAATTTCTCCTCTGTTACGGAATCCTGCCGATAAAGTACTTTTCCACATTCTTCTGTCCAGGAATCACGGATGGGTCAATTGATCGCTGGTTGGTGTCAAAACAAAATACCAACCAACCTCCTCCCCAAAGATGCCCTGCCGATGGTGCATTTGGGATTTCTCGTGATTTTCTTTCTGATCTTTATGTACATTTCATTATCCGGTACAGTGGCGGCAACAAAAAAAGTGACATGTGACAATTCGGGGAAAATAAAACAGAAAAATGTAACTTACATATTTTATTATGAATATTTCATGAAAGTTATTACTTGGTCATGTTGCCCTTGCACTTGATGACCATCCTGAGTCGATTGGGCATTGATTCAGTGAGGTTTGCGAAGTAGGTGGGGTCGATCGTAACCCAGATCTGCTTCAGTGATTCTATCAGGTCCTTGATGCTGCTGGGTGCTGTCTCTTGAACTTTGGATTTCATCAGATTCCAAGCATTCTCAATAGGATTTAGGTCCAGGAAATTACCAGGCCACTCCAAAACACTAATATTATTATCATTGAAGAACCTTTTTACTAACTGGGACCTGTGAGCAGGGGCACCATCATACATGAAAAATTCACACTGATGAATTTCCCAAAATGGCAGCATGTGCTGCCTCAAAACTTCAAGATAGTTAGTCCCCCTCATGGCTACATTCTTGGCAAGGAAGTACAGACCTCCTCTGCCCTTTTTTCCACTAAAGGCACCCCACACCATCACACTATCAGGGTGCTTCACAGTTTTCACGGTATATTTCGGGTCATCCCGAGACACAGTGCTGGGACGACGCACGATCTTTGACTCTCCTCTGACCAGCCTAAAGGTGCTCTCATCACTGAACATGACCTTCTTCCAATGGGCAGCTGTCCAATGTTTATAGGTCTTGCAAAAATTGAGCCTTTCCATCTTCATAGCCTTGGTAAGAAGTGGCTTCTTGGCAGCGCGGCGAGACGGTAGGCCTAAGTCCTTCTGTAAGCGATGACTGATGGTCCTGAGGGCAACGTTCTGGAGGAGGTCTGGGTGTTTTTTCTTGATTGAAGCGGAGGTTACAGAAGGGTCTGACATCACTTTACGCCTTAGGATATTATCAGTCCTTGGAGATGTCTTCCTAGCTGCACCAATGCCCTCCTTCCTCTTTGGTATGGTACCTGGTGGCAATAACTCAGCTGCACGTTTTAGGCGATGAATCGTATTTTTGAGGTTACTAAATCTGCTGCTACATCAATAAAAGACTTTTCCTGCTCTAATAGGGTCAAGGCACGGCTTTTCTCTGTCATAGAAAGCTTTTTCCACCCCATTGTATCCACTTGCACAGAAGTTATAGCACGTCAAATGTAGGCACGAATGCAGATAATCAGCACGCTGGAGTGCCATATACTAAAACCTCGTTGTACGAGCTCAAACGAGACACTGAGTTCCAATAGAGCGCAGTTCTGTTGTCTTAGCCCAGGAGAGTCGTCCACTTGCGGCATAAGCTCCGCACATTTTCATTGAATTGTTGGCAAGTAAAATAGTGAAAGCGATTTTGTGTATCGATTTCTGTTGCCAATATTCAATGTCACTTTTTTTGTTGCCGCCACTGTAGGATGAATCTTGCTCACGGTGCAGTGATGGATGACGCAACTTACAATTGCTACAAAAATCTCTTCACTGTTGTCTTTGACACATTAGTTCCAGCTACAACCAATGCGTGGTATATTTTCTTCTTAGTGGTCTTGACTTCGAATTTAATCTCGGGATTAGGATTGGGTCTTTGGGCTTCTTTCTACTTCTTGGAAGAATTTAACCATTGTTGTCTCCCTACGTTTGTGTATGTATGGTTCACTGTACTGCCACCTTCTTGTAACTTATTCTTGTTCTTTTCCTTTTGTCCATTCTGGGGAAATGGTGGGAAAAGGCAGGCTAAAAAGGGGCCAAGTCATCCTCGAATTCAATGCCGGAATTAAATCTGAAAAAATCGGGACTATGACAGATCCTGTTAAAATATCCTGAAATGATTTATTGGACATAGACTTTAATTTACAATATACACTTTTGGAAAGTAAACGAGTGTATGCATATTTCTTTAGCTATATGCATCCATATGATAATAGTAATAAATATATGTATATATATATATATATATATATATATATATATATATATATATATATATATATATATATATATATATATATATATATATATATATATATATATATATATATATATATATATATATATATATATATATATACATTATAGTATGGTGTATTAAAAGCAACCGCTAGTTTCGAATTGATAATCCTTTTTTCAATCTTCTCGATTTGTCTTATATTCGCCTTTTCTTCATTGTTTAAGCGTATCAAAGTTCATCGGAAACTGATGTTTGTTATTCTGCCAAAGGTAGAGGGTAAATTAATGTAATTTACCACTTTCTTTAAATTAACTGACGCGTTTCGATACATCGAGTACCATCTTCAGAGTTACAATGGGGCATTATTACAAAGTATTCAGTTTATATATGTTACAAAATGTATTAACAAAATTACGAACGAAGCTATATACGTATAGGCAGGTTGGATCCAGGTGATAAAAGGTGGGAGAAGTAGGTAGCCAGAGACGAGGGGGGGGCGGGAATTAAGCTGCTTGCCAGAGGGGATTAGTGGCTAGGGGCAGCACTGAGTACACCTGTCCCTCTGTTTGCTTTTCTTGCGCTGGGCAGGACTTCATTGGAGTTAGACTGAATGTTTAAATTCGGTTGCTTCTCATGGATATTGTGGGGGAAATTCCACGTGGAATTCCTTTTCCAGCACGGAAGTTCCATGTGCTGGAGAAGATTCTGTTAGGCTTAAATTGGTAAGCCTACCCCCCCGCCTTCCACAAGCGGTAGCCTCGAACCGCGTCCACCACAATTCACCTTTACATTGGCTAGAATAGCCTCGGCAAGAATATTCGAGGCCATTCGAGAGTTGAGCTGTTTCCCCACTAAACCCCTTCCCGCGGAAAGAGCCTCAGACAATATATTGCTCGTTTCCCATGAAAGCAACACAGAGTTAAGAAGTCTCGCCCGGACCCCAAGAAAATTCCCCTAGTAACAAGTTAGCTGCTAACAACAAAGCGAAGTGACAACTGAACTATTTTTGTGTATTGGAATTAGCCCCAGCCAGTGAGGTAATTCCATTTAACGATCGCTACCGAGTGATTTTTGCGACTTCTATCATCAACTCCTGTCGAAGCCCTCCTCGTTCGCCCTTTGTTTTCGGGCGGCTAAAATACTCTCCCCTGGACCGAACGTTACATCCCCCTCCTTTTTAGGAGAACCGTCATCACTTTAACATCTCGCTCCGAAGCTTCGAGCGGCCTCGCTTCACGTGCAGAAGACATCCGTGAAGCATTACCCTGGAGTCTTACCCGGAATCTTCTGTAAGCCAACCCCTCTCCCCCTCCAGTAACCCATTTGCGTTGATTCCCCCCATTTGAATAGTCTTCTCCCGTAACATCTTAAGTTTTAACTTCATAGTCTGATTCATAGCTACAATTACCCCCTCCCCCCTCTCAAGTTTTAACTTCATATTCTGATTCATAACTACAATTACCCCCCCCCCCCCCATCATTTCTCTCATTATTTTTATGTAAATAAAATTATATTTTTGTTCATGCCTCTTTAAATAACCTTGAGCTTTGCTATTGCCCATAATATACCTGACCTCGTTGCACTCTTATCTAGTTGTTTCGCCTGTCGAAACTCGTGGCGTTCCGTCCCTTTTGTCGGTTAGCCTTGAAGGTATCGGTCCCTCTCCCCATAGATATAATATGGTATTGATATAATGAAATGTCATACCACGACATATATATAGCTTCAAGGAAGAGCAGTTGGCGCCTGTTGCTGTTTTCTTCTATTATTTTTCGGTTGAGGCAGCATGAGCTGGAAATGAGCCGAAATCAAATGGATCTCAGTCCATCGGTTCCCGGGCTGAAATTCCCCAAACTCCTTCAGTCCACCTTCTCGCTTTTAATGATGGAGAGGACTTTGGGTCTTTTTTGACCCATTTTGAGAGAATCTTTCAGATCAATAGATGGGATCTCGAAAATTAAGGCGTCGCTCGCTTATTTCCCCTCCTAAATGCCAAGTTAAGGGATATCTTCGTATCCCTTCCCCCGGAAGCAAATTTGGACTATTCCACGTTAAAGTCCGAATTGTTAGCCGCTGTTCATATGAATAGCTAATTCTACCGCTCCCGATTCCGCCAGGAAAGGATCCGCCCTGGCTAAACATTTTGGCAACACGGGTACATCCTCCAAAGCAACCTTCAGTGTTGGCTGGATGCGTGCAAGATTCCCCAGGTCTACGAGTCCCTTCTGAACTTCTTCATTAGGGATCAGCTTTTAGCTGCCGTAGCTCCCGAAATTCGCGCCTTAATTAAGGATAAGCGTTGCGCCACTTTTAAGGAGTGCTTGGAAGAGGCCGATGTCTACGCGGGTAGTCACGATTTATACCCTAAAAAAGTTAAAAAGGCTCCCAAATCACCCCCCCAAACTAAATTTTATGGCCCTAAGCCCCTTCCTAAATTGGTCCCAAGATTTACCAAAGTTCCTAGTCCCTCAAAGCCAAGAAACTTTCATCCATCTGAACGCCGAGACGTTAAGCCCCTAGTTTATTCTCCCCCGGTTGTGCCGTACCAAAAGAACCCGATTGTCTGCTACACCTGCGGAATTCCCGGCCATTACCGCACGAACTGTCCTCAGAACTCCCGATTCGCAAGTGCACCAAATCTGGGCTGCCCCTGATCCTCCTCCGTCGCCTCAGGAGACTCCCGATCCTCCCTCGCCCGCCAAAGACCTGGTCCATCAGGTAAACTTTCTCTTTAATGAGAACAACCCTAGTGGATTGAAGATCGATAACGGGGCTGTGAACGGTCGCCGAGTATCTACCCTCGTCCGTGACACCGGGTGCACCTGTATTATAGTGTCTGAGGACCTACTCCCCCCTGTTGGCCCCGACCACAAGAAATTTGCGGTGTTTAACGACTACCTTGGCCGAGCCAGTCGTTTCCCAGTAATTCGTTTCCACATCGAGTGTGACTATATATCCGGTTGGGCTGAAGTGGTAGCGGCCCCAATCCAGTTCTGCTCCGTTTTGTTCGGTCAGAACCCCGTAATTCACGACCATCCCGTGGCCCAGCCCGTGATTACCCGTACACAGGCAGCCCTGGAATCCCAAGCACCCGTTCCCCTGGAAATCCATATCTGCCCGGAGTTCCAAGCCCTCCAGAGCGACAAGTTTGCCGCGCCCAGAAGGAGTGCGCAACTCTCCCCCCCTTTGGGAGAAAACTAAAACCCTCGAGCGTGAGTCCATCCGAGGTAACAGACGAGTGTCGTATCTCGTAAAGAAGGGCTTATTGAGAGGTATAAGACCTACTTTGACCTTAAGTCACGAGAACAAAAATTCAAGCCTGGCGCGGAGGTGCTGGTGCTACTTCCCACGGGAAGCAACAAAATCCTTAGCCAGTGAAAGGGAACCTACCCCGTCCTCGAGGCTAGAGGACCCGTGGATTACCTTATCCATACTCCAGCGGGAGCGAAGGTTTTCCACGTGAATTGTATATATATATATATATATATATATATATATATATATATATATATATATATATATATATATATATATATATATATATATATATATATATATATATATATATATATATATATATATATATATATATATATATATATATATATATATATATATATATATATATATATTATCTCATTAATGTTCATAATTATGATTTTTTTTTTGGTCCACTAAATTGTTTAGTCTTTAGTCCCATATTTATGCCTCCATTTAATTGTGTGGTTTTTTTTTTGGTTTTTTTTTTGGGGGGGGGCGGGTCCACTGAAATGTCACTAATGTTCTCCTGTGTTTTTTTAAATTGTACTAGTTAAATTCTCTAGAATTGACCTGTTTAAGGCTTATGTCCGTAAATTCCCCGCTGAGCTCAGATTCACGTTTTTTTTTTGTGTGTGTACACCTGTCGTAGCAGGTCAGAATTTCCCTAGATCCTTAATAATTCTAGTTTGACGGGTGGGATGATCCTTTCCTACGCAACTGACGCAACTGCTCTGTAAAGCATCATCTTTCGGTTGGGAGATATGTGAGGGAAATTCCACGTGAAATTTCTTTTTCAGCACGGAAGTTCCATGTGCTGGAAAAGATTCTGTTAGGCTTAAATTGGTAAGCCTACCCCCCTCCCCCTCCTTCCACAAGCGGTAGCCTCGAACTGCGTCCACCACGATTAACCTTTACAATGGCTAGAATAGCCTCGGCAAGAATATTCGAGGCCATTCGAGAGTTGAGCTGTTTCCCCACTAAACCCCTTCCCGCGGAGAGAGCCTCAGACATATATATTGCTCGTTTCCCATAAAAGCAACACAGAGTTGAGATGTCTCGCCCGGACCCCAAGAAAATTCCCCTAGTTCCAAGTCAGGTGATAACAACAAAGCAAAGTGACAGCTGAACTATTTTTGTGTATTGGAATTAGCCCCAGCCAGTGAGGTAATTCCATTTAACGATCGCTACCGAGTGATTTTTTCAACTTCTTTCCTCAACTCCTGTCGAAGCCCTCCTCGTTCGCCCCTCGTTTTCGGGTGGCCAAAATACTCACCCCTGGACCGGGTGTTACCGCCCCCCCCTTTTTTTGGAGAACCGTCATCACTTTAACATCCCACTCAGAAGCTTCGAGCGGCCTCGCTTCACGTGCAGAAGACATCCGTGAAGCCTTACCCTGACATCTCACCCGGAATCTTCTGTAAGCCAACCTCTCTTTCCCTCCAGTAACCCATTTGCGTTAATTCCCACCATTTGAATAGTCTCCTCCCGCAACACCTTAAGTTTTAACTTCATAGTCTGATTCATACCTACAATTACCCCCCACCCCCATCGTTCATCTGATGTAATTTTTGCCCATCATTTTCTCATTATTTTTATCCAAATAAAATTATATTTTTGTACATGCCTCTTTAAATAACCTTGAGCTTTGCCATTGCCCATAATATACCTGACCTCGTTGCACTCTTATCTAGTTGTTTCGCCCGTCGAAACTCGTGGCGTTCCGTCCCTTTTGTCGGTTCGCCTTGAAGTTATCGGTCCCTTCCCCCATAGATTTAATATGGTATTGATATAATTTAATGTCATACCACGACATATATATAGCTTCAAGGAAGAGCAGTTGGCGCCTGTTGGTGTTTTCTTCTATCATTTTTCGGTTGAGGCATGTTCCATGTATTTCCTATGTTGTTTAGGTGCACCGTTGTTCAGATGGTATGACATTCTTCTTGAGAGAGTGGTTTCACACATGCCGATATTCGAGTTAGGTAGGAGCTCACAGTCTCCTAGTTTGCATGTCTACTCGTATAACAGATGTGTCCTTTGTTTCCGTTTTAGCGGGATTTGGGGTTATTTTTCATTAAGAGGGTTGAAGTGTGTCTATTTTGATAGTAGATGATTAGTGCGATCTTTTTTTAGGCATTTATGGGTTTTATTCCTCGGTCTATAATGTCCATGATGGTTTTTCTATCTGCTTACTGTTCTGTACTCATTCAATTCTTGTAAAACAGTTTTATAATATCCTTATTCCTGTGCTTCTGGGGTTCCGGGAGGTACCATCTGTCCATTTTAATTCTTATGGCTGTTTGTATTTCTTTATTGGAGAATCAGTTATTTACGAGTACCTGAGTAGCTCTCTCGAGTTCGTTGTGTGGCCTTTCATGGGGTGAGGTGGGTAAAAGCACGCTTGATGTACGACGATATCACGCTTGTTCGGTAGCGCTTAGGACATTCGCTGTCCCCATTCATGCAAAATCCCGGGTCGGTGTGTTTAACATAAACTTCATTTGTTATTGTTTCATTGATATTGGTATTGGGGATATCTAAGAAGGATAATTGGTTGTTCTAGCTTTCTTCGATGGTGTAGTTGAGGGAAGAACATTCTTTAAAGGCTTTTTCCAGATTATGTATTTCTTCTTGTGTTTGTACGTTGATGTAGATGTCAGTAAATATGGGGCTTAGGTACTATTGAGAAGCCCCGTTTTTCAACCACTCCCATATAGGAGTTACCAAAGAGAACTCCCAAGGAAGAACCCATGACGACTCCATCGAATTGGCGTACATGCTTCCATTGGGGTCAGAGAAGGGAGCTTCAGAGGTGCAAATTTATAGGATTCTCTTCATGTCGTCCCTTAGTATTTCTATTGAGGAGGGGGGGGCATTTTGGTCATATACGTGTTCTAGTATTATGCCTGTTGTTTCGTCGACTGGTACATTGGTGAATAGTGATTCTATATCCATGGAAGCTATTATTTTCTTAGGGTTAGTGGCTCGAATGATATCGATGAAATCAGCCGAGGATTTGAGGCTGTATTTGTTGTGTACGTTTGGAGTTATATTTTTTTTAGGAATTTTCCGAATTCATACGTGGGTGAAGGGACTTGACTAATTATGGGCCCGGTGGGTGTCCAGAAAAGCAATCGAATTTAAACATGCAGTCTAACTCCAATAAATTCCTGCCCAGCGCAAGAAAAGCAAACAGAGGGACAGGTGTACTCAGTGCTGCCCCTAGCCACTAATCCCCTCTGGCAAGCAGCTTAATTCCCCCCCCCCTCGTCTCTGGCTACCTACTTCTCCCACCTTTTATCACCTGGATCCAACCTGCCTATACGTGTATAGCTTCGTTCGTAATTTTGTTAATACATTTTGTAACATATATAAACTGAATACTTTGTAATAATGCCCCATTGTAACTCTGAAGATGGTACTCGATGTATCGAAACGCGTCAGTTAATTTAAAGAAAGTGGTAAATTACATTAATTTGCCCTCTACCTTTGGCAGAATAACAAACATCAGTTTCCGATGAACTTTGATACGCTTAAACAATGAAGAAAAGGCGAATATAAGACAAATCGAGAAGATTGAAAAAAGAATTATCAATTCGAAACTAGCGGTTGCTTTCAATACAACCATGCTATAATGTATATATATATATATATATATATATATATATATATATACTAGTTGAATAATCATTATGGATTTTTCTAAAATTTCTCTTTTTTCTACAAAAAGTCAGTGAAACCAATTTCATTGATTGCAAATGGATTTATTTTATGCACCGACACCGAGAAACTATTTAACATTTATTTTCAAGAGCCTTAGGTTACTTTTTAAGTATAATTTGTAACACTGAAGGAACAACACTGCATTGGACCATTTCAATGAGGTCACAGCCAGTCTGAGTCAGTTGGTATCTTGGCTTTGGAGTGTAAATAGAATGTTTTCTGTTATTTAATGACTGTCATCTTTTCATTGGTGTGTTTATATTAACCTGTGATTGTTAACAATAGTGTTTTTGTGTGTTTCAGATAGTTTATTAGTAATAAATGAATTAAACCAAAATGTGAAAACAGTGATTTGAGTCGTCAAAAAAATTGGACAATTAAATATTTTACTGAAAGAAACTAAATTAAAACATAAATAAATAGCAAAAAAACTAGAAGCCATTAAGAAAAAAAATCATAACAGTCAAGATTTTAAAATCAGAAGAACATTTCTATTAAGCTGGCAGCAGAGGCTATTAACCTTGCACGAAGAATACTGAATGACAGGCCTTTGGAAGCTGGATTAAAATCACATTGCCCGAGAAAGAAGCCTTGTTTCAGGGAAACCATGATGAAGGCTCACTATTCCTGGGCTAAGAATTAACTTGAGTAGACTTCAGAACAATGGAGAAAGGTAAAAATGACACATCTAGCTAACCAGTTACCTATAATTCATAAAAAAACTTTAATACCTACTAACTTTCAAAGTGCCGAATTTTTGTAATGGCTCCAATCTTTTAAAACCATAAAGTTTATTTGATGATTCATTACTTCAATGTCTTTTCCAATACTTCTATGGCTGTTCAACTCCTTATGTTCTATTTTCTCCTATTGAAGGTAGTTTTATCTGACGAATCAACCATTGCAGTGTTAGGTGACCGCGTGCAGAGTGTAAGAAGGCGGCCTGAAAAAGAACTTATGGCTGGAATGTCTGAGGAAAACAGTAAAATTTCCAATGAATATTATGGTTGGTGTGGGGAGCCATTTAGGTGAATGGAACAAGTCGTTTGGACATTGTTGAGAAAACTATGAACCCCCATAAAAGTATATAGAAATTTGTAAAGGTGGCATACTGCCTCAAATAAGGGAATGGTGTGGCCACAGACCTTGGATATGGCAACAAAACCTACCCGATGTCATACAGAAAAATCAGTGAAGGCATCGTGTGCACAAAATGGAGTTCAGCTGCTTCCATGGCCAGGAAATTCTCCGGAATTGGATCCGATTAAGAGTTTATGGTGGTAATTAAAGATGAGACACACTTTTAGCCGATTACGACCAAACAACAACTCATATGTCGTCTCATTAAAGTTTGGTTAAGATCTAAGAAAATCCAGGAAATGTGCAAAAGATTTATCAATGCCATACCAAAACGAGTTAAAGCACTCATCGATGCTAAGGTTGGGCAAACTGCTTACTAATGAATGTAAAAGAGTTAACACTGTGTCATTTGTCAAAGGTAATCTATTTGAAATCAATAAAATTAGTTTTATCTGCATTTTTTTTTAGAAAAATTCAGTTTTTGAAAAATCCATAATAATTCCGCCACTGCCATATATATATATATATATATATATATATATATATATATATATATATATATATATATATATATATAGAAAAATATCCAAGACAAATTGGTGCGGTTAAGGTAATGGCATAATTAGACAACTGCTCTGCTTCAGGTCCAGCAGGTGATCCTATCCTCCTTGAACTGGAAGACAACACTTAGGGATGATGGATGGGTCATCCCTAAGTGTTGTCTTCCAGTTCAAGGAGGATAGGATCACCTGCTGGACCTGAAGCAGAGCAGTTGTCTAATTATGCCATTACCTTAACCGCACCATATATATATATATATATAATTTAGATCAACATGCAAGTATCGGTTTTAACATGCACTACATGTTTTTGAATGTCTAAAGTATTTTTTAAGTCATTTTTTATGAGAAATGCCTACAAACTAGTATGAAAATTAGAAAATACTGCTACTTTTATCTAAACTTCTTTAATATATTACACTTTAATTCATTTAAGATTTTGCTATGGGGAAATTATTTTCGAATACTCATGTATCTATTTAGTAAATTCAGGGCCTAGAACTTAATTATATCTTTTAAATATCTGCACCTTTAAAAAAATGAGCACAATTCGATTCTGTGGGCTTTAAGGTTGCAAAATTCTCCCACACACCATTTTTAACGTGTTTACGAGTCATATAGATATTACCTTTTTTATTATTATGGAAAACTATTAGCGTTTACAAGAAAAAAAATTGTTTGCCTTATAATACTGACTTTAAAGTTTACAATATCAATCTTATTTTACTATCCTCTTGCCTGTTCACAACATAATGTTTCATTTTACCACACTGTCAACATATTTGTTGTTTATATCACCTTTCGCGTACATAGTCTATGGTTGGTTACAAAAATTGAAAAGCGAAGCTTTTGAGAGATTAAATGCCCTTATGTGCGCCGTGTTTTGTCAATTTACTTTACTGTTTAATTTAAAAATGTTATCCCTAAATTTGATTGGCAATAGAAAATGAATGGCAAATATCATACAGAAAACCCAGCTAAGATAACTTAAAAATCCATAAAACAAGGCATTTAACGAATTCCCAAACATAGTAAAGCATATAAATGTTTGATTCATGATATATGATAGACATATACATACCGGGTTATATTACTGAAAAAATTAAATTTAAAACTTTTTTTAAAGTTTTTCTAGTGAAATAGTATACGCGATATTAAAAGGAAGTACAAGATATATAGGCAAATCAAAATGCTTCGGGAAAAATGTAGTTTGAATGTGCATTGGATTAAACAAACTGGAATCTGTCGGTTGTGTACCCAAGTTTTCACGTTCATTCACGTGACAGCGCGTTGTTCAGGTGCGCCTAACAAGTCATTATTTTATCCCTTCAAAATTACAATTTGAGGTGAGAAATAACATAATTTTTTGACCAAACTGGAATAGAAACAAAGAAAAATCTTTGAAGTTTTGAACTAAGTTTATCGAGATTCTTCCCAATCTAAAAAGTTGTTTATTATTGAATAAAGCTTTTTAAAGATGGTAGGGAAGACCATAAAGATAACCTAAGAGAGGGAAGACAGACCTTCCATTATAACAAATCAACAAACTTTGGCTCTAGTGCAGAATTTGATGGAAGAAGATCAGCGAATTATGATCGATGCAATCGCCAATGAACTTGGAATCTCGCATGGCTCAACATTTTCAATTCTGAATCAAAATCTTGGTTTGAGTTAAGCTTTCTGGTCGTTAGGTCCTCAAAACGTTGCCCGAGGATCCCCTGGGCCAAAGAGCTGACCTCTATCGTTGTGGACGAAAATTGAGGCAAATGAGGCTTAGTTTTTCGACCAGATCGTCACCGGAGACGAAAGTCGGTTTTATCAATACAATCTAGGAAGCGAAATTCAAGCAATGATGACGGAAAGGATCAGCGGGGCCGATGAAGTTCAAAAGTGGAAAGGTCAGCTCAGAAGGTTATGGCGACTATTTTCTGGGAGAAATAAGGAGTAATACTGAATAATTTCCTCGAAGGACAGCAAACAGTCACCAGGAACTAGTACAAAAGAGATTTGCGAATGTTAAGGATTGAAACAGCTAGAAAACGACGAGGTAAGTTGCACCAGGAAATCTTGTTCCCTTAAGATAAGGACCCGGTTCATTCACTAATGATGGGTGAGGGAACTTTTAGGTGAATTTCGCTGGGAAGTTCTCCCATACCTTCCTTACACTACCACCCGATCTTGCCCCTTCTGATTTATTGTTGCTATAACTAAAATAAATTAAAAACAAAGAGTCCACGAGGTTGGACGTGGTCTAATGAAGGAGCCACAGTATTCTACATAGAAGGGCGACAGAGGGAAAAACACCGCCTTCAGCATTGACTACATTAAATGAAGGACTTGTAGAAAAATAATATCGTTTTTTTATAAATAAACATTTGATTGAATCGTTACGGGAACTCTTTGACTTCCCCTCCTATAGGATACATTTCGATCGTGAAATGGAACAAAGGTTGGCAAATTTCTCAGGTTGATAGGTGATGGCAGCCCGTTTACAAGAAACAGTTTTGTATATCATCAAAATTTAACAGTAGCGCATAACAATTTAATAGTAGTTTTTCACAGGACACTTGTAATTGCCTAACTCTCATTTTAATGTTACTCCTAAGCTCGATATTTCCCTTCTTTTATGTCTTTTTCTATCCTTTCCATATTTCCCCCGCAGAGCGTTAACTTCGTCGGACTCATCCAGGTCACGTTGTTCTGTCAACCCGTTGTTCGCTCAATCGGATATCCAATGATAGGCGAACAGAAGCTTTCACAACCCCTCTACTTGGGGCAGCATTCTTTCAGAGCAGCGGGGAAAGGGAAACTATTTTGAGTCGTGGGCGAAAATTATCTTTGTAAATGTTGTTTAAATTTATTACAGGGTGCGATATTCTCATGCATTAATATCTCAAAAAAATTAATACGCAAAATTTTTAGTGACTGCCACAATTGGAATGGACATACAAATATTATTTAAATTTCAGTATCGAAAGTTTGTGCATACAAATATATCTCTCAGGGGGTGATGAAAATTGGGCTCACTGGTGAGGGTTTCTCCACCCCTGTTTTAGAGTCACTACACGTTTGGGGCACGGAATTGTGAATCCTTCTATACCTGGATGTGTAGGTTTTCTAATAGGTTGGAAGAGTTGGCATTCCGGCGTCAGTGATGAATGGGAACTCTCCGACGTGTATTCTCAAGCAATAACATCTCCATTGACGTGTTCATCACTTGAGAATACCCGGGGGAGAGATGCGGCCAGAAGGCGTCGTTGAGGTGAGATCGCGGAAGGAGGGAGAATGGGGCCTGAACGAGGAGAAAAGAAGGGGAAAGAAGAAGGCACGGGGGAGGAAGAAAAAAGAGAAAATAATGAGGCAATGTAGGTAGAGTATTTGGAGAATATGAGAGAGAGAGAGAGGAGAGAGAGATAGAGAGAGAAAGAGAAAGGGAGAGAGGGAAGAAAGAGAGCGAGAGAGAGAGTATGGAGAGTGAGAGAAAATGATAAAGAGAGAAAAAAACAGATATAGCTGGATAGAGAGAGAGAGAGAGAGAGAGAGAGAGAGAGAGAGAGAGAGAGAGGAGAGAGAGAGAGAGAGGAGATATTCATTACGGTCCATCTTTGGAGGCCCCTCTTCACTGGGAATAGATTAAGTGTGTATGCTAATGAGAAGAGCATCGGGACATTTCTGCTCCATGGCGACGCGTTTGGAGGTGGCTGAAAAATAAAGAATAAAAACCTTTTAAGGAAAAAAATGACTGTGTGGCGAGATGTTTAGTTGTTTGTTTTGTCTTGACATCCAGCTTGGTTGACTCTTGTCTGAGGTCAACCAAACTGAACGAGTGTCTGTCACAGTTTTATTTAATCAGTCGGAAGAGTGGAGTAGGAATTCAATTATTATATTTAGGCTTGTTTCAAGTTAATGGTGTGATTGTAACCAACTCTGGCTCTTCAAATATCAGGTCATACTGGGTGTACGGTTTAAAACTTCTTTTTATGCATGGATGGCCATTTCGTGGGGGAAAATAATTAATTGTTAGATGTACAAATGGCAGTATTTGCTATAAACGGACAATGAAAGGGATGCGTTGCAACACGATGAAAGAGATAAATATGATGCCAGCGAGAAAGCAAATATATAACTATAGTTTTCATCTTCCCTTCGCTCATCCCTGTGAGGGAAATTATTTTTCAACACTTAGCAGGGGGTGAACAGCAAGAAGATCTTTCCCAATTTTTCCTATGTTGTGAGAGTGGCGATCGCTAACGCTTTACTAATTATTGTGTAATTTGAATGAATTTTTTTTATACTCGAGGCTAATCATATATTGACATAATTTTTTTTCTCTCTTCTTTCCTCCTTTAATCTTGTACGTTTCTCGCCACAGTCTAGTGCTGTAGTTCACTTGAGGGTTTAGACTAGTCTGAAGTTTCGCAAGACTTTTTTCTCCCCTCTTTTACGGCCATATTTCGCTGTCAATGAAAAGCGCTTATATTCGGCAAGGGAGAAAACAGATAACAGTAATTGAATAAAGAAATAAAATACATGCGGAAAACCAACGTGTATAAGGTCAGCTCTCGGAACTTACTCGACTCACCTAAAGGATGGTTACTCTACTACACTTTAAATCATATATTAGGATTACATTCATTAACAATGTAAAATAAAATAACAGTTGCACACACAAGACGGTAAATTTAATTAATTAGCCAATACAATATAATATGAGAGCACTTACTATAATTAAATGCATTACCAAAAGTTAACCAGACATTGACTTCCAAAAGTGTTTGGAGGAAATGGAAGAAAGACGTGACCACCTAAGGCACTGTTGCAGTCAAAAGAGTAGAGGGTAAAAAGAGAACGATACAAAGATGAAAATGAGCGAAAAAAGGGTAATGGAGTAAAAAAATAACAGTGAGAGGTACATTGAGGTTTACTATCATTAAATAATTGCGTAGCGCCCCGGGGTTTTACTTGAGAAAGAAGGCAAAAAATCCAAACAACGGAGAATAAGCGACAAACTCACTGAATCTACTGCTGGAGCTTCCTTCGAATGTGGAGGTATCGAGAAAACGCGAAAATATGATCGTTATCAGAGATTGCAAACCTATTCTCAAAAGGAACTTCGTCAAGAAATTGGAAAAAATTGTTGAAATGTAAAAGATGTTGCATTATTCAAATGTTAATGAAATGTTATTGTTATTAAAATATTGAAGTGTTTGCATTTTATTAAAATGTAATTGAAATGGTAAAATCTTATTCAAATTTTGTTTATGGTTCATTTATATATCAAAATACATTTAGTGTTAAATGCTAAAAATATTATTTGTTTTAAAATTATAATTAAAGTGTTGTTAAATTTTATTAAATATTTTATTAAATAGCTATTAATAGCTCCATTAAAATATTTGTAAAATATAAAACATAATAATTTTGTTAAAATCTTTCTGTTTTTTTGTTATTAAAATCTTAGTATTATTTTGTTCCATACAATTGAATAAAAAAGTTCTTAGAATGTTCTTAAATATTATTAAAGTATTTATTGTGGCAAACCAAGCGAAGGGACAACGGATCTAAGACCTAACGAGGGGAAGTTTGGAATTCACTAGGGGAAGAATTACTTGAGGATGAAGTGATATTTCCCTCGGTGGTGACTGGGCAGTGGCCTTCCTGACTAAAAGGAGCGAGGGGCGGGAATTATTTAGCTTTTAGAGATTGGGTTAATATATTTGTCTTCATCTCTATAAATTCCTGCTTGTGGGTAGGCTAATTGATCTAAAAGTTTATCTTGTTTTATATAAAGAAAATGTTTTCTTTAATATTATTATGGCTTATATCTGCATAAATGTATGCCAAAATTAAAGTGAAACAAGTGATTAACCAGAGTAAGATGAAGATGAATGAGTTTCTGGATAGGAACAGGAAGCTATTCGGAAAAGGAAGTGAGGCGTTTCTGTAATCGCTACAAACCAATAAATAAAATATATAACAACCACCAACTTACGGAATTAATAGATAATTTGTAAAAAAACAAACACTTTTATAACTGAAGGGAATCTGTTATCATTCACAGGTGCTAATGTAATTATATGAAGGAAAATAGGTTTCAAGATCCAAACATATGGATGTGGAGGGAAGGGGGAGTTTTATTTTGAGGACTTTCTTTTCATATGGGACCTACAGTCAATCGTAGGATCTAAACTTCGGATTACTTCAGTATATGGCAGCTGCCTAAGCAAGGTTTATCCAATTTTGGACATTATTCGTCAAATAAAAGCACCTGATATGGTTTAAAATTGCTCATCCTGGGGATTGTAGGGAGGAAGAGATAAAAATAAATCCACTAACATTCTCGGGGTCAATTAAAAAGTTGTTTGCAGGGTGAAAATCTCTCAAAGAAATCATGTAAAGTATGATATATAGACCTTTTCGTCTGTCACTTGAACTAAAAAAATAAATTATTTTCAAAACAGCTCCAGGAGAAGGCCTTAGGTGATGGATTTGCTGAACGTACCCCGTCCGTCATCGAAGGTACTCGTAGATCACGAGGGTACCTGCTGAAACGCCACATGAGGTAAAGTAATGAGGGTGCTTCACTTCCTGAGGAAAGAGAGGAATGTTGGGAAAGACAATAATAATAGCAATATATGAGAACAAGGAGAATAATAAACGTTAAATACAAAATAAAGGACGCCAGGGACAAAAATAATGGTAATATACTCGTATGAGAACAAGGCCAGCCATTAAAAATAAATAGAAAATAAAAGACGGTGAGCACAATAATTATGTCAATTTAGGAGAACAAGAACTAATAAACGTTATATACAGAATGAAAGACGACAACGACAATACTAAAGGGTAATTAGGACACTAAGAACAACCATAAAGAGTCAAGAGAATTTTAATTTTTAAAATTACATTTAAAGCGGAAACCGACGAAGGTATTACACACCCCACAGAATGTTTGTAAGGTCATATCTGAAGAGAAAGTGGTGAAGTTAATTATGTTAAAATGTGTGTGAGAGATATTAAGCCTCAGTTACTGTGTTGGCATTGCAGATTAGAGGCAACGTGAGCCTTCAGATGTCACCTGCTACGTGCTGTCCCATGCTATAACAGACACCCCCTTGAAGCGTACATACTGGGGCCAGTAGGGCGTGTCATTCCTCTGAGTTTCAGATGTAACACGGCTTTTACGCAGAACAATAAATTAAAACAAGATCAATAGTAAAGGAGAATATAGACCAATAAGGACAATAAAAGGCAAGACTAATTAATAATTTAAGGTAGCATGGGTGTCAATAAAGGCATAATTCTACGTTTTTATACCCTGATCTTACATAAGAAAACAAGGTCAAAACAAGTCATTAAAGAACAATATATGACAACAATAAAGAGAAATGTAGGACAGCAAGAGCAACCATAATGGTCTATACGACAGCAATAAAGAATAGGAAGGATTTTAATAAAGGAAATAAAGTCAAGGACAACAATAAACTTTAATGAGAAAACAATAAATAAATATATAGGACAAAAGAACCCTAATATATATATAAAAATCATCGTAAAAGAGGAGAATAAAGGACAATTGAGGACAATAATAGCGATATAAAAGGCACCAATTTTGGACAAACAAAAACGAGTTTAAGAATAAAGGAAAATGACGGAAATGAAGAAGATAATAAATAGAAACATAGGAAAATCATGACAAAAATAAAGGGTAATTAGGGATAATAACCAGAAACCAGAAATTATTATAGAGAACAACAATAAAGGAAATAAGGCAGCGAAGTTAACAAGAAAGGAAATTCCTGCGGGGAATTTCTGCCATCTTTGTTGCGGGGTCAGGATAATCATTTTTGCCATCTTTTTTGCCATGAAGATGTTCTCGTTCATCGGTACATTTATTAGATGTAAAACAACAACAGAATCTTCTGTGCTGGAGATGGGGATTAATTTTGGAACAACGATCAGCATTAGCTTAAAATCTTCCCTCACTTACGCTTGTGTGTGAACTGAATTGGAGCATCGATTTCCAATGGATAGACAACGATTATCGATAGAGTCTC
Organism: Ceratothoa steindachneri; assembly: GCA_963969495.1. Lineage (NCBI taxonomy): Eukaryota > Metazoa > Arthropoda > Malacostraca > Isopoda > Cymothoidae > Ceratothoa > Ceratothoa steindachneri. The sequence goes on from OZ018335.1 coordinate 75,320,705, forward strand.
GACGTACTCAAGAACCTTCTTGGTGGCGTTTCTCGTCCCTCCTAAGCTCACAAATCTGTTGCAATCAGCGTTTCGAATCAGACGCAAAGTTCCATCCACCTGGGGCAAAACAAATGTTATTATTAATTGCCCTGCCCCTCCCTTTTCTTTAGAAGTGCCCCTTGAACTGATCAATAAATCAACATATTCAGCATAATATTGTCCCCCCTGTTGGGTGGAAGGTTAAGGAAGATCAGTCGTACTAGGTTTTGCTAAAGGGAGAGTCACTCGTTACGCTTCAGTGAAGTGTGGATTTGAAACCCGATTGCTGGAAGGCAGAAGAGTTAAGTGACTTGTGTGCGGGAAAGGTGGTAGGAAATTGAGCGCTGCTGTGTTTAGTTATGTGTGTAATGGCGTATGTGGCTATAGCTGCCTGCTCACATGCCTAAGTCTAGACACACCACTTAATTGGCGGCTGCTAAGTGCGAGCAGCGAAATCGTCTGTTTCCGCTCTTTCAGGGTATCAAACTCGGGGCGCTGGATATTCAACGCCTTATCTTTACATAAGGGGTCGGATATTTTATATTACTATATACATTATTAATCTATACACACCACTCCGAAATTATTTTATGTAACGAGGGATCGAACCCTCACAACAAGAGGGACACCTTAATACAAAAATCAATGATTAGCGAGAGCAATAAATAGAAATATTCTTTGCATTAAATTTATGACGAGAAAATAATTGAAATTAACTTTAAATCCCTGAAGGAGAAGGACAAAAAGTAAATTGATTTTGTCCGCCTAAAAAAAAAATCCAATCCACTCAGATTCGAACCTAATCCTCCATCTTTCCCCGAGGATTTCTTGGTCATCAGAGTCGAGTCCTACTACTAGTGACTTTGCCGTGGATTTGAAGCCAATTCTGCACAGTCCCTGCGAGCCAGGGGCGTGCAGACAGTTGGGGAACTGAAGGCATTCAATTGGATAGAGAGCGCCTGGATAATACCGCCTCTACCATGACTTCACCCTTCTTTACTGCTTTCAATTAAGTGGCGGCAAAACCAAAGGGAGGGTGGGGGGCTCCTAAATCACCAGCTCAGTATTTACCGAAAAGAAGCGTCGTCAGACAGAAGCTTTTCGTACAGCTTTCATCTCTTAAGACATTAAAACACTTCCCACATACTGTTGCTTAGTTATTTTTAGCTGTATGTGTACAAGGACGGTGACTCACAGCATGTACTAACGAGGAAAAGTTACGGGTTGATTACAGTTTATTACGTTATCATAAGTTTTTCCTTAACGTTATTTTTTTTGTATAAGTTTAAAAGTGGGCAAACTGTGAAAGCTTTTCTATTTTTATGAGTAAGGCTTTCGTGATGTAGAGGGAGAAATAATCAAACTAATAGAAACCACACGTTATAAAAGAGCTTTTATTACTCTACAGTGGGCCGGGTCCTTTGAGCAATATTACTTTGTAAGAGAACCTAGTGTCATGAACAGAGCAGGTTAGATATAGGAGTTTGATGATATTTCGTTCCATGGTGCCATAAGTAATCTGTGCTTTTAGCTACCTTGCCTATACTATATATCTTCCACACTTTTTAACAGCGCTGTGGAGTCGGAGTCGGTAAAATATTTCCTACTACGACTCCAACTCCAACCTCAATATAAATTTTAATAATTCAATTTCAGAAAGACCAATACCATTAATTATTTTTCATTTTCAGAAATTAGAATATTTATATTTATAATTCTAGAATTTTTAGTTAATTATAATTTTATAAATGAAAAACCATCCTAAAATGGCATAGAGAGCAAAAATTAAATCTGAATGGATGGTTCGTCTTCCTTAAAATGAATGCTGCCACTCACCATAAAGTTAATATTTTGTCATCAATATTAGATTTGTTGATGAAAACAATAAAATCGTTACTCGAACACTGGCAGCAATTATCTTCAGAACCTAGAAGATGTCTTGAAAGTTTGAATTCAACAACGACCACATTCTCTGGATCATAACTGATTATAATTAATGCTTCGAATATGTTAAACACAATAGAAAAGATGAATAAACTTGAAGAAAAAGTCACAAATAAAGAGAAAATTCCTGCCTCAGATTCTGAAGGAGCAGAAATACAACACAATGATTATTTTTTATATAATATTGTTAAAGAACCGTCTAAACTCTTCTTGATTCATCACATACGTTGTAATGTGCATACTTTACAACTAGCAATAATAGATGGTTTTAAAGATTTCCATACAGCAAATATAATAGGTAAGTTGAAACAAGTAGCCATAGCAGCTAGGGCCTCTAAAATTGATTCTATCTTCTAGAGACGAGCAGGAAATAGGGCTATTTTAATCCTAAGTAAGCTACTGGAACAACACATATTTGACCATTGAGCATTTGCTTGAGCTAAAGCTCTTTCTAGATGATATTGATAATTCACTGGCTAACACCAACTTTACATTGATTTGGCTCAATCAGGTCAACTTTTTGATTTATCGCTACATGATGTTTTTTACGTTTTTTACATGTACGGGTATTTTCTATTTATATGATGCAAAATCTTTCTTATTTCTTTAAACAGTGTAATTCTGAAGAGTTTACATACGAAAAACTTTGACTAACTGGTATTTTCTTTTGCAAATGAATAAACCCGATGTATTCAGCTTCAACTGCGACGAATACACAGTTATTCCTAACAAGAATCCAGTTACAAGTTTCATAGAGCGTACTCACCATGCTTATTTTGGTATGAAACTTGGTGACCAGTATAAAGCTTGGGCGCCACTTATGGTATGTAAGACATGCACCGAGTATCTGTATCGTTGGACCAAAGGCAAGTAGAGTTGTCTCTGAACTTTGGTGGTTGCTTCACTTGTGCCACGCTTTTCTAGGATTAACCATGGAGAAGTTGAAAGCTATTATCTTTGACGGTCCTCAACTCTGTCAGCTCATCAGAGATCCCGATTTTGAAAACTTAATGAACAAGGTAGAACTGGGAGCGTGGAAAGCTTTTGTTCTAGCCGTGAAGAACTTTCTTGGCAACAAGAAGGCCAAAAACTACTCAAATCTTCTCATCGATATGATAACTGCTCTCCAAAACCTCGGATGAAACATCAGCATCAAAATGCATTACTTATTTTCGCATATTGATCACTTTTCTGAGAATCTGGAATCATTGAGCGACGAGCAGGTGGAGAGATTCCATCAGGACATGAAAGAGATAAAGACCAAGCATCAATCTCATCAACGCCCAAACAACCACAACCAACAAACTCATAACCCACACTTCCCCAAACATCATAAACCCCTAGTCAATCTAAGAAACGAAACACACACAACAAGCAACTAAAAATACTACAAATAAGCATAAACGGACTGAACAAGAGAACGACAAAATTCGAGCACCTCACAAACAAACATGAAATAGACATAATCACCATCCAAGAAACCAAACAAAAAAAAACAGAAAACCCGCTTAAATTTACCAACTAAACAGCAATCAGAACTGACAGAAAACACAAAGAGGGAGGAGGCCTCATCACATGCATCAAAAACAACATCACCTATACACAGACCCACCTCCCAAACAACATAAACACACAAAAAGCTGAAACCCAAATCACTAAAATCCACCTAAGCAAAACCTCTACATCCCACCCAGAGACAATACGGACCCCAACCACCCAAATGAAGATGCAAACATAACAAACTTCCTCACCCACGCAACCACTCTCACGAACTCTGTAATCACAATAGACATCAACGCACACTCAAAACTTTGGAACTCACCCACAGAAGACCACATAGGATACTCAGCGCCGACATAATCCAAAACTAAAATTACATAAATTTAAACACAAACACGCATACCCCCCCCCCCACCAACAACCCACGTCACCTGTCATCACCACTTCAGCAAACACCCTACACAGACACCTCACCTGGAACACGATACACGCTCTCTCCTCTGACCATCTTGTCATCTTAATCACATTAAATACAAAAACAAACTTCAGGCTACAACAAAACCTTAAAACATACAAAAATATCACAAGGTAAACTGGACAGAATCAACAAAAGAAATTGAACAAGCACTCTCCAATATCCAACTTTCAAAAAGATGCACACAGGGCAAACAAAATACTAACCAACACCATCCTACAAGCAGACAAACACAACATTCCACGTGGTAAAATATACAACCCACAAAAACTACTCCCTGAACCAATCAAAAACCTCATAGCACAACGGAACAACACTAGAAAACAAAACCCATCAGACCCCAACATCATAGAACAAAACAGACAAATAGATCGCGCCATACAAGAACACAAACAAGAACTCTGGAAACCTCACCTAGACCAGCAATATGACTACAAAACAAATACACACACCCCCTGGAAAACTATTGCTGGCCTCACAAACAAAAAACCAACATAGCCACAAAACAACACCGTTACCTTCGGAAACCAAAAAGCCACAACACCCATATAAAAAGCAGAATACTTCAACAAATAATTTACAAACACAACCATATACCAAACGATAAATGAAAGCAGGAAAATAGACAGACATCCAAAAAACCTCCCCAAACCACAATTCACAACCACAACAGAACATATCATCAGAGCCATAAAACAAGCAAGAGACAACAACTCCACCGGCCCTGATGACATATAAACATCAAACACGTACATAAACCTCTTCACCCACACTTACAACCTCGCCACAAACACAAACACCATACCTAAACAATGGAAAGTATAAAAAATAATCCCAATACCCAAACCAAACAAAAACATAAAAAAGGAGACTCCTACAGACCAATAGCATTGCTTTCCCCAATAGCCAAAACACTAGAAAAATTATCCTATCCTACATAAGATCCAACATCCTAAACACATTGCACCAACAGAGGTTCAAACCCATGCACTCAACTACTACAGCATTACAGCATAATGACAAAAGGATTCAACAAGAAAATGCCGTAACATAGAACCATAGCCGTCGCCCTTGACATGTCCAAAGCATTCAACGCAGTAGACCTACATAAACTAATAAACAAGATCTAGAACCTCACCATACCCACCACCCTAATAAGTACATAGGAAACTACATCAAAGGGACGACTCCAATACACCCAAATACAAAACACAAAGTCCAAACACAGACACACAAAATCCGGAGTTCACCAACACTTTTGAACATCTACACCTCAGATATACCAACTTCCCCCACAAACAGTTAAAATTGTCACCTACGCAGACGACATTACAATACTCTCCTCACACAACAAACCAGAGACCACTGCACAACAGATACAACCTTACATCAACAAAATACACACACGGACAATAGAAAACACATTAAAGCTAAACGCCACCAAAACAATGACCACTCTCTTCACACCAGACCCTGCAGAATACAACACAACCCTAAATCTAAACATACAAAACATAACACTATCCACCACAAAAGAACCGAAGATCCTTGGCGTCACTTTCGACCCCAAACTCACATACTCAAAAACACATAAAAAACACAAAATTAAAGGCCATGAAAACACTTCAAGTCATGAAGGCACTCGCAACTACACACTGTTGAAAAAACAAGGAAACGCTCATTAACACATACAAGACAATCACACGACCAGCACTAGAATACGCCAACCCAATCTGATCCCCAATCATTTCTAAACCAAAACCCCCAAAAATACAGAAAATACAAAACCCAGCCCTAAGTATCGCCACAGGATGCATTCTTGACACAAACACCCAACATTTACATGACGAGACGAGCATCCTACCAATAAAAATCACCTAAAACTACATGCGTCACAACTCAGGCAGAAAACGCAACATCCAAATCATCCCCTCCCAATCACAGACACAAAAAACAGACCATTTTCGATAACAACTACTACACCACCAGCTTAGACACAGACACTAAGGCAACAACAGAAGACACAATCAAGCAAACCATGAAAACAATCTACTCTCAGATCACACAACAATACCTGACACACAGAACCCACAACAAAATACTAAGTGTACAACTCCAACCATACACAACACAGAACAAACACTCACAGAGCAGATCAAAAGAACACTAGCACAGACACGAACAAACAAATCACATCTCCTGACATCATACATGTACAAAGTATCTCCCACCACCCATACAACACCAAACTGCCCCAAATGCCTAACACAGAAACACGAGACCACACATCTCTTTAACTGCCCACACATACACACAGACCTAGGCACGGTGGATCTCTGGGATAGACCACGGGAGAGGGTGGGTCTACTCCTGCGATGGTCCGAGGAGCTGAGGTGGGGCTCGGAATAGGTGTGAGGGTCCCCGACCCACTGTCGGGCTGGGAACGGGGTCGCCACTACCACCACCAGGTATCACGGACAATGAGATGCAGTCATGATGCCTGATTACTAGTGGACTCTTAAGAGAGACATTCCTACCGCTGAGCATTCTAGGATTTCGAAGAAACTGAAATTAATGCCTTTAATTCTCAACAATGATGATTAATATCCTATTTACACGTACTCACGTTTATCAATGTCTACTATCAATGTTTAGTTATTATTTTTTTAACATTTAATCAATAAAATAAGGTAGAAAAACGATTTTGTCTCTTAGAAACATATTTCGGATGAGATATATTAACAAAAGTCAACCGAAAATGTCACCTAAGTGTAATCGATTTAATTCCGGGTATTGCCAAAGTCCTGTTATACGATCTCAAAAAGGGACTCAATGATAGTTCTGATACAATGAGAGGTTTTTATTGTTTTAAAATATAAATATGTGTTTATATTGTAATATTAATCACTATGTCCGCCCTCGGCGGCGAGCACGCGCTTCAGGCGAGACCTGAAGACCGCGCACACGCTGCGGACAAAGACTTTCCTCATGCTGGCTCAAACTCGGTTGACGGATGACTTCAGCGAACTACAGGAGACTCACGTCGTGTACGAATATTCGTGCAAAGTCGGTGACTGCTAACACCGAAATTCAAAGTACATTGGCGTAACCTCCACAACCCTTTCACGGCGACTGACAGATCACTTTCAAGATAGCGCGATTAAAAAACACGCCCACTCTCATGGCACTACCCTAACCCGTGTTGTCGTGGTATGACATTACATTATATCAATACCATATTATATCTATGGGGGAGGGACCAATAACTTGAAGGCGAACCGACAAGGGACGGAACGCCACGAATTTCGACGCGCGGGACAACGAGAAAGAGTGCAACGAGGTCAGGCGAAATTTGGGCAATGGCAAAGCTTAAGGTCATTTAAAGAGGCATTAACAAAAATATAATTTTATTTACATAAAATAAGAGAATAAATAGGCAAAATTAAATTGGTAAATGAGGGGGGAATTGCAGAGTTATGCGTCAGACTCTGAAGTTAAAAATTAATGTATTACATAAGGAGACTATTCAAATGGGGAGGATTAACTCAAATGGGTTGCTGAAGGGGGATAGGGGTTGGCTTACGGAAGATTCCAGGTGAGACGTCAGGGAAAGGCTTCACGGATGTCTTCTGAAGGCAATAAACGTGATGGCGAGGGCGCTAGGAGCTTCTGAGCGGGAAGTTAACGTGATGATGGTTCTCCAAAGGGGGGGAGGGCGGTAACGTATGGTTCAGGGGAGAGTATTTCGGCTACACGAAAACGAGGGGTGAACGAGGAGGGCTTCGACAGGAGTTAATGAGTGGAGTCGGAAGAATCGCTCGGTGACGATCGTCAAATGGAATTACTTCACTGGCTGGGGCTAATTCCAACACACAAAAAGTTCAGCCGTCACTTTGCTTTGTTTTTAGCACCTGACTTGGAACTAGGGGAATCTTCTTGGGTCCGGGCGAGACTTTTCAACTCTCTGTCTCCCACATGGAAGACGAGCCCTTTATATATCCGAGGCTTTCCACGCGGGGGTCGGGGAAACAGCGCTACTCTCGAATGACCTCGAATCTTCATGCCGAGGCGATTCTAACCCGCGTAAAGGTGGTCCGTGGTGGACGCGGTCCGAGGCTACCGCTTGTAGATGAGGCAGGGGGGGAGGAGACTTACCAATTTAAGCCTAACCAAATTCTAGAATCTTCTCCAGCGCAAAGACTTCACTTCCGTGCTGGAAAAGAAATTCCACGTGGAATTCCGCCACACGTGTAAAACTGAATAAGGACACCTCCATCATCCTGAGACTCCCAAATCGCACAAGATTGCGGATGGCCGAAGCCGTCATCATTTAAATGAAGAAACCGGCAAGTAACGTGCAACTTCAGCTAGAAACCATACTCCTGACATCTCGGCGTCCCTGATTTGAGCGCCGTTAAAAGAAGCACGTTTTCAAAGTTGATTTTCCTTTGCCTCCTTTGCCAGAGACAAATACTCAGACTTTTTTAGGAGGGGGAGGGGGAGAAAAGGTACGGCTCGCGGTTACTCCTCCCCTCTGTACCTCACCCACGATCGAGGGATTGGGGGCACAGAAGACGAGGAGGCCCACGGCCGACTTGCTCCTGGAAAAACTCCCGACACTTCTCACTCTCAGTTCAAGTGAACCGATAGTGAAGTGCTTAATGGGAAATCCGGAACAAGCTTTAAAAGAGGGTTTATAGTGGGAGCCGGAAAGTTTTGAGTTAAAGAGGACAGATTGGTGAGGAGGTAGATTGAGTAACCTCGGTAGTCAAAGGTGGAAAGGGTGGAATACCCTTTCCCAAGGGACAAAGGGGACCTGTTGATTAACGTGGATTCCAAACCACCGTCATGCATTTACTCATCATTCATCATGCTTACTTCCTTTCTCACACTTTATTTTTTTTCAATAGTCAGACAATCTGAGCATTCCAATTATATATGTTTCTTGTAGCGCTTAGCTTCCCCTTAAAAATTTCCCACGCCATGATTGGCCAATTTTTGTAATACTTATGTTCGCGTAGAAATACTATATAGAATGTAGCAATTTTTAAATAATTCCATTTCTGACTGCTTTGCTTGCCTGAGCTAGTCTGACTCCCGCTTGTACAGCAATTTTTACGGATTTCTAAATAGTGAATTTTTTAGCGAGAAAGTGAAGAGAGTGATTTAGCTTGTTGATAGTAGCTCGATACTTCGTGAATTCATTGGACCACTTGCCTTCGAAAGATGGTTTCGGGAAAACTCTTCGCTCCTTCGTGAAAGAGAAGACCGGAGCCTCCCCTGGCCCACCCGCTTGCCTATCGGAAGTATTTTTGAGGTAAAGTAAAATTTTTCATTGGACATTGACCCCCTTTCCTCTCTCACCCTTTTCCGTCTCCATAACATCAAGTGTACACAGTGAACATATTACACATATACGAACCACTACACATCATATGATGCAACCAAAATGAGAGAAACCCTGCGTATAACTCTTCGGGTCCTCCCGGAGGGCCCGAAACCAGACAGAGAAAAGGTTTTTGAAAAAGTGTACGGATCCCTACGAATTGCCTTAGTACGACTTGTTGACCTAAATAATGGTTACTAAGCGATCTGCGCGAAAGAGGCCGACTGTGAAGCCTTGACCTCGGGGAAAGCTGTTGAATGCCTCAAAACAATCAAATTAAAACCACAAATACCACCACAAATACGGACCCACTGCAGTTTGATCTGCAGGCGCCTTGACCCCTAGGTTGGGAGCCACTCTTCAGACGATATCAAACAGGAAATCGAAACGAACCACGAATGGGCTAAGGTAGCAGAGGTATTTAAATTCAAACAATACACGCACGTGTTTAAGGTTGTTTTCGAAGACATGGCTATGGCTCAAAAGGCTAAAGATAACAGACTGCTTTTGTTCAACGTAAGAATTTGCCCGGAACAAATGGAACGTGAGGAGTTTGTTGATTTGTAAATGTGCTTCAGGTGCTACAAATACAACAAACACACCACGTCGAACTGTCCCGAAAACAAAGACCTCAAATTATGCTCTATCTGCGCCGGTCGTGACCATTTTTGGCGCGAGTGCAAAAACACCACTATCAAATGTCTTAATTGTTCAGGCCCGCACCGGACCATGTCCATGGCATGTCCGATTAAAAAGCAAGAAATGAGCAACCAGAGCAAACTCCAACGTGAGTCGGAAGAGAAAAAAGCCAATTCGACTTACGCTAAAGTAGCAAAAGCCGCCATCGCCGAGTCAAATAACCAAAGAACATTCCTGCACATCGAAAACGAACATTCCACCAAAATTATGTGCTGCATATATTATGCACACATACAAAACATTACACGCCCTGGTACCTTTGCAACCGAAGTCAACTGCATGCTAGTAAAAAACGGGCTTGCCGAGATGTGGTTCCCCGATAACCCCCCTTCAGAGGAGGTTATGCGAATAACCGTTGCTCCTCAATGCCAAGAAACATGCCAGAAAGTGCAAACCCAAAACACAGCCATCTCACGCAACCCCCGACTAAACAAACCTAAGGTAACACAAACACCGAAACAAGCGCCACTCACCCCCCCCCCAAAACCTCACCAGTTAAAACAAAAACACACACCCCCACACCAACAAAGGAGGCAGTCCGACCCAAGGAGATCAGATCTCCCAGGTCGAGATAAATCTCCAAAACTCGTGGCCTACGGTCTACCTCCTCATCTAGAGGAAGGGAGCACCAACTCAAATACCACTCCAGAGGCTTCAACCTTAAATTGTACGCCCCTGAATCTGCCCCATTCCCAACTGAATTGGACTCCCGTGAAGTATCGGAAGGTCCTAGGACCGGACGATACAAATAGGAATGCTCTGATGAGGTACCGGAACGACAGGTTGAGGAAGCTCTCTCACAAAATAAGATTAAGCTGGCCACGGACTGTTTTTACACGATCACCGACACGGAATTCAGAAAGAAAAGAAACGGCAGGGAGCGCACCCCGCCCAGTACACCACATGGGGCTAAAGTAGATCGCGAATAAGCGTCTACTTTAACTCCACACACTAAAAGAACCTAAATTACTCAAAATGACCAACATACTAACAATCATACAGATGAATGTCGATGGGTGGGACGGAAAAGGTTCCATCTATGGCAACATTCTGCGACAAAGTGACCCTAACATTATACTCATTAACGATCACGGAATGACCACTCATAAAGAGATAAAAATATTTCAATACGACGTCATTAGCAAAAATCACAGCCAGAAACGGTATGACGGCTGCGCAATAGCCGTCAAAAAAGGTATAAAATACAAAAGACTACCAGACTTAGATGAATCTTACCTTGCCATTGAGGTAGGCACTACCCTGGGGGGTCTAGTCGTGGCCACGGGGTACCAACCCCCAAGACGCGGCTATGTACCCCTGCACAACCTTCTACAGGTCTTCAGCCATAAGAAGAATGCAATATTTGCTGGAGATCTGAACGCAAGATGTGCAGCATCAGGGTATACCTCCTACAACAATGCAGGTAGAAACATTGAAGTCCTACTTGACAGAAAATACGGGACTAGAATCGAACCAGAATTCCCGACATTCATTACAGGTAATGCAGCAACGAAGCCTGATATTGTTTTATCCAGTATCATGTTTCCATACAACTATCTTCTAAATTATACCCCAGACCCTTTAATTGATGCCAATTTAGAAGAAATAGATGAAAAGCTGGATAAAATCACTGACCTCCTTATAAAAGCAGATAAAAATAGTATTTCCCGCATTAAATATAAAACCCTTCCAGCTCCTATTTGGACCCCTCCCATGAAAGCCCTGGCCCAAGAGTATAAAGACCTGTCCAATGTAATAGCGCTGATAGGCCCCAACCACAATGCCCATAGACGAATAAGACAGATAAAAGACGAACTCCAGACACTCATTACAGACCAACAAATACAGGTATGGGACAGACTGATTGAAGGACTTGACTTTTTGGCAGACGTACAAACGTTTAAAAGGACAACCCCCACAGAAGAAAATTGTACTCAAACGTGATGAGGAAGAAATTGACGACACTATAGAGATTGAGGAAATTTTCAGGACTTTCTGGTCCTCAATCTTTAAAATTACCCCCGAAGAAAACGATAATTATGACATCGATTTCGAAAATGACATAATCCAACAGTTAAACACACAAATACATAAAACCTCCCCTCATCATTGTGTGTCGCAGGAAAGAGCGATGGAGGGCTATGGGAGCAAAATAACTGCCCAAGAGCTCTCCGTGGCACTAAAATCCTTTGGTCAAAGGGCACCGGGTACCACGGGGCTGACCAGGGAGAATTTCATTAAGGCCCCGCCTAATGTTCTGAGTGGGCTTCTTAACATCATGAATGCCGGTCTGAACACAGGCTATTTTCCCGACCAGTGGAAAGTGGCCAAGATGATCTTCCTTCCCAAATCGGGAAAGCCCCCGGACTGCCCTGCAAACTTCCGACCGATATCTCTCTTAGAATTTACTGGCAAAGTCTTCGAGAAGATATTGGCAAATAGGGTCAACTCTTTTCTCGACGAAGCCAACCTGCATAACGAGCAACAGCACGGCTTCAGAAAGAAAAGAGTGACCGACTCGGCACTAGCCGTTATTACGGAAAAACTTGCGAACATCAAGGCAAGTAAAAGGCATGCCGACCTGGTGCTCCGCGATGTTAAAAAAGCATTTGACAAGGTTTGGAAGAGAGGCTTGCAATTTAAGATCCTGCAAGTAGGCCTCGACCCCATTCTTGAAAGGATTCTTTGCGATTATAAAATGGAGAGGAGAGCGTATATACAGATCAAAGAACACAAAGGTCCCGAGTTCGAACTCAAATCTGGGGTCCCGCGAAGGGGGCTGTCTCAGTCCCCTGTTATACAACATATATACACGTGACCTACCACAACCTCTTTCCGAAGGTACGATATACGTCCAGTTCGCTGACGATATATCACAAATTTTTACAGCCGCTTACGTTCACAGGGAATTTATGGCGAGAAATACGGCTAGGGAGATATCTAACATCAACTCTTACGAGAGGAAATGGAAGATATCAACCAATGCCCCAAAATTCAAAATAATTTCCATGTTTCGCAAGACCTTCAATGATATACGGGTAGAAGGGAAGAGAATCCCCTACTGCTCGGAAGGAACGGTTCTGGGGCTCAAAATCACCACAGGGGGATACAAGAGTCATATAGGGCGGACAGTCGCGAATAGCAAGAGAGATTTGAGAGAGTTTTATAGGTTCATCGACCTAACTCGCTCAAATAAGCTCAAGATATTCAATGCGTGCATTCGCTTGAGACTCTTGTACCCCCCGGTGCCGCTGAACGCGAGCGCCAAGACCCACATTGCGAAACTACAAGTCATCCAGAACAAAGCGGTTTTACTTATTACAAACACCCGAAGAAGAGAACGTAAACGACAAAGGGAGCTCCACGACTCGGTTGGATTATCTCCGATCAACGTGGCGCTCCACGAGAGAGCTAAGAGGATATGGCAGGCCATTGGCGCCCGCTTGACCCCTGAATTCTTTCGTACACACTTAGAAATCGAAGCAGACCGACAAATAAGACCTTTCAAAAGTAGCAAGCTACAGACAGACAATGACGTGATACCAAAATACACCTGACAGAACTGACAAAATACAAAGTAATTCGCAGGTTCCTTTAGCATATTCAAATTAAATTGAAAACCACTTGCAAAACGCAAGATTAAATAATTTTCACATTCACTTTTAAAAAAATCCATTTAAATTGATAACCAATAACTTCTCAAAAACTTTTACTAAAGTCACAGCGGAAATAAAACCCCCGCCAAAAATAAAGGCTTGAATGCCTAATGCAATTAATCGATCAATAGGATCGAAATCATAATTGAATTAACTATGTTTAATTTAATTATATAAACTATGGATTTATAATTCATAGTTTATCAAACAATACTAAACAACCACAAAAAACACACAAAACTACACATTGACAGAGCTACCCTTTCACCAGGGATCTTTTTATTCTTTCTCCTACACATCATCTATTCTTTAAACTCACCCTTTAACCACTTTACTCTCCTACTATTCTCTCTCTAATTCTACCTATATTTCATCTCTTATTTTGTCCAATGTCCAATGTCCAAAAATAATTCCATTTCTGTTCATTTCCTGAAGATGACCTAACATGGTCGAAAGACGTCTAGGAATAAAGAATGTCATTCGCGGATGTTTTTTCTCTCCTTGAAGACCCCGTTAAAAAAACTTGTAAGAAATATTAAGAAAATACAAGTTCAAATTAATAACGCTGCCACAGCTGTGGACTTCGATAGAACCTGCATACAACATGGCCTTTTACCTAATTATATATATATATATATATATATATATATATATATATATATATATATATATATATATATATATATATATATATATATATATATATATATATATATATAGCGAAATACAAGTGTGGCTTAAAAAAAGAAATATAAATATAAACGGCTCTAAAATTTGGGGCGGGGGCTTAAGCGGCCTCAGCAATCCCGCTGGATCCGTGCACGGAAATTGATAAAATGGGATTTAAAGGCTTCAATGAAAAAAGAGGAGGTGGAATCAGTTCTGTCCCTAAGAACATATATTAATACATTTTAGGTTTTAACATTTGGCCTAAGGGATATCTATATTTTCTAATTAGATTTTATAAATTTGATACCTATTCAAGCCTGAATATCTTTATATTTAAATGTTGATACGGTTTTGTTGAAAACTTATATACCGATGTATGAGTTTAATTTTTATTGAAATGAGGAACTTTATATTTTGTCATGTAATTATTTAGGCCTTTCCTTTGGTCTTAGCTTAAAGATTTTCAAAGGAATTCTTTATATATTTTTATATATGTAATTTCCACTTTTAGATACTTTCTTATGTATTTTTTTATTGTTTTAGCTCATTGAATTAATTTCGATAAATAAACAATATAAAAACCCACAATGGAATAGCTACAACTATTAGACTCAAACCATTAAGGTTATAAGTTTAAAAAGTTGCTTAGGGTTCACATGGTTGTGATGAAATGCTAGCCAATGCATTAATCATCAAAGCAGATTTTGGGGTTGGAGTCGGAATTGGAGTCGGATAAATAAGAAATTGAGGAAACGGAGTAGGTGTTTTGGGTACCGATTCCATAGCCCTGCTTTTTACTAATTATAGTATCCACCTTTTTAAACTATTTTCATAAATTTACATACCATTTATACACCGTTTATTGAGTATTTCATTTAAAAAAGTTCGTTTTAATGATTTATGACAATATTTTTGTGGGGTTTTGCATTATTTTTTTAAATATAAAAATGCAAAATAGAAACTTCAAAGATTCAAGGAATCGGTTTAGGATGGAGGACTTCTGAATGATATAATGAGTCTGTTTCTAACCTATGGTTTTATTGTGAGCCAAAGATGCTCAATTTATTGTCATTAATAGTGGAACTGATAAACGCTATAAATGGTGTTCATATTCGTTTGGTTCAGCCCTGTAGAATGAACTACTCGTGAGCATTATATTACTATTTCTGTAATTACCATTCTTCCAGGAACTGTCTATCGTTCTCTCGTAATCGTCATTATTCTATATCCTTCAATTCTCCTACATGAATTCGATTTCTCTCCTAACTGTCGACCACTCTAAGGCCAAATCACGGACTTTAAATCTTTTACCTGCGCTATTGTTGGTAACCGTCGCAAGTTTTCTCAATACTTTTGGTTCTAACTTGAAGTGCACTCCATAAAAATAGAACGATTTCATCTCCTTAAAGAAAAGCGTTCGCGCGTGAGTCTAGTTCCATAGGTATTCTGATATAATGCATATATTCTTATCCAATGTAGTCCGTGCGATTCAATTCTACCCCGATATATTTAACTAATTTACTTCGTTCTGTAAACGAACTTTTTATTCTGCTGTAGTCTTAAATTTTCCATTTTATTTTTATCGACAGGGGAAGCTTCTAACGCTTATCGACGCAATCGTGCGCGTGTGTATATCCTATCGAATTGATTATCTCGACGCAAAAACTTTGAATGTTTCAACTACTTGGGAAGAAATTGAACGATTCTTAGCTCGCAAAATCAACGAAAGAAGATAAAATAAATTCAAATGAAGGGTCAATGAAGCTTAATAACTTTATTATCTAGATAATTTAAACAGGTTTCTCTCAGTCTCAAGTGTTATTCTGCCCAGTTTAAACATGGTAAACGCAAACAATTAGTAAAATGGGTTTTATGTTTTAATTTAGCAAACGCGTATAAAAATTGTATTTAAAACCATAATTAATAATGAAATAGTGTTAAGAAATATATGCATATTAGAAACAATTTAATGATGCTTAAATATTTTTTATTGTCCTTTTCATGTGTTCGGGTGCTTTTTGTTTAAAGGTGATTATGAATGCGCTGGCCTGGAAAAGCGAGTATCTGAAACACTTGTTCCTGTTAGCTCACTTTGTTTGTGCAAGTCTAGCTCACATTTCGGGGAAATATTTTTTTATATTGCATACATTTTCTATTTACAATGAATGTGGGAAGTTAAAAATTACGATCAATAATTATAATTGACGTTGATTTAGGAGTGTTTTATTGCTTTATTACAGTAATTCCTTCGTCGTTTTCAAAATTGATTCAAAGGGTGGATTCCAAATATTAATAACAGATAAAAAAGAATATTTTCCTCGGTCAAAAAGGGAATTATTTATATTTATTTTAAATTTAATTTGTGACATTCAATAGAGTTATTTTTTTATAATAGATACATTCAAATGTGATGAAGCTACATCCAACTTGAATGGTGTTGTGGAGTGAGAGTTTGGAGTGGAGAAAGATTATACTGGGTTATTAGGGACCTTATTTAATGTAACTGTTGGTGGTGTCTCAGACATGCTTCCAAATTTGATTAGGGAAATAATTATTTAGGTATATGATAATGACATGATTTATTTACACCAGGGCTATCAACTATTTTCATAATGTTGGTAAGAACAAAACAAAAGAAAACATTATCGCACACTGTACAATATTATTGTGAAATTGGAAGTTCTGCAATATTTTACTACAGTAAATTACAGTTTCATAATAAGTGTGCATAATACTGTAAGTTACTGCGAAATGAGTAGTTTACTGAGAGTTTGCCACGCGTAATTTATTAGCTACCAGGTGGATTCCTATTCAGATCGACTAGTAAGCTGTGGTTCGTATTTTACGTTAGGCTCTAGGGCTTGACTCATTAGCCTAAATCATCGATGGACATTAAAATATACAAAAAACAAACCAAGCATGGGGAGTGTGGTTGGCTTGCAGAAAGTGCATTCCTCTTCAGTAACTTCTGTGGTACGTAGATTAAATTTCGCTCAAGTTATTCTGAGCCACAATAAAATTAAAGTTTATGCGTTAACGCCAAAATAAACTTGAACATATACAAATGACCAAAGTAGAGAATTATCACACAATAATATAGAAAAAGTTACCTGGCGGTTGCCACTGTGAGCTTTCCCGGTGCCCCCAGTCTAATTTAAAATTGAATTTGTTACACTTTTTGGTAGGTTAATTCATTATTATAAGCTTATACTTTTGTTCAGTATGCATATGGTTTCTTATAATGATAACCAATCTACTCATATGGGAAATGTATAGATGAAGAAAATCTGTATAAAATAATGACATAGGGTACACCGGAAACCAACTGGTCCCCGACCAATAAAAGAACGGAAAATGAATGACCTAAACTTTAAAATAAAGTCAAGTGCTTGAAGTTATTATGAATGAATACAAAAATTCCCAAGAATAATTTTATCAATGCAATTATAAAAGCAAGACAAAGAATTAATTAAATGACCAACTTACAGATTGAAAATAAAAACTGTTCCACGTACTTTTAATGAATCACAATAGTGATGAACGCTTGAGGACACAGGTTCGAATCCTACCCCTTTATTCAGTTTTCACAACGGTTAAAATTAGTTTTCACGATTTTCTCCGTCTCTATATCTCAAATTTTCTTTCTTAAGCTTTTAATGGTTACCTTCCTTAGTGTTGTGATGCCAATTTCTATTTCTTTGGGACTATAAATGCATATATATATATATATATATATATATATATATATATATATATATATATATATATATATATATATATGAATGCAATGTCCCGCAGGAAAATGAAAAGGTGCGTCCAAGTCCTTTCGAACTTTATTCAGTTCATTCTCAAATGACTCAATTAAAAGAAACCTTGTTGGATGTTCATGTATAAGCCAATTTAATAACTTTAACATTTCCCCTAGCCTTTTTAAAATTAATTTCGTTGTAAAAAAACTCATTCTTAAAGAAATTAGCTTTGACTTCTATTCCTAATTTTTTGGGGGCAATTTTCATTTTTATGGGAACCCGATGTGTCAATTTAATTTTTGCATTTATTTTGTATTAACATTATTTTATTTTACTTCCTCTCTCCTTGTCCCTTTCTCCTTCGTTTCAATTTACTTCTTGTGTCTCTCCTAATCTCCCTCTTTAGACTATCGCTTTATCCGTTAATCGTTTTAACCCTTTTGGCTCTGTTCTTGACTCTTTCTTGCCTCTCAGTTTTACCTTGCTACCTGTTATAGCTAAATCTCAATATGAATTTACCCATCCCTCTCCTACGTCCTAATTGGGGATTTCTTGTCTTAGAGGCGGTCCTTTATCTTTTACTGGCTTATATATACCCTTATTATATTATTTTCTTATGTAGTTATCCTTGAGAATGAACTGAATAAAGTTCGAAAGTACTTTAAAGCACCTTTTCATCTTCCCTGCGGGACATTGCATTCATTGCGAACTTCACGTGCTACTTTGTGAGATATTCATTTCATATGTATATATATATATATATATATATATATATATATATATATATATATATATATATATATATATATATATATATATATATAAAATTGATGGGGTTGCTGCTAGTCAGACGAATCTTTAATTTCACCAGAAATGAGATTACATAGAATGCGGAGAATTTCATCTTTATTTATTGGGTATTCTATGTACTCTCATTCCTGGTGAAATTAAAGATACGTCTGACTAGCAGCAACCCCATCGATTATATTTACAAAAAATACGGACAAGAATGCCTCAAGGTTTATCGATCTTTCTCCAAGCTTTCGCGAAAACTCCATAAATCTCAACTAGACTGTGCATTTCTCGAAATATGCCGAAATAAACATGAAGATGAGCGGACAGCTCGAAACGTTGTTTATACCAAATACAAATAAATGAAGATGAATTTCTCCGCATTCTATGTACTCTCATTCCTGGTGAAATTTATATATATATATATATATATATATATATATATATATATATATATATATATATATATATATATATATATATATATATATATAAGTAATGTTGGACATTAGATTTTCTTCATAACCTATTTCATTGTCTGCGACTGTGAATTTAGCGTTAATTATTTTCTTTTCGAGTTTTTCGATTTGTCTTATGAGTATATTCTGCTTTTGGTTTTGAGTTAACCCGTGGATAATTTCGCCAAAGTTTATTAGAAAAGTAGTAACGAACAAGGGCAGGAAACAGGTTAACTGAGCAAAACAATATATATTTAGCGGTGGTCTTTGGAACTGCAAACAAAGAAGTTAAATTGAAAAAATGTGTTGTCTTGCTCATTGGACCCGTTAGCTCATTTGGTAGAGCACTGGTCTTGATAGCTTGTCTCCTACATCTATCCTTCTCCTTGTTGTTTCCTGGTGACTTGCTTCACCTCACGACGTCCATTGACAACTCAGCCCTTGCCTAACCATCTGGCCCACTAAAGTGATTCTTGATTCGACAGTGGAGATAATTTGGCTACGCTCAGTTTCCTTGTATGTAGATCTGAGCCAAAACCGACGTTTTTTTGTTGTCTTTTTGACTCAGAAACGGTATTTGGTTCTTATTCCTAATGGTATAAAATTTTATGAGAGCCCTGCGCCTGATTTCTCTCTAGACAAAAGGAACCCCAACAGATTAAAAAATGGTTTTGTGGCTAACATAAGAATTATGTCAATTCTATTTTTGATTTGAAAAAGATCTATCGGTGTGAGAAGCCGAAATTCTTGTTGAACCCTTTTCTTTCTTGGTCGAATGCCATTCTTTACAATTTGGACATTTGCATTACACTTTACTTTTCCTTATTCTTTCAAGATACCATCCTTCTCTTCTTGGAAAAAATCCTTTTTCTCGCTATTTTATCAAAGATTCCTGCAAATGATATCGCCTCGCTCGTTGTAATCGAATATAAGAACATCGACTATAAACTATATAATATCGAAACAATTATGCTAGGATATCAATTAAATTGTCCAAAATAATGGGAAGTTTGAATTATCTTACTACTTTTTGACTCTAATCTTCAAACCTATTTGCCTCTACCATTGCTCCAATCAGATTTGTAATGGTTCTTATCGCAAACAAAAGATTTGTGTTTCTAACCCAGGATGAGTTTAGACATAAAAAAGAAACAAATTCCTAGCAAGATATTCTAGTGTAATAAACTCTTCTCCATACGGCTATAGAAATAAGTTAAATGAATTTGTATTTTAAGGTTTGTCAATTGCGCCACCCATCCCTTTTCAATCGTGGAGGAGGTCCCACGATCGGATAATAGAAATTCATATAAAGATTAGGATGACAATCAGTAGCGAGTCCTAAGACACTAGGGGCCGATATCCGTTGGTATGAAGGAAGAGGAGATGCAGATAGTTGTAATAGTGCGTTTTGCTACCAGACAGTGGGCAGGAAACCCTCCGAGAAATTTTCAGAAGGAACAGTGATGTGTTGTATGTTCGAATGAAGGCGAAATGGAAGAGGGAGCCATGTTTGTAATTGGCTATTCTGTGGTGACGTACATGATCAAAGCTCAGGGAGAGCATAATTCGGCGTTCTCCATGAGAGCTGAAATTATTTTGTTGTGTGTGCTCGCAGTGAAGATTCTTCTTTTTAATAAGTAGTTTAATAGGTAAAACCAGGCAATGACTTCGCGCTTGCGCTTCACTACTAACATTAAAATTTAAAATCTAAAAGAAAAGTAGCCATAGTTAAATTTTAAAAAATTTTCTGAACTTCACCAATTGTAATTCATTTTCTTTTAAAACATTATAAAGCATTGGATAATCGTATTTATTTTTTCTGAATTAACTATTTTGTTTTTTCAAACTCTTAAGAAATTATCTTGATAAAAATTTAAAAAAACATAAGACATAACCAAACTAAGATGAAATTATTATTCAAATACTAAAAAAATCCCCTTCTTAAATTATAGAGTTAGTGATGATGATGATGATGATAACTATATTTTCTCTGCGATTTTTCTGCATCATTCATAAGGGATTAAGAATCAATAAAATAATATATTTAATTGTATATCCTTTTAGTGTGTTTTAGTCAAGTAAAATGATTAGCCGATTGCGCATTCTAATGTATAGGACAAACAGGAAAATAGGAACATAGGACCGATAGGAAAATAGGACAATACTATCAATAGGAACATATGACCAGATGACAATAGGGCCATAGGACCATAAGACCAATAAGAACATCGGAAGAATAAGAACATAGAACCATATGATCAATAGACAATATAACCTTATAGAAATAAAGGACAAATATGACAATAGAACCATAGGATAAATAGGACAAAAGAAACATAAGCTAAATAAGACAATAAGACTATACTTTCAATAGGACCAATATGAGCATCGAACTAATATGATAATAGGACCATAGGACCAATAGGAAAATAGACCAAACGGAGAAAATATACATTAATCTTTCCAAACGTGTCTTAAATTAAGATAAAAATTGCAGTGATACCTCACATCAACTTACATCTCTCTAGTCTACATTGAGCGCATAACTTCGAGCTATACTGAATCGAAAAGTCTTCTAAATTTACAATAAAATTTTTCAACACCCTAAAGTCACACCAGAGCGAAACTGCTCTGCCATCTATTGGTTCTCCACTCGGCCGATCTGGTCTTGAGAGCTACTGACGAAACGCCTCTCTCGCGCTTGCTAAATTCGGTCTCTGGAATGCTACCTTTGATTGCCAAGTAATTGCTTTGCATATTTGGGTCCCACATGGGCAACACTGAACCGGCAAATGGGATTTCCACATTTTTCAAATGTGAGCTTCAAATTCAGATATTTTGTCTCTTTCTCCCCGTCCCCTATTTATTGAGGTTAATGGCACATAACGCGATTCTATCATTGCTTTCTCGATTTCCATCATGAAGCCCCGGTTCAAAGGGTTTTTATTTTCGATCCCTTGTTTATAAGATAATAAAAAAGTAAGGTAACAAAGAGTACGTGCCCCAAACAAGAACAGCCCGTTTATATTAATAGGTTCCAAAACCTATTACTGATGAAAAGTATACCAAAAGCTAAGAACAAGTTTATATCAGTCGTTATCATTTCTTTTCTTTATAACTATCTTTATTGTTAATCTTGCCTGTTCCTTCATTCTTTTTCTAATAAGTAAAAATGCCCCTTTTCGTTGCATAAGTTGCTTTTCTAAATTAAACAAAAACTCACTTTGTCGCGGAGCATTCAGCTATTTAGAAGCACCAACCGGAATTTCTAGAGAGCTAACGAAGTACATAATTATCTCATGTGAGTGATTTTAATGAAGCCATGTTGTCCAACCTTTTATATCTCCGCCTTTTTTTATTTTGTTTCCGTTGTTTTTATTGTGCAGCAAAGGGCGGCCCGTTCGAAATTTTTCGCTTCATTTGTTTAAGTTGACTAAGCCGAGCAAAACAAAGGAACAGATGCGAGTTCTCTATCATTGTTTCTGCCCCATCTTAAATGTTTCTCTTTTGTTTCTCTTTTGTTTTTCTGTCTCGGTGGCGAAAATTATGTTCTGAAAATTTTCTTTTTCTAGTCTTCGTCACAGGAAAAGACAGAGGTGTAAGGGGTGATCTTAATAGGAAGGTGCTGGGGAAGATGTGAGAGGGGGATTATTATGGTGAGTAGGAGATGTTGTAAGAGAGGGATTATTGCGGCGAGGAGGGT
Organism: Ceratothoa steindachneri; assembly: GCA_963969495.1. Classification (NCBI taxonomy): domain Eukaryota; kingdom Metazoa; phylum Arthropoda; class Malacostraca; order Isopoda; family Cymothoidae; genus Ceratothoa; species Ceratothoa steindachneri. The sequence continues at coordinate 75,343,757 of OZ018335.1, forward strand.
TATGGGAGTGTGAGAAGGGGTTGTATTATGATTATAATTAGGAAGGTGAAGTAAGAATTGAGAGAGGGGTTATGATGGTGGGGAGAGTAAGGTATGATTTTGTGAGAGGGGGAAGGGATTTTGGTGAGGAGAATGAGTTGGAGAAGTGGTGGTTAGGTAACTAAAAGAAGAAGCGAAAAGGGTTAAATTGGAGACAAAATTCAGAGAAGCTAAAATGGTTGATAAAGGATCGAGATGTATTGGAATAGGAAAAATGTTTTTGAAAATGTAAGATGGATCACATAAAGAGACAAAAAGATTAGAAAGATTTATAATGGAATGAAAACGGAAAGGTGGATTAAAAAGCGCTAATAATTATTTTAAACAAAGTTACATAGTTAGAGAGAGCCAGCAAGGACTATTTAGTCCACTCAAAGGCCAGTCTCATTCTATACTAATATGCTAGTAGTCCTCCTTTGAACATTGTCGCCACGATGCTCACTCACGAGACATTCAATCCACAACAGGGCTCCGTATTTAAACAATATCATTATTCGTAAAATAACTATCAATTTTGTTTTTAAAACTATTCACACAACTACCATTTACTACTTCCGCGCGGAGAGCGTTCCATTTATCGATGATTTTGAAGGTGAAAAAACCTTCGTTTGAAACCACCGTCCTTTCAGTTTAAAACCGTTGTTACGTTGTTTAGTCGTACTTAAAATTTTCTTCAGAATTTACGTTTACAAATTTATTTAAAATTTAAATACTTCGATAAGCTCACCTTGCAGTCGCCTAGTTTCGAGAATCGGCAGTTTTAATTAATTTAATCTTTCGATATACGACTTATTTCTAATGGAGGGAATTATTTTAGTTGCCCATCGTTGAATTCTTTCCATTTTATTGATGTTTACATGTGTATAAGGTGATAACAATTCTATCGCGTATGATTATATCTTCTTGTTTGTAGTGAAAACTTCTCGAAATAAATCCAAGCATTCGGTTCGCCTTCTTACATGCTTCGTCACACTGTTAAACTTAAGATCCTTTGAAACCAGCACCCCTAAATCTTTTCAACTTATGTGCAAAACTCACACTTGGATAAATTGAATTTCATGTTCCATTTACGAGTATTAGATCATTTGGAGATTTCATCTAGATCCCGCTGAATTAATTTGCTATCGTTCTCATTTAAAGATTTACCCCAATTTTTGTGTTGGCCGCAAATTGGGATAATCTACCAAGTAGGCCAGTGTCCATATCGTTTACATAAATAAGGAACAACAATGATCACAACACAGACCCCTGGGGCGCGCCACCTGTTACATTTTTCCACTCCGAAAATTTACCGTTTAAAACCACTCTGCGCACGATTACTTAGCCATGACTCTATCCATTGTAGGAGGTTTCCCCTAATTCCTCTGATCCTTATATTTGTGATTCTGTCCTCCCTCGTCACGCCACACATCCATCGCAGCATCCTCATTTCGGCTACTTTCATCCTCTTCTCATTACTCTTCTTTACAGGTAATGCCTCTGCTCCATACAATATAGTTGGTCTTACAACAGTTTTGTATACTTTTCCCTTTAATTTCACTGGCATTTTCCTGTCAACACAGAACCCCTGACACATCCCTCCAACTCTTGCATCCCGCTTGGATCTTCCTGCTTACTTCCTTATCTTCATTTTCATCTGCTGATATGGTGATCCCAAACACTTGATGGGATCTACTCTCGTTATTTCCATACCGTCTAACCTAATGCTTTCACCTCTGTCCTGCTCTTATTTTATACACTTCACATATTCTGTCTTTGTTCTACTTATTTCCATTCCTCGGCTTTCCAGTACTAATCTCTACTGCTCCAGCACTTGCTCTACCTTGTCTTTAGTCTCCCTGACTAAGGCCACATCATGTCCTAGGGTGTACCCACTCGCACGTTCTCGGTCACCATGTCAAAGAGAATGTTAAATAGGAAGGGTCTTAACACAGAGACGTAATGTAGCCGCACCTCCACTCCAAAACTGTCTGTCTTGCCTACTCTAATCCTTACCCGTATTTTCCTTCACCAATCTTACATATTTTCTGGCACTTTTCTTTCTCTCAAACATACCATAGTTCTTGTCTTGGTATTCTGTCATACGCTTTCTCCAGATCTATAAAACCATATGTAGTTCCTTCTGTTTCTCCCTGTAACTGAGTACACCCTGGCACGGTCTAATACTCCTTGGTTGTAGCTCATCTTGGTTTTGGCTTGGTTTTACGGTCGATGTCCATTTCTAACACCAACCCTCCCCATTTATCCGGGCTTGGGACCGGCATAGGGTCGTGTTGGATGCACACCGTATGGCTGGGTTCCGTTGAATCCAGCTCTTATTAGCTGGGCTCTTTTTAATCCATCTTTCCTCTTTCTTTCCATCCTACATCTTTCTAATCTATTTGTCTCTTTTTGTGATCCATCTTACATTTTCTAAAACATTTTTCCTATTTTATCGTATCTTTACCCTTTTTAAGCTAATTTAAGCTTCTTCTATGTATTTCAGTTCAAATTGAGTCAACCTTTATTATTATTTTGTTTTCCATTGTGTCTATTAACCAAATATTTTTGATAACACATTTGAATTTTTTTCCTTTGCGACACCCCAAAATCAATGATGAATGTAGAAGAAGGCATATTTGCTACTTTTTCTGGCATATCAGGAAAGACATTCAAGGACATGAGAAATTTTTCAGAAAAATTTAACCAACTTGGACTACTGACGAACAATTCGTGCTCTTATTACTAAAATTAAAGGAATTTGGTTCTGACGTTGATTAAAGAAAATCTGTACCCCCAACTTTTCTCAAAGTCTAAAGGAATCTATGTTTCCTCTGTTTAGGGATGATAAGGGAATATCGCTTAGGAAAGCATCTCACCGGTTGAGTATTCCTAGGGATTCATTTCCCTAATCTTCCGTGAAAACTTGCACAAGAATTCCTATAATATTCAGCAGCTCTACGATTTAGATATATGGAGAGGAATATCCAATACGTGCAGATGCGCACGGTTTTTTTTTTATAGAGCCCATCTAGCAACTGCCCACTTGGGCATAAGTCGCCGGAAACACGACATAGCGTAAAACTAGGCTACTTTAAAATAAAAATATGAAAACATAACTGATAAAAAGGAGAAAAACTTAACAATTCGGAAGCAATCTCCGGCAGCAGGGGGAGCTTCCCCTCAACCCGGTGCAGGAGCGTGCAACCTACAAACAAAAACAATAACAAACAAAAACAAAACAAAAAAGGAATCTTTTTAAATAAAGGAAGGTGCACGAACTCGTCCCGAGCAAAAGGGACAGGCGGTAGCGACCCCGCCCTTCCCGGTACCGGGACAGGTATCGTGCGCGAAGATCACCCAGACTGGGACATTCGACGAGAATGTGTCGAACAGTCTAGGGAACGACGCAGTCTTCGCAATAGGGCGCTGGTGAGCGCTCCATCAGATAACGATGCATCACACGACTATGCCCATTTCGGAGACGACAGAAAGCAACCTGAAGCCGTCGCGGCAATGGGGGATAGGTCCATGGGAACAGTCGCGGTGCAAGGGCACGCAGCTTTATGTTCCCTTTGACCGTCTCTCAAAGCAGTCCGAAGAGCTGCCCGTATTCCTGCCATGTAGTCGGTGTGAGGAAGAGCAAAACGCTGGTCCGGTCGCATAGTCGTCGCGGACTCTTTGGCGCCCTCATTCCCCGCAATTCCTACATGTCCAGGAACCCAGCAGAAGACAATCTCGACATCTGCCCGGCTCGCCAAAACCGTGGCCTCACGGATTTCGCGAACCAGGGGATGCGGAGATTTGAATGCCCCGAGAGCACCAGGGCGCTTTGTGAGTCGCTATAGATCACAATCCGGTCTCCAAACCGGGCACGTCGCGTAATCTCCCGTACTGAGTGGTGTATTGCCACCAACTTGGCCGTGAAGACAGAAGCAGCGCCTGGTAGAGCCCCGCTGACCTTAAACAGAGGGTATACAGCGTGGAAGCCGACCCCCTCTTGGGACTTGGAGCCATCCGTATACACTGGCACAGTTCCAGCGTGACACTAGGTGTGCTCCAAAAAGTTCGAACGCAATACTCCCGGCGCCGTACATGCTTTGGGAGCAGAGGCGTGGCGACAAATAGCCAAATGTCGTACCCTCCAGGGTGGCTTCCTGGGCAAAACCAGGGGTGACACCGGCCCGAGAGCTATATCTACCTCTCGAAGGAGTTTCTGGCCCTAAACCCAAAGGGATTAGGGTATGACTGGCGTCTCTCGGTGGCATAGGCACCATCGAGATCAGCTGCGGATGCAGTGAGAGCTGTGGGCGACTGAGGGAGGCACCGGGCTCTCGCGTACAGGCAAGTGATGCACTGCACGCAGCGCAGAGCGAGTGTCATTTTCCCAGCATCCAACAGCAGGCTCTCAATTGGGGAAGTGCGGAAGGCACCGGTCGCAAGGCAAAGGCCGGTGTGGTGGATCGAATCCACCTTCCGCAATAAACGCTCGGCTGCGGATGCATTAAACTCGCATCCGTAGTCGAGCTTCGAACGAACAAAGGATCGATAAAAAAGTAGGGCAGTATCCCTATCAGCGCCCCAAGCGCTGAACATCACGGAACGCAGAATGTCCATGGCGCGGGTACAAGAGACCCTAAGGCTGCGAATATGAGCCTTCCAGCTGAGGCGTCGGTCGAATACTAGACCAAGGAAACGGTGCGATTTAACCACATCCAGGCGCACCCCATTAAGAAACAAATCTGGGTCGGGGTGAAGCCATAGATGGCGGCAGAAGTTTCTTACTTTAGACTTGGCCAAAGAAAACCGAAACCTGTGCGATTCGGCATAGCGAGAGACGCGGTTCAATGCCTGTTGGAGTCGACGCTCCAGAGTTGGCATCTGGGCTGCGACAAAAGAGATCAAAAGGTCGTCCACGTAGAGCGTAGCGAGAACATCTTCCGGCAGCACCGAGGTGATGCCGTTGATGCTTAGGGCAAAGAGTGTGACACTGAGGACACTTCCCTGCAGGACACCCTCTTGCTGCTTCTTTGGGCCGAACAGGGCTCCCTCCACCCGCACGCAGAATCGACGATCTCGCAAAAATTCTGATATAAACATTGGGAGGCGTCCCCTCGCCCCCATCGTGTTGAGATTCTCCATTATATTGTATCGCCATACGGTGTCATAGGCATTCTCCAGATCGAAAAACAGCGTGGCGTAGTGCTGTCTATGAAGGAAAGCCTCGCAGACGGCATTTTCCAGTCGGAGCAGAGCATCCGACGTGGAGTGGAACTTGCGGAAGCCGCACTGTGTAGAAGAAAGATGGCCTCCTCTGTCCAGAAAAAAGGCTAATCTAACATTTCCCGATTTCTCCATCAAATTTCACACCCAAAAGGTTAGAGAGATTGGGCGGAAACCAGTAGGAGTAAAGTGATATCTCCCGGTTTGCGAAAGGCGAGTACAGTAGCGATTCGCTAGGAGTCTGGGAGAAGACCCTCCACCCAGATCCTGTTGAACAAATCTTACAGAAAGGCCATGCCTCGCTCACATAGGTGTCAAAGAATTGCATACGGGACATCGTCCGGACCATGGGCAGTGTCCGCGCACGAAGCGAGAGCGGAGCGCAACTCACTCACGGTAAACTTGTCGTTGAAGGATTCTCGGCCTCTGGAGGTAAAGTCCAGCCGGCGGCCTTCTACGACATCACGACGTGCATTGAATGCTGGCGGAGCATCATCCCGGCTAGAGAATGCGGAAAAAGCGGTCGCTAAGGATTCCGCCACGGACGCGGGGTCCATGATTGCGGTCCCATTCTCCTGGAGAACGGGAGGTGGGTCCTGCGAGAACTTTTGTCGAATCCTTTTGACTCGCTTCCACACCTCTGCTAAAGGGGTCCTTTCGTTAAGTAAAGACACTTATGCCAGCCAAGAAAAGCGGCGGGCGTGCTTCGAAATATACCGGATCCTAGCCCTAGGCCGACGAAATTCAGCGACAGTGAAATCGTTCGGGCGGCGCTTATAGCGCATGTAGACATAACGATTCTGTTTGAGGACCGTTTCACACTCGCCCAACCACCATGGGAGTGGTCGGCGTGCAAAACGGCCAGACGTCCTAGGAATAGAAGTCAGGCCCACGGCGATGAGGTTGCCGGAGAAGAACTCAACGGCCTCATCTACCGACCTAAACTCCTCGACTAAAATAGAGAATTCAGTCATTTCCTGAAATGCAGGCCACCGCGCCCCTGAGGTGGGCTCTCAGGCAGCAGTTTCCCTGAAAATAATATTTAAATGGGAAAGTGATCACTACCATGGAGGTCATCGACCACCCCCCAATCAAAATCAGGCTGTGCATCCGAAGAGCACAAAGATAGGTCAAGGCAAGAAAATGAAGCGGTTCTCGGACAGTGATGCGTAAACTCATCCACGTTTAGGACACCTATCTCAAGCTCTTCGATCAGATCGGCAAGGACTTGTCCATGGGATTTATTGAGTAATCTTCCCAGGGAGGATGCCTGCCGTTCAGATCTCCAAGCAAGAGAAAGGGCCTCGGCAACCGTGCCATGACGCGGCGGAAGTATCCCGCGTCGAAGTCAGCTGACGGTGAAATGTACTAAAAAATGATAGTATTCCTCCTATCCAGGTGCAGCTGCACAGCCACTGACTAAAAGGAGGTATCTAAAGAGAAAGGAAGAACGGAGACATCATGCCGGGTATAAAGCGCGCATCCCCCAGCCCGGCCATCCCGTGGTGGTGGGGTCGCAAGTCCCTTATACCCTGGGAGGGAGGACAGGGGGCACGCGCCTATCATGGTCTCCTGCAAAAAGATAGCTAACGGGGAACGGGACGAGACGAGCCTCTGCAGCTCCACCCAGTTGGCCCGGAGTCCACGGCAATTCCATTGAAGGAATATGCCCTCCAGGCCTAGCTCCGAGGAGACGCGGGGGCCCTCCTCGAACAGAAGACCCTCACGGAAATGGCCGTACGCTTCCCGGAGGCAGAACCCCGGGCGCTGTTGGCCGGACAAAGCGCTGAAGGCGCTGTCGCCTTCGAAGACTTATTGGATGAGGTTAGGCTCACCATGCGAGTCTTTTCCTCCCTCCGCCTTGAAACCTTAGGCGGGCGTTGCGGCTTCGGAGGCGGGGGGCCCTATTTTCGAGCAACCACGGTCTCCGAGCTACTCGCTCCACCATTAGGCGTGGGCGAAGGAGCCGAAGCTCCTTTGTTGCTGTCCTCCTTTCGGGGCACAGCTTTAAGAACCCCCGAAGATGGCCTGGTGACCAACTTCAGGGTTGTTGCCCCCTGTGAGTCTAACGACTCGGTGGAGGCGCGTGGCCGTTTTGCCTTACGGGAAACGGTCACGCTGGGGGAAGAGGGGGTAACCTTGGTTTTATCCGGGGCTGGGTATGAACCCTTCTTGCCGCTAGCTTTACCAGGGGAGCCACCGGGTTGAGTAAAGCCCGCAGAAGGGCTCCAAATGGGCGCGGAAACAACCGTGCTCTTTGGCCTGGATGGGCCAGGAGCAGAAGGTCCGTTTCTAACTATTGAGGCATATGACGTTCCAAGCAGAGCCGGGCGTGCCAGGACCAAGTCCTTCGCCTCGCGGAATGAGATTCGATCCTGGGCTTGAACGGCCATGATTCCTTTCTCGAGGAGATATGCACCACATTGCTTCGAAGAAGTGGCGTGCGGCTCTTCACGATTGACACACTTTGCCACACATGATTTATACTTATCGTGTGCGGCCTTGGAGCAATTTACACAGACTTAGGGTGACCCCGACTTTGCACGTCTACAAGATCGATTCGTATGGCCAAAGCGGTGACAGTAATAGCACCGCCGTGGCAGTGGCACGAATGATTTCACGCGGTAGCGGTAAAAACCAGCACGCACCGTCTCAGGGAGCTTGTCACAGTCGAACGTGACGAAGAGTGTAGTGGTGGGTCTCGAGGCCCCTCCCTGTTTTCTCATTACACGTTTGACCTTGACCCCCCCATGGTCGGCCAGCTCTAAGGTGATGTCCTCAATGGAGTAGTCAACGAGTTCCCTCGCATAAACTACTCCTTTCACAAAGTTCATGGTAGAGTGCGGCGTCACACTCACCGGGGTGCCATCAAGTGTCCGAAGAGCACTTATCTTGGCCACCTCGGCGGGATTCGCCTCATTTGCCAGAAGGCTCCCGTCCGAGAAACGGGTCACCTTTGGCTCTCTACCAATTGCACTAGCTAATGCTCTCCTCTGATGGATCATGTTGCTCTTGTATAATATGCTGCCATCAGAGGAGCAAATAACGAGGAAGCGTTTGAAGCCAGTGGGCTCGAAAACGCTAGGTAACCTCTGAATGAGGGGCCCCGATGCCATAGAGGCTCCGCCCTGTGCACTTTTTGTCTTTGTCATAGTCAGGGGCTCTGCACCCGGGAGGCAGAGGGGCCGGATGTGCCGATCTTGGCTTGGTCGCCTCCTAAAGTGGCAGCAGTCCCATCCGTCCCCGCAGCCCCCGCGGATGGAGAGGAGCCCCGAGTCTTTTTTTTCTTCTTTTTAAGAGAGGAGGGCGGGGAATGAACCCGCTTCTCACCTCCGCCGGCAGAAGCCCCTAGGCCAGATGGACCGGCCTATGCCAGGTGCTTTTCCGAATCGGAGAAGGTCCTGGTAGTCACAGGGAAGCCGGTCAGAGGAGATCCGTCCCCTCCTTGTACTGCATCGGAGGCCCCAGCCGTTTGCGGAGGACCTTGCATAGGGGCGGATTCGGGTTTGGTGCTTGGCGCCGAGCCCGGATTCCCCTTCCATGGAATGCCCTACCGTCTGAGGTTGGGTTTCCTCAAAGACCATGTCTATTACAGAAGGGGCCTCCAGTTGGCCATCTCCTTCCAGTACATTTCAGGTCCCCTTGGCAGCGTCACTAGTCTTGTTTGGGGAGGCACAGGCCTTGAACCCGGCAAGGTTTAAAATTCTTGCCAGCAGGTCTTTTGAGGGAAGCGACCGAAGGGGCCTGGCTTTCCTCTCCCATCCTAAGGGGGTTTGCTCTACCGAGCCGCTTAGATGTGGAGCGGCTGGCTAAGGGCTGCATGCTGGATTTCTTTGCAGTCCCCTTGAAAAGAACAGAGGGGACTGCCGCTGGAAAGAGGGAGGTGCCCGAAAGCACCTCCAGAGAAGGGGGTGAGGGGGAGTTCCACTACACCCGTAGGCGAAGGAGAGGAGTAAGCCTCCTCTCCGGTTATAGAGATATGGAGGGTTTCCTGCGCAAGCACAGGGGGGATCTCCACTTTTTAGGTGGAACTGCCCGAGGGCGGCTCCGTCGCTGTTTCATGGGGAGTTAAAGGGGTTTGGTTTTTTGAAAATTCATCCATGGGCATGGTGACCCTATTTTTGCCACGGGACGCAATAGCTCATCACTTCTTGCAGTTGCCCGCACTGCAAGAGGTGCTTACAGGCCTGGCAGAGCCAGGCGCTGCCATTTGGGACTACCCCTCCCGCCTGGTGGCCTGGCAGTCCATCGGCATGGCAGCTCGACCTTGAACACGGCGTAAAATTTATAGAATGTGAAGACGAGACGAAAAGGGATGTGAGGAAGGTATGGGTGGGGATAAAGCAGGTTGTTTAAAATCAGCCACCCTAGACCCGAGCTCAGGGGTTATGGAACATTGTCCCCTTTCCCCTCAGCCCCGATCCGGGACGGTTGGCTTGAGAAGAAGGTCAGCATCTACCCTGTGAAATTAGAGGCTGACCAGAGAAAGTTGTGGGAGAGGTTGTATGAAAAGCGACGAGGTATGGGAGAAATACAGGCTATCTGAAGGAAGGAAGAGAGGGTAAGCTGGGCCGGACGGGGCGCTGGATCCCGTCAGCACGGCGGCCAGGATAGCAAATCACCGCGCCCCTTACAGGGGGGGCAGATGCGCACCGAATTGTCTGAACAAAAGTAATTGTATGGCTGATTATAACAAAAGCAAAAAATTATTGCCCATTTGTTCAGAAATTACAGTAAATGGAAATGTTTATTTGGATAACATACCAAAGATTTTAGAGCTCCAACTTTTACACGTTGGTATTTTTGAATGTTTATTCTTCAAGTACGATGGTGCACCATGCCTGAATGATCGACTTTCAAATTGTTGGATTGACCGTGGAGGTCCATGAACATGGGCTGCATTATCGCCAGACCAAGCGCCATTGGATTATTTCGCTTTTGGTTTCATTCAAACTGAATTTTATGGGGAATAAACAAAATCTCTACAACATTGTTGGCAACCAATCACAGAAGCTACTAGAAAAAAATAACTTCCATAATGCTGGAAATGTCTTTCAAACTTCAGCTGATAAATTTGAAATTTACAGACATGAAGTACACATTTGAGGGCACCATTGACCATTTTTTATTTATGGATTTATAGTTCGTATTAAATTAGACACTTAAATATGTGATCGATAAATCTTTATGGAAGTTACCCTTTTCCATAAAAATCAGCATTTTATAGTCATTCCTGGATAAGTCGCTTGTTAGAATTATCTTAGAGTACGCGGTTCACTTTTGGTATCTTCATATCCAAACGGACATTGATACCTTAGAGCGAATTAAGCGGAGAGCGACAAAATTAATCCCTGAGCTATATATATATATATATATATATATATATATATATATATATATTAGAGTGATGACTTTTTTACAACCTCATATCCCTGTGTCATAATTTGATGAGCTTTAATTAAAGATTATATAAAATCTTACTTTCAAGGTGATTTGATAAAAAACCTCACGCACAAAATGATTTTAAAAAATTTATTTGTCAGCTTTTTTGTCCAGTTTTTGAAGTCACTGGCAGCATATACAAGATTCAACACAAGCTTATGAGTCACATATATATAACATTATATAGGGTCATCAAACACACAAGGAAGTAAATTGGTTACAATAATGTCATTGGACAGGATGAATCTCAGTGATAGGTTGTCCTTGTTGCGGCAGGACCTGTGCAAGTCTTGCATAACTTTGACCGCACGCTCACAGCACTGGTTGCTTCGGGCAATATTGATTGGAGATTCATCTGTTTCTCAGTGAATTTTCAAGCATTTTAGACCTGTTGAGTATTCATTCAGAGCTGCAGATAGTTCATAAAAATCTTAAGCTCGGAATAATTGGGTGCTGTACCAATGGTCAGCCCATGAGTAAGAAATGAATGAACAGATTTTACACAGCCTGCTCTGGGTGTCAGGCATCAGAATGAACGCAAGAAGGGCTCGAATGGCATAAGAGTTCCAACGTGCATTGCTGATCTTGGAGATCTTTTCAAACTTTACAAAGGGGACTTCATTCATCTCAGTGAAGTGACGGAAGACATGCGTGAGGTGATAGAGAAAGTTCATGTCGTCTCTCCAGCCGCCTGTTTCCTTAATCTTAGTTTTACCGTTGTTGAAGGCTGCTTTCAATTTATAATAATTGCTCATCAAATCCTGCAAAAAGAAGTACTCTATGTTTGGTGATTTAGTCGACCCATAGAGCTCATCGTCCATGACAACACGAAGAATCCGATCGACGATATGGTGCTCGCAACTGATGAACTTGGGTTTGGGGTGTCCTTTATCTTCGAACATTTGCTGGAGTCAAGCAACAACGCGTCTTTTTGCCGGTATTCACGCTTGTTGTGTCTGTGACAAGCATAACAATAATTGATCCGCACAGGTTGAACTCCTCTAACACACCCTGGAGCCCTTTTACAATTGTTACATCTTTCCCATCCTTCAATTTGAGCGCAGCCAACTTTATTCTTTCGCTTCATTCTTGAGGACCACGACCCCATATTCAAAGTCCTCAATGCGTTTGCCGTCAAAGTGTAAGCTCCACTTTTCCAGATAAAGCGTGCTCACTAAGTGCTTCTTCACCTGAGCAGCTCTCGTGTAGATAGCCTTGTGGATTGCTGACTGACATGGGGCTGGGATTTCAATGCCCTCACCAGAAAGCTGGCAACATACCTTTGCTCCTCTGTGGGACGACAGCTTTGAGCTTGTAGCAAGGAGTCTTGCTAAGCCTGTTGGGTTATGCTTCCTTTTCCTCATTGATGCTGCATTCTCATCCTCCCAAGAATTGCCTTCTCTGTTATTGGATGAGTCCGTGCTAGTTTCGGAACAATCAGGTGGTGCTGAGCTGGAAAGTGGGGACACAGTCGCTTCCATTGTTTTCTTTCTCTTGGATGGGTGGATGGTCTTGGCACTAGCAGGTTTACCAGTGGAATAACCAACCTGGCCTTCGGTCAAAATTTGCTGTTTATAGAGGTTCTCATCTTCTTTGCACAACCAGTTGTCTTTCATCTTGGTCACGTCAAACAGTTTATTCAAAAAATTAAAGTTTTGTTTCTTTCTGCAGTACTCATAGTCTTTCAGAAGGTTTTCTAGTTTTGCACAAATGGCTTGATCAGATACATGCGGGAAGTTCAATGTTTTGTTCCATAGGGCTTTTAGCTCCACAGCAATTAGTCCGATCCTCTCCCTCTGTTCTTTAGCGGTGGATTCAAGAAATTTGAAGCGTCCAACGACGTAAATTTTCAGGGACATGCGACTCGGTTCACTAAAGGGTGCTTCATAAACTGCCATGTTGCCTCTTCTTGATGGTGCTTTAAACTGGCCTATGTTATTTGTCCAGGTTTTCTTGTTCTTCTCCGTGTTAAAAAAGCTCTTCTTGAACGACATGTTTTGTACTCGGCAACTGAAATATAAAATAAACCTAAATATTAATTAGGTAAAAAATTAAAGAAAGTGTTATTGAGCTTTTATATATTTTATTAAAAAACAAGCAAATTACAATTATAAAAAATACGAGAGAAGGCAGACACTGATAAAATATTATATGCTATTATATTATATAATTAGTGAGAGAGTTAAATGTAGCTTACCAAATAATACCAGGATCTCTTTACACTAAACGCTGCTGGAGAATACACAACAATTATAATAAGTCAATAATAATATCAACGCCGTTAAAACTGAACTAGTAACTACCCGCTTTAAACATCTCGCTTATATACCGCACGCGAAATGGCTGACGAAAATTCTGGAACTCTACAGAAATCGCCCAAGCGATGACGTGATGATTTTCTGGAAAATTCTATACAATTCTATGGTACATAAATTATTGCACAAGTCTGTTTGATTGCTTATATATTTAATATAAATATTTTTAACACATCTAAAATGCTAAAATGGCCTATATTACATTTCAAAGTGGTTTGTGCGTGACTTTTTCAATATTTCAATGGAATAAAAGTAATTTTTGTCATTAATAGGCAAAAGTTCATTCATCCGTGCTACAGGAAATAATTTTTGATAAAAAAAAGTCAAAATGTCATCACCCTAATATATATATATATATATATATATATATATATATATATATATATATATATATATATATATATATATATATATACAATGATTACAAAATATTTGATTCTCAAAAACTACAAAATATTGAATAACGTAAGAACTACAAACAGAAAATTAAGAATTCTAAATACACACAAAGAACAAAATAATAAAATATGAATGATTAAAATACATTATAAAAAGAATAAATTAACTTATAAAATAAGTAAAATTCCCCAAATTGCAAAAATTATAGAGCAAGAATTACATTACGCAAAGCCAAAATGAATAATATAAGAAATTGATAATAAACCTTAATTATATAAAATTACAAAAGAAAAGGGCCAGAAATTATAAATAAATATAAACTAAAAGCGCAATGTATATGAACGACAAACCTACGACGATTATATCAATAATAATAGAAAACTACAGAAACACAAGTTATAAATTTGAAGATATAACGGGTGGCCCAAAAGTTACTTCACATTTTTAAAAATTAATAACACAAAAGATAATTAAGTTATAAAAGTGAGCGATATATAAAATCAAAGAGGAGGTCTTGGAACTTTATTATTTAAATATAATATCCTTCAAATGTTTACAATTATTGTTAAAACAACGGCGGATTCTTGGCACCATATTTTCCATGACATTTAAAAAAAAAATCAGGAGTGATTTTGTCGATTTTTTCAATGATGTTTGTTTCAATTCTTGAAGATTATTAGCTTTATTTACGTATAACTTTTCTTTAAGGTATCCCCAAAGGAAAATATCTGCAGGGGTATAATCAGGTGATTGTAGTGGCCAGGAAACGTCACCTAAACGTGAAATTAACCGACCAGGGAAGGCTGCTCTTAGTGTTGCCATGGTTAACTAGTGTTCGACAAAATCCACAAACGTCAACTAGGATACGTTCCAGTCAACTAGGAATTTCTCGAACATTATTGCAACTCATCCTAACAAAAGAATTGAAACTTCATCTATACAAAATTCAAATAACTCAAAAATTAAATATTGCAGACCATCAAAAAAGAATAAACTTTGCACGCGCATTTTTGGGACTAACAAAGGATCCGACTTTTACCTCGTACCTAATTATCTCCGATGAAGCCCATTTTCACATTACTGAATACGTTAATAAACAAAATTGTAGATTCTGGTGTGCTGAAAACCACATGATAATTCACGAGCAGCTTCTTCATGCACAGAAAGTTACGGTCTGGTGCGGCATAACCAGTTCGAGAATCATTGGTCCCTACTTCTTCGAGGATACTGCGGAAAAACAGTGACAGTAACAGGGGACACTTACAAAAAAATGATACAAGATTATTTATTGCCAGAACAGAAATATTTGGATATGCACGATATGTGGTTTCAACAAGATGGGGTGACACCACACACAGCGAGAGAAACCATGGTAACACTAAGAGCAGCCTTCCCTGGTCGGTTAATTTCACGTTTAGGTGACGTTTCCTGGCCACTAAAATCACCTGATTATACCCCTGCAGATATTTTCCTTTGGGGATACCTTAAAGAAAAGTTATACGTAAATAAAGCTAATAATCTTCAAGAATTGAAACAAACATCATTGAAAAAATCGACAAAATCACTCCTGATTTTTTTTTTAAATGTCATGGAAAATATGGTGCCAAGAATCCGCCATTGTTTTAACAATAATTGAGAATATTTGAAGGATATTATATTTAAATAATTTAAAATGTGAAGTAACTTTTGGGCCACCTGTTACCAACTTTCTAGATATTATTGTTAAAGTATGAAAATCTAAATCACTATATAAGCTACAGACCACAAAACTATCGATAAAAATAAAAAAGCTCCCAAGAAAACTTCCAAAATAATTAAACTTAAAACTATAAATAAAACCAAAACTTACAAGAAAGCAAAACTTTACAATAAAACTAAAAAACAAATAAATTAAAAAAAACAACCAAGAACACTTCGGGCAAAACTAAAATATCACTCCAACAAAAAACTTCCGATAAACAAAACCAACAAACACAAAAACAACCAATAAAGACATACTAAACCCCCAACATAAAATAAAAACAAACTCAGGACAAACTAAAAACTCCCAATATAAAATCGCGATAAACTAACAATTCCCAATAATAGTAGCCGTTAAATTCCTATTGTCTCCTGACCAAGCCTAATCTCCTGTGGGGAAAGCACAAATTCAGTATATGAAATAATGTGGGCAAATATGAATATTATTTAACAAATATTGCTCACACACACTATTTGTGTGTTGTGTGTGCGTATTACTTACGAATCTTCGATCGTTAGTTTCTGTGTCACTTTAAGATGACTCTACAACTACGACATTCGTAAAGCGCCGCTATTGAAACCATATGACTTCTTCACGCCCATGCAAAATTCTGAAAGGAAAATATTATTCTTTCTTTATTATATATATATATATATATATATATATATATATATATATATATGAGGTACTGCCTTTCTAACTAATTAATTAGTAGAATAATGCGTGTTCCCTTTATTAACGTGGAAGATAGGAGGACACAATATGAAAAATTTTCCTACTAATATCTCATCACAAACGTACATACATACACTTTGCCACCAAGAAAAATACTCAAACAATGTAACAACCCTTCAATGTGTGTGCTTTAGCCACAATTTATTTGGCTTTACATAGTAACTCGATGTTGTAGGAAAATGAAGGTGTTCTAAAGTAGACAACTATTTTTTTTTCTATCTTCTTTTTGTATATGATAACCAACCTTTGTAAAATTAATGATTTCTATTATCTTAACGCTTGTCGGGAAAGACTCAACTAGTTGCAAACCACAAATACTCTAACCTAAAAACTTTATTAATGGTAATTGCCCGGCGAGAGAGAGAGAGAAAGCTGAAACGATACCTGAATGTGATGAAAAAAGAATACAAACAGGAATTTTTTTTAGAAAAGTTGAAACCTATCTGCTTTACTCAAATCTATAATCTATACTGAGGTGGTACCATTTAGGTCAAGGTGTGGGTTATCTGGTCAAGTCGAGATTTGAACTGTTCGACTGACGAACTGTTCAACACTTCTGGCGGTAGACGGTTCCACGTTCTGCAGATTTTGTACGAGAAGAAGTTTCCGCAAATGTTAGTATGGAATTGCGGTAATTCCAGTTTGTAACCGTGGTTAAGTGTAGCATTTCCGTTCAACGTGAACAGCCTCCTGTGATCTAAGTTTTCAACTCCTCGTATTATCTTAAAAGTTGCAATCAACTGGCCTCTTAACCAGCGCGTCTCCAAGGGGAACATCCCCAGTTCTCTAGCTTATGCTGACAACTTTTATGTCTAAGGGAACGAATCAATTTTGTGGCTCTGGCATGTACCCTTTTCAGCCGTTCAATGTCCTTCCTTAGGGTTGGGGACCAGAATTGTACGGCATATTCAATGTGTGAACAGACAAGAGAGTTGTTCAAGGCGAGAACAATCTGTTTATTTCGGAAGGGAAAATCTCTCTTTTTGTACTCAGGCATTTGCTGGGCCCTCTTTTCTACCTAGAGGCACAACCTGGAGAACTTTAGATCACTGATAATTAGCACGCCTAAATCTTTCTCAAAGTTAGTGGTATTTAGTTGTTTGCCTAGCAAGGAGTAATTTTCCCGAGGGTTAGCATGGCCGATGTGCATTACCTTGCACTTGTCAAGGTTAAATGGCATCTGCCACCTCTCTTACCACTCGTCTATCCTGAGAAGGCTATTTCGCAGGCGTACCACTCCTTCTCGTGAGCTCACACTACCCCTTAGCTTGCTATCGTCGTCGAACTTGGCTATCGAGCATAATAGTCCTTCGTCTATATCATTGATGTAGATAATAAAGAATAGAGGCCCAAGCACTGCTCCCTGAGGCACCCCGCTACTGACTGGCGCCCATTGCGAGGCTACCCCGTTGAAATTTACTCATTGCCTCCATCCCGAGTGCCAGCTTTCTATCTATTCGTCACCTTGCCGGTAACGCCAAGGGCGCGGACTTTATTTATCAACCTGCGGTGGGGTACCTTATAGAAGGCTTTTTGAAAGTACAGGTATAAGATATCCACAGCTTGACAACGGTCATACTCACTCAAAATATTGTGGAAAAATTCTAGTAGATTAGTGAGACATGATTGGTTCTTGGAAATCCGTGCTGGGAATACAAGATCAGGTTTTGCGACTCTAAGTTTTGCACTATACGATCAGTTTGCCTACGATGGATGTCAGATTAATAGGCCGGTAATTACCCAGACATTCGCGGTCTCCCTTCTTATAGACGGGAGTTACGTCTGCTATTCTCGCCTTCCGGCCCCTCTCCAGTTTCCAAAGATTTGTTGAAAATGGTGATGAGGTGTGGAGCGACCTCTTCACCAACTTCTCGAAGGACTCTTGTAAGAAAGCCATCCAGACCTGGATCTTATACGGGTTAAGGTTTCTAGTCTGGCCATTACTTGGTTTCTCTCTAAGACTATTTCGCATAGGTTTTCGCCCTCTTCGAGATGAACCCACGACCTTGGAACTGGACCGTCAACTTCCTTCGTAAATACGGAGGCAAAGTAGCTGTTTCAGTTATTATAGGCAGTTTTCCTGTTCCTTATCGCTGCGGCGATGCCGTGATTGAACCATCTCGGTTGGAGAGGCTTGCCGCCCATCCTTCTACTGGGGGCAAACGCAGACTGTTGGGTCATAAAATTTTATTTAAACGCCAACCATTTCTTCGAGGCTCCTTCTCCTGTTGCAGGCCCAAACCGAGCTATCGCATCCCGAAAACCCACAAAGTTCGTGCGTCGGATGTCGGGTTTAAAAATAACGACGTGAGAGCATCTGTCACATGGAATGTGGACGGAAATGTGACTGTGCGGTGATCGCTCCCGCGCAGACACTCTCCCACGCTGATTCCGGATACCATGACGTCCTCAGTGGTAAACATCAAGTCTAGCATGTTCTCACCCCTCGTTGGCTCCTCTACCCACTGTGTCAGGAACTCAATCAATCTTCTCCTTTCCGCATGGCCTGTCCAGTTCCTACAGTCAGTCCCACAGCAGTTGAAGTCACCAATGACCAAACTTGTGTGACTATTTATCAGGTCAGTGATCTTCGCGTACATGCTTGAGTCTGACTCTTCTGATTGTCTTTGCTGCCTGTAAACCACCACTACTCGATAAAAGGAGCTGATAAAATCTATGTCTAGCTCTAAAATCTCGTAACCAGATCTTACCTTGCATTTGACAGCGGGGAAACAGTTCCGGACGTATACCATAACACTCGACAAGGTCGGGCACGGTGGAACATTGTATAACTTGAAATCGAAACTCACTCTAGAAATCTCGATTGTCAGTATGGATCGACGTTTTTACGATTGCCACGATATTTATTCGGTTATCGGAGGCGAATACAGCCACCAGTTCGTCCCACTTGTTTCGTATCGACTTCGCGTTAAAAAATAAACCTTTTGGGGAACGCTGGCTAGTCCGCACGCTCCCTCCGCTAACACGTTTCCCGACGACTCGGATGGAGTGTTGTTTTCAGAAAGGGACGTATTAGCATGAGCTCCCTCCGAGTTGCCTGGATCTTCTCTACCTAGGACCGATTCTTCGTCACCGTCAGAGCTTCCATTACTCTAGGGTTGCGATGCAGCAGGGCCTCTTGCAGTAGAATGTCCCGCATTGACTTGCTCTCTCGGTTCGTCTTGAATCTCCTGCTCGCTGGTACCCGTCGGGTTGCCGCTTGGCTCATATCATGCAAACCCCAACAACCAGAAGGCATTCGTGTCGATTAACTCGGCCAGAAACTTCCTTCTTTGGTCGTTTAGGTGAACCACGCCCTCCGTGTATAGGTCATTTCGTCTGAAGAACAAGTCGACCGGGTCTACAAACTCAACTGCTGTCAAGGCACAAAGTTGACCTAGACATTCGTCAATGACAAGATGTTTGCTATGAGCGTGCGTTGTAACAAAGTTCTTGGGTAGCAGCCAAACGAGCATGGCCTTGCTTGTCTTTGAGGGAAGATCCTCTGCGATCTTCATCGATGTCTTGACTATATGTTCCATTTGTCCGTCTCTACCTCCTCTAAGGAAAAGGTCGTTTCCACTACCCATTGAGGCAAGTATGGATCTCCTGGAGAAGTTCCGTACATTCCTAACTTCGCCTTGTAGCGCCTCGTTATCCCTCCTGGGTAGACATCGTACTTCCCATCTGTGGCACTCTTCCCCATCCAGGTGGTACTGAAGGCCTCGCTGCTGCTAGTCTCCCAATACAACGAATTGCGCGCCTTCGTCCGACAGGATATCGAAACGATTTAGGATTCTCAAGGAGCCCTCTGCGACAGGGGAGGTCGTCCTCTGCTTCTTCTTTTTACCAATTTTCTTTTTCCTTCTTAATTTCTGAAACTCTCCTTCGTTCGAGCTTGCACTCCTAACCTCCAGTGAGCCTTCTACTTCCGGTGCTGATGTGTTCGTATCGGTAGGTTCCCTGTTGTTAACTGGTGCTCCCATCACAGCTACTACATGCATTTTCTTCTTCGTTTCTTTTTCTTCGAATTGGTCCGAAGATTTACTGCAGAAGCTTCAAAGGGAGCATCTGCAGCCCCAGTGCTATCGTTATCGATATTCTCGGGGTTCGTTCGAGCTGCGCCCGACACAGGAGATCTCGCCGTCTCGAGGGTTGCCGCGGATCTGACGACGTCAGCATAACTTGTCTCTGTTCTTCGAACCACTCCTTTAGCCCTGCCCGGTTCTTTTCGGCGAGCTCCCTATCCGGATTGGGTGGTACTGCTCTCTTGCATCGTGTCTGTGCATTACTGACCGCCACGGCAGTTCCTCTAGTATCATTCCCATTCACTGGAGGTTACCTGGAGATGTCACGTCTCCTGAGTACGTCAACTGCCTCTTAAAGTTGGCCCACCTGATTCCTCAGGTTAGTCAATTTCACCATGCAGTTTTCTTCGAATTGATTAAGTTGATTTCTCACGACGGCCAATTCTCGGTGGTGATGTTCTTCCGCTTCCCTCATCTTCCTCTCCATTATTACTAATTCTATGTCGCAGAATTTGCAGACGCTCTGACAAGTGATGTTCTTAAAGTTTCGCTCTTTAAAATATATACACCAACGAATGCCTCCACACCTAGGACATTCAGTTTTTAATTGTTGGGCACCAGGCATTTTTCTCTATTTACTTTTGTGCTTTTGTCAGCTGACTAGGCGCGCGCTAATATTTTCAATGCTTGTGACCACTAAAATGAGAGGGAAAAGTTTAGTGCTGGGTCTCGCGCCGTCTGCATCCGCCTACCCTGCAGGTCTTTCCAGCCCCTTCCTACCAGACTTCCCCATTCGCCTGCCACACTAGCCTGAAAGGGTTTCATCATAAGCTAGACGGTCCCAAACGTGGCACAGCTTACGAGCCGTAGCCACAAGTGATTTCTCACTAGTTTCTTGCCAGGAGTGACAGGAGGAGGAAAGCCAAGGTCGGGACGGCACTAGGCCCTACCGAGTGGCTAGACTCGTAGCCCAGGCACTCAAAGGATATCTTGCCATAACTAGTGGCCTAGCTTGATACCTTTCAGTTAGCCTGGCAGCCAACTAGGCGGGGAGTTTGTGACCAGTAACAGCCCAGCATAAATCACCAAAGGACGGTCACAAGGGCTGTTTAGGCATTATATGTTACTGCTGGGCTTTTCAGAGCATGCTAGCCTCACCACATTATTTCGTCCCCTGTCGGCCTGAGACTCCTCCGTCCCAGTCCCTCACAACCTGTGAGCTTCAAATGGTGTTATTTATTGAGGTTCTAAAGCCTCTCTTCTGGTGCATGAGGTAGCCACCAGGTCCTTGTTTGTTACTACTACAAAGAGATGGTAGATAAGGATAGATGACAGTTGTTAGTAGTGGTGATACACATATAAGCACACTTATACACATACACAGATATACCGAAGCATACATTTATACAGAGAGACACGATAGCTCCCCCTTTTTTAGATATTGAAAGGGGTTGAGGAAATGTGGGGAAGCTATATGAGAGCTACAAGGAGCTACAAGGATAAAAAGCACGCTAAAAGACCTTACAGTCCATTCAGAGAGGGTACCTTTGGACTAGCAGTAGAGCAGGCACAGTTCTGCTCGACGGCTTACGTGCCCAAACGGCCACTTTTCAAGACTTTGTCTAGTCTTGACTTGAACTGATCAACAGAATTGCTTTTGACAACTTTCACTGGAAGTGCGTTTCAGCCACCACAGATGCTGTATGCGAAAAATTTCCACACAGATCGCGGTGGTAACGCTTCAGCTCAAGTTTGTAATCGTGATTTATAGTTCTGCCCTCAATAAGTTACAAGGAGCTACAGGAAAAATAAGTACCCAGAAGACATTACGCTCAATACAAGGAGGTTAATTTTGGCGCAATCTTAGAAGGTGTCCGTTGGCAACCTCGAAGATTTCTCGCGAGGATCTTAACGGCGATTTCACAAGACTTTATCTAGTCTTAACTTGAACTTGTCAACAGATTCACTGTTGACAACTTCCGTCGGAAGTGCGCTCCAACTACCGCAGATACTGTAAGTGAAGAATTTTCCACACAGATCACGGTGGTATCGCTTCAGTTTAAGTTCAAAGCCGTGATTTCTTGTTCTTTCCTCGCTGAGGGCAGGCATCAGTGTAGTCTACATTGTCTAAGCCTCGAAATATTTTAAACACTTCGATAAGCTGACCACGCAGTCTCCGAGTCTCCAACGAGAACAGATCTAATTGCCTTAATCTATCGTCAGTTTGGTTGCCCTGGCTTGCACACGTTCCAATCTCACAATATCCTTTCGAAACAAAGGACTCCAAAATTGTACGGCATACTCCAGGTGTGGTCGGACAAGTGAGTTTTACAAACACAGTACTATCTCTTTGTTCCGATATCCAAATTGGCGCTTTATGTAGCCTAGCATCCTTTGGGCCTTTTTCTCCGCCTCAATGCACTGTTTCGAGAACTTGAGGTCACTAGTGATTGTTACACCCAAGTCCTTCTCAGTGTCGGGGGATTCAATAGCAGTGCCCTTAAGGATATACCGTGATTAGGGGTTTCGATGGTCGATATGCATTACTTTGCATTTGTTCACGTTAAAAGGCATTTGCCACGTGTCCGACCACTCCCCAATCTTCCAGAGATCTTCTTGTAGGCAGGCAGTGTTTCTTTCTTTTGCAATGTTCATACCAAGCTTGGTATCGTCGGCAAATTTGAGATGGTAAAAGATAGATAGATAGATAGATAATTGAAAGAAAATATAAAAGGATATGAATGACAGTGAAAAAGGAGCAAACACAAACAAGAAAGTTGAGAGTCAGAAAAAGGAGAGTGGAGAGAGATAATGAGATTGAGCGATTGGTACATATGGAGAGAGAAAAATTGCTAGATAGACAGATATATGTAAGTGTACATCTTTCATCCATATACACATACACATAAACACAGTTACAACACCAATCTACACACATATTCACACGCATAGAGCGAGAAACAGAGAGGGAAAAAAGAGAGAGAGAAAGAGAGGACCAAAAAGTGGTAGAGTACAAAGAAGCAGAGAAAAAAAAGAGCGTGAGAGTAAATAGAGACACATAGAAGAGAGAGATAGAGTTAGTGAGAGACAGAAAAAGCTATAAGACAGAAGGGACAAGGAGAAATAAGAAAGATGCAGGATAAAAAAGATGAGAAGGGGAAGAAAAGAGGGAGCGGGAGAATAATAAAGATAAACGAATGAGAGGTAGAGAGAAAAAATAGGTATACACGCATAGAGAGAGAGAAACAGAGAGGGAAATAGAGAGAAAGAGAGGACAAGAAGAGGGAATAAAAACGGGCAGAGAGAGAAAAAGGGGAGTGCAAGAAAGAAAAGGTAGCGGAAGAGAAGCAATTGATACATACGAGAGGAAGAGTTAGTGATAGTCAGAAACAGAGATAAGAGGGAAAGGACAATAAAAGCTTGTTTATTCGAAAGACTTGTCTTCCGCGTAGCCAAGTGGTCTAAGGGACGGTTTAATTGAGATCAAAGCGGTTGCTCGCTGCCTAATTCGGAATTTTTGCGAATTAGAAAATATTTTTTCCGAAGAAAAATGATCCTGTTTTTCTGTTTCTTGCAGTTTGCTGGATTTATTTCATCATTCCTTTGCGTTCATGAAAGATTTATACATTGTATGTATATTCACGGCGTGTTTAGTCACGGCGACTCTACATCTTACTATGTCGGTTGGTCGGTCCCCGTTTTGCTTTTTATTGTTTTTGTAATAACATTGTAATTATTTTGCCGATTATAACGAAATTGGAAACCCTTATTTTGTTTTACATTCTCTTTCGAATGATAAAATATCCAAGCTCCTCCTAAGGTTATTCTGGGAAATATTCAACTTTTTAAAGGTTGTAACGTCCTAAATCAGAATAAGTGAGGGCACGCGACATTTTGGTCAGCAGACCTTCTCTTATATTGAATTAATCTAAATTGATCCGCAGTTCATTGAACCTGATCCACCTGAGGAGAGGAAGTGAAGAGGAAATACAGTGCAAACAGGACCCTTATTTTGCGAATCTTACCTCTATACCACTCTGTATACTGATTACTATTGGAAAAGGGTAATGATGAAAGCTAGACAATACTCGTTTGAAAATAACTTTAAGAATTTGATGATAATGTGTCAAGATTTCGGTGAAACATTGGTATGCTTGTAATGAATCTTGTTACCATTACTCCAGCGAGAGTTTTTGTACAAGTGACCGAAGAACGAATTGAACGATGCATCATATTTTACAGAGTTGCGAACCAACAATGACTCCCTTAACTTCTTACATACTTGTCGGCCACCATACATCTCCTACAAAGTGGGCGAGCCCTAGGAGAGTCAGCATGCTACCTGGGTGAGTCAACAGGTTCCTAAGAGAGGAGATATTTCGTGGAGTGAGAGCTTGTGTGAGATTTGGGCAGTCTATGATTGGTGTTTGATATTGTATAGGCTTTGCTGCATCCTGTGTTCGTTGGTGTCGGTGTAAGGTTTATTCTGTGTATTTTTGTAGTATAGTGAGGTGGCCAGTGGAGCTTAATGGATTGGATTGATCTGAGTTGAGATAGGATTACTCAGTATGTTCTATGCAAGTGACTATTCCTATAATCCACTGATTTAACTTAAGTAGCACTCATAATGAATATTAAAGAAATTTATTATTTTAAATTTATCTATAAATTGCTCGCACAAACAAGGATTTTTTAGTTAAATTACAGGGAATTTTTTAGCGCCCATTTGGCAACTTTCACCGAAGGTATATTTCGCCGCCAACTTACGGGATAGGTCTTATAAATAGGACTGGTTTAATGCCCACCTAACATTTTTTGTTTTTTTTTACGAAATCAAATAAATCTTTGACGCCACATCGTTATATACATATAATTTGTTTCTAATAAACTGTTATCTATATGCAGATTTGAACAAATGAGGAAATATTAATTATATTAATATTTCAGCACATTTTTAGTTTAAATTAAGTTTGATTTTGTCAAAAAATAAAAAAATATTGTCTATTAAAACCACAGTTCCCAAGCCTAACCTGCGAATTAAGAACTCTCAGTTTAATTTATGTATTTATTTCTAAGTTCAAGGATTAATTAAGTCACCTTCCGTTGAACGCATTTAAAGGTTAAGATGCATATTCCCTAATGAGAGACCAACAGTGAATCGCATAATCTAAGGAGCTTTGATAAGCGCTCTATATAATTAGAGAATCCGGCCTTTGGATTTAAAGGAAAAATACCTCGCTATGTATTGACATGACTGTTCGTTTTTTTTTGTGATGATGCAAAATAGTGTTTGCGAATTTTTAGGTCAATCGAAATTAAGACAAATCTTTTCCATAGTGAGCACGAGGATTTTTGGTATCTACATAGAACTAACTTCATCTGCCTTTTATCGGATCATTCAACTAAATACTCTCGGTCTCGGAAAGTTGATCAGATCACCTCATGTTTCTCTATTTTCTATCGTTTAAAAATGTTGAAAATTTCATATACAGTCATGGCCAAAAGTTTTGAAACTAATATATATATATATATATATATATATATATATATATATATATATATATATATATATATATATATATATATATATATATAAATTTTTTCATTCGTTTTCATAATTTACGTAATAGGAAAATTCTTATTTTATTTCAATTATTGCAGGTTAATTAGAAAGTCATCATATCAAAAATAAGAAAATAATTCAGTGCATTCTACAAGCTCAGTTCTTACTTTCGGTCACTTTTAAGGAATAAAATCAATAATTTTAGCAATAAACGAGCGGAAAATTACATAATTGACATCAAATTAGGAAATTAACCAGAACAGACTTCATGCTTAGAACAAATTCAGCTTTTTAGCTCGATTCCTTGCAAATAATGGAACAATCATAACGTGTCATCCATACATGGAACAATGTTACAATGATTTTACACCCTCACATTTCAAAACGGATCATTCCTATTCAGAATGTATTGCAAGGAGGTACGTGGCTCGAATGTTTTATGATTTTAACTTTGTACAAAGAGGAAGACCCTTTCATAAACAAGGTCTGTTGACCAAAATGTTGCGTACTCTCACCTATTCTGATTTCTGACCTTACGACCTTCAAAACTTTTAATAATCCAGGACTAACCTTAAGAGTACCTTGAAAATTATATCATTCGAGAGTAAATGCAAAACAACATAAAAGTTTCAGATTTCGTTAGAATCGGCTGAATAGTTATGATGTTATTGCCCCCAAAAATATTTCCATGGCTAACCTCGGGAGGAATTTGGCAATTATATTATTCCACAGAAAATGTAAAACAATATAAGGGTTTCAAACTTCGTTAGAATCAGCCGCATAGTTATGATGCTATTACCAAAACAAAATAATTCCCGGGCTAACCTTAGGAGAACTTAGTCAATTATATCATTTGAAAGAAAATGTAAAACAACATAAAGGTTTCAAATTTCGTTGGAATTGGCAGAATAGTTATGATGTCATTGCTAAAACAAAATAATTCTCAGGGTTACCTTGGGAGAACCTTGACAATTAGATTATTCAAAAGAAAATGTAAAACAGCATAATGGTTTCAAATTTCGATACAATCGGCCGAAAAGTTACAATGTTATTACAAATACAAATAAAAACCAAAAACGAGATAAACCGACCGACATAAAAGATGCGTGCGACTAGACTCGCACGCAACTATAAACACGTACCCGATGTGTGATAGACATCAACTTTCAATCGTGTAATATTTTGAGGAAGGAAAGTCTGGAGTTAAACTTTGACATCTACATCAACTAAAAGATCCAAGGTTTATTCAGTGTCTTGGCGGGCAACCTTCGAATATTATTTCGAAAACTTTGGGTGTCATACCAAAATTAAATAAAAAAATAGATCTTAGACTTAATTTTATTATGTTTATTTCATTGAACTTCTTGTTTATTTCTCTACACAATAATATTACGGATTCGAAAAGTGAAAATAAAATACAAAACATAATAACGATGGAATTAACTGAACAGGGTGGACTGGAAGAATTTCTTTAAATTGAGAAAAGGTGCAAAATGCAAATCTAGCGTGAGTAATGTTGAAATTTTTACTCAGTAGAGAAAAAATAAGGCATAACGGACGAAGTAAGTGTGAAAAAAGAGTGAAAGAGATTTTGGCTGCTACAAATTTCACCTGCCAAAAAAGCTGTGGCTGTGTTGGCGATGTATGTGGAAATCCATGCTATGAAGCTTTTAAAAACAAAGGGCAGAGAGAGAAGTAAGAAATTCAACTTCTGATGGAGGTGGATTTGAGGCAAAGGATCTAAACATGTATCGGAGAAGAGGGTTGAATTGTCTGTTGATCGAAAGGGTAACGCCATACTGGATTTTGAAGATAAGAAGTAAACAAACAAACAAATCGGAATAATATAGTTGACTGTAAACAGAGAGAATGAAAGTTAATTCGGAAATATAAGGTTGGAATAGTTTCTTGCTCAAGTCTAGATTATTACAGTTCGAAAAATGCAGATAATAGGTATCTTAAGTATCAGAGACATTATTACTGGTTTAAGTTACTTTACATTCTTTGTATAAAATAACTTTTTAATCTCCAACTGCGGAACTTGAATACCCTCTTTTCGTAACTACTGTCCAGGAGGTTTTGAAATACGATCGATTTCACATTTTGTAAACACCCTGAGATTGTTGTAGAGAATCATCGCCATTATTCACTTCTTATACTTTTCATCTTTATTTTCCTTTTCATTCGTTATTTTCCTCATTATTCCGACTATTAGTTGCTCCAATTTAATCTAAGGTCCAATGATTTGGGGGCCTACCCGTTCTACCCTTGCGTTCGTCTCCAATTCTTAATTTCCTCCTTTCTTTACATCGATCTCCAAAAAGTGGAAAAATGATTGAGAAATTAAAAAATATGAAAAGATAATTTGGGAAAAAAGGCGATTTGATTTGTGTAATGGAAGAGTCCGGCTGGTAAATGTTACGTGCGGATTGGGTGTCTGTCTTTTATAGAAGTATCCTCCGAATCTATCCTCTCCTTTGCTTTGGTTCTCAAATTCATTCCGCTCTCTTCTGTCAATAGAAATTGGACATCGAATAGCTGCGATATAGACTTTTCGCCTTTAGGCCTAAAATAGAGGTTAGGCACTGTTGAAATATCGATGAATACCAATATTGCTGTAATACCGGGGAATACTTGTATCTTGGAAATTCGTGGGAATACCCATCAAGTTAAAGTTTTTACCCTTATATTTGTGACTTTACAGTAAAAAAAAACTTGTTAGCACAATGATCGACTTATAGACAGTGACTCACATTAAATCGCTGAAATCATGTTTTGTTTTAATAGCATCCTTCTAAAATTGTAAAGGTATCTCATCCCCTACACTCCATTCCTCTTCCGCATTACTCGCTATTCATTATTGATATATTGTTCATTTAGCACAAGATGATTTCGAAGAGAATCATATAAATTATTATGTGCTCGGCAGTTAGGAAGGTTGAGGAAAAATGCGAGCCCTGCCTGTCACGTAGGTTTCAAATAGTCTCTTCTTTAGATTAGTTAGGCGACGAGCTTGTCGAGCATTTTCACACTCCCTAACCTTACCAATTTCCATGAAATATTCTTAAAAACTGTATGATTAGATGCCACGTTGGTTTTCGCTTTATAACTATGTCACTACTAGTAGCGCTTTGATACGTCATGTTTTGACGATTGCCTTTTCTTTGCAAGGTCATTAACGTTGGTAAGTTGTCTCTGCCCACTCGGAGAATTAAGATACATTAAAGTTCCCTTAAGGTTTCTAAAATTTGTATTAGCCTGTTCTTAACAGCTAAAAAATCGAAAGGTCGCACAATTGATACAATGCCCGCAAAAAATATCCTATCACCCTGCAAATTTTTATTTTTTACACAAAAACAATATTTAAAAGTGTTTACTTTATTTTAGAATGTTGCCATCCGGCTTTTGATGAGGATGACTTGCTGTAAGCGATTTAGTATGGATTTAACTGTGTTTTGGCAATCTTCGTCTCAGTGTCGGGGCACTCGTCAATCTTACTTTTATTT
Source organism: Ceratothoa steindachneri (assembly GCA_963969495.1). Taxonomy (NCBI): domain Eukaryota; kingdom Metazoa; phylum Arthropoda; class Malacostraca; order Isopoda; family Cymothoidae; genus Ceratothoa; species Ceratothoa steindachneri. Next base: position 75,372,727 of record OZ018335.1, read on the forward strand.
ATGAACCATAAATTCTCTATTATATTCCGATCCATTCCAAGAGCATTCCAAAATATAAAATTTAGTGTCAATAAGCTATTTTCTAAAAAAAATTCCTTATCACATGATGAACTACATAGAATGCACGAAACCTGATGTTTGTTGGATTTTCATTGCGAGTGCAAATATCGTAGACTTGTGTCGTTAGGAAGGGAATATAGGTCACCGTGCTCATAACAACTGAGACACTACCAAACTCTCACACTTGGCGGCTATTTCAGTCTTTAGAAAGGTATATCTGAGGTCCATCCTATCTGAGCCGATGGGGAAGCGAAACTATTAGGGGCAATTTTTGAAAATAAAAAATGTCAACTAATAACTAAATATAGCCAGTCGTCAACAGTAAATGAAGGTACTTTTTGCACAAAAGCGATGAATATGTTACGCATTTATTTAATTATTTATGGAACGCCAAACTAGTAGCATGCTGAGATCCTAATCCAAGTTTTTTCTAGAGCTGTTCGTAGATAGTTTGTTCAGAAACACTAGATAACAAATTATATTCATATTAGATTTTAGTTATTTTGAAGTTATTGTTTTTTTTTAATATTAAACGTTTTATAAGTTGTTATTTTCACATATTTGCTTTTCTCGGTCTGCAAGAATTAATTTGGACCGAGGTATTTAAGCAGACCTTGATCATGGCGCGTGAAATCCATAAATTAACAGTAATTTGAGCTATATTCAACTACTTAGCTATCTATCTGTGATTTCTCAGATCTTGTAGATCAAGAATAGCACCTCTAGAATCACTATTAAGTTGTTTGTGGTACATATTATAATTCCAGGAAGGTAAAATTTAGAGAAATAGATGAAAATAGGAAAAACTTTGACACAAACTCACCTGTAATGAACGTTATAAGCACAATGACAATGCAAGCACCAAAAGGCACTTAAATATTTGAGCAGCCTGCGAGTTACCAGAGGTTGCTATGTAGAATAGAAACATAATTGTGATCCTGGATTTAAATGAAAAAAGATTGTATTTTTCAGGGTGATCCGATACATTTAATCAACACTATATATAGTATTTGTTTGCTATTTCCATCTATAAAATAATGTTTAGCCAATTTTGTCAACCATATATTACATTTGCGTGGTTGAGCAGTCAAGATCATCCACCTTCAGTTTAGGTCGTGATAACAATTTTGGTTTCTATAATTTGCAACTTGTGTCTACTTCTTTCTTCTATTTCTTCCGATTCTTACATCCAAAATTTTATCAAATTCATTATCACATGGTATTACGATCTGAAAAATTCGAGAAAGAGTAATTAATATCTTTTGGTAATATTAAACATTACCTTTAATCCTGCTAATAATTGCTTTATAAGAATTAAAGAAAGAAAGGAAACTTGTTTTCTATTGTTTACTTTTATGATTGGATAATGGTACGGTTGGAGATTAAAAAGGAGGACGTTATTTCTATGATTTTGTGTTAAAAGGGACTTATTCTTGTAACTGTTGGTATTTTCAGATAATGCGATTTATTATTTCTTTCCTTGTTATTGGCGGATATATGGAGAAAAATCTTTATCCGTGTTATTTTCCAGATAATGGAATTTATTATTTGTACTGATGTTATCTTCGCATAAAATGATTTATTGTTTAGCCATTGTATTTTTCCCTTATATGATTTATTCTATTAGTCGTTGTTAACTTGAGAAAAGGAGATTTATTATCATTATTAACAGTTTTTATTAACGTTTCTGTTTATTGAGTTAGTATTGTAGATAATGGAATTTATCTTTCATACATTTATGGATAATGGGACTTATTATTTCTACCGCTGTTAATTGTTTTTTTTTTGCCGTTGTTAATTGTGAATATACGCTTTCTTGTTAAAATTTGAAGAAAATAGGATTTATTATTTTAGCCTTTGTTATTGCGGGTAGCGTGATTTACAGAACAGTAGCCCAAATAAAAATGGTCTAAAACTTTAGAATCTCCGTTCATTTTTAAACAAACACCAGAGTTAAATTAAAAAAAAATAGATCCCTGCCCCATTTGTATAATAGAGGCATAGCTTTCCACTTTAACATTCGACTTCTTAAATTAATTCAACTTAATTGTACCCATTCTACTCTTTTAATAGGGTTTAATAATTTTAATATAATAATTTTTTATTATTCGAAATAAAAAAGTTAATTTCTAAATGGTATATATATATATATATATATATATATATATATATATATATATATATATATATATATATATATATATATACAGTGAAGCGACAAAAGTATTTTTACACATAAAATTTCAATATTCCTGAACTATATATTTCATGATTTCTTTTGGTTATAAAACTAACAAGAAACTAAGTGAATCTATATTTAACAAGAAATACACATAATAAAGATTTGATTTGTATATAACAACAATTGCTAATTAAAAAAAAATAGCAGGTGAACAAAGTATTCCCCCAATAATAATTTAAGTTATTTAATATTTCATGGCATAATAACCTGTGTTTGCAATAACAGCACAACTTTACGCAATCATTTCTTGGTGTTTTTTTTTCCACTCTTCTACGCAAATCTCCGTCAAAGATTCAAAATTCTCTAGGTTTCTTTTTCAGATTGCAGCTTTCAGTATTCGCTACAAATGCTGAATACAATTGAGAACTGACGATTGATTTTACCATTGAAGGAAGTTTATTTTATCTTTTATTAAAGCATTTTTTAGTTAATTGTTCTTAGGATCGGTGGCCCGCTGAAATATCAATTGATGTCCACCGTAGATTTTATTCGCTCTTTGGAGTAGCTTTTCCTCCAATATCTTTCGAAACTTCGCATCATCTATTTTCCCATCAATGATGTGGAGTGCTCCTGTGTTATGTGCAGTAAAGGATCCGCAAACCATGAAACGACCTCCTCCGTATTTCACGGTTGAGATGCTGTGCATAGGATCATAGGCAGTTCCTTCTGCCCTCCATTTAATATCTGGCAGTTTCTTAAGTCCTCCAAACGTGATGAGTATCTTTTCGGCCGAAAAGTTATATTTTAGTCTCATATGACCATATAACATTGTTCCGAAATTCACTTCCTTTTTTAAAATGCTCTTTGTATAACTTTAACGGTTCGTACTTGTTTTTTATTAAGAAGTGGACTTTTGCGGGGAGTGAAAGAATGCAAATTATTACGATGGAGCTCTTCACTAATAGTTCTTTAACTCACTCTAGTTCCTAACGATTCCAGATCGCTTTGTGGAGCTTTCATAGTAATCATGTAACCCGCTCTTGGCAAGTTGGAGGTGATTCCATACTCGCGATGCTTTCTTCCATTTCTTTTTCTCCTAACTTCACATCTTAATTACTCTTTTTTTATCTTAACTTCATCATTGATTGTTTTTGTGTTGTATTTAATCCTTTGGGCAGTCTTAAAATATTTGGATCTACCTGGCATTAATAAGTTTATTTACCCCTTCCTTTTTGTCCCTTCAGCTCCTCCTATTTTTATTCTAAATGCCGATAATTCATTTTATGATTGGTTAAATTTCTTGTTTTGGGAGTTCTCATTCCTCACCTTCCTTATATATTACAGTTTTCTTTTGTTATCCGTCATTCCTTGATAATGAACTTGGAATCTTCGTTACATTTCCTTTGTTGCATTTATTGCTCACTCATGCGATACTTTGTTCGTTTTACACAAACAAACACGCATATATATATATATATATATATATATATATATATATATATATATATATATATATATATATATATATATATAAATATAGTCATATGAGTTGCTGCTGACCAGTCTAATCTTCAATTTCACGGTGAATATAAGGACACATAGGATAATACCGATGTTTCCCTTCTTATTTCTTAATTTTAATTACCTCATTCAACAACGAACCAACCTTCTCTTATTTAACAACCAACCAATCAAATTCCGATCCTTCTTTAAGCCACATCCTTTATAATTTCTTCCCTTTGTGATTTCTCCTGAACTTCGTCGGTAAGCAATATTATACTGTAATTTTTTACTTTTGTGTTTTTGCTTCTTTTTTTTCGTGTCAATAGTGATTACATTAGATTAATAATTTGATTCTCTTGCCTTTTAAATTCCTGAGTTTTTTTCTAATTTTTGATTTACCTACATAGTCTTAACTTAATTATTTTTAATATTTTTAATATTCTTTAACTGTATTAGATTAATTTATGTTTTAGAACCTGAAGATGGGTGATACGCCCGAAATGTTGTTCCATAAATAAATCACATGTACCCAGCCTCCTATGTGTCCTTACATTCACCGTGGAATTATATATATATATATATATATATATATATATATATATATATATATATATATATATATATGCGTGTTTGTGTGTGTAAAACTAACAAAGTATCGCATGAGTGAGCAATAAATGCAACAAAGGAAATGTAACGAATATTCCAAGTTCATTATCAAGGAATGACGGATAACAAAAGAAAACTGTAATATATAAGGAATAAGGTGAGGAATGAGAAACTCACAAAGTCGCGCGTGAGTTAATGAAATGAACAAGTTCGAAAGTACTTGGAATCCGCCTTTTATTTTCCTGTGTTTTTTTTGCATATATACTGGGTGTCCCAGAAAAAAGTTAACCGCACTTTGAATTAGTATAACTCCAAAAGTATTGGTGATTTCTGGGTCTTGCAAAAAGTGTTTTATTTATCAACTATTTATCTGTCGATTCTGGAAATTTCATCAAATTTCCTAATATGATATTGATACACTAATGGGTTTATTGTAGGCTATCAAAAATATATTTGCGCAAGGAAGTAAAATAATGAAACGAAGCCTAGGAAGGCTAGGCTACCGTGCACTTTCAAGAGAAGCGTAGGGAGCCTAGGTAGCCTAGGTCACTGTGCAATTCTTCAAGCAAAGCCTAGGCCATTTTACAGTGTTTTTTCAGCTACGCTGTGGTATGGTCTCGTCATTATTGCTTACTAAGCAAATCAAAGCGTTTCTGTGTAAAAGTTTACTTCCATAGAACCTTTTTAATCATGCAAAAGATCAACGCGCATTTACAAACTTTATTATTACTGGCAGTATTAAACAAGTACAAGATTCATTGGAACAACGTTTTCCAGGTAGGCACCCACCAAGCAAGCCCACAATTTTGAAAAATGTTCGCAAATACCAACATGAAGGAACATGCTTAAATCTAAATAAAGGTCGTTCGGGCCGTATGAGAACCATAAGAACAACAGTAAATATTGAAAATGTTCAGATGACACTTCTTCAAAATCCATATGTATCAGTCAGAAAGAATGGGTTACAATTGTCAAAGTAATAATTTAACCGCATTATTAAACATGACTTAAAATGGCATCCTTATAAGATGCTTGCAAGACACCAGCTTCTTGAAACTGATTTTCCTCGTCGTAGACAATTTGTTGTCGAATGGCTTCTCCATAAACCCCCTCGTTTCTTGGAAAACATTGTGATTCGTTACGAGGCAGCCTTTTTCATGAATGGAAAGGTAAATAGCCATAACATTCGGCAATATGCGCCGCTTAACCAACCCCCAGCATTCGACTTTGACACACGTATTTGTTAGCAGAAAGTGTCTCTGTGGATGGAATATGCGGGAATGGCTATCTTGTCGACCCATCCTGATCATCCTTCCTGAGCATGATCAACGAAAGGATCTTCTCGGAACTCCGCCAAATTTACGGCAATCAATTCAATAGACCTTAGTGGATTCAAGACGGCGCACCAGCTCATAGACAGCTTGCTGTAAGAACATAACTAAGAAAACGTTTGACAAACGCATTGTCGCGCTAAATCATGCAATTGAATGGCCCCCAAGATCCCCTGATTTAACACTGTGCGATTATTTCTTAAGGGGATATCTAAAGAATAAAGTGTATTCTACTCCACCACAAAGCATCAACCAGTTAAGAGATAGTATCACACTTGAAGTCAATAGACTTAAGGAAAATCACAAGTTAATCAAAAGAGTTGTTCAATCAATGCGATCAAAGGTGCAACTGTTCTTAGAAAGAAATGGAGGACATGTGAAAGGAAACGGTGCTTAGAAAAATAAAAAATGAATTTCTATTACCCATATGAAGAGGTGTTTTTGTCAAAAATGCATTTAAATATAATTGTTGATTTTAAACTTCGAAGTTTCATTATTTTACTTCCTTGCGCAAACATAATTTTGATAGCCTCCACTAAACCCATTAGTGTATCAATATCGTACAAGGGAATTTAATGAAATTTCCAGAATCGACAAATAAATAGTTGCTAAATTTGTTTATTTTCTGGGACACCTTGTATATATATATATATATATATATATATATATATATATATATATATATATATAGAGAGAGAGAGAGAGAGAGAGAGAGAGAGAGGGAGAGAGAGGGATATTCATAAACATGACAGGTTGCCGCAAAAGTGATCAAAGTGCAAATTTGGGGATGAATGCTTTGACCTCTATGTGGCTATGTTCTTTCCACCTCCACCTCAAGTTCTATCGGGATTTGATAGGAAATTTTTACCACGGAAAAATTGCAAACTATCAACTATTTCCAAGATTCCCAACAACATATCAAATAACATATATACGTTTTCCTTATTTCTTTTTTATTTATTTTCTTCTTTCACCATCTTCATTCCTCCTTTTTTGATGGATATTTTCTTGATTTGGCATGACTCAGCTCCAGAAATACATATCTCGACTATCTATTTTTAGGATTCTCTGAGATTAACCCCTTCATTTGGAATACTTGCATCTTCTCAACTAGAGAGACCGTACTATCATTAAGAGTAAGTTACATTTTATATGCACAGCAGGACACAGCATTGAATCAGTTCCCCTACATGTACCGGACCACCTTCGCCTTGTGAGCAAGGCTAGTCTGCGTCATTTGTCATTATTGACCACCACTGGCTCTCTGGTAGTGTTCTCAACTAGTTCTGCCCGTTCTTTTCATATCTTGCTCGCTCTATCTATGTTGACATGTATCTCTAAAGGCAGATGTGCCTTTTGGTGTTCAGCAATGGTCAGTTCTTAGCCATTTCTGTAACGCATCTCTCTTCTCTGTTTGAACTCTTATAAGTCTTCTTTTTCTGCCATTGAAATTTACCTCTCATTTTATGTAGCCTCGTTTGCTGAAACTTTTAGAAATCTACCATCCGCTTATAACACAATCATGAAATGGTTTTTGACTACTAGTATATGAAAGTCAACCATGACAAATCTTAAGAGGTATACTAGTAGGCACTCCTGGCGCCATGCAAAAATATCGTTCCCTAGCTAAATATTGGTGCCTCCAATGTCCCATTTTTCTGATACTGTTAAAATTTGGAGGTCACCTTTGAAAGAGTGTTATCTCTCGAAACTTATATTGCCAACATTTATAAATCCTCTCTCCGAAGTCTCTGCCGCATCCGTTTCCATGTTGGTCACCACATTATTTAGATTGTAATGCATGCTATTCTCACTTCGTTTCTCGCTGAATCACGGCTTCCACTCTACGCCATATCCAACTAGTTCGAAACTTTGCATGCGAGTGCTTTTCTCATCCAGGGAAGTTTCTCTCATACACCTTTTCTCTTTGTAATCTGCAACGATTCTCGAATCGATAGGGAATCACCTTCAAGGCCGTTCTTCTTGCATATTTCCTTGAATACATGTGTCCTTAAAACCGTCACTATTTAGAAATACACTTGTTTCTGAAACGTTTAATATAATATGCAATTCACTGTTCAACACTAATTCCACAGTTGCTGATTTAGACAAATGTGACTTTTTTAGTCTTCTTAAACGTGCTGTTGATGAAACATCATTTATTTTTAATGACAGACATTATAGACAAAATGGTTCACCTTCGGATCCATCATTTGCAATGCACTTTTGTGTAAACCAGAACAAGAATAGATATCTGAATGCCCACAAGTTAAATCCTAAAATATTCTAAAGAGCAATTTTTCCGAGTTCCCAAACTAAATAAATTCTCAGCATCCTAAAATCAAATTACAATCGAACATGAAACTAATGACACCTTTCCATCCCTAGACATAAGGATTGCACATTCAGAGATCAATCTTTGCACTTTAATTATCTCTCATTTTTATCTAGCCGTTTTAAATATCCTATGTAAGCTGTAGAATTCACTGTGTGAATAAAATATGTCCCGACCGGAACTATTTTCACGAAGAGTTGTCTTAGATTATGGGATTTTGTAAATTTGACTTATTCCAATCCAAGCTTCATTGCTTGATTAATAATTTTCAAATTAAAATACCTGCTATTCCTGTTCTAAAATTTAATATTCAAAAGGAGAAAAGGCACACACAAGCTTTTACCTTATCCAAATTAATACAGTTTCTCCGAAAACATTCCTGTCTCATAAGGAGAGACTCACCATGCTACTCAAATCCTCGTTTGTCTACCAGTTTATATGTGCGAGTTGCTACACTTGCTGTGTAGGTAAAACTAGACTACAATTAAAACTGAGGATCTATAAGCATACGGGGGAAAGGGGTTCACATCATTGCTAAACCGAACTTTTCTTTATTAAGAAAGCATTGAAATATTGCGACTCCTCAATTTCTACGTCAAATTTCAAAATTTTCGTTTTTGTGTATAAATCCTTGGAACTAAATATTTTGAAATCATTATTCATCCAAAAGTTAAATCCTGAATTAAATTCTAGTCAGTATCCAACTCCACTCTATATATCTTAATCTAATTTTGAATAACTTTAATTTTATTTCTACTTCTAATTCATTCTACAGGCACCTTTGTACGAAAATTAACTTAATGGACGGACAGTTAAATTAGTCAATTGGATGATTCTCCATTATTCCAATTATTTTAAAATAGTGTACAAGTTTACTTCTGTTCAAATTTCACTTTTTACATCATTCGGTTCCTGACTTCACTCATGTTGGTATGTTTTATATTTACTTCTTCTCCTTAGCGATTACATCTCATTTTAACTATGCATTCGTAGCTTGTATCTATTGTAATAATTTATTGTACTGAATTATAGGCTGATGATGAGGACAAAATGTTCGAAGAGTCCAAATATACATGTTCCGAATACTACCTTCGGGTTTGATTTTAACACACAAACACACACCTATATATATATATATATATATATATATATATATATATATATATATATATATATATATATATATATATATATATATATATATATATATATATATATATATAAATATATATATATATATATATAGATATATATACATATATATATATATATATATATATATATATATATATATATATATATATATATATATATATATATATATATATATATATATATATATATATATTAGGAAGATTTAAGCTCCATTTCTTGTTTTAATAACGTTATGTAACGTAATCTCCTTTTCCTCGAGTATTGATCACCTGGGGTATAATTTGAGGAACAACGAAGGCGATTTGAGTTCTTTCCCATCGAAACATAATATTTTGCATTTATTTATAAGGATCTATAATTTAGAAAAGATTATGGGATTTATAAGCCATCAAAAAGTGATTAATGTAACGTAGACCTTTTTAGACACTTCGGTGGTGATTATAAAAGAGATGGGTTTCTTTTTAGGATGAGGACATATATATACATATATATATATATATATATATATATATATATATATATATATATATATATATATATATATATATATATATATAAATATATATATATATATATATATATATATATATATATATATAAATATATATATATATATATATATATATATATATATATATATATATATATATGTATATATATATATATATATATATATATATATATATATATATATATATATATATATATATATATATATATATATATATATATATATATATATATATGGTAGAAAACCATGTCTAGACCCTGTGGCACGGGATTATTTTCATCCAACCTTTGGGCACGAGATCGTTTTCATCCACCCGTGTAGCACGGGATCGTTTTCATTCACCTTTATGGCACGGGATCGTTATCATCCACTCTTGTGGCACGGGATTGTTTTCATCCACCCGTGTGGTACGGAATCATTTTCATTCACCTTTATGGCACGGGATCGTTATCATCCACTCTTGTGGCATGGGATTGTTTTCATCCACCCGTTTGGCACGGGATCGTATTCATCCACCCTTATGGCACGGGGTCGTCTTCATTCACTCTTGCAGCATGGGTTTGTATTCATCCACACTTATTGCATGAGATTGGTTTCATCTACCATTGTGGCACGGAATTTGTTTTCATTCACACGTGTGGCACGGGATTGTTTTCATCCACCTTTACGGCACGGGATCGTTATCATCCACTCTTGTGGCACGGGATTGTTTTCATCCACCCGTGTGGCATGGAATCATTTTCATCCACTCTTTTGACACGGGATTGTTTTTATCCACCTTTATGGCACGGGATCGTTATCATCCACTCTTGTGGCACGGGATTGTTTTCATCCATCCGTTTGGCACGGGATCGTATTCATCCACCCTTATGGCACGGGGTCGTCTTCATTCACTCTTGCAGCATGGGTTTGTATTCATCCACACTTATTGCATGAGATCGGTTTCATCTACCATTGTGGCACGGAATTTGTTTTCATTCACACGTGTGGCACGGGATTGTTTTAATCCACCATTGTGGCACAGGATTATTTTCATCCACCTGTGTGTCACGGAATCGTTTTCATCGATCCGTTTGGCACGGAATGATTAACATCAATCCGTGTGGCACGCTACTGGTTTCATCCACCCTTATAGCATGAGATCATCTTCATCCACCCTTGTGGCATGAGATTGTATTGATCCACCCTTGTGACACGAAATCATTTTCATCCACCCTTGTGACACGGGATCGTCTTCATCAAACCTTGGGTCACGGACTTGTTTTTATCCACCCTTGTGGCGCGGGATCAGTTTCATCATCCCTTGTGCCACCAGATCGTTTTTATTCACCCTTTTGGCACGGTATCGTTTTCCTCCACCATTTTGGCACGGGATCATTTCCATCCACCCCTGTGGCACGGAATCGTTTTCATTCACCCTTGTGGAACGGGATAGTTTGCATCCACTCTCTTGGTACAGGGGCGTTTTCATCCACCATTATGGCACTGGATTGTTTTCATCAAAATGTGTGGCACGGGATCGATTTCATCTATCTGCTCGGTATGGGATCATTTTCTTTCACCCTTATGACACGGAATTGTTTCCATCTACCCTTGTGTCACGATATCGTTTTCATCCACCCTTGTGTCACGGGGTCGTTTATTTGTACCCTTGTTGTACGAGATCGTTTTCATTCAGCCCTGTCTCACGGGATGTTTTTCATCCACCCTTGTGGCACGAGATTGTTTTTACCTAAGCTTGGGGCATGGGATCGTTATCATCAACCTTTGTGGCATGAAATCGTTTTCATCCACCCGTGAGGCACGGGATCGTTTTCATCCACCCGTGTGGTACGGGCTCGTTTTCATCAACCCTTATGGCACGGGATCGTTTACATCTATACCCTTTTGGCACTGGCTTGTTTTCATCCAACCGTTAGGCACGGGATTGTTTTGATCGACCCCTTTGGCACGAGATCGTTTTCATCTACCCTTCTACCACGAAATCGTTTTAATTCACCATTTTTGCCTTGGGTCGTTTTCATCCACATTTTTGGCACGGGATCGTTTTCATCCCCCTTGGGGCACGGATTTCTATTCATTTACCCGTGTAGCACGAGATTAATTTCATCCCCACGTGTGGTCCTGGATGGTTTTTATCTACCCTTGTAGCACGAGATTGTTTCATCCTCCCTTCTTAGACTGGACGATTGTTTACATCCACGCGTGATGCACGGGATCATTTTCACCCATCCTTTTACTACGGGATCGTTTTCATCTACCAATCTGGCAGGGGATCGTTTTCATCTACCCTTGTGTTATCGGATTGTTTTCATCCACCCGTGTGGCACGGGATCGTTTTCATCTACCCTTCTGGCACGGAATCGTTTTCATTCACCCTTTTGCACGGGATCGTTGTCATCCATCCTCTTGGCACGGTATTGTTTGCATCCACCTTAGTGGCACGAGATTGTTTTCATCCAACCCTTGTAGCATAGGATCATTTTCATCTAGCCTTTTAACAAGAGATCGTTTTCATTCAACTCTATAGCACAGGATTCTTTTCTTCCACTTATGTGGCACGTCATGGTTTTCATCTACCCTTGTGGCAGGGGGATCGTTTTATCCACCCTGGCACGGGATCGTTTTTACCCAACCGTGTGGCACAGGATCGTTTTCATCCACCCTTGTAGCACGGGATTGTTTACATCCACACGTCTGGCACGGCATCGTTTTCATCCACCTGCGAGGTATGGGATCTTTTCATCCCATTTGAAACTACCGTTTAGAACGCGATCGTTTTCATACACCCTTGCGGCACGGGATCGTTTTCCTCTACCCTTTCGATATAGGATTGTTATCATCTACCCGTGTTGCACGGGATCGTTTTCTTCCACCCTTGCGGCATGGGATCGTTTCATCCACCCTTGTGGCACGGGATAGTTCACATCTCCCCTTGTGGCACGGGATTGTTTTCATTTTCCTTGTGGCACGTTATCGTTTTCATTTACCCTATTGGCACGTTTTCGTCTTCATCCAACGATGTGGAACGCGATTGTTTTTATCAACACATTTGGTACGGGATGGTTTTCATTTACCCCTGGGGCCCGTAATCGTTTTCATCCACCTGTGAGATACGGTATCGTTTTAATCCACATTTGTGACACGGGATCGTTTTCAACCACCCTTCTGGAACGGTATGATTGTTTTCATCTACCCGTTTGGCACGGGATCGTTTTCACCCACCCTTGTGGCACGGAGTTGTTTTCATCCACTTGTATAGCACGGGATCGTTTTTTTCTACTAATTTGGTACCTGATCGTTTTTATCCACCTTTGTGGCACGGGATATTTTTTATACAACCGGGTGGCACTTGATCGTTTTCATCCACACATGTAGAACAAGATCATTTTCATTCAACCCTATGGCCATATTCCTTTTCATCCACCCTTGTAGAACGGGATTGTTTTCATCCAGCCTTATCGCACGGGATCGCTTGCATTCAAATTGTTAAAAGGGATAGTTTTCATCCACCCGTCTGGCACAGGATCATTTTCTACCACCGGTGTAGCACGGGATTGTCTACATCCCTCCTCTTGGCACGGTATGATTGTTTTTATCCACCTGCTTGGCACGGGATCGTTTAAACCCCCCCTTTTGGCACGTGGTTGTTTTCATCCACCTGGGTGGTACAGGATCGTTTTCATCCACCTTTATACCATGGGATCTTTTTTCATACGCCCTTGTGGGATGGGATTTTTTTATCCACCCTTCTTACACGTGATCGTTTTTATCACCCATGTGGCACGGGTCCTTTTTTCATCCAACCTTCTGGCAGGGGAAGATTGTTTTCCTACAGCCGTGTAGAAGGGATCGTTTTCATTCACCCTTTTGGCAAGGGATTGTTTTCATCCACCCTTTTGGCACGTGATCGTTTTCATTCACCCTAGTGGCACGTGATCGTCTTCATCCAACTTTTTGGAACGCGAGAGTTTTCCTCAACCCGTTTGGCAGGGGATCGTTTCCCTCAACCCGTTTGGCACGGGATCGTTTTTCTCAACCCGTTTGGCACGGGATCGTTTCCCTCAACCCGTTTGCCACGGGATCGTTTTTCTCAACCCGTTTGGCACGGGATCGTTTCCCTCAACCCGTTTGGCACGGGATTGTTTTCATCCCCGCGGGTGGTAAAGGAACATTTTCTTTCACCCTTATGGCACAGTATGGTTTTCCTCCACTCATGTGGCACTGGATCGTTTTCCTCCACCCTTATCGCACCGGATCGTTTTAATCCCTCCCTTTGGCACATGATAGTTATCATCCAGCCGTGAGCAAGGGATCGTTTTCATTCACCCTTCTAGCACGGCATCGTTTTCATCCACCCTTGGGGCACGGGATTGTATTTATTTACGGGTATGGCACGAGATCGTTTTCATCCATCCGTATGGGACAGGATCGTTTTCATCCACGCTTGTGGCACAGTATTGTTTTCATTAACCCTTCTGGCACAGGATGATTGTTTTCATCCACCTGTGTTGCACGGAATCGTTTTAACCCACCCTATTTGCACGGGATTGTTTTCATCCACCCTTTTGACACGGGATCGTTTTCATCTAGCCATTTGGCACAGGATCGGCTTCATCTACCCTTGTGGCAGGGGTTTCTTATCATCTACCCTTGTGTCACGGGATCGTTTTCATCCACCCTTGTGGAACGTGATTCTTTTCATCCACCCTTATGGCATTGGTTTGTTTTTATCCACCCTTGTGGCACGGGATCGTTTTCATCCATCCGTGTTACACAGAATCGTTTTTATCCAGCCCTGTGGCACGCGAAAGTTTACATCCACCCGTGTGGCACTGGATTGTTTTCATCTACCCTTGTGGCACGGGATCGTTTTCATCCATCCGTGTTACACAGAATCGTTTTTATCCAGCCCTGTGGCACGCGAAAATTTACATGCACCCGTGTGGCACTGGATTGTTTTCATCTACCCTTGTGGCAGGGGATCGTTTTCACCCACCCGTGTATCCCTTCATCGTTTTTATCGACCCTTTTGGCAGGGGATCGTTTTCATCTACCTGTGTGGCACTGGGCCGTTTCCATCCACCATGGTGGCACGAGATAGTTTTTATCCACCCGTGTAACATGCGATTGTTTTCATCCACACGTGACGAACGGGATCGGTTTCATCCACCTGCTTAGTACTATATTATTTTCTTCCACCCTTATGTCAGAGAATCGTTTTCATCTACCCATTTGGCACGGAATCGTTTTCATCCACCCTTTTGGCACAGCAGGTTTTCTTCCACCCGTGTGGCACGAGATTGTTTTCATTCACCCTTATAGCATGTGATCGTTTTCGTCCACCCTTGTGTCATGAGATTGTTTTCATCCAACCCTGTGACACGGGATCGTTTTCGTCCATCTTTGTACCACAGGATTGTTCTCATCCAGCCGTGTGCATGGTTTCGTTTTTATCCCCCCTCATGGTACGGGTTCGTTTTCATCACACTTGGGGCACGGGATTGTTTTGATTTACCCGTTTGGCATGGGTTCGTTTTCATCCACCCACGTGGTACGATATCGTTTTTATCTATCCTTGTGGCATGAGATCGTTTTCATCCACCCTTATGGCACGGTATGATTGTTTTCATTTACCTGTTTGGCACGGGATCGTTTAAACCCACCCTTCTGGCACAGGGTTGTTTTCATCCACGCGGGTGGTACAGGATCGTTTTCCTCTACCCTTATAGCATGGGATCGTTTTCATACGCTCTTGTGGCATGGGATTGTTTTCATCCACTCTTTTGCCAAGTGATTGTTTTCATCCACCCTTGTGGCACTGGTTCTTTTTTATCCAATTTTCTCGCAGGGGATGATTGGTTTTACACAGCCGTGTGAACGGGATAGTTTTCATCCACCCTTGTGGCACGGGATCGTTTACATCTACCCTTATGGCCAGGAATCGTTTTCATTGAGCATTGTTACACGGGATCGTTTTCAGCCACCATCTTGCCACCACATCCTTTTCATCCACCCTTATGGCATGAGATCGTTTTCATCCACTCTTGTGGAACGGGATCATTTTCATCCCTTTTTTGGCACGGAATCGTTTTCATTTACTCTTGTATCACGGGATCATTTTCGTCCACCCTTCTGGCAAGGGATTGTTTTCATCCACCCTTTTGGCACGTTATCGTTTTCATCCACCCTGGTGGCACGGGATTGTTTTTATCAGCGCTGGTGGTACAACTACATTTTTATTCACATTTTGGTACGGAATCCTTTTCAATCACCCTTATAGAACGGGATCGTTTTCATGGACACTTATCTCACTGGAATGTTTTCATCCCCCCTTATGGCACTGGATAGTTATCATCCAGCCGTGAGCAAGGGATCGTTCTCACCCACCTTTGTGGCACGGGGTCGTTTTCATCCACCCTTGGGGCACGGGATTGTATTCATTTAACGGTATGGCATGAGATCGTTTTCATCCATCCGTATTAGACCTGATCGTTTTCATCCACCATTTTGGCACGGGATTGATTTCATCGACACTTCTAGCACGGGATGATTGTTTTCATCCATCTGTGTTGCACGTGGTCATTTTCACCCACTCTGCTGGCACGGGATTGTTTTCATCCACCCTTTTGGCACGGGATCGTTTTTATCTACCCATTTGGCACGGGATTGTCTTCATCCACCCTTGTGGCATTGGTTTGTTTTCATCCACCCTTGTGGCGCAGGATCATTTTCATCCACCCTTGCGGCACGGGATCGTTTTCCTCCACCCTTGTGGCATGGGTGTGTTTTCATCCACTCTTGTGGAACGGGATCGTTTTCTTCAACCTTTGTGGCATGTGATTTTTTTCCTCCACCCTTCTGACACGTCATCGTTTTCATCCATCCTTTTCGCACGGGATTGTTTTCATCCACCCTTGTGGCACGGAATTGTTTAATCCACCCTTGTAGCACGTGGTCGTTTTCATCCTCCTTTGTAGCCCGGGATTGTTTTCATCCACCTGTTTGTCACGTGATTGTTTTCATCCATCCTTGTGGCACGGGATCGTTTTTATCTACCTTTATGGCACCGGATCGTTTTCATCCACCATTTTAGCACGGGATCGTTTTCATCCACCCTTTTGGCACGTGATTGTTTTCATCCACCTGTGTGGCATGGGATCGTTTTCATCTCCCCTTCTGCCATGGGATTCTTTTCATCTACCTGTGTGGCACGGGATCCTTTTCTTCCACCCTTGTCACAGGATGGTTTTCTTCCACCTGTGTGTCGTGGATCGTTTTTATTCACCCTTGTGTAATGTGATCATTTTCATCCCCCCTTGTTCTACGGGATTCTTTTCATCCACCCGTGTGGCACGCGATCGTTTTCACTCTCTTCCTTTTGTCACAGAATCGTTTTTGCCCATCATTTGTGCTACGCTATATCTTACAATAGTATGCCGTTAGGCTATGCAGTGAGGGTTTCTAGTTAGTATAGCATGCCCGATGCAGTGTGAAGTTGATGGCTTATTGGTATACTAATCGCATACCATCACTCCGTACAGTCCAGTTTTCCTTACAATTTTACTTCCATAACTTAAAACTGGCAAAATTAAATCTTTTGTGTTTCAGCTATAGATGCATGTCACTTCTGAAGGTGGAGCTAATCTGTAGTATCGCTCTCAAGGCTAAGCTTCTTCTTTTACTGATTTTTTTCAAAGCTCTCATCAGAAATCAGAAGTTGCCCTAGGTATACGGATTCTTGTGCCTTCTTATATATTTGACCGTCAATTCAAATTATTTTTCTTTAGCAAAACTATTAATTATTAATTACCTCTTTTAAAAGTTCTATTTACTTCAACTTTGTGATTGGCTTGTGAGAATTTTGTTATCCTTGATTGTCATTCATCTTGATTTGAAGACAATGCATTCTATTAATTCTGATTCACATTTGTTCCCATGAATTTCTTAAAAATTTCCCCTTTCCTTACTGCTACAAATATTGGAGAGATGGGATTTTCCTGTCACAGATGGTTTTATTTGTATTTTCTTCTATTCAGGTGAAGGCCTAATGGTGATGGCGTATGACTTTATATGTAGGAGATTATGTCAATATAGATTTATTATTTCTTTCTTTGTGTACTGTAGTGCTCTTAGAAATGAATTTAAATATACTGAGTCTACAAATGCCATACAGAGATATTTTATATTCATTAATTCTCTGCACAAATTGTCGGATAACTCTCTTTGTGTACAATCTCGATCAAAATAAGAGATCCTTTTTCCTTAATTAAAATATTTTCAAAAATATGATGCGTAGGTAAATGAAATTAAATCTTGGTACATGAAGGCATGCATTTAATATATTTTATGACGATTTTAAAGTTTTACACTTGTATATTTAAAAAGATATTCTAAATAAACTAACCTAATAAAATATTGACACGTGTAAAATAAGAGAACGATCATTCACATAATTCCTTAGCAAGCAAATGCACTAGAAACTACGCAAGATTTGACCACGATGAAACTTAAAACACTTAAAATGAGGTGTTGAAGCTTTTGTTTTCTATTACTTCAGCGCAACTACGACCACAGGACCTCACTCGTTTCTTTCAAAATTCTGGTGTTATTTTGTTCCATTCTTGCTCAATATTTGTGCATAAATCCATCACATTTGAAGGCTACTTGTCTCAAAATTTGTCTCTAATGATCTCCAGCGGTTCTCAATTTGGTTTAGGTTCGGGCTCTGTGCTGGTCACTTCATTACTTTGATATCTTTTTGTTCTAAATAATATTTTACTTGCTTTGCAGTATGGCATCGCGCGTTGTCCTGTATAAATAATGCTGGCTGGTTCAGAGATGCTAAGAGTGAAGGTATAACATGTACCAGGCTTAGGTACACATTCGAATTTACCGTTCTAATTATTCTACTAGCAGACCAACTCCTTCTTACGAAATCATCTGATATACCATGGAATGCCTCCTCTCCCCTTTCACGAGTTTGAGAAAGCGTCTAACTAAATTAATTTAGTTTCCTCAATGAAATGAATTCTCTCCCGATCTTCATCCCTCCAAACAACATGAGCTTCAGCCTATTTGAATCTTGCCTTCTGATTCTACCTCCTGATTATTGGTTTGGTTGTTGGAGAACGAGCTTTTAAACCAGATAAATTAAGGCGACGGGTAATTAATTTCTCGAGAAATTCATGCTGCAGTCTCGAAGGGATCCTTCATAGCTCTATTTTGATAAGGGTGGCTATGGGGATGGGGGGGGGGGGGAAGGTGAATGACTTTTGTAGGAGATTTATAGGTATTTTTTATTGTATAACTTCAGAACGTGCGATGTCACATTCTTGGATCTTCCTACCTCTTTTGAAATCGCAAAAAGAGACCTCTCCGAAGCCCTTAAGCAAACATTTTTTTGGACGGCGCTCGGGTTTCATATTAACGTGTGGTAACACCATTACCTACTGACCAAAATGTTGCCAGATGATTTAAAAATAACTTCTAGAATATTTCTTTAATATACGAATACGAGGGGCAGTCAATAAGTTTTGCGAATCGGTAGGGCAAAACAGAGGAAGGGAGATGGCTGTTTATGAGGGCGTTAGGGCAGGTTATGACAAGTCAGGACCTGAAGCCGCACGCTCCTGCTTCGTCTATTTAAGAAGCAGTAGCTGATCGCAGATCATCAGTCAAAAAATTTTCAACAATGGAGAAGGTTAAGCACCGCGCAGTGATCAAATTTTTAACCAATGAAAGCAAGAATGTAAAATAGATCCATGGACGCATGGTTGCAGTGTACACCGAGACCACCCCTTCCTATGCAACCATTGCTCGCTGGAATAGGGAGTTCCGCCATGGTCGTGAGTCCCTTGAAGATGACCCCCGTCCAGGACGCTTATCAGACGTGAGCAACGAGGACAATGTGGCTGGTGTGGAGAGGATGATCCTCGAAAATCGACGGGTGAAGGTCGAAGAAATCGAGCGAGAACTTGGAATATCACATGGAAGTGTTATGAACATCATCCACGACAATTTGGCCATGACCAAGGTCTCTGCCCGTTGGGTCCCTCGAAACCTCACGCCCCATGATCGACTTCACGTCGTCAAAGTACACAAGGCCAGAGTTGCACAAGCTGCCCTGCGCGAGTGCGGATTCGAGGAGCTCAACCATCCCCCCTACAGTTCAGATCTGGCCCCTAGCCACTACTTTTTATTCCGCCAGCTCAAGGCTGCACTGCGTGGACGCTGGTTTGGTGACGATGAAGATGTCCAGCTCGCCGTCCAGGAGAGGAGTGAACAGCAGTCGGGAAATTTCTGGTTGTCAGGAATTCGAAGCCTCAGGGACAAGTGGCTCAAGTGCATTGAAGTCGAGGTTAGTTATATTGAAAAATAATAAAACACTTTTCCTCATATCTCGTTTCCTTATATCCGAATTGCAAAACTTATTGACCGCCCCTCGTATATCATATCAAATCTTCATAAAAGATATTAAATGCATGCCTTTATGTACTATGGAAATTTCATTACCTACTCATCATATTTTTAAAAATATTTTAAAGAAGGAAAGTCGTTCCTTTATTTTGCTCGGTCTTGTATATCTAGCTGGCTTCTTTAACCTGTATTCGCGGTGGCCGACGGGAGTTCAGTGTTTGCATTAATCTGACGGTTATGAATTATGCAAATCTAAATGTTACTGATATGAGACAGATACGCCCTGGTTCTTTAAATACCATGCGGTCTTTTGTGAAAAAGAAGTACAATAGAAGCATTGAACTATGCTACTAGAATCTTACTTTTCCTCAAATATTTTGAAAACAGCGTAGCTACTAGGTCAACAAGCCTTAAATTTTCAACTTTCATTCGATCAAGTTCAACCCTATCCTCTGGAGGCGCTTTACTCCTTTAAATGATCTTAATTACGTGCAGAATATATTACTTGACTGATGGGACTGCCTTTTGATTTATTAGGATGGGGTCATATGGTATAAAATGATCATTGCTATTATAGGTGTCCTGAGAGAATTATTTAATCTTTCAATTAAATTTTCTCTGTTTGAAATTTTTTTTCTAAGTTTTATCCTTTCATTTTGTTATTTGACGTCTCTCAATTGTTAGGGTATTGCTTTATCTGTTTTAGTGATTTCAGTTTTCTCGAGTTTTTTATTATATGCCCTCGTCTCTTCAGCATTGTTTTCTAATAAACTTGTTAGCTCACTATATTCGAGGCTTTAGAATGGAACCTTGCGTGAAATGGTAGGCGGTTATTTAATATCATTTGCAGATAAAATCATCATTTTGGTTATAAAATAAGGCTATAAGTACAGTAAATAAAAGAATACGGGGAACCAAAGTTTCGTTTTAGGCAATGAAAACTAGTATAGTAGAATCCGAGAGCAGGTGGGCCCCTTCCATTTCATTCTGAAATGCTTGGTTACTAGGTATACTTGAATGTTGTAAGTATGTATGTGTTTAAATATTGCCTTCTGCAGTGTTAAGAATGTTAGAGTACTAACAAAAGGATCAACGCTTGTATTTATATCACAAGATCTTTCATAGCTTTTGCCAGAGAAAATCCGATGTTTTCAAAATTGTTGTACGACAACCTATAAGTAGAAAGTAAGTTTGGCTGGAGTTTATGCACATTCGGATGAATAAAACGAAAAGTTATCAGTAGATAAGCAACTTAATATAAAAACTAAACTGTCCAATATGATCAGAACACTTACGTTTCTAGTAGTGAGAAACAACATTGTTTTCCTAGCAACTAACTTGAGTTCAATCCTCTTGCTAAATATCATCCAGCTAACATGCCTAAGAAATACATAACGCCTCTCTCTCTCCGCGAGCTGATCATGAAGGTGACCTCTCATATAGTCTTTCCATTGGAGCCATTGCAGAGACTGTCAAGCGCTCCAAAAGTGTACTTCATATTATTCTGTCAACATATGACAAAACAGATTTATTTAAGGCTGGTAGGCGGAGGAAGATCTGAAAAAGGGAAGAGCAATCTATTACCCAAATTGTAAAAAAGGACCTTTCTAAGATGGCTTTGGCAGTTTCTCTAGAAATTAGAGAGATTTTGGCCATCAATGTCTCCTGACAGACTGTCACTTGGGTTGGAGGAAGTCAATCTTCGGGCTCGTACACCTGCGGTTATCTTGCATTCGCCACCCAGCACGCTACATGAACGAATGCACAAAGTAGCCAAATTCACTTTAATGAGGAAATAAGTTCAATTTGTCGGATTCAATGGCAGGATGTTTGTTAGCCGCAGAGCAGCGAAAGATTGTTTGTCAATTTCACCCCAAAAGGTATGAAGTTTGGTAAAGGAAGTGACATGGTCTGAAGCGTGACTTTGGAAGAAATCACTTAACAACTTGTGCGGTTACGGAGGTCAGTGAATGCTCAAGCGAACAAGGAATAGCTGCGATAGCATGCTTAACCCCATCTGTGAGCCTTCAAAGCACAACCTGCAGTTTTCATGCAGGATATGTCCCCCTGCAACACTGCTAATTCAGTGAAGCCTTCCTGAAAGACGACCACATCACTGTTATGAATTGATCTGCTAGAGTCTATACTTGAATCCAGAGGAAATGTTTGGAAGACACCCAGAGAAAGGTTTAGAGCGAAGAATATAAAAATAGTTCAAGAACTCTGTGAATTTCTTCAAGAAGAATGGAGCAAGATACTGCGCAAGAATGTCAACAGTTGGTTCTTTCTTGTGACATGAAAGTTCAAAGTATCATCGGGAATAATGGCCTACATACTAAATATCAATTACTAACAACATATACAAATATTTTCCACTAATAATTTAATCGTTGTATTCCAATAAAATTTGTTTTGGGTCCTATTCGGATCATTTTCGACACTTCAATTCTCCTAGTAAATTGCTTATCTGCTGATAACTTTCGTTTATCCATATGTAGTTTATACTTTTAGGTTATGGTATCCCACTTTTGGAGACATTAGATTTTTCTGGTGAAACCTATGGAAAGATATAATAGAAGTACAGCCGTTCTAATCTTTTGGGGCAGTAGTAAATATTGTTTTCATTCTAGGCCATGTAACTTAAACAGATTTGCCTGCCTTTGTCATTCTACTTATGTTCTTTTCTTGAATTATGAAAATCTCTTTACGTCTGCGTAGTTACTATACCCATTAACCCATTAATATATTGTGTCACTAAAATAGAACTCAGAAATTTAACAATACGAAATAGTTATTCGGTATTAATATTTATATTTTAGTTTAGTTGACCTTTACGATCATTTGTATGGAGTGATATCAATAGTAATCTAATTTTCTCTGGCTGTGATATTTTGTTTAATATTTCCTGGATGGCTTCGGAGTATAAAAGGTGACTATGCATTGATGTGCTAACTATCTGCAGCATCAATGTAATGCTCGAATGTCCTAGATTTGGGATAGAATAAAGACCTCAGGGGTGGCGAAAACATAATCTGATGAAAAAATATGAATTAATTCATGAGATTATTATAAAAGATGTTTCCTTGACAAATTCTAAGCCTGTTTCAAGTATAGGCAGGGTCACATTTTAGATGGTTTCTACGACGCGCAGCTGATATCATAGATTGATATTCTTACTATTTTTACTACAGTTAGGTTGTTATTATATGTTTGGTTATTTTTTTAAAACCAGGAGGCATAAAACAACGGTGCTATCACTTCAAGAATGTGTGGGAAAATCGGTCGGTAAAGAAAGAGGGAAAAGTGTAGAGCTAGACGAATCTCACAATTCACCTTTTTCAACCACTTGTCCATATCATAAAATCTCATATGTTAAGAGAGAATGAATGGAAAATGTATTATTATTTCCCTGGATTTTGTAGACGAATTCTCATTATATTTATACGAAGCAAAACTTCAAAATAAACGCGAAATTTCCCCTCACCTAAAGGCGGATGAAACAGTATTTTGTTACTCTATTTAATTTTAAATACAGGGTGTCTATAAGGTAACTGCGAATTTTTATAAAAAAAATTAAAATCTTGATAATATAATTTAAATGTTTCTTTTTATACAAATTCTAAATGCATAAAAGTAAAAAAAGATATATAATGACCATCAACGTGCGTTATATCTATGTCTCTGCAAATTAAAAATCTATCAGTTAATCGAGCATGGACGAATCCAGGGTACTCAGCTGACAAGGCCATAGGAAAAAGCAGACTTGTTTGGTGATCAAAGGCACGGGGCACGCGAGTTTTTTTGACAACACCCTTCATCACTTATTGGCCCTGGTTTGTCCCATGCCTTTGGTCAGAAGATGAGCCTATTTTGTGTCTTGCCCATGTCAACTGAGGACCCTGGTTCGGTCTATGCTCTGGGTTATCTGATAGATATAAAATTTTTAGCTGCTCTATAGAGGCACCCTGTATGAAATATATTTCAACCGGGAATGAGTTTTGATCGTCAAGGGGAATAGGCCCGTAATTTCTTGGTTATTTTTTAAAGTGATTGATTGATTGATGAGGGCTACGCTTTTCATTTATTTAGATTTCTTTTTCTTTGTCCATGACCTTCAATCCTGTAAATGGAGTTGTTGTGCGAACCTCATTTTGTGTTTCAAGCTTTTCCTTTATACTCATTTTGCAAGCTTATTTTTATTTTACTAAATTTTTTAAAATTTAAGATTATTATATTTATATATATATATATATATATATATATATATATATATATATATATATATATATATATATATATTATTTATTCATTTATTTTTTTATTTATAATATATAGAATTTTATTTTGTAGAGTTTCTTTCTTCTCGGCCTTTTTATTTTCTTTCTTTTTTTTATAATTTTGAAAAATAACTTTGAAAAGTAATAATATATATAGTTGATGACGTAATCTAATTCTTCTATACTATATTTTTTTCTTAATTACTATCTATATTGACATATATACATTTATATTGCTTTCATTCAAACATATTCATTCATGTTTGTGAGTGAATTTTTCAATATATAGTGTGCGTAGTTGTTTGTTCAGTGTAGTCTCTATGTGAACAACGGTGTCAACTGTTCCTCGGAGCATTGTCTTGAGCTGGGAAATTGCCTCGTTCTGGACACTTTCCCCCTTTTGTTCGCTGGAATGTTTCGACCCTCAGCTAGTTCGGGTACCGTTTCATTCAGGATCCTCTCCCATGTTCTTTTGGCCAGACTTTGGGTTGCCAGATTGATTGGTGTCAGGGCGAATCTCCGGTGGAGTTCTCTTTGGGGTATTTGATCTCTCTTTATGCGTTTGTTTATATAGAAAATTGCCTTTTTCTGGACTCTTTGCAGGCGCTTCAAGCGAGATGTACTTAGGGTTTGATTCACCACTGCGGGGTATATGAGTGTTGCTCGAATATGCATGAGATATATTTTTTATGTTATTAGAGCTCATATTTCTAAATCAGTGAAGTAAGTTGAGTTCTGACTTCGCCAGATTTTCCCGCGCTATAAAGTGGTGGCTATATCCGGTGGTGTGATGTTGAACCCTAGAACACTCCCTTCTTGGTGATAGGGGAATATAAGCTCCCATATTCTTACATCCGCTGTTTTTCTGCAGCCGATGTCGAGTATCTTGAATTTTCGGTTATGCCTGTGTATCTTCCATTTTCTTTCGTACTCATTTACGTTGCGAATTTAATTTGCAGTCTCGAAAGCCTAAGCCCTGGGATTCCTGAATGTACCAGGTATCACCTCAGTTATATCATCCGCAAACTGAAGATAAAATGAGTCCTCCTCTACCGGAGTTGGTAAATCTATGGTGTAGATTAGATAAAGGAGGGGGCTCAGACAACTTTCCTATGGGACTCTGGCCTCGAGGATGAACTCTGGTCCTTGGTGACCCTCTATCATGATCCGGGCACGCCGTTCCTTGATGAAGTTAGATGATTTGTTCCACGATTGGGTTTATCTGAAGGTTCAGGATCTTATGTTGAAGACCCCAGGGCCAGACCTTATTGGAGGCCTTTTGCACGTCCCTTAGTACGATGTCAATGTACTTTCCATCCCCTCGACACTTGGCAATTTTCTCGGTTAGCGCGTGTTTCGCGCTTCCTCCGGAACCCGTGTTATTGTGGGTTGTGAGCCCCCTTCTTGTCAAGTTGATTCTGAAGCCTGTTGGCTAGGATCTTTTCCAGAATCTTGCCGATGATTTCCAAGAGGGAGAAGGGCCTGTAGTCCATCGGCTGTTCTGACAACTTTTTCTCCTTTGGGATAAAGTTGATTTTTGCCACCTTGATCCGTCAAGGAAGTAACCAGTGTTCAGGGCCACATTAATTACGTTGGTAATGCCCTGAAGCAGGCGTGGGGCAGCATTTACCAGATGGTTTTTGGTAATCCCTGTCCAGCCAGGAGCTCTTTGCTTAAAGGATTTGAGCATGCTCAGGAACTTCTCAGCTGTGGTCGGTCGGCCGTCGCCCTCGATTCTCCTCTCCTCGGAAATGTGCGGGTGGGGATCCATGCGGTGGATTATATTATTGAGTTCGTCAATCACCTGGCTTTCGAAGTCCAGGTCAAAATCCTCATTCTCTTCTGGCATGATGGAGAATATTTGTCGCCAGTACCTCCTGAACCTTCTTTCAACTCTCTCTGGACCTTCTATGATTTGTCCATGTTCTTCCAGTCTCATTTTATCCTTCGGGGGCATACCTTTCAGTTTTTTTATATTATTCCATAATTTCTGGGGCTTCTGTTCTGTGTCGAGCCTCTCGATAATTCCGTCCCATATGGCCCGTTGTTGTTCGTTGATCCGCGCTCTGAGTTCCTCTCTGAGTTGTCGGAGTATTCTGGTGTGATCTCTGTTTTGCCTAAATTGCTTGACTTCCTCATAGACCTCTGTTTTCTGAGGCAATATCTCGCATCTCCTCGGTCCACTTAAGTTGCGAAGGGCTTTTATGCGTGATGTATTGAATACATTTCTCGTCCGCTTCCATGATCAGGTGTGTTATGCGGTTTATTTCTTCGTCATATCTTCCAGGATAGCTTCGCTTAGGTTGGCTGGGTTAAAGCTGTTAAACATTCGCTTGTACAGCTCCCAGTTTGCTTTTTTAAAGCTTTTCCTGGGTGGGATAGGAAGCAGGATAGGTCGCTTGGAACTGTAGGGCCAGGCATACTGACCAGATCAAAATGGAAGTTGGTGCTTGTCAATATTATATCCGGGGCTGTCGCTGATCTTTCAGTGATGTAGATCGGAAATTCTGGCCCGTCTCTTCCGAGCCTGTCCCGGTCAATGACAAGCTGCACATTTCTGCCCCTCTCGTTTGTTTTGCTCTAACCCGAGGCCCCCAGTCTAGTATAATAATTAATGTTTGATATCAGTCATTTTCATTATTCTATATATTTCAATCATTAATTTAAATATAAAATATTCACTAATTTTTTCTAGAGAATGATAATTTGCTTGGCTAAACTTTGATGTTAACCAGGTGATAAATTTTTCACTAAAATTTAATATTTGCGTGACTCATGACAAAGGCTTCGGCGCAGAAGTAAAAGCGTCGGCTCTCTCAGTTCTCTCAAAAGGGTCAACTTTCACGTATTCATAACTAAAGGCGTTCTGGACGTCTTTTTCAATAAATTCATTGTTACAAGAAAAAGTTAATGATAGCTTACCCAAAATACTAACGAGAGGAATAAGCTACTCCAGACGGCAACGATATTCTCTGGAACGAAATATCCTAAATCCCTGGAAACAGTATTAGTCCTTTTCCCAAGGTAAGCCAATCATTTATCATTCTCTTTGCTCATGTTAAGTTTAACTAATTAAAAGTTCTTATATTAAAACTTCCAGAGAATATCGAATTATTGATTCATTTCCATTTGGTTATCAAACATATCTTATAATATTTTCTCCCTCGCCCTCTCACTTTTTAATGAAACCCAGTGTTTGTTAATTGTTAAGATATCCAAGTGCTAATTTTGTTTTTTTTTATATATTTATTAGTTTTCCTTGTATAATTCGAGTTATAGTAAAATTTATTTTGTTATATTGAACTTTGTTCTAAATCTAGTACGATATCGTATTAAAATATATAAAAAATCTAAAGCCTATTGTTTAGACTTATAAGTGATCTATTTTATTTGTTCTTGACATCGATGTTACAAATTAGGAATAATTTACTGCCGAAATCGCTATCATTATTTGAATTTAACCTAGTTAATATATTAACCTAGTAGAAAGGTTAATGGAAGGTTGTCTTACAGGAAGCTCCTGATTCTCATTTTAAGAATGGGATATATTACTGATTTGGGTGTGTAGTTTTTCTTGTATTTATTTAATACATCAATCACTGTGTAATAAATACATTAGTGATTAATACTTTTGGGGAAGATAACGCAGCAATCCTGAGCAAGAATTTTTTTGGTGAGTGTTAACTTTGTCCTAAGTAAATTTCTGAGAGTATGGCTGTTTGTATAGATGGTGAGAGCATGCCGTTTGAAAGTAGTGTGTATGTGGTGTGTGATGCATGTGTAGTTGAAAGGAGAGTGAATGTAACTGAATGCCGTGTGTGTTTTCTGGAAGGGGAGGTTAGGAGGTTGAGTGAGGAATGTAGGAGGTTGAATGATTTGGTGTTTGAGGTGAGAAGAGATGCAAGTGTGCGATTGAAGGGTAAGATTAGTGCTAAGAGGGTGGAAGATAGGGCTAGGACTGGGAACAGTGTGGAAGTTGTGAGTGATGATGAATGGTGGGTGAAAATGGATAGGATAGAAGATAAGTTTGGGCAGATTAGGTGTTTGAAAAGGAAGGACATAGAACCTGTTAGGTTGCCTAACAGATTCAATGTCCTGAGAGAGGAAGAGTGTGAAAGTGATTTGCCTGGTTTGATTGTGTATGAAAGCAGAATGAGTGGTATTGTGACTGTGAGCAGGAGGGAGGAAAATGTTAGGCCAAGACAGAATAGGAGAATGACTGAGGTGCTAGTGATGGGTGACTCTCAGATTAGGTATTCAGATAGGAAGTTGTGTGATAGCAAGTGGAAGGGAATGAGAGTTTGTCTGCCGGGTGCTGGTGTAAGTGATGTTTGTGAGAGGTATGATAGGCTGGTTTCTGGGTGTGAGAGGGATGCAGTTGTGATTACGCATGTGGGAGTGAATGATGTAAAGAAGGTGGGTACATGTGAGTTACGTGAGCAGTATAAAAGGTTAGTTGAAAGGATGAGTAAAAGCAGGGTAAAAGGTGTTGTTTCTGGTGTGCTTCCGAGATTGAATGTGGGGGTAGAATGGTTGTCGCGTGCAATTGGTTTGAATGAATTTGTGAAAGGACTGTGTGAGGATTTAGGATTGGTGTTTGTAGATGTCTGGGGTGAGTTTTACGGGAACAGGAGGTTGTATGCGATGGATGGGCTCCATCTTAGTCAGGCAGTTGTTGAGGTTCTATGGGGGGGAGCTGGATAGTGTGATTAGGTCCTTACGGGTGGGAAACTAGAAGCTGTTACAGGTAAGGGAATAACAGGAATAGAGGGCAGGTGTAGGAAATGGAAGGGATGCAGAGATAGAGGAATAGCTAGGGGGGAGGGCATACTGATGCGTTATAGGGGGACTAATGCACAAGTGAATGAGCAGATAACTAGGAATAAAAAATCACGATGCAATGAAGATGCGAATAATAAAAAAAACTTTAAAATATACTACACAAATGGTCGGAGTATAAGGAATAAGATAGATCTCTTAAGAGCGTTAGCGAGTGTAGAGAATTTTGATATAATTGCGATAACAGAGTCATGGCTTGATTTGGCAGGTAATCACTTTAAACCTGAGGTTGAGATTAAGGGCTTTAACATGTTCCATACAGATAGGAATAGGAAGAGAGGAGTAGTGGTTATTATTTATATTAAAGATAATCTCCAGTGTTGTGTAAACAGTACAATTAAATTAGATGATAACACAGAGTCATTATGGCTAAATGTAAAGGAAGGTAAAAACAAGCTTGTCATAGGATTATTATACAGACCACCAAATCTTAGTAAGGAAGCTTCAAATATTCTGTGGCAGGATATAGAACGTGCATGTAGAAGTAAGCATGTGTGTATAATAAGCGATTTTAATTACAGAAATATAGACTGGGAAGCTCTTGTGGGTGATCAGGAGGCTGAGGAATTTTTGAATGTTGTCCAAGATAATTTTCTGAGGCAGATTATTAACGAACCCACTAGAGGTAATAATATACTGGATTTAGTTCTGACAAATAGGGAAGAAGTTATTAAGGATACTGAGATTGGAGGAAATTTGGGTAATAGTGACCATTGTGAAATTAGATTGAAGATGAAATGGAATAGCATTGATAGTAGCATGAACGATGTTAAAATTTTTGACTTTAGAAGAGCAAATTATAATGGGCTAAGGACTTACCTGGAGGCAGTTGTACAGAAACCAGGCAATAAAATCAAATCAGGAATAGATTCAATGATATCAGGTAATGGAGACAATATTCACCAGGAGGAAGAGATTACAATTGAAGAGGAGTATGAAAGAATAATTGAGCAATTAATTACAGGTTAGATGATTAACATTCCATATAAGGAGATTAGGACTAAAAATAATGACCCAAAATGGATGACAGATAAAATTAAGCATTATATTGGCATTAAAAAGGGCATTTATAGGAAAATAAAAAATGGAGAGGATCACTTAAGGTAGAGATATAATGAACTAGTAAGAGATTTTAAAAAGTTAATTAGAGTAGCGAGGAGAAATTATGAAATTAAAGTGGCAAATAGGGCAAAGGAAGATCCTAAAAGTTTTTATCAATTATACAAAACTAAGGTTAGAGATAAAATAGGCCCACTTATAGATTCCAATAGAGAATTAGTGACTGATAGGGACTCAATGGCTGGAATGCTAAATGACTTTTTTCTCTCAGTATTTACACAGGAGGATACTCTAAATATACCCGAGGTGTCAATGATCTTTTGTGGTAATGATGAAGAGAAATTAAAGGATATCTTGATCACAAAGGAGATAGTGACAAAGGAAATTGATAAAATCAAAAGTAGTAAAGCACCCGGTCCTGATGAGGTCTTTCCTAGAATTTTGAAAGAATGTAAGGATGTGTTAAGTGAGCCCCTAGCATGCATCTTTAGAAAATCATTGGAGAGTGGCATTGTGCCAGTGGCATGGAAGAAAGCCAATGTGATACCTATATTTAAGAAAGGGGATAAAACAAACATGTCTAATTACAGACCAGTAAGTTTGACATCAGTGGTAGGGAAAATGATGGAATCTATTATAGCAAGGAATATTAGAGATCACTTGGATAAGCATAAGTTGATAAAAGAATTACAGCATGGCTTTAGTAAGGGTAAATCCTGTCTGACTAATTTGCTGTCTTTTTATAGTAAGGTGTATGAAGCAGCAGATAATGATGAAAACTATGATATTTTATAATTGGACTGTAGTAAGGCTTTTGATCGAGTGCCACACTTACGGCTTCTGAGCAAAGTTAAAGCACACGGGATCAATGGCAGTATATTTAGGTGGATTCAGTCATGGCTTGGTGACAGACAGCAAAGAGTTAGTATAGATGGAGTTAAATCTGAGTGGGAGTGTGTTAGCAGTGGAGTTCCGCAAGGATCTGTTTTGGGTCCTTTGCTATTCTTAATTTATAGTAATGATCTTAACATAGGTATAAGTAGTGACCTGAGTAAATTTGCTGATGATACTAAGCTAGGTAGGGCCATTAGGGCTGATTCTGATGCTGTTGTAATGCAGGAGGAATTGACCATTTTGTCCAATTGGGCCGAGAAATGGCAAATTAAGTTTAACATAGACAAATGTAGTGTATTTAGTATAGGTAAAAAAAATCCATTGAATAGTTATAAATTAAATGGCAGAATTTTAGGGAGGACCGATTGTGAGAGAGACTTGGGTATTTTGGTAAGTTTAGACCTTCGTCCTAGAAAGCAATGCCTAAATGCTAAGAATAAAGCTAATAGGATATTGGGATTCATTAGGAGAAGTGTAAGCAATAAGAGTGCTGAAGTCATTCTAAAACTGTATCTGGCGCTAGTTAGGCTTCATCTAGACTATGCAGTACAATTTTGGTCACCATATTATAGGAAGGATATTGATTTGCTTGAGTCTGTGCAGAGAAGGATGACAAAGAGGATTGGTGGGCTAAGGAACTTACCTTATGGTGAAAGGCTCAGAAAACTAAATCTACATACATTGGAAAGGAGAAGAGTCAGAGGGGAATTGATTGAAGTTTTCAAATGGGTAAAAGGATTTAATAAAGGGGATCTGGGTAAGATTCTTATACTTAGTGAACATGACAGGACACGTAGCAATGAGTTTAAGCTTGATAAGTATAGGTTTAGGAAGGAGATTGGGAGGAATTGGTTTACAAATCGTGTGGTAGATGAATGGAATAGGTTCACTAGACATGTGATAGAAGCCTCCTCTCTGGGTAGTTTTAAGAATAGATTAGATAAATATATGGATGAAGCTGCTAGATGGGACTGACTTTTTTTTATGTACATATGTATATATTTTTCTAAGGAGTGGGGAAATTATATTTTACGATTGCATGAATGGACATAATCCTCTGGATGCATTTTATCTATATTGTAGATTAGATCTGACGAACTCCTGTAAAGGGTGACAATGTTGATGACTTTTCTCTGGTGAGAAATCTTTTGTGTGTTGACTGGAACAGGAGCTGCCAAGTGTAGGCCATGAATGGTCTTTTGCAGTCTCCTTCTTTTCTTATGTTCTTAATACTTTATTTCTATATTTTTTTGTGGTTATTACAAATGCTATAGATCGTACTATAGTGCATAATTTGTTTGTATTTTCATTGTTTAAAGAGTTAGTTAGTACCTTTGTTTTCTCTATTGCATCGGCTCGTTATAATTAATTAAGATTACTCTGTGCAGAATAGTGTGCCTAATTTATTTGTGGTATTTTTTAGTTACTTCATAGTAAATTGCCTTGATTTCTTCACCATGTCATCTAAACCAGAGTTAGAAACTCGACTCAATGCATTAGTTAAGAAAAGAGCTGGATTTAAAGGTAGGATAACAGCTGCCTTAAAGAATTTAGAGACTATAGATATAGATGAACTTTCTCAAGATATCTTTGTTAGTAGAAAGGACGATATGTTGAAATATTTGGTTAAAGTTGATGAAGTGAATGATTTAATTATTGACTTGTTTGACGAAGGGGAATTGCCAGAAGAGGATGAAAATAGAGTTAAGGAAATGGACAGTCAAGTTGCCTATAGGGTAGGTATAACAGATAAGTTAGTTAAAATTTCCACAGCTTTAAAAAGGGGTGAAAACCCTATTAAATCAGTGAATGTGCACAAATATTCACAAGTTAAAATGCCTGAACTTAAATGTAAAACATTTAGTGGTAAATCATGTGATAAATTTGAATTCAAGAACGTTTTAAAAAAAGTTCAAGATTGTATAAATGCTTGCGAATCTTTATCAGATGCTGGGAAACTCGCTTATCTAAGAAGCTTTCTTTCTGATTATGCCTTTAACACCATTTCTCATTTATCAATAACAGATGATAACTATGAAATAGCACTTGAATGCTTAAAGAGGAGTTTTTGGATATAGAGTATATCCAAGTTACCTGCCTCCATAAAAAGAGAATTAGTGCACAAAGTAAATTCTAATTACCCTACAGTAGTGAATCATTTTGATCCATATAACGACATAATCAAAACTTTACTTAGGACTTCTTCTATTAGTTATAAAATTGCTGCTGAAAGTAAAGGTTTTTCGGCTAATTCCAAGAATAATTTCAATTGGAAACCAAACAAGCCCTCCTTTAACTTTAACTCTGGGCAAAACAAGCCACCCTTTGACTTTAAATCAATGGAGAGTCACCTTGAGTCATCTACTCTAGAAAATTTTAGAACCTCAGTAAACTTTGCCAAGGAAACAGATAAATTTTGTAAATTTTGTGCAGTTCAGGGACATTCTATGTTTCTTTGCTCCAATTATAAGACTTTAGATTCTAGAAAGGCTAGATGTAAAGAATTAAAACTCTGTTATTTTTGTACTAGCAATAAAAATTTAAGTGAGACATGTCCAGGAAAATATAATAAACTTAGTTTTCCATGTTATTACTGTAAATGTTATAGTCACATATCAGCACTTTGTCACAAACCCCAAAGTGATACATCTCAGCATTCAAATCTTTGCATCAACATGAGTGCTTCTACATATCAACCATATTTGTTGCCTATAATTGAATTAAGATTTAAAAGGGGAGGAAATTCTTACAACGTTAAATGTTTATTGGATGATGGCAGTCAGAGATTTTATTTAAGTCAGGAGGTTATAGATGTTCTTAAATGTGATACCTTTGATTGGGCACATTTGAATTATGATGTAAAAACTTTTGTTGGAACAAATAAGAGAAAATTCAAAGAATGTGTTATGGACGTTAGTATTCCTGGCTATAAAGATCTTCCATTGCCCATCTTAATTGATAGTGAATTTGATATCCATTTACATGCATCAGATCTCCCCATAGCTGTTAACAACATAATATCTGAAGGTTTTAAAATGGCAGATCAATCTCTAGCAGAACATGGTGAAAATATCACATTACAAGGACTTCTTGGAGTTGATGGGATTTAATTTATTCCTAAAATGGAAAAAATAAAATGTATAAATGGAACAGCATGGCTTATGTCTACAGGTATTGTGCCCTTTGAAAACATAATGCATTTTTTAAATCCATCTCAAGTAACTAGTCATACAACTGTGGATAAATCTTCAGTAACAAATACTTCAATTAATTTCATGGATGCTGTTGAGCTTTATGGGGTTGAGGAGCCCTCTACTCATGTAAATTTTGTCTTGGAACCGAGGAAAACGTATTTCAATCCATATGATACTGCATTTACAGATTGTTCTGTAGAACAAGTATGAGAAAACATGTTTAGTTTAGAGTCAGTTGGATGCACTGAATTGAGTGAAGATCAAAGTAAATACGACGCTAAGAAAATTGAAGATTTTAAATCCAAGATTGAGTTCAAGGACAATAAATATTTTGTAGCCCTGCCTTGGCATGGTAATATTTCATAAAAGAAGTTCCATCAAATGAAGGCATTGCTATCACAATCCTCAACAAAGTAGTTGATAAACTTCAAAAGAATGGCCAATTGGAGGCCTATCAAGAGGTTTTTAAAAGACAATTAGAGGATGGAATCATTGAAAAGGTTGATATCTCACCAGAAATGTATTACAAACATATATGGATTTCTCATAGACCAGTCATAAAATCTGAACCCAATGTTACTACCAAAATCCGTCCGGTTTTCAATTGTTCTCTTAAAGTTAACAACAAGCCATCTTTAAATGAAGCAGCATATGCTGGAATAAATTTAATGAATAA
The DNA here is from genome assembly GCA_963969495.1 of Ceratothoa steindachneri. Lineage (NCBI taxonomy): Eukaryota > Metazoa > Arthropoda > Malacostraca > Isopoda > Cymothoidae > Ceratothoa > Ceratothoa steindachneri. Next base: position 75,407,768 of record OZ018335.1, read on the forward strand.
CCTCAACCAACTAATGTTACAATTTAGATCTAATAAATAAACCATGCTTAGGGATATAAAACAAGCATTTTTGCAAATTCAATTGGCAAATGAAGAAGATAAAAATCGTTTTTCATTTTTCATGATGGAAGATGGCAAATTAGTTACATAAAGATATAGAACTATTATTTTTGGGTTTAATGCCAGCACATTCATTTTAAATTATGTAATTAAACATCATGTTAACCAATATCCCAAGGATTATTGCACAAGTATCTTAAACTCAAATTTTTATGTAGATAACTTGATACTCACTGGAAATTCGGAAGAAGAACTACTTGATCTCTATGAGGAATCTGATGCGAGGATGAAGGAAGGTGGATTCCAGTTGCATTCTTGGAACTCTAATTGCAAAGGGCTAAGAGATGCATTTACTAGAGGCAACTGCATGGTCCAACATTATAATGATTGTGAGAAAGTGCTTGGTTATAAGTACTTAATAAATGAAGATGCTCTTCAGTTAGCAAACACCAAACGTAATATTTTATCTCAAATTTCAGAGTTATTTGATCCACTTGGATTGATTTTGCCTATAAAAACTCGGGGTAAAATTCTAATGCAAAATCTTTGGGCAGAGAAACTTTCATGGGATCAAGCCATTCCAGAACAATATAAAAAACTGTGGCAAGAACTTCAAGCTGATTTTAAGCAAATCTTTCACTTAACATTTCCTAGATCTTGCATCTCTGAAGATAACATTAATAATTTATTCATATTTTGTGATGTTTCTAAGCTATGTTATGGTTTCTCTGTATACAATGTAAGCAATAGAAACTCACAACTTCTGTATGCAAAGAATAAAGTGGCTCCATTAAAACCAAGAACTCTGCCTACTTTGGAACTAATGGCGGTTTACTTAGCCTCAAAATGTCTTCCTACAATCTTGGATTACTTCCCTGCCATAAAGTTTAAAGATATATGTATATCAGTTGATTCACAGATAGTACTATCTTGGTTACTAACGGAAAATGTGAAAACAAAAAGTGTATTTACTATGAACAGAATCAAAGATATTAGAGTTTTCAAGAAAGTTATCATAGAAAATTATCAAGTTAATATGAACTTTAAATTTGTTAATTCAGAAAATAATCCTGCAGATTTGCTCACCAGAGGATTAACTGTCAAAAATTTGAAAGTAAGCAAGAATTATGGTTCAAAGGACCGTCATGGCTCTCTACTGTTCCCATTTCATGGCCCGTCAATTCCTTAGGTTGTTTATCAGAAGAGAGCAAACAACTTGTTAAGGTTTATCATACTACTAATATATTAAAAGTCAACGATAATATAGAAAACCCTATTTTGGATATCAATAGGTTTTCTTCTCTAAATAAACTCTTCGGTGTAACTAAATATATTTTCCATTTTATTAACTTGTGCCAGAAAATTATTTCGGAACCTATGGAAACAGGAAAGATTTATTGGATTAAATATATGCAGAAATCTAAATTTCACCAGGAATTAGAATATTTGGAAAATGTCAATCAAAATAAGAAGAAAGTGCCTGAACTAGTCAATAGATTTGATTTATTTTTAGATGAAAAGGGGGTTATAAGATCCAAAGGTAGAATTGGGAAAACAGCTATGTATGATTACAACATTGTAAATCCTATTTTGCTGGCCAAGGATCACCATCTCACAACATTAATTGTAGAATCTTACCATCGCAGATGTTAACATCTTGGAATACAATCAACGTTGAATGCTGTTCGAATGGGAGGATTTTGGATTCCACGTATGAGACAGATTGTCAAAAAAATACTGCGTCAATGCATGATTTGTCATAAATTCAAGTCACTATCTTTCAAATATCCTAAGATGACTAATCTTCCCAAACATAGAGTAAATTTTGTTAAACCCTTTAATCATACAGGGATAGATTATACTGGTCATCTTTGGGTAAATGATTCAACTGGCAAGAACATCAAAATGTATTTATTAGTCTTTACGTGTTTAAATGTTAGAGCTGTTCACATTGAATTAGTCCCAGATATGTCTACACGTAGCTTCATCCTAGCATTCTTTAGTTTTGTTGATTTGTATGGTGTCCCATCTACTCTCTATAGTCATAATGCTAGGTCATCCGTATCTGGTGGAAATATATTAGAAAAGGCAATGGGCACAGATGAATTTAATAATCAATTTAGAAACTTTAATATCAAACATATTAGGATACCAGTTTACTCAGCTTGAGTTGGTTCCACCTGGGAACGTCTCATCCGTACTATTAAGACTTGTTATATAAAAGCATAGGAAGAACAAGACTTTCTTATTTTGAGCTTCTGACTGTGATTGCAGATACTCAATCTGCTATTAACTCCAGACCATTGACATATAGGTCATCTGATAATGACTTAGAAATCATTACCCCTAATTCCTTTTTGAAAATAAATACAAATCCTTTCATATTATTAAGAGACTCTAATGATAATAGTATATGGGATGGAGATCCTCCGACCAGAGAGGGACTACTTGAGTCTCTTGAACTTCGCAATAAAGTTTTTTTATATTTTAAAGAAAGATGGTATGAAAATTACCTATTAAGCCTCAGGGAGCATTATAGAGAATTTTATGAAAATAATTGGTTTAATAGAATAAAATCTGGTGATGTAGTTTTAATAAAATTGCCTAATAAACCACGCCTATACTGGCTATTGGGTAGAATAATAGAACTAGTTGTCGGATGTGACAATAAAGTTAGAAGTGTTAAAGTCAAAAGAGGAGATGGAAAAATTGTTCATCATTCTATTAATCATTTATATCCTCTGGAATTATCACTGACACATGCCCACAATGACTGGTCAGGTGTCGGTGATCAATTCGGCGAGAAATTTGTAATTGGAGATGATGTAGTAGTTGATCGTGAAACGAGTAAGGATGATGTTCCTTCTGGTTATTCTGCAACAGATTCTTTAAATATTTCAAATCAAAGTCTATCTAATCAAAGTTCAGTAAATGATTTGGTTAATGGAACAATTAATATTAAGGATAACAACTCAAGAAATGTTAATGCACTAGGTACTCGATCTAAACAGTTAGCTGCTAAAGCATGCGTTGACAGAATGCACGAATGGTGCAAAACCTTGAGGGAGTAGCTATAATGGAGTGTTCTTTAAATTCATTTTTTTTTAACTTTACCTTCCTTTAACATATATTAATTTGTGCAATGGTTCATTGCACTTCTGTTGAGAGGGAAAATATAATAATTTATGTTTGATATCATTGTCATTTTCATTATTCTATATATTTCAATCATTAATTTAAATATAAAATATTCACTAATTTTTTCTAGAGAATGATAATTTGCTTGGCTAAACTTTGATGTTAACCAGGTGATAAATTTTTCACTAAAATTTAATATTTGCGTGACTCATGACAAAGGCTTCGGCGCAGAAGTAAAAGCGTCGGCTCTCTCAGTTCTCTCAAAAGGGTCAACTTTCACGTATTCATAACTAAAGGCGTTCTGGACGTCTTTTTCAATAAATTCATTGTTACAAGAGAAAGTTAATGATAGCTTACCCAAAATACTAACGAGGGGAATAAGCTACTCCAGATGGCAACGATATTCTCTGGAACGAAATATCCTAAATCCCTGGAAACAGTATTAGTCCTTTTCCCAAGGTAAGCCAATCATCCATCATTCTCTTTGCTCATGTTAAGTTTAACTCATTAAAAGTTCTTATACTAGCATTAAGGTCGCCCTTATGAATACATTCCTGGGGTAGGTAGTTAGGGTTAGAAGAATATTGATAGGCAATTATGGAAGGCGTGGTGGTTGGTATGCTGCTGGAATCGTGAGTCCCCCAACAAGTGTAGGAATTTCAACAGCTACAAAGGACTCATCAAGTTCTGGTAGCCTTTTGAAGGTGATGTTCCTTCTTATGACGATTGAAGCACCATCAAATCTATATTGTGTGGAGTTCTTTGCCAGGACGTGTTAGTTCGTGATTTTCATCCGTATGTTATTCGTGTTGACACCATGTTCAGATATTAGGATAATATCGGGGTCCGCCCTTCTGAATATGTTGCCATATTCATTCGCTTTCCCCAACCATCGATTCGTCTGGGTGTTCAGCACTGCTTTATGCAGTGCTTCTTGGAGATACGAAAGTGAGCCTCACCTGAGTGTGCCTTCTTGAAGTGTAACTGGTTGTGGTCACGGCAGGTAGTCAAGCAGTAAAAGAAGGTTCAGATCAATGAGTAAGGACTAAACAAGGCCAGTTTTTCTCGTTTAATCGTCACTTTCGCTGAAATTCCTTGTCAGATACAGGACCCTGGTACTTTACAGACCCCCTTCACAACCCGTTGAGAAGGACAGGACACTGTACCAGCTGTGGGTGAGCTTGTACAAGGCAGAGTGTGCATCGTTATGGGCGACTTTAACAGACAAGTTGACTGGGAAACCAGAGCAGCCTGTAGCGAGAGCGCGCTACTCCTGGAGTTCGCCAACAACGAGTTCCTGACTCAATGGGTGAGAGAACCGACGAGAGGAGACAATATCCTCGACTTGGTCTTCACCTTTGAGGATAATATCGTTGAGGATGTCTCTGTAGGCGAAGAGCTCGGTGGCAGTTATCATCAGCTAGTTAGATTTAGCGTCAACATCCCGAAGGTAAGGTCTGTTGCCAGTCAATTAAGGAAACTTTACTTGAGAAGAGCAGACTTTGCAAGCCTTCGTGCTGGGCTAACTGATATAAGGCTAGAGGTATGCAAAGAGGTTGAGGATTCGTAGAACAATTTCAAAAATAAATTCATGAGTCTTCAATCAAGTTGCATCCCTCTGAAATGCCTCCGTCGGTCTTCTGTTCAACCAAAGTGGTTTAATCGAGAAATCGGCTAACTGCTTAGGGAGAAGAGAAATGCGTACCGGCGTTTGAAGATCTCGGGTGCCTTTGACAAGTACCGGAGGCTAGCCAGGAGAGTGAAGTCCAGCATAAGGGCGGCTAAGCGTACTGAGGAACTCCGAGTGGCGAGACTCTACAAGGAGAATCCCAAGGAGTTCTTCGGCTATGTAAATAGCCGTAAACCAATCCATCGTAGGATTGGGCCCTTAGAGGACGGGGAGGGTGCATTAACTCAGTCAGATGCAGAAAATGCTAACCTTCTCAATGACTACTTCTCCTCAGTGTTTACTAAAGAGTGTGGTCCCATCCCCCAGCCTACGGATTCCTACTCGGGAAAAAAGCTGTAGGCAATGGACTTAACCGAAGGAGAAATAAAGAAAAAGATCGCTGACCTAAAGATGAATAAGTCCCCTGGACCGGACGGTTGCTACCTAAGGTGTTGAAGGAAGTGTGCGATGAAGTATCACGACATCTGTGCGCTATCTTTAACATGTCAATCCAGACCGGATGCGTTCCTAGAGACTGGCGTGAGGCGGAGATGACTCCGATCTTCAAGAAACGAGCCCCCAGCCATCCGTCAAACTACCGACCTATCAGTCTGACTTCGATAGTCGGTAAACTCATAGAAAGCATCATGGTGGAGAAAATAACGTCGTATTTAGAGTCAAACCTGCTACTAAGGAGTTCCCAGCACGGTTTCCGAAGGCAACGGTCATGCCTGATGAACCTTGTGGAATTCTTCCACTTCGTGTTCAGTGAGCACGATCGGGACAAGGCGGTGGATGTGGTCTACTTACACTTTCAGAAAGCCTTTGATAAGGTACCACACCGCCGCCTTCTCCGGAAAGTGCGAGCGCTGGGCATAGACGGAAAAGTAGCCGGCTGGATCGAGAACTGGCTAAGTGGCAGACGGCAACGGGTGGTGGTGAATGGACAGGCTTTTGAGTGGGTGCCCGTTACTAGCGGAGTGCCTCAAGGTTCTGTCCTGGGACCACTACTATTCATCATCTACGTCAACGACATGGACGGTGACATGGTTGCCAAGATTTCCAAATTTGCCGACGATACCAAGCTTGGTATGAACGTTGCAAAGGATGGAAATACTGCCCTCCTGCAGGAAGATCTTGGGAAGATTGGAGAGTAGTCGGACACGTGGCGAATGCCTTTTAACGTGGGGAAATGCAAAGTAATGCATATCGGCCACAGAAACCCCCAATCTCATTATATCCTTAAGGGCACTGCTCTTGAATCGAGTTACACTGAGAAGGACTTGGGTGTTAATATCACTGGCGACCTCAAGTTCTCGAAACAGTGCATCGAGGCAGAGAAGAAAGCCCAAAGTATGTTAGGCTACATAAAGCGCCAGTTTGGATACCGTAATAGGGAGATAGTAATTTGTCTGTACAACTCCCTGGTTCAGCCGCACCTGGAGTATGCCGTACAATTTTGGAGTCCTTCGCTTCGAAAGGACATCGCAAGGTTGGAACGCGTAGAAGCTAGGGCAACCAAACTGATTCCCTCTATCCGACATAAAAGTTATGAGGATAGACTAAGGGAATTAGATCTGTTCTTGCTGGAAACCCGTAGACTGCGTGGTCAGCTCATCGAAGTTTTCAAAATACTTCGAGGGTTCTACAATGTTGACTACCGGGATATTTCCACACTGAGTGAGAACAGAACGCGCAATCACGGCTTCAAACTTGAACTGAAGCGTTACAACCGCAATCTGTGTGGAAATTTTTTCACCTACAGTATCTGCGGTAAGTGGAACGCACTTCCAGTGAAAGTTGTCAACAGTGAATCTGTTGACCAGTTCAAGTCAATACTAGACAAAGTCTTGAAAAGTCGCCGTTTAGGGACGCAAAACAATTGAGCAGCCATGTGCCCGCTCGATTGCTAGTCCAAAGGTACCCTCTTTGAATGGACCGTAAGGTCTCCTACGGTACCTTCTTTCCTTGTAACTCCTTGCAACCGCTTTCGAAACGTCTGATATCATCCAAATAGGTGGTCAGCTTTTAGAGAATTTTAGCTAAATTACCGTTTAAAACATTGTCTTTAGTATAAATATGACAATTTCTGGAACTAGGTGGATCCAATTTAATTCTACAATTTTTATTACAATAGAAATCGCTTTTCCCAAACTTATTTTACTGCGCATGCAGTAAAATAGAACACTTAGTTAAAGCATAGTAAGGTGGTAACTGGGCGTTTTTATTTATATCTGAGCCAATCGAACCTTGAAGGTTAAGTATACATAAGTATACATAAATAAGTATAACTTAAAAGGTCGCACTACAATGCTGGAAGCGAGTCTGTCATGAAATTAGATACTTGTTTTTATATTAGTGCTTTATTTCATTAGTGATAATTTCTCAGATTTTTATAAATACTTCCAATGTAAATGGAATAAATTTACATATATATTTGTTTAAAGCTAAGAGAGACATTATGTTCTTTCCTAAAGTTGATAGGATACATTTACAGAGATGAATTATTTGGTTTGGTTTTGCTCTGGCGATTGGTGATCTCACTTCTTCAAAGGATGGGGTAAGGTATACAGAATTAGTCGGAATCCAATTAAATCAAATTGAGGGAGATCCTTTAAAGTAACACTCGGCATAATATTACTATTATTTTACTTGTGCACCCATGCCATCAAAAATGAAGACAATATTTAAGTAATAATAATAACTATATTATTTATTTGGTAATACTAAAATGGACACATTAATTTAATTACAAAACTTCACTACATAAAATGAAATTCATTCTCAGAAATAAAGTGGAACTTGTTATAATTACACTTAATTATTTAGTATCTACTTGGTTACTTTGAAAAGTTGCATGATAAACAATCATCAGTCACTAGAAAAGAAAACAGTTCGTTGAAGGAAAATAAAATAATACAAGAGATTTAGATTATAAAATAATGTTGATGAAAAGTTAAAATCAAATAAAAATAAAACAAATACGCGAACATTAGATTGCTAGAATTTCTAATTGAATTAAAATCGAGTTAGTAACATCTTGAATTGGTGGTGCTCACTGCATTCACCGAAGCTGTGAAGTTTACTCCAAACTTTGTTCGACGCAGGTAGAAAATACCTTAAGAACGCCCAGGAGCTCTTTTTTCATACCAATACATGACTATACACACACACTACACATAAAATCCACCTCCACACATCACTACGACACTTCGAAAACACTAAAACAACGCATAAATTCCCCCGCACCCATTAATTCAATGTACATATAGAGCAATCATAGACTAGTAGGTCACATACAAAAGAGGAAACGCACACATTGGTCCGACTCAAAAGCGAACGTCCTCACCAGTTTTTAATGAAAACGCGATGAAAAGTTAATTGGTTGGTTAAAATTTCCATGGATCGATTCAAAACAAGAGAACGAAACGAAAAAGCGCCACAGAATTCAAATTAAAGCCAATTTTTCATCACAAAACCGCTCGTATATCATCATGAAGGTCGAGCAGAATGGCCGGATATTCATCTCTTAATTCGTGAGTTTGATCCCAGATGGCTAGCGTTTTTCACGTAACCAGCGGTCTGGTCTTTTGTTAACAGTGGGGGTTCATAAATACAAGACGCAAAAAATATTCAATAATTTGTAAATATTTAACCGAACAGAAAAAATACACGTGTTTATTTATGCAAAAAACATGAAGTTAAAACTGAACAGACAAGAATTATAAGCCTCATGAAACGATCGTATTTGACGCCCTTTCTGTTGCTATGAGAAGCTCGCAAGAGTACTTAAAAGTTCTAAGTGGAATGGAAATCAATTTAATCAGACGATTTGTAGAAATAATAAATTAAATTAAAGTTAAAGCTTTGTGCTTTTGATTTAGAATATATGTCATGTTTCTTTGAAGTTAAATGTTTACAAACAAATGAATTTTGGGGGGAAGATCCATATTTAGTGGACTGTAAACAAGCGCACAGAATACGCTCATCAAAAAACTCAATATAACAATCTCTCCCTTTTTATCATTATATTAATTGGAATTAATTGTACAGTTGAGAAAGAAGAAGAAGAGCCATTAGACGCGTAATGCAACTAAAAAAATCCCTCTCGCATTGCTTTAATTTAATGGAAATATGAATAATATTATTATTTATTAAGTTAATTTGCACTTTTCAAAATTTTCTGTTTGTTTTTAAATCCATTTAGCTATAGCAGATTATCTCATCATTCCTTTTGCCATTTTATGTTTTTGACTATTCCTTTTATTCTTTACGCTTGAATTTTATGTTTAGTGTCCAATTCCTTTCTTCACTTTTGTTTCCAGCCGTTTTCGCGACTGATTTGGACCTTTTGTAGTTCGCTTCGCATTTCTAGAATTTGGTCCACGTCGAAAAAAAGTGGAGACCTTCGGGGGCATTGGATGGTGACGCAGGGATCATATTTTCCACTAAGTTAATCCGAAACACAAACAAGAGCATCTCCCGCAGAAAGTGTGTAAAGAGAGATGAGAAAAGAAAGGGGTGAAGATGGAAAAAGTGAAAATGTGTGGAAGATTAATTGCAGACATTGGAGGCAAAACTACGGGGGTTGGGGCCTGGAGGGCATAAAGTTTTCTAGATATTAGCTACAGTTCATGCTACATCTGATATCCTCTTTTGAGTGCGTAAGATGATTGATAAGGAAAATTAAGACAAGGGAGGGAGGGGGGGAAGTACAAGGATCTACTCTAGGTACCGGTTATATTAATGTACACAGGGCCCCACTTGCAAGATTGCAAGTATAAAACACCCGCTGGTACCTCGAAACGGAATGAATGGCGGGCCTTCCAGGCCGTAGTGTTCTCCCCTGCCAATAGTTTTCGCAGGAGGAGTAGCATAGGCTACCCTGCGGCAGCTGACATCTGGATGATAGCGTGAACTTTACTCTTCACCGTTTGCTTTACATAACTTACCTTAGAAACTTTCTGCGAGAAATGCCTTCGTTGATTTCTCTAAAAAAAATTTTTTAATGAAGAGTTTATTTGAACCGCTTGGGAGCGTTCGACCTTCCTCACGACTCTCAGCAACTTGCCTCCGATTCATTAGCAAAGACTCCTTCTGAGAGGCGTCTAAAATAGCGAAGGGCCCAATGGATTAAAGCGCGAGAGGGGGCTATTGGAAATAGCTAGACTACATTGCATTGGGAGACAGTTCATAATTAGAGAAAACTGAGGAAATAGCTAGGAGAGAATTAAGAAATATCCAGGTGATATTGATAGACGAGGCTTAGGACATGGCTAGGAGAGACTTAAGACTTATAAAATAGTTAGGGTACATTGTTAGGGAATATTTAGGACACCTGCGAGGACATCGGTTGTATAGTATTCGGAAAATGCTAGGGAATATTAATAGTTTAGGCATAGGATATAGCTATATCTCCATTATTTGTGGATTTCTCCGGAATATGTCCTAAGTCTTTCCAAATAAGGGAAATTGCTAGTGGAGACTTAAGACATATCTTTGTCACACAGCTAGTGGAGATTTAAAACTTATCTAGAGGAACTAGGTGGTGAAGAATTAGGAAAGAGCTAGGGGACATAGTGAGGGGAGATAGACATTTAACGTGTTTATGCCCACTTTTTTTATAAGTGGTGTTTTGTTTTTTGTTTCTTTAAATCTGTTACGCATAAGTGAGGATGAAAGGTAGATTAACAAGTAAATAACCAGGTTATATGTATATATATATATATATATATATATATATATATATATATATATATATATATAGGGTTATAAGATGGAGTACTATCATTCCTTGTGGAGGGATCACTCATATCATAATATTTCCCTTGACGTGGTTGCCCAGGAAAACTTTGAAGGATTGCATTGGGGAAGATATTGGGGGGGAGGGACGGGGACCTACGTAGGAAGATGCTCAGGACCGAAGTCAGTGGAGAAGGGTCATGCAACCATCCAACCCTGCAGAAGCGGGACCACGAGGATGAAAAACGAAGATGACGTGGAGTACTAGAACACCCTTCGGAGTACTTTTATCCACATACTTACGACGAGGAATGGAAATGATCGCTGGTTGGTGTAAAATAACAAGAATACCCCCTCCCTAACGCAGGCCGTCCTTTAGTGCCTTCGGGCTTATTATCCGAGTGGAGAATCTCGTCCACGATGCGATGGATGGTCGGCGCTACTTATGAAATTGAGGTAACTAGATCGATCCATTGAAAGGGTCCTCAGGGCAGTAATTGGACACGCTTTGGCAGACGTTGATCTTCCCCGAAAAAATAAACTATATCGATAAATATTGGCGGGGCATCTGCTTTGAAATGTTGCGTGAGGGGCTTCGATCCATTGCTGCGTCCGTTGATGTACAGTCAAAATATTAAATTATTGTTTAATTCTGATTTTATCAAACGTGTGCATGGTTTTGAAATACTGGGTTAGGTCATATCTCACTCATTTGATTCGCAGCTAGTGGGTTCGATTTCTTCTCATTTTTGCAAGATTTATATTAGTTTAGCGGTACAAGGTTCGGCGCTTTTAAGACTTATTATATTCTTTTACTTAAAAGAGGACTAGTATTATATTGCAGATTCTAAGGAAGTTGTTCTAGGTGTTTAAAAATGAAGCATCATTATATCCTTTGCTATAATAAAAAGGAAATTTAGGCGAATATATTATATTTTATTTGATCGATGTTTGGTAATGTTGCAATTGATCAATTTTGTTTAGGACAATTTTAGACCTGTCTATGTTGTATTTAGTTTGATTTTCTCAATTAATCAAATAAATAATAATATTCTTACCTATTGATGATTACTCCCGGACTGCAGTTCTCTTTAGTTAATATATATATATATATATATATATATATATATATATATATATATATATATATATATATATATATATATATATATATCGTGAAGATTCTCAGCTTTTTAAAATCTCTCGTTTTAGATAAACATTAACATTCTCAAATGCTATAATGCATCCTTCAAATCTTGTGTGTACGCATTCTAAGCGTACTTGCTGCGTGCACACTACCTTATAAAGATTACACATTCAGTCTAAACAGAAAATTGTATAATATATTGAATTGTCACGCATTGTTCAAATTCCGTTAATTGGGGTCCATGATCAGAAAATTAAAAAAAACTTAAAAATATATTCGTAGATTAATTAAAAACACGCCTTTAGAATGGGATTTTGACTCTGAATCGCCGTTGTTTTCTGACTCCTCTCTCTGTTGGGCCTACCCAAATTTCTCTATCAAAATTCTCTACAGTGATGAGAAACGAGTCTTATCTTCGGAACTTAATTTGAAACTTCACTTTTTTAAATTGACCCATCACTCATATTTTAGGTATTTTGAGTAATTTCTCCATACCCTCAATATTTTGGAATGTATTTCCTACCTTAGAGGATATTAAATATAGAGTTAACAAGTATTTTCATAAGTTTAATAGTCGGAAATCCTTTTCGTTGTATTCTTTTAAATAATCAAAGGTTTTACATAAACTAAAAAGAGATGAGTCTATAAGAGTCAGAAAATTTGACAAAAAGCTAATGTGTAGTTATTGTGAATATACAAATTTCTGTTGCCTTATGTGTGCAATTCTTTTGGATAAATCAAAATTTATAATTCTCTCGTAAGATATTAAACATCATCATCATCATTATCACTAACTCTATAATTTAAGAAAGGGATTTTTTGAGTATTTGAATAATAATTTCATCTTAGTTTGGTTATGACTTATGTTTTTTTATTCAAAGTTATTTCTAATAATTCTTTTATAATATCAAAAACAAAATGGTGAAGTTCAGAAATAAATATAAGTATCGAAATTTTGTGAATTTTTAAAACCCAAAGAATTTCAAATGGTGAAGTTCAGAATATTTATTTTTATATATCTTCTTCTATAACTATATTTTAGCAACGTGGTATTTTGAAAGGGGTGAAATTTAGTTTAGAGTTCCTTTTTAAAATTATTATAATTGGCCAAGTTCATAAAATTTATAAAAATTCAACCATGGCTGCTTTTCTTTTAGATTTTAAACTATATTCTTAGTAGCGAAGCGCAAGCTCCCCTCGTAGGAAAGAGTGGCGAAGCCATTGCCTGGTAAATGTATACTTAAACTAGAGAAAAGAGTGAATAGTTATCTCAGGCTACTCAAATCTCGCCATTTTCTTCATACTTTTACCAAAACGTGTATGCGTCTGGCTTTAGACCAGGAGTCGTATTTGATCTTCCTATGATACGGCCAATATCCCTTACCACTCCATTTTATCCGAGATCGATGCACATAATTATAAACAAGCTAAATTCATTGTCCCAACTTTACAACTTCTTAATTGTTGATATAAGCTTAAGGCTTCCTATGAAATTGTGAATTTTATTGCCACTGTAACCAAAACGAATTATTATAGAGCTTCCTTTGATGTCGAATCGCTGTTTATTAATGTAGCTCTCTCTGAAACAACGTAAATAATTTGCAATAATTATAACAGCAGCAGTTCAGTAATTTATGATTTAGACCAGGCAATGTCTTGGCTAGTGAGATTAAAATTTAAAATCTAATAAAAAGCAGCCATGGCTAAATTTTTATAAAATTTGTTATTGTACAAACCTTCTTTTAATATTTTATCGTTTTCATGTTTTAATTTTTTCTTTTAGAAATTGTAGAGTTCACCTATTTATTGTTTATTTTTTAAATCATTATTAACTTGAACTTGAAAACTTCAACTTTCTAATTTCTTTTATCTTTATATAGAATCACTGAGGACCTCCAATTTAAGGGGTGAAACGTCTGAGTGCTCTAAATGAATGTCCTCTAAATTACTCGTGGCTTTCCATTTTCCCGTTCTGATTGCGGCTTCAACGAACTAAACCGATTTCAACAACTCTTTTAAAAATATAATTATATTCGTTAAGGAATGAAATAATGCATTCTTTCCACAGGGTTTTATGCCTTTGCCGAGTAGTAACACCATTTCACCCGTTGAAGAAAGCTAGGCTAGAGTGGGTTTGGGTAATCCTCATTTGGGAGTTCGGATTCGGGTCAACATTGCAGCAGCTGCCGTGTAGATAATCATAGTTTCCACCACTCGTTAAAATGTCGGAGGAAATGGCGGAAAATACCACCATATCATTAAATGATAGGTTTTACTACCAAGTCACACAAAATTTGGAATAGAATACGGAGGTAATATAATTGTGATTCATTGGTAAGAGGTGGGTTAAGCTACGACCAAGCCGTGTGGAAACACGTTTCATGTAAGCGACGTTAAAACACATCTGGTGTGCGTATTTCTAATTAGTATAAATATGTTCTTAGAATTTCCATTCCTTACTGATCCCATTTTCTTTTAGGGCAGATTAAACAATACCGAAAAGCGCTTTAATTCTGGCGCATTTCTTAGCCAAGTCTTTGTGAATTTTCCTTTAAGTGGAGAAGATCGGCCTCAATGTGTCGTATATCGCAAGTTGTTGACGTATGAGGATCGCATACTATGAAGATTTTCATCCAAATCAACAAAACATAAATCAGCCCTACAGGGTGCGATGGCCAATTTGTCACCTAACTTCAACATAAAAGAAAATAACAGAGTCCATTTAAACAGATATTTTTACGAAAGTTAGAATTGTCATATTATTCATTTTATTCAAGAAAATCGCCCTTGGCTTCAAATACGGCCTCCAGCAGCGTCGGAACCTGCTGCAAGCCTTCTTGACGGTCCCTTTAATTTTTCGACAGATTTTTGACCATTCAAGAGTGATGCCCCTTTATTTATAAACAACCGTAAACAACGATACCTTATTGTCATGTTTACAATTGAAACGGAACTTTTTGAAACTATAATCTTGGATATTAATGTTCCTATAGTTAGTTCAAAATTTAAACTTTATTTTCGAGAAATCCCAAAGAACCAAATTATATAGACACCAGGCAATGGCTTCACCACTTCTCCACTCATAACTCTCTCTCTCTCTTCATAACGAAAATAGAGGAAGAGGTGACGTCCCCTTGTCGCGGGAAGAGAGCTTGTGTGGACCTTGGACTTTTCGAGCTATGTCGGCGGGGGTACCTCTTCTGGGTACCCCTGGTAGGGCTTCCCTTGTCGATTTGGTCGAAAACGAGGTTCCAGACTAAGTGCGTCATTCTTTCCTTTTTCTACTCTATCCCTCTTCTTTTATCCTATCTCCCACTCATACAAAAAAACAAAACAAAAAAAGCCTACTCCTATCGTGTCACTCTTTCCCTTTCTATCCCTATCTACCTATAAGGACCTGGCAGCTAGCTCATGCGTCAGAAGAGAGGCTTTGGAACCTCTATAAACAACGCCAATCGACGCTCACTGGTTGCGAGAGACTAGGACTAGAGGTGTCCTAGGCGTTGGGGCACGATGAATGGGATGAGGGTAGTGTCCCGTTAACCCCTTCCCTGGCGCGTAATTATTGACCGTTCCCAGTGCCCGTTGACGGGTGCTTATGGTAGCATTGGTCCGAGGTAACGGCCCTCTGTTCCCATGTTGGTTGCCAGGCCAATAAAAAGCCTTGGGTCGAGTTCCTTGGTGTGGCAGGATATCCATTGAACGCTGCTCCGAGATCCTGGCCGTTGTGAAGGGAACTAGAAGGAGTTTAGTAAGGGGCGTGCTTCGTTGTTGTTCACCTGGTGAGAAATCGATGGCCCCTTCGGGAACCGTCAGTGCTGCTTGGTTGGGAGCCACGGCACGCCGAGGTTTGACGACTCGGTCGGACGAACAACAGCACATGGAGCGTGCCTTCTGAAAGATCCGAAACGTCTCCGATCGATAAGCGGGAGCAACTCACGCGGGGGGAACTCACCAACCCCCCTTTTTATCATTGATTGGTCACGAGTTTTCAGAGAGACAGAAAGCGCTCAAAAATGACAGGCAAAAAAGGACCCGTTCGTCTCAAACACAACTGTGCAATATGCCAGTTAGAAAAGTGGTGCGTTGACTTTCCGGAGGGCTGCTATTCAAAATGCAGCCCTGAAAGTATCTGCACTACATACTTGCATATTGACGCGAGAGGTGGAGAAATTAAAAGACCTCTATAGAGCCTCAGAGGAGAGAGCTAAGGTCCTTGAGGGAAAGTTGAAGAAGCTCGAAGCCCTTAACGTAGCTCAGGTTCGATGCCTAGAAGAGGCGCCGCCCACTGACGTGTCGGAATCCTTTGGTAATGAATCAGACATTCCGGCATCATCTGAGGCTAAGCTAGCTGAGGAGAGAGAAAAGGAGAAAAAGAAGAAAGGAGAAACGAAGAAAAAAAAGAAAAAGAAGATAGTTGAAACAAAAGTAGAACCAAAAATAGAAGAAAAACAGATAAACAAGAAGAAAAAGAAAGATAAGAATGTGGAGAGTAAAGAGGAAAAGGGGAGGCCTCTTCCAGAAGGAAAGACCCCGTCTTCAGAGACCAAGTGTCCGAAGGTCACCCTCATTGGTGACTCGCAAACACGGGATCTGCAGCCGCTGCTAGCGGCCCGCCTTCGCACTAGCGTGAAGGTAAGCTGCCTGTCAGGACGGGGTAACCACAACATCAGAGTAGAGGCAGAGAAAGCTCAGATTTATGAGAATTCAGTTGTTGCTCTGATGGTGAGCGGCAACGACCTCTACCTCAGCGGGGGTAAGGTTGGCCTCAGTGGTAAGACCATCCAAACAGTGATGGGAGCAGTGGACGACATAGGGCTTAAAACCCGCAAACGTGTGGTGGTTGGGATGCTTCCGAGAAGAAGTCCATCCCGAACCGCTCACGAAAAAAACGTCGCAGTGAACAGAAGGTTGGCGGATCTCTGCACGGCAGAAGGAGTCTTCTTCGTGGACCCCTATCGTACCTTTATCGGTAGAGACGACCTCTACCAAAGGGACGGGGTACATTTCTCCTTTAAAGGGAAGGCATTTCTTGCCAACCTAATTCAAGATGTCGTGGAACGCACCCAAAGGAGCGTTTGAAACAGAGCGAAAGCGGACGTGCGCCAGCATGCCCGTGTCACTCCTAAAACGACCTTCTCGGAGGTTGTCAAAAAGGGTGTGACCACAAAAACAGAGAAGCCGGGAAACGGAAGAGCGTAGGGAATCCTACACTAGGGGACTCCCTCAAAGTTCTTCTGTTCAATGCGAGGTCAATCAGGAATAAGTTTCTTGAGCTCCGTGGCCTCGTAGTAACAGAGGAACCTGAGATGGTGGCCATAACGGAGTCGTGGATAAAAACCTCAAGCCGAGATTTTGAAGGTGAATTCACGATTCCCGGTTACCAGCTCTTCTTGAAAGATAGGCCAGACAGAGAGGGTGGCGGTGTGATGTTGTATGTCAAGGATACTCTCAACTCGACGAATTGCAACATCGTATCCGACCATGAACTACTAGGTGTTGACCTAGAGATAGGTCCTGCCAAATACAGGGCCCTGGTGCTTTATAGACATCCTACCCAACTCGTTGAAAAGGACAGAGATCTGTACCAGCTACTAGGAGAACTTGTCGAAGACAGAGTGTGTATCGTCATGGGTGATTTCAACACACAAGTTGACTGGGAAACCAGAGAACCCTGTGGCGAGAACGCACTACTCCTGGAGTTTACGAACAACGAGTTCCTCACTTAATGGGTGGGAGAGCCAACGAGAGGAGACAATATCCTCGACTTGGTTTTCACCTCTGAGGATGACATCGTTGAGGACCTCTCTGTTGGCGAAGAGCTCGGTGGCAGTGACCACCGACTAATTAGATTTGTAGTCAAAGTCCCCAAGGCAGAGCCTGCAACTAGTAAATTAAGGAAACTAGATTTGAGAAGAGCAGACTTTGCAGGTCTACGCGCGGGACTAACTGACGTGAGGCTAGAAGAGTGCACTGCTGTTGAAGACTCTTGGAACAGTTTCAAAACCACATTCATGAGTCTTCAATCGCGTTTTATCCCTCTGAAATGCTCCAGTTGGTCCTCTGTTCAACCAAAGTGGTTTAATCGAGAAATCGGCCAACTGCTTAGGGAGAAGAGAAATGTGTCCCAGCAATCGAAGATCTCGGGTGACTTTGACGAATTACCGGAGGCTAGCCAGGAGAGTGAAGTCCAGCATAAGGGCGGCTAAGCGGTCTGAGGAACTCCGAGTGGCGAGACTCTGTAAAGAGAATCCCAAGGAGTTTTTTGGATATGTGAACAGCCGTAAACCAATCCGTCGAACGATTGGCCCTTTGAGAAATTAGGAGGGGACATTAAAGCATTCAGATGCAGAAAATTCTAACCTCCTCAACGACTACTTCTCTTCAGTGTTACTGAAGAGTGTGGTCCCATTCCCCAGCCGACGGATTCCTACTCGGGGGAAAAGCTGGAGGCAATAGACTTAACCGAAGGAGAAATAAAGAAAAAGATCGCTCACCTAAAGACGAATAAGTCCCCTGGACCGGACGGGTTTCTACCTAAAGTGTTGAAGGAAGTGTGCGATGAAGTATCACTACATCTGTGCGCTATCTTTAACATGTCAATCCGGACCAAATGCGTTCCAAGAGACTGGCGTGAGGTGGAGGTGACTCCTATCTTCAAGAAAGGAGACCGTAACCAACCGTCGAACTACCGACCTATCAGTCTAACTTCGATAGTCGGTAAACTCATGGAAAGCATCATGGTGGACAAAGTGACGTCGTATTTAGAGTCAAACCTGCTACTGAGGAGTTCCCAGCACGGCTTCCGAAGGCAACGGTCATGCCTGACGAACCTTGTGGAATTCTTCCACTTCGTGTTCAGTGAGCACGATCGGGACAAGGCGGTGGATGTGGTGTACTTAGACTTTCAGAAAGCCTTTGATAAGATACCACACCGCCGCCTTCTCCGGAAAGTGCGAGCGCTTGGAATAGACGGAAAGGTATCCAGCTGGATTGAGAACTGGCTAAGTGGCAGACGGCAACGGGTGGTGGTAAATGGACAGTCTTCCTAGTGGGTACCCGTTACTAGCGGGGTGCCTCAAGGTTCTGTCCTGGGACCACTACTATCCATCATCTACGTCAGCGACATGGACGGTGACATGGTTGCCAAGATTTCCAAATTTGCCGACGATACCAAGTTTGGTATGAACGTTGCAAAGGCTGGAAATACTGCCCGCCTGCAGGAAGATCTTTGGAAGATTGGGGAGTGGTCGGACACGTCGTAAATGCTCTTTAACGTGGGGAAATGCAAAGTGATACATATCGGCCACAGAAACCCCCAATCTCAGTATATCCTTAAGGGCACTTCTATTGAATCCCCTGACACTCGGAAGGACTTGGGTGTAACAATCACTAGTGACCTCAAGTTCTCGAAACAGTGCATTGAGGCGGAGAAAAAGGCCCAAAGGATGCTAGGCTATATTAAGCGCCAGTTTGGTTATCGAAACCAGGAGATTGTACTGTGCCTGTACAACTCACTTGTCCAACCGCACCTGGAGTATGCCGTACAATTTTGGAGTCTTTCATTGCGAAAGGACATCGCGAGATTGGAACGCGTACAAGCCAGGGCAACCAAGCTGATTCCCTCTATCCGACATAAAAGTTATGAGGATAGACTAAGACAATTAGGGTTCGACAATGTTGACTACCGGGATATTTTCACACTGAGTGAGAACAGAACGCGCAATCACGGCTTTAAACTTGAACTGAAGCGTTACAACCGCAATCTGTGTGGAAACTTTTTCACCTACAGTATCTGCGGTAAGTGGAACGCACTTCCAGTGGAAGTTGTCAACAGTGAATCTGTTGACCAGTTCAAGTCAAGACTAGACAAGGTCTTGAGAAGTGGCCGTTTAGGGACGCAAAACAATTAAGCAGCCTTGTGCCCGCTCGATTGCTAGCCTAAAGGTACCCTCTTTGAATGAACCGTAAGGTCTCCTAGGGTACTTTCTTTCTTTGTTGTTACTTCCTGTTGTTAAAGCTTGGTGAAAAATGTACAAATCCAACCATCATCTAGACCATCTTCTCCAGCCTCCTCGACACTCCGATTGTCACAATCGGCGTGCCAACTTTACTTACTCTTACTGCGAGACGAAATAATAATAAAAGTTAATTTTTAATCTATACAGGTGCAATCGTATCCATAATTCCATCAAATCTTGAGCAATTTCGTGAAATGCGTAACTCAACTGCTAATGGAGGAAGAATACAAGTACACGGTGAAATGCAATTATATATAGTTATCCCTAGTTTGTGCTGTATATTTAGATTGATGTTCGTAGGTGCGGATACTACGTCGCCATTGTTACTGAGAGAATTTATATATTTTAATGGCTTGTGCTCGTGGCATCCTCAATGACAATTGGACTAGGCTCGTATTCAAAGTAAAGCAATCCAGTGCATCCCTGGAATATTTTCAATTCAAATTAAAATTATTTCCTTTTCCAGTGAATACTCAATTTTGGTGTGAAGTAACATCTAAATATCCATTAGCGTTCGTTATTATAGCCCTTCAGGATATTACTTTTCGAACAAGTACATAGTATATCTCATCTTGGAATTAAAGCATCACTTTAGTTGGTAAAATGATGTTAATCGTCACACCGAGTCACCAATCTTACCTATAATATTCCCACGTCTAGATTCGAAACAGTACGCATTGATATTGTTAGTTCGCTACCCCTGGGTACAATTCCTGGACAATCTTACCCATCTCATAATCATTATTTATTATCTTGCATAGATAAGCTACAAGTGGATTGAAACTTTACCGATTCAAGTCATTAATGTTACAACGGTTGCTGTAGCCTTCCTAGACGGTTGGATCTCCAGATTTGGTGTTTCACTGTATTTAATAACTGACATAGGAGCCCGATTTGAATCTAAACTTTCCTATGAGTTGTCTGCCCTCGTTGGTTTTCATTGCTTGCGAACCACGGTATACCATCCGACCAAAAACGGAATAGTGGAATTTCAAACAAGACTCTGAAGGGTGCTATTATGGCCCGTCGGCAAGAATGCCTAATGGCCCCACCAATTGTTCTTCAAGGCATCCGATCTCTGTCTAATGATTCGGATTTCTTCCTATTTACTGCTTCACGGGGGCAACCCTTCTTTATCCAAAACCTTTAGTTGCATCTTCTTCGTCGAAAGCTGATTTTAAATTCATGAATGAATTAGCTTACGCTGTCACAAATTGATTTCACACAAATCTCTTTTAGACATCTACGCTCAATACCGAAATCGGTCATACCAAAGGAATTGCAAGATGCCACGCATGTCTGAGTCCGTGTTGATCGCGTTCAAAACACTCTAGAACTTTCTTACGCAGGCCCGTTCCGTGTTCTCGGTATGAATGACAGATAAAAACAGAAAAATTACCAAAGCTATTTAATAAGGGAGAAAAAATACTGGCAACTCACAAATAGTCAAAGAATTGTTAATACGAGTAGATCAAAATATTTAGATACGACAGAACAGAATGAAGGAGAATTACCAGAGAGTGATGATGGCATTGACTAGAGTAAGGTGGAATCCGTCCCAAATACTCAAAGGAATGAAAAACAGACGTTTATACTCGTTCCGGCCGAAAGATCCTTCATACCGTTATTTCTAAATATGTATTCTCGTAGACCAAATTTGGTGCCAAAAAATCCATTTTATCATTATTTTGAGATTTAATTCCGTAATCTTAAGCTCTGTTTAGTTAGAGAGAAGCCGCGTGGTGCATGCACACAGAATAACGTACACAAAAGAAATTTTGTGCGGGATGAGGAGTATCTGATTCTGTGTGCGAATGTTTATATCGAAGTATCAAATTATATAAAAAATTTATTATAAAAAGAAAGTTAGTACTGTAAAATTTGTGTGCGTATATATAAACAAGGTCTGCTGACCAAGGTCATGTGCTCTCACTTATTCTGATTTATGAGCTTAAGAGCTTCATAACTTTCAATAATTCCAGGACTAACCTTGAGAAGACCTTGGCAATTATATCATTCGAAAGAAAATGTAAAACAACATAAGGGTTTCAAATTTCGTTAGAATCGGTCAAATAGTAATGATGTTATTGCCAAATAATTCCCCAGCTAACCTTGAGAAGACTTTGGCAATTATGTATATTATTCTTAAGAGAATGTAAAGCAACATAAAAGTTTCAAATTTTGTTAGAATCGGCCGAATAGTTACAATGTTATTACCAAAACAAAAAAAAGCAAAACGGGGACGTACGGATGGACCGACGGACGAACCGCCTAGACTCGCATGCAACTAAAAATATGTGTGAGAAATATTTATTTTCAAATACTTACGTAACTTTGTTGTAAGCTTGTTTCACGTGGACGGTAGCCTGTAGGAACCACATTGCAATATAGAATAAGAGACTAAAAGAAACCTAAAAAAATAGTATTTTGAAGTGTTTTATGAAATATTATAATGGGTTCACATCGAATAAAAATAATATTTATGTAAGGGAACCCGAATAGATAGGTATTTTGAAAAGAGCACTGTTCCCGTATAGTAATATCTCTCTATTGGGAAAAGTCCAAATGGACTGGGGTGTCTTCTCGTGACACCCCAGTATTTTTCTGAGATATTTCACGTGGAAAGCTTCATTTCATTCATTTTAAGGTATTTCGCGTACATCATTCACGTTTCTGCTCCATACAGGAGGGTCGACACACATACTGCCTCGTAGACAGACACCTTGGTCTGAATCCTCAGGTTGCGGTTCAAAAAGACTCTCTCCCTAAAACTTCCGAATGAACTGTTTGCTTGTTGTATCCTGTTTGTGACGTCTCTCTGCGCATCACCATTGACCGAAATAATACTGTCCAGGTATTTGAAGTGCTCTGTATTTTCCAGTGGGTGGCGATTTACGTAGATCCGGACCGGTTCTCCTTCCCTCTGGGCACGTTGCATTACCTCATTCTTACCGGCGTTAACACGTAGTCCTGCTCTGCTGTATGCTTTCCAGTTCACGTCTAGCAAAGTTTGCAGTAAATCCGGGTGTGGTTGATGATCAATGCATCGTCCGCACATTATTAATCTCTGACTGTTGCCGTTTGCATCCTTGTCAAGGCTTGCAATCTTCTAAGATCAAATATGCCGCCGTTATATCTGTATCTGCTAGATAGGCCATGATCAGCCTCATTTATCGCCTGTTGCACTAGGCAGGTAACCTACACAAGCTAAACGCTGAACATCATTGGTGCCAGCACACACCTCTGCTTCACTCCCACATGGACTTCAAAAGGTTTGGATGTCACTCCTTCAGATGCAACACTGGCAGTTGTCTCGCTGTGCAAAGCTCTTATAATATAATGTGGTTGATGGTGTCAAAAGGCTTTTTGAGATCAATGAAGGCAGCCTAGAATGGCATGTTTTGTTCGAAACACTTCTCTATAATTTGTCTGTACACAAAAACCATATCTAAAGTACTTCTGTCTTCTCTAAAACCACATTGAGATTGAATTGTACCAATAGTCTGTCCAACATAATCCGGCCCAGAATTTTTCCTGCCACGCCCAATAAAGCGATTTCTCTGTTGTTACTGCAGACCGATATATCTACTTTTTTCTTGTAGACAGTTATCAGATGTGGGTGTTTCCACTTATGGGGCACTGTCTCCAAGTTCCAGCAAGCTTGTAAAAACTCCAACAAAAAGTCGGCCAGTCCCCTTCCTCCATTATGAGAATTTCGGCTGGTATACCGTCCGGGCCAGAAGCTTTTCAATGCTTTAGATGTTTTATAGGCTTTTGAATTTCATTTTCATTTGGTGGGTCGTCCATCTCAGATATTTGACCAAGTTCCGGAATTTCATTTCTCACAGTAAAATCCATTTCATTCTCTGTGTTAAGAAGAGAGGAAAAATACTCTGCCCATCTTGCCAATATTCCCGCAGATATTTTCCAATATTCCTTGCCAATCGGAACTGGTAAAGACTCAGAATGAGGTACTGGCAAGATCACCCATGGAATGTTGGGGTAGTCTATCTTGTGCGGATTTTTCTTGCCAATCCCTTTAGTATTCACCAGACAAAAATAACAGTCCGATACATGATCCTTTGGCTCTCGCCACACCATGGGGATTCCAAAAGGAAGACCATTTCTCTTTCCTTTCGTCCACTCACGAAGATGTTCCACACAACTAGGGCAAACAGCATGTGGGGCCCACTTCTTATGTTGATCGTCAAGAGGAACATCAAAATATGCCTTATAAGTGCGGATCACAAAGTTTGATATATTGCGCCTTTGACGAACTAACATGTAACAGCCACATATGTAGCAGGAGGTATCTGGTGCATTAACAGAATTTCCTCTTTACAAAGCCATCACTCTAACATGTGACCTTAAAAAAGAAACAATAATGTCAATATTTTGCACAATAACACTTATTACTATCTTATTACTATGTGCTGTGAAGTATTTGCTTTCTACAAGCACCCTCTCTGTCCGTCCGGAGGGCAGTTTTCGGGGAAACGAGAAAATATAAATTACAGAATAACTATAGCATGTAGGTATAAATGGATTATATATTTTAAATCAACATGAAAAAACGAATTAAAATTGGCAGATAAATCTAAGTCACCAGAAAATGTGATTAAAATTGTTCCCCTGTGTTATCTGTGAACTGCGTGAAGGGCAGCGTCAAATTTGGTGGATGAAGCGTTATGATATGGGCATAAATTCAGGGGAAGGTACTGGCCCACTAGTCCGCTTGCAGGGCAGATTGAATGCTGAAGTGTATAAACAACTTTTGCAAGCACACGTTGTGTGCTCGCAACACAACGTGTCTACATAACTGTCTACAAGAAAGAAAGTAGATATATATGTACAGCTTATAGCCCTGTTTATTTTATATATGTAATTTATCATGCATTACTTACCATTATTTGGTTTGAATCTACTCTATATTTTGTGATGGAAGCCTGTGCCAGAATCATTATTGCGATAAAGATTCATCCTCGACGTATTAAAATATTGTGTTCTATTTTGAGCCCAATCTTAAGCATAACGATACACCTATCTATTTCGAGCTTTAAATCATATGCCACCTTCTTTATCCACTTATTATTCCATTATTTTTGACTCAGCGGCCATATACTCCTCGTTTACTTCTAGAATTGCCCAAGAGAATAAAAAAATAACTTTAAGAATATTTCCATCATCCAAGGATGTCTATTGCGATCTGCCCTCTTTTACGGATGATAAAATTTACGCAATTAATTGTATTTTATTTAAATATAAAAAATTACCATTTAAATATGGTCTTCAATCTTACGTTATATTGTAACATTTTGGGACTCAGTGTCCACATCAGGCCAATGGGCGTGGTTTGAATCTCGGGAGTAGATTTCGTTTTTGAAGTTTTGTGGAGATTCTTTTATTCTTGTATGTAAAGAGGAATTATTTACCATGCGATCGATGCTGCCTGGGTAGCAGCTTGCAACAACGTTAGCTAATGGAAACCATTGCAATGGAATTTACACTTGACATAACAGGCAGACATCTTTACAAGAGTTGATATGGAATATCTTTTGAGCTCACATTGTGCCATGAATTTGCTTCATAACAAGAGCATTTCTAAGACTATGTACATGTCCACATATTTTAATTTAGTCACTTTCTACACAGTCGTGTGCGACAAGTTTTAGACGGAGATGCCGCGATGATTTTGGCGTATTATTAATCAATTAATAAAAATAATATTTGGTGTCTTGAGAATGTCGATGGATGTGCTTTAAGTTATTTCAAGAAGAACGATTTTCACCAATGTGGAAATTTAGTGTCTAACGAAATGAAGTGGACATTGATCGGTTCATAGGAAAAAGACGCCAAGAAGAACTTTCCAAGTGTAGGATTATATAAAAGAGTGATCTTAACCATACATGTATACTCGCAAATGGAAGCACACAAAATGTGGACAGACATAAGCATTTACAAAAATGTGCCACTAACAATTAAATAACAATAAATCTAAGACAAATATTGCACATCCAATGTTTTTGCATCGTGGGATTGTGGATAAGAGACGTTCCAATTTGAGTATTTACAACTCCACAATTCACCGGGCTCTCCTGTGTTATGCTCTTTATCCACACCAAGCAAGTGACTATTCAGTAGAGCAATATAACAGACCAATTGATACAGTTCTCTTTAGTCCTTTTTGATTGGTCTATTGGATACAGTCGTTTGCTGTGGATGAAGCGCGTCTCCCAGACGCACCAGATCCAGTGTGAAAGTGGGTTTTTCGTTGCTATAGTAACCGCAAACCATCACTACGTACACTGCAGTTTTCTGTACTATTCATAACTCTTTCCAAAAGGTAGAGGATGATGATTAATAATCTATGAACAAGCATGTATGTGTAACTTACATAAGATCCCGGAATGAAACCAGACATACAAGACTAAACGCCCAATTTGTAGACAGAATTTGACACACAAAACATTAACCGAATAACAAATTCGTTCAAATATGGCAAGATTACTCATTAAGACAAACAAACCGCGGAAAAACATCACTCCCAACTATACGTAAGAACAAACTTTACACAATTTTGTATCTATTTAATTCTGTATAAATTTATATAGAAAAATATGCTAAAACATAAGTAGGTGTTTACCCGAGGCGAGGAAAATTTAAACTTGTTCTTATTATTTCGGTGTTATTGAATACTAGTGGCTGGAAGGCGCCGGATTTGGACTCTCGAGCGAGGATTTTATGTATATAGTCTGAAAATGGCTCCCAAGTGGAGAAGATGAGAGAAATTTAGGGCTCTCAATCCTCCAAAAAAGTGAGCGAAGAGAGAAAGCTAGAAACTGAGAGAGAGAAAGCGAGAGAGAAAAGAGAGAGAGAGAGAGAGAGAGAGAGACAGAGCGTATGTGATGGTTTGTGTGTAGGATAGAAGCAAAGAGAGTGTATTGTATTCGTTTTTCTTATCGACTTAAAAGTAACGTTGAAATCTTCGCGCTACATTAAGTGAAAGACCGTTTGGGAGGGTCTTGTTTGGCACCGAAATCTTTTAGTAATGTTTTCTCGAGTCTGAAAAGCTTCCCATTTTCTGCTATGTTTTCGATTTTCGCATTTATGAGATTGATTGCCGTCGGTTTGTTGTGTGGCTCGCTATTAAAATGTGTGTGTGTGTCTCTCTCTCTCACTTAAAAATATTGCTGGAGGTGGACTATCATCGACTAGAAGATTAAACCAAACTTTGGTATATTTATTTTTGACCAAAGAAACAATTTCATATCTTTCTCTTAAATAATCTCTCAAAGAGGAGCGAGATGCCATCTATGGCCTTCTGTCCTCACCCCTTTACTTTCATTACACTAGTCAACAATGATTTTGCTACTTGGGTATTAGCTTGTGATTTATACTAAATCAAGTATGCTGATTCCGAATCTGTAATCAGAATTGTTCTAGCACGTAAAGTTCCTGAGTTAAACACATACTCTTTAGTTACGCATATGGGTAGTTTTGCTTCGGCTACCGTAGTGAGAGGATGTGTCGTATGTATTTGGTTCCTGCGTTGCACTCCTGCTTTATCACGTTATCAACTTTGCCATTATAGTAGTGGTGTTGAAACAGTATTTACATATAGTGATTAACTGAATTTTTCTTTCAGATTTATCTCTCAATTAATTTGTAAATAAAATAAAATTTTACAAATGTATATAACAGGATATATACAAACTAATTTGAAAGCATGAATCGGCGAGGATGTATAAATAGCCCAGACAACTTTTGTTATATCTGTAGAAGATATACTCCAAGCAACCAGCGGAAAAAATTAACTAAAAGAGTAAAAACTGCATATAATTATTATTTTGGTTGTAAAGTTGGTGACCAAGACGAGCTCTGGGCACTTCACAAATCTTGTACTGTGTGTTATACGGGACTCACACAGATATTGCGGGATTCTCAAATAAGAACAAGTCAAAAATTGTATATCCAGATTGTAAGTCAGCTATAAAACCAGTCCCCCATAAGATGGAGATGCCAATCCCAGTTCCTCCATCAGTTAGTTCAGTTAAAGAAGATGATTCATCGCCTGTAGAGGAGGATAATAATGGCGATGAAATGTATGAGGATGATTCTAAGAAAAAGATGATGTACTTGATAAATCAAGAAAGATTGAATGATTTGGTGAGGGATTTGTCATTGTCAAAGGAGAATGCAGAACTGTTGAGCTCCATACTACAGCAATGGAATCTTCTAGAGGACGGTGCAAAAATATCTACTTTCCGTAAACGCGATGAGGCCTTAGCTGCCTTCTTAAAGAAGAAGATGGTGCTTGTTTCTGCACTGATGTTAATGGCCTCATAAATCAGCTAGGAAACGATGAATAGAGACTATTCATCGATGCAAGCACTGCTTGCTTCAAAGCTGTGTTGCTACACAATGGTAACAAAAAATCCTTCAATTCCTGTCGCACTTATTGTTAGGATGATAGAGACATGACTCAATGAACTGTATTTTACGCATCATAAATGGAATATCTGTGGTGATCTAAAGGTAATTTCTTTACTTCCTGGACTGCAGCTAAGATATACAAAGAATATGTGCTTCTTATGCCTATGGAACAGCCGTGACGACAGGAATCATTATATTGTCAAAAAGTGGCCCAAAAGAGAAGAACACATAGTTGTTGGATACAGTGTGAAGCACATACCTTTGGTACATCCACAGAAGATCTACCTTCCACCACCTCATAACAAATTTAGCCTTATTACGAATTTTGTTAAAGCAATGGCCCATGATTCTAAAGGATTTCAGGCCCTCAAAGAGAAATTTGGTGCGAAGAAAACCGATGCTAAACTTAAAGCTGGCATTTTTGTAGGGCTGGAGATCAGAGAATTGGTACGTGACAGGGAGTTCAGAAATAAACTAACTCCACTTGAGTTGGCAGCATAGGATTCATTTGCCCTTGTAGTGCAGAACTTCCTTGGTAATCATAGGGCTGAAAACTATGAAGAACTAGTGGACAACATGTTAAAGGCCTATCAACGAATGAGGTGTGTGATGTTTCTTAAGATGCATTTTTTGCATTCACATCAAGATTTCTTTCCATCTAATAAGGGTGATATCAGTTTAGAACATGGGGAAAGGTTCCACCGAGATATCGCAATGATGGAAAGCAAGTATCAAGGCCGCTTCAACGAAAACATTATGGATGACTACTGTTGGTTTCTACAACGCGAGGATCCTATATACACGTACAAACGCAAGAGCAAGATTCTCAAACATTTTTGAAGAAATTTATAGTTAAGTGAGTACTACCTCTTTTATATGCAAAAGGACCGTACATAATGCCAAATAGGGTGCCCCGATTTCAAACCTTTGCCAAGAAACGTCTCATTCTTCTCAAACTCGTAATAATTATATCAGTAATTGATCCAAGGTGACAAAGTGAGCCATATAGCCTAGTTGCATAACTCACGAACCTTACGTGCTAGGACAGATCTGAGTACAGATTTGGAATCAGCGCACCAAAGTTAGTTAGGTACAATAACATTTACTCAAGTAGCAGAGAAAAAGATAAAATTTGTTGGCTAGTGTTATGGTTGCTCTTATATGATTTTCATCATATAACACAAAGTCCCTTTATTCTTCTGTTTTACTGGGGGATGGGGTGGGGTCTCTCTCAACTTAGGTTCAAATATTCCGCCCAATTTTAATATTTTTTCGAAGCCTTTTAATTAAGCCTTGCTTGTAAGATCTTCCCCCAAAATAAATACCCACAGACGGTGATAGGTCTCTTGCGGCCAAAAATAAACTGCCTTTTCCTCTGCACACACCAAGTGTAGGATTTCATTGCGGTGTTATTTCCGCTGATTAACTCTTTCATATTTGCCCCAACGTTTTATTCAGTCTAGTTTTTCTGTTTTTTCTGGTTTAATTAATTTGTACTTCGCCCCCCCGCCGAATGATTTTCTATCGTTGCTACCAAGAATGGTTCCCCAGTTACGCGCAGCCATCGTGGATGAAAGCAGTTCTAGTATTGGAATAAGTCCTATGAATTGATAGGATGGTGCTGCTAGAATTTAAATTTCACACATATCCCACTCCACCTCATACAGACTAAATTTCATTTTAGGTCTTCGCCATGTAACTAGACAAAACCTGCCTCACGGAATCAGAGCCTTTGTCCGAAAATTTTATTTTTTGTCACTTTGTCTGACAAAATGTCGTCCTGAGCTTATTGGTTCATCAGGTCTTACTAACGCGACCATTACCATTCTGATAAGATTTCCTTCAACACATGGAAACATATATGGCCATAAATGCACACCGAGATTAAATAGAAAAAATTCTGATATAAATATAACTTAAAGTTGACTTGCTCGTGTTTTATTCATCCTAAGTATCAATTAAACATCCAAAAGTTTCCGAATCATCAGCTTCTTTCATATCTCTGCTGGAAGCTTCCATTGATAAAGGTACAGGTCACTGATTTGCCACCTTACCACCACCATTGAGAAGATTTTATCCTCCCACTTTGTGCGAGGTCGTGCTCAGGGTTTCTTTATATATAAAGGTGTTTGGTTTAAGATTTCTTTGGTCCATCTTCTGTCGTTTCTTCTAGCAATGTGTCCTGCTCATATCCACTTCGTATACTTTATTCATTTTTATATATGTCACCAGTGTTTGTTTTCTTATCATGTGTTTCATTTATGTTCACTATGGTTTATTCCTAACTCGTATTGTTCCATGTGCTTTTTCAAAGTTAGCTTCAGTTTCTGCGTAATTTTTGTATTAACTGAACAAATTTCACTTCAAGAAGTTGAAATTGGTAAGATGCATTGGTTGAACAGCTTGCGTTTTAAGTATAGAGGGTACTCGCTTCTTAAGATGTAGTTAAGCTATCCTACCGCACTCCAGCCCGGTTTCTTTCTTCTAATGATGTCCTTTTCCATCCTCCAATCAGAAGTCACAACCTGTCTTAGGTACACGTGTTCTAAAACCATCTCCAAAGTTTGATCATCAACTCTAATAGTTCTATCTTTTGCATAACCATTGATCATTATTCTGGCTTTTAAAAAGTTAATTTTAAGTCCAATTGTGAGATGACTTAAAATAATCTTGCTATCATCGATTGTACTTCCTCTTGATTTGAATCGAATTAGTTCTAGGTATAGCTCTCGAGCCGGTGGCGCCCCTGGTTCTGCCCTGGCCGCCATCCTGGAGGGTACCACATTTGGCTATTTGTCGCCACGCGTCTGCTCCCAAGGCTTGTACAGCCCGAAAGTATTGCGTTCCACCTTTTGAGAGCACACCTCGTGTCACGCTGGAACCATGCCAGTGTATACGGATGGCTCCAAGTCCCAAGAGGGGGTCGGCTTCCACGCCGTATTCCCTCGTTTGAAGTTAGCGGGGCTCTGCTAGGCGCTGCGTCTGTCTTCACGATCGAGCTGGTGGCAATACATCACTCGGTACGGGAGATTACGCGACGTGCCCGGTTCGGAGACGGGATTGTGATCTATAGTGACTCACAAAGCGCCCTGAGTGCTCTTGGGGCATTGGAATCTCCGCATCCCCTGGTTCGCGATATCCGTGACGCCATGGTTTTGGCGGATGTCGAGATTATCTTCTGCTGGGTTCCTGGACATATAGGAATTGCGGGGAATGAGCGTGCCGATGAGGGCGCCAAAGAGTCCGCGAGGACTCTGCGACCGGACGAGCGTTTCGCTCTTCGTCACCCCGACTAGATGGCAGGAATACGGGCAGCTCTTCGGACTGCTTGGCAAAGAAGATAGGAGACGGTCATAGGGAACTTAAAGTTGCGTGCCATTGCGCGGCGACTGTTCCCGTCGACCTATCCCCCAATGCCGCGACGGCTTCAGGTCGCTTTCTGTCGTCTCCGAATCGGGCACACTCGTGTGACGCATCGATATTTGATGGAGCGCTCGCCTGCGCCCTATTGTGACGACTGCGTCGTCCCCCAGACTGTTCGACACATTCTTGTCGAATGTCCCAGTCTGGGTGATCTTCGCGCACGTTACCTGTCCCGGTCCCGGGATGGGGGGGAAGGGGTCGCTACCGCCTGTCCCTTGTACTAGGGACGAGTGCGTGCACATTGACCGGTGGACTTGTAGACTTCTGGGGGAAGGCCGGCCTTCTCCCTATTATTTAACCAAGTTTTTTTTTCCTATAGGTCGCACGCTCCTGTGCCGGGAGGACCTCCTTTCAACGCAGGAACTTGCTTACTACTCGTTTCCTTTTCCTTTTTTTTCAATTTTTGGTGTTGCGTTTGGGTTGTTGTTTTTTTTTATCTGTTATTGAATTTGATTTTAAAGGAGCCTAGTACTAGGCAAGTTTTTAATACGGCGACTAATGCCCAGGTAGGCAGTCGCCAGATAATCTCTTAAAAAAAATAATAAAATATATATACTCTGTTAGGCCAGCCTAGAATAGGCTATACTATGCTAGGCTATTATACGCTAGTCTATACTATGCTAAGCTATGCTAAGATATAATGTACAAGGGTAAGATATACTATGCTAATTTAGGCTATAAAATACTATACTAGGATAGCATATAATATGTTAGGCTAGACAATACTAAGCTATGCTCGACTAGGGTATAATAGTATAGTTTTTTCTATACTTATCTATGATAGTTATACTATGCTATATTAGGCTAAGCTATGCTAAGCTATATTAGGATAGAGAGGGCTATACTATGCTATGCTAGGGTAGGCTAAAGTATAATAGGCTAGGGAGAGCTATGCTCTGCTATGCTCTGCTATGTTAGGTTTTACTATGTTAGGCTACGATAGCCTAGCTAACCAAGGCTATAATAGGCTAAGCTATGCAAAGTTATTCTAGTCTAAGGTATAGTATGCTATACTAGTCTAGGATATACAAGGCTAGGTTATATTATGATTTGAATTTGAATCGTGTATGTGAGAGTATGCTGATACGCATGGCTATATTATGTTAGGTTTGGTTATGCTAGGATAGGCTATACCAAGCTAGCCTATAGTATGTCAGTATTAATTAACTCTTCATTTATTGAAAAGCTGTTATCTGGTATAGGGTGGCTATTACTATCATATAGTTTCTGCTAATTCTTTTTTAACCCTTTCAATAATTCTTTGTCATTTTTTCCTGTAGTGTTCTCATTTTTCGTCAGCCAATTGTCTGGTGTTATATCATGGTTTAGTCATTTGTTTTTTAATTAGTTTTTTTGTTACATTTTGCATTATTTGCTCTATGTACTTTGCCGAGTTGTTTTTTAAATAAGCCAGTTGAGTTCATTTGATTCGACCCTTCTCTTATTGTTCCATTCCGTCTCATTTTTTCCTTTTGTCGAAAATGTTTTCGTAGCCTCACCTATTTTTGTATTAGATGCATTTGTCTCATCTTTATTTGTCAATATATTTAGTTTCTGGTTTTATATTGTAGCATTTTTTTTAGGAATATTCTCTCACTTGAACATTGAGTTCTTAAAATGAAATAATTTTACTTTAGGTTTCAGGTTTCAGTAGGTTTGTTTCTTTTTATCGTGAATTTCGTTCTCTAATGTTTTAATTTTTTGTGATCTTGCCCTTTAGTATTCTTTTGTTGCTTCCTGTGTTAAAAGAACTGATAACTGATTACTCTAATAGAACCTTTCATGTTGAAGGTTTTGTAATCGAACTCATTTTCTGTTCTATTTAGTATGTCCACTTTCTACTTTGTATCTTTTGGAAGAAGCCGTTCATAATGTGAATATTAGCTCCTTCTCCAAATTATAGTAATCTCTTTGCACGTTCACTTTCTTCGCCTACACTAAACTTTCCTTCCATCGCCTATGATGACCTTTTCTCTAATCTAGCATTGATTTATTCCATACTCATTTTCAACTCATGGTTTCCTTATGTGTTTGCATTCAAACTGCTGCATAGAAGTTCTCATCTTTTTTATCTGAATAAGATGTGGTACCGGAGTCCTGTTGGATTACTTGTAAGGAATACCTATTTAATATTTTCATAAATAGTTTGATTAATATATTGTATCATACTATAATTGGTGATATGAAAAGTATTATGTCTCAGGGTGGATAGCAGTATTAGAGATCCCCAGGATTACACTACCAATCCATCACCTAAGAACGCCAATGCTATGGGTTGTCTTCTACGCAAAGCAAGAGATTATCAAATAGCAAATGCCTACATTTTATGATTTGCCATTGAGCATTGTACATTATAGATTGTACATTATAACATATACTTTTCGTGATTGACAACAGAACCCTCTCGTATGTCCACACTTCACATTCCTGTTGGTCCTTTTAATATCTCCCCTACTACTCTCGGCCTAACTCATTATGAATTTCAATTTTCCTATCATTTTCTCACTATAAAAAGGTCGATCTGTTCCTGTGACCACAACGTTGTTCGCTCAAAACTACCAGTCATTTACGCGTGCACGGTGAAACCTTTACTATTTGTAAGTATATTATATGATATTAGATGATATTATATATTTATTATATATTATATGATAGAGAGAGTGCGAACCTCTCTTGAATCGGCCTTCACCCCACAAATAATAATGATAATAATGATCAGCAAGTAAAGATATTTTTTTGCCAGGACTTTTTATCCCGGGCAACGACAGGTACCTATGCTTGTATCATATATATATATATATATATATATATATATATATATATATATATATATATATATATATATATATATATATAATATATCCTCAAATTGTGCATACATTTTTTTCAATATTTCTTAGAAACCTTTATTAAAACATCTTCGCCCAAACAAAACCCGAGACGGTGACATTTTGGTTCTGAAAGGTCTACTAGGGGACCAAGGAAACTGCACATTACTTTGTCCAAAGTGAACATCCAATTTAATATGCAATGTTCATGGTTGTTTACCGGATATCCTATCTGTTCAGAGTTATCCCATTAATAGAGGACCTATTCTTTCTCAACCAAACTCAAATTTTATCAGATTTTGTCTCTTTATTGTTCTCAATCTCAAGACAAACTTTGTCATTGTCGCCTCAAATTTAGATAATTTCGGATAGTCTATTTAATATAAATCTGCAGCAAACCCGGGACTGATAGAGCGGTCTTGAGATATAATCATAACATGTCACAATAACCATAATATTCATCTTTAATAATTAATTCACCCTTCCTGGAATCCAACGAGGAATATGTGTTTATTTTAGTATGTTGTTGTTCTTGTTTTTTACTACAGATTTGCCCCATCTCATCCGCATCTTTGCGATAACCTACACATTAAACAGGAATGCGAGAAACGTTTCGCTTAACATATACCATCCACCGCAAACATGATCATAATTTGTACTCCATCTGGAGATAACCATACACTATGTGAGTTAATTTGCTCAACGAGCGAACGGTATTTTCATTCGCCAGGTGTAACTCGGTAAACGGAATGAGGATGGCAAGTATTTCAATAATTTCACCCATGGATATCAGTGCTGGGTTCGAGATGATACTGCTGTAAACGAAAATTACTAGTTCTATCTTTATCGTTAATGATGATGCTGATTAAATGTAAAGACAATAATGATGAGGTCGAAAAATTCATTTTTAATACCTAGAATCATCTCTTGTTATCCGGAAGTTTGATAATGATTCTGATGTCATCTTCTTTGATTTTGTGGTTATCGTCCTCATCAGTGATAGAATTCACTATCATTCATATCATTACATCATTGCTGATGATACCTAAGAGCGAAGACAACAGTGTTTAGGGTGAAATCTTCATGTCTAATGCCAAATGACTTATACGTAATTATCTTCGTTGATATTGAGTTTATCTTCTTCATAAGTGATTTTAATATGAGTATCATCATGGCTGATGTGATAGTGCGAATTGGTGGTGATAATTGCGAAACCAATAAAGTTGAGGTTGAAATCTTAATTTTGGATGGTTCTCCACTAATTTTATTGTCACGATCATCTTCATCTGTGATGTAGAGATTGCTCTCGTTACTTATGATGATTATTTTCACCGTAAATTTCTCCCAGGTTGATGTTTACAAATGTGGGAGAGAGGGTGAAATATGTGGCAATTTCGTGGCGAAAGATCCACGAAGCAGTGCTTTTATAAATTACTAAATTATGAGACCTCTTAAGGTAAGTTAGCACGAGGCAAACGCTAAAAACAGGTAAGTTTTTAAGTCATTTGGTATTGGGTATTTTTGCAGAGACGGTTTTCAAGATTAAAACAGCTTAACTTTTTAATGTTGAGGTGAGATGTAATAAGGCGTTTTAAATTAGGACTCATTGCTAAAGTTAATGCAGATGCGAGATTTGAGTTAGAGAGGTGAAAATAAAATCGCGACGATTTGATATAAAACGAATATGAGAGATATAACAATTAACTAGGTGATGATTGAAAGAGTCAAAGTTGATTATTATTATTATCATCACTATTATTAACATTATATATATATATATATATATATATATATATATATATATATATATATATATATATATGTCTGTGTGTGTGTGTGTGAGAAATATCTTTACTACGTCTCTTTCATCACAAGGAGTTTCACGAAGAAGGACAATCCCATCTCACGGTCATTTTCATGTAAAAATTATCATTAGATGTAGATCTATCGATCTCCATCTATACGTGCGTATCTACCCATCTATCGGAGGGGGGTGGGGAGCCGTATTTGGGCGCGTGGCAACAGGCATGCCGCACTTTCTCGGATCTCCTCAAATAATGGCCTACATTGGCGGATCATTAGAGCGATTGGCACAGAAAAATATATATATATATATATATATATATATATATATATATATATATATATATATATATATATATATATATATATATATATATATATATATATATATATATATATTCATATAT
Organism: Ceratothoa steindachneri; assembly: GCA_963969495.1. Taxonomy (NCBI): domain Eukaryota; kingdom Metazoa; phylum Arthropoda; class Malacostraca; order Isopoda; family Cymothoidae; genus Ceratothoa; species Ceratothoa steindachneri. The sequence continues at coordinate 75,444,439 of OZ018335.1, forward strand.
ATATATATATATATATATATAGAGAGAGAGAGAGAGAAGAGAGAGAGAGAGAGAGCCCATTTCCTCTCTTTTAAGTACCTACTTTCGTTGCCTGTCGCGTCAAACGGGGCGAGGATGCGCCGTAGCTTTGTCGAGTCCATTTCTGCGTTGCTCTTTCCCTCGCGAACGGTCAAGGGAAAAGTTTCCTGGTTCTTATTGCAGTTTATGGAGAAGCAGGGAGGAAGACAGACGGAAGAACAATTAGTTGGAAAGGAAAGAAAGAGAGGGAGAGAGTCAATAAAATTTTCCGTAGCCCATTTTTCAGAGTTCCAATAGTAGGCAGATTTCATCAACTTGAATGTGAGACAAATGGGCAAAGCTACCACTAGATTTAGCATAAATGGGATATAATGACAGCATGAAGACAATATAAGGACAAAATAAGGGAAACATGAAGGCAAGAGGTGGACAACGTGACACCTGATCAAATCATATCGACAATATGAGGAAGTAATTTAAAAAAAATATAAGTACACCATGAAAAAGAACAAGGAAACTGCCATTAAAATATCAGGACCAAAAAAGGGCCATCTTAGGACAACATATGGCATTTTAATGGAAAATATCACAACAAAGACCACCGTTAGGACTATTTAAAGACAATACAGAGTAAATATCATCAGAAGATAATCACACAGTGAGGAAAATGCATGCAGATCATCTAGATGGAAACATAATGATAAAATTACGACAATGTGTGGAGAACATATAAGCAATACATGGAAATATCATTCCAGAATAAAAGGATAGCGCGGAGAAAATATAAAGATGGAAGACATCATAAAAATAAGGTCTTGTGAAGACAGCATGTGGAAAAGACAGGAGAAACATCATGAGAAAACATGTTAAACCCGAAGTGGTGTTAGTTAGGTGTAATAGAAAAGGCTATCTTCCAAGTGGTGTTTGATGGTATGCAATGTTAGAGGGTATCGTCAATGCGGTTGGTGAAGGGTGCAATGGGAGAGGGCATAATCTTTTTTTTATATTTTTGACATTACTCAATTGGTGGGCGCCGACGAGGGCACAGACGAAGAAAAAGGAAACCTTACCAATAAACTAATTTTATCAATAAATTTAAACAAATATCATGAAATAACAACAATAAGAAAAAAAAATAAGTAAAGAGAAGGCTCGTCTCCTTCAAACCTAGTCGTCATGGTACCGGACAGGACATTCAACTTAAAGGTGGAGCACGTTCTTGAGAATAAACAATCTTCGCAGAACGCATCAGATGGGCGCTCCTTCCGATAGCACCTCGTTCCGCGGGTGTGTCCGATTCGAAGGTGACAAATATTGTCTTTGGGACAGTCAAAGCATTGGAGGATAGGGCCATGGGAAGAGTCGTGACTCAATGACAAACAACTTTCAATCTCCAAATGCCATCTCCCATTTGTTTGCCAAGCAGCTTGTACTGCTGTCTTGATTATTACCATGTAGTCAATGTAGAAAAGCTCGAAATGACGTTCCAGTTGCTGAGGCTTCGCAGATCTCCCCACCCCTCATCATCGTGGTCGTTTTCAGCAATGCCCGTAGGTATAAAAAAGCAGAAAAGAATCTGAACTTCCTCACGAGTCGCAGTAGCCGTAGAGTCAGAATACTACATACAAGTGTTGGTTGAGATACTAATACTTCAGGTAAATTAACATTAGAACCGGACATGGGCGTAATCTCTCGTAAGGAACAGAATATTGCAGACCGCTTCACCTTGAAAACACACACAGCTCCTGGGAGATTGCCGCAGTCTTCAAACGAACGAAAGCTAAGGTAGGAAAAATTTCTCTTTTCGGACTTGGAGCCATTTGTCTACACCGATACGGGTCCAATGCGACTCAATGTATGCTTCAAGAAATTTGAACGCAATATTCACGATTCTATGGAAGCATTGAGAGCAGTGGAGTATTGACAAACGTTCATAAGTGGTATCCAGCATGATTGCTTCCTGGGAAGAAACCTCAGCGTCACCGGTCCAAGAGTTACAACAATCTATCGAATGAGATTCCTAGCAATGAATCTTGACCCAGGTGAGGCGTTGAACGAATACAAGACCAATGATTATGTGCCGAAGCATAACGTAATATATTTGAGGGAGTAGTCAAGCAAGTTCTTCTAATAGACTACCTCTTTTCCAAAGTTCAAGGTAGGTTGTGTGGCTACTCGCAGGTGTGTAACAATGAGCTCCGAAGATCCCTAAATTTGGCACTCAGGCTAGGAGGGGGCACATTAACATGAAGGTTCCCGTTTGAATTACGAGATACCTTGGATCTTCTAACGAGAAAACGCAACTTGTGGGTGATCGAACATGTGACCATTTAACAAATTCTGTCAAGCTGATACACGAATAATTTGAAGCTCGCAGGCTCAAAGATAGCCAGCAACTTCTCAATAAGGGCGCCCGATGTCTTTGAGGGTTCGGCTTCTTTTTTGTCTTTTCTTTGATTGAGGAGATTCCCATCTCTTGATGCTACTTTTTGATATGGGTATCCATGTAGGACCCTGGCCAAGAGTGGGCTTTGGCTTGAAAGTCGTTCTTGGCAATCGATGTGCTCCTCAGGTGGCGGATTCTGCCTCTTCGGTCGAGGCATCCTTTGTCCAAGGGTTATTTTCCCCGCTCACCTCGGAGGTGGCATCCATCGGGAAACCCCCTTCAAGACTTTGAGTTCTCCTCTATTCCCTGCACAAGTAATCCTAGGAGAAAGAAATGTTTTGCTAATATGCCAGTATTTGGAATCATCAGCGCACCGGTACCGAACAGAGGTGCCCGAGGAACCATCATGCAGGCGCACAGAAAATGCATCACTCTGGGGTAAAAAAAACAACTCGGGAAGGCTCGAGAGAGATCTACCACGCTACTATTTCCTTCGGGTAATCTACAAAGCTTTCGGCCTCCTATGGTAACGAATGAGACTTTTCCTAGTCGCTTTATTCTGTCTCTGTTTGAGGGCGGCCGACGAAGGGAGAAGTTTGGTAAAGTGGGAATCCCATTCCTTGTGTCCATGGTAACCATTTTCGTAGTATATGGATGGCCAAAACGTCCTGACTTACTTGGGAAGTGGAAGCTTGTTTACAGTTTTTTTATTCAAAGACAACTAACTGGTATCTGGGACAGATTCGGATGCTCGTTGATCGCTGCAAGAAGATAGTAGAGAATGATGGATTTTACTTTGAAAATGAATGTTGGTGTTGCTCCATAAAATGTTGTTGTTTTCTTTTCGCTTCCTAAGTGAGTTAGGATTTTCTGGCCAACCTAATAGTATTCTGTTTAGTTTCCTTTATATCCTTCTGTATCTTGTTTGTTTTAATCCTGTCAGAAAACCCGAATCGAAGTAGGCGAATAGAGTGTGCCGGTTGGCCAGGCTGGCGCCATTTGGAGCCACGTTTTCCGCACCGCAACCGGGACTTGAGCGTAAGGAGAGTCTAAATAAGGGGAGAAAAAAAGGATAAAGGAGGGGGGTTAACGCCCTATTTTCCCCAGAGTTAGTTCTATTTTGCATGGAAAATGAGGGAAGAACAGACATATGAAGAAAAAACACAAAAAACAATATGAAAATAGCAGTAGTATAAAAATTAAGGACGAGAACAAATTGATAGAAACCTCCACAATCCGAAATGCTGGGGCCGAGGCCATTTTGAAATCTCCAGGAACAAATTTACAACAGGTATTCAGAAGTAAATATTTGTCGTCAGTGCGTAGGAAAGACGTATGATAATTAAATTTTAGATTGATGTGCGCTGACCCTCATTACGAGTTATTTCAAGCTTATTGCATAAACCGTCAGATTTCACGCGCCTGAGTAGTGCGTTTGATTCCAGGCGAGAGCGGACGCAGGAATATTTCCGCGTTTGCAGAGGGCATTCGCTACTCAAGCGGTAGGTCGAGGTTGAGCATACGCACAGACAAGCACCCTTTACGTACGCCATCACAACACTGTTGCGTCTTCCACACAGCATATTACCCCTGCGTCCTGGAACCTTCCGAAAGGTTTTTTCATATCTACACGCTCTTGATGCGGAACTGGTAGCCTTCTCTTGTGCCACTAAGTAGTTTTTGCACGTTTGGGGATGGATAGGGCTATCGCTTTGTCTGTCACCCCCTCTCCAACGAGTCTGACTGCTGGTGCCTTGTGGCTTGCTAGTGTTCGTCATGCTAATCTATATTTAAACATGACTATCTGGGAGGGCTAACAGCCCTGAAGGCCGTATTATAAATACCTATTATTATTAGTCGATCAGATGACCTCTTCTTTCGAATGGAAAGGAACGGAGAGCGAGGTGCGGAGGTGGCGAAATTAAGTAGGTCGCGACGACTCTGTTCTTACAAGCCTTCCTCTAAGGTTGTTTAATGACGATAAAAAAAATCAGATGATAAGGAGCTGGAAACAGATCTTATTATAACACTTTAACAGCAGATAAGAGGATCTAAAATTGTGAAAGAAGGCAGAGAATTAAAGTGTACAAAAATTACTTTAAAATTAGTACATTTACTTCCGTCTCTACGATCAAAAAGGGAAATAAGTTTCCTCTACATCAATCTTATTCCTTTTTCCCCATTTTTGGTGTCAACAAGAGTCAGTGCTCTCAATCGTGACTGATGAGTCCTTTCAACCGATTCAAAGGACCACTCTTAAGCCTTTCACTCCTTGAGCCGCCCCCTTAAGCAAGGAAATGGGGCTCGACTAATGTGCCTCTCCCCTACCACCATCAATCATGACTTAACGATGGATGAATCGGGCACCTATCTACCTTTCGGCTGCCTCATTGGGGAAATAAATCGTGGATTTTACCTTGTAATATGACTTCCTGAACTCACATTTTTATATAAATTGCTTCTGGAACCAACGAATGCTCCCCCTATTCTTATATCTTATTCAAACAATTTGTTCTGATTTTTCCTTAATAAAGGCCTTGGAGTTTCTGTAAGTTAATTAAAATCTAGATTTCTCGCGGGCTTGGTTTTTCCTCCTTGCTTTTAGTTTATGTAGGATTTGGTTCTCAGTCTGTGTTGTTTTTTTTGTTGCGCGAGTACTGCATTAAGGATGATAGGTAAATAAACAAGAAATTTATTGTTATTATTTTTATTCAATAAGAAGGGGAAACTGCCGGTAATCTACGCTAAAAAAATAACACACTTCATAAAATGTGGGGAAATTAGGGAAAGCAATAATGCGCTGAAGGTGCATAGCTGGACTAATAAAGAAAGAACACAGCTCGCGGTTTAGAATTCCGTAAAGAGCACAGCTCTCCTGAAGTTGTATTATCCTGTGGCAGTCAGCTCCAATTGCGGGAAATTAGGCAAATGACGTTATTAGAGTAACAAGGAGTAACAAAGAATGTAAGTACCCTGGGAGACCTTCCGGTCCATTCAAAGAGGGTACCTTTGGACTAGCAATCGAGCGGGCACATGGCTGCTCAATTGTTTTGCGTCCGTAAACGGCCACTTTTCAAGACTTTGTCTAGTCTTGACTTGAACTGGTCAACAGATTCACTGTTGACAACTTCCACTGCAAGTGCGTTCCACTTACCGCAAATACTGTAGGTGAAAAAATTTCCACACAGATTGCGGTTGTAACGCTTCAGTTCAAGTTTGAAGCCGTGATTGCGCGTTCTGTTCTCACTCAGTGTGAAAATATCCCGGTAGTCAACATTGTCGAACCCTCGAAGTATTTTGAAGACTTCGATGAGCTGACCACGCAGTCTACGGGTTTCCAGCGAGAACAGATCTAATTCCCTTAGTCTATCCTCCTAACTTTTATGTCGGATAGAGGGAATCAGTTTCGTTGCCCTAGCTTGTACGCGTTCCAACCTTGCGATGTCCTTTCGAAACGAAGGATTCCAAAATTGTACGGCATACTCCAGGTGCGGCCGAACCAGGGAGTTGTACAGACAAAGTACTATCTCCTTGTTACGGTATCCAAACTGGCGCTTTATGTAGCCCAACATCCTTTGGGCTTTCTTCTCTGCCTCGATGCACTGTTTCGAGAACTTGAGGTCGCTAGTGATAGTAACACCCAAGTCCTTCTCAGTGTCACTCGATTCAAGGGCAGTGCCCTTAAGGATATAATGAGATTGGGGGTTTCTGTGGCCGATATGCATTACTTTGCATTTGTTCACGTTGGGGAAAAAGTTGAAGAAACTCATCTATTCGAACGAAATCCAGCCTAGAAGAGTTAGAGGAGGCGTTCTCAAGGCCTTCTACTTAGAGACTAACCCTGTCTATCCCTTTACGCCCTACTATGACCAATTCGTTGCATAGAAAATAAAGGCTTATAGCAAGAGAAATTTTTTATGCGTGGTCTAGCAGGTGAGTGTGACATGTATAAGACATGTTCTGTTTAGGTTCACACAAGTGTTAGATCAGATTTGCGCGCCGTTTGCCACTAACTATTTACCACTTAATAGACACGATAAAAGTAATTATTTTTTTTCATTTTTTAACATTAATTCAGGACAGAAAGGGCTAGACGAGAGACCACATCACAAAGCGCACGTGCCTATATATGATGAATTTGACGTGGGAAAATTGATTAATGTCTTTGTGCTTGATCTGGTATAAAAGGTGGTGAATACCTTTTTAGGAGTATTGATACACATTGATCCGACTTATGATTATAACGATAATAATGACCAATGACTGCCGTCTAAGCGTGATTGGAAAAAAGCTAAAAATTATGGAATTTTAATAGTATCATTAAGGAAATTTGAACTTATTAATTTGTGTAAAAATACGTCTAAAGCCTTACATATTTTTGACACGTTTTATTTACTGCCGACTGTTAGTGAGTGGGTAATCCCAGTCCCACTTCCTTGGCATAAATTATAATCCCGCACCAAGGTAAAGTGGGGGTGAAGTGTAGCCAATACACCTACCGTAGCCACTTCCAGTAAATAAGAGTAACCCCAGTGCTTCCCTTTTGGTCAAAGTTAAGATAACGATCCCCTGAGTGTGTTCTCACTCAGTAAAAGCCAGTCATAGGTGGACTTATGTTATAATAAGAATTAAGCCGAGTGGATTGCTTTTCAATTGCCAAGGGGTCGTCCAAAATAGTTAAAACACACAGATACAAAAATAATCTTTAATATACATGAATTAGAAATATTAAATAGCATATATAGGTATAAATAGGATTATTCTTTGCACTAAATAGGTAAGTCTATATAATGTCGTGGGGATTACACTTGAAATCTACGTACTAGGATGCTTGCGTCTTTATTTCACCCGACAGAATGAATTGAATAATATTATGGAATAGAGCGGTGAATTAATCACTTGTAATAATCGAGGTTATAGGCTCGGGATGGAAATTCTAGTTAACGGTTAAACTGGTGAAGTTATGGGAGGAGATTATTCACTTTAACGATACCTTGGAGTTCGTAAGTATTTGGAGGATGACAGTGAATGTCTTCTTCTTCTGGTGATGTTCGCACTTAGCCCGGTCGTCCGAGGTTACCGAATGTAGGGGTAATCTTAGACCGGTGTCCTGATGTAATGATCCTAGGCTGGATCGCGAAGGCGAGTCAAACGGTGACTCAAATCTGAATTCTTCTCCTCGAAGTGACCGTTCCGATTATTGGCATCTAGAGTGGGTATCCAAAATGATTACCTAGCTGTGTCTAGGGTAATCCGCAGATGAAGGTCCTGTGTAACCTCTGAATCTGAAGGGGGGGGGGATATGCGAAAAGATTGGCAACAACCAATTCCCCGAAGTTTCTTCCTTGCAACGGGCGAACTGTTTCCTTTGTGAGACTAGCTCCACAGACAACGTATGTCCAAGATCTTCTGCCTGACTTCAGAGAGAATTTTCCCTTTTATTTCCCTCAAGAGCTAAAATCGAGAGAGATCACCGGATTCTCATAAAATCCTTATCGTCGCGCGAAAGAACTTTTGTCTGCTGCCATGACATGCGAAATATTTACGCCTCGCCACCATCCGAGCTTTCCTCGTCTCCAACCGCGGGTTTATAACGGCGCGAAAAGGGGTGAAGGAGATTCGATGCGAAAAGGCATAAATGACATAAATGACATAAAGACATAAATGACTAGAACTGTATGAGTGTATGCTTAGACTGCGTAGCGGTTTCCCCCTGGAAAGGGCAAAATATCTTCATCCAGTCTTGTTGCAAATCGAACCTGGTACCCTAGGGGTGTAATCTACAGTCCTGGAATTTCCCTTTCATTATGAAATTGTTTTTGGTGCTATGCAACTACTCCACCTGCTAGCAGGAGGTAAACTACACCGTTTGAACCCAAAGCTATCGGTACTATTACACTGAAGTGTGACTAGAGTTTATATATTCAAAATAGCTAAACCTCTTCAAAAACAGCTTCGTTTTGAGATAAAGTTAAGAGAAACGTGAGCAAAACATTGTAATGTGAATATGTAGAATCTAAATGTAATGTGAATAAGTGGAATATAAATGCCATACTAGAGGAAAAGAAGACAAATTATTGTTAAGTTAACTATTTTACTCTCAAGAGATCATTTTTAAATTATTAAATCGTAGGAATACATAGAATTTTTAATCTACATCCCGAACCAAGCTAAGAGCTGCTTGGTAAGGAAAGTTAGGATTTCTCGGTTCTCTGTAAATAAATTTTGATGAAACTTTTCCCAGCTGGTCTCCACAACATAGCAACACTCACGTTATGCTTTCATTATGCTCTGTTACATCCTTCAATTTTTTTTCATATTGGTCGCTTTTGGTGTGAACCAACGCTAATAGCTTTTATTTTAAATTAGCCCAACTAGACATAATTTGGAGAAAACGAAGGATAATTATGCACATTAAGCGTACCTTGCGTATATATTTAACAGAAAAAAATTATAATACACACGTGATGGAAATAATGAATTATTTGGCCACATGGGCGTCATTTTGACGCATAGAATCTGTCAATTTCTTAGTACTAGCAGGTTGGACTGCCTCTACTGCAACATTGATGGTCGCCCATAGGACTTCTTTAGACCAAAATTGACATCTATCACGCATTAAAATTTTGTTTACTTATGGACCACGAATTTGGGATTTGGTTGAGATTCAGAGAGGCTGGCAGCCACACCATTACTTGCCACACGCTATGCCATTGCAGAGTGAGAAGCAGTGTTTTTAAGCATGAATACTAGAGTTCTTAGAAGTAACAACGGTGTGATCTAGCCAGGTATCCAAGACCTCCTTCAAGAGATTGCATTAGTCGGCCGCAGTTACTTTACCCCATCAAGTACACTGACTGGGCCAAAAGGTCTGTGTCCAATTATACCTACAGACAATAGGGCTCATCCTACCTGTTGTTGACGTTGCAAATGTTGATGACACTGATCTCTCAAATAGACCCAAACTTTAGGTCCGTCAAGGGGCACCCTGGTCTCGTCAGTGAAGAGAACGTAACTCATATCCATCGTCGTGTACCTCCAGATTCCAGGCTCATTGTAACGGGGAGTTAAAAGAGATCTTTTCAGGGGAGCTCGCACGGAAGCCATGGTCCCTAGGATACGGCTTCCGGTGGTCTTCTCTACATGGGAACGACAAACGGCGGTGAATATGACTTTGCTTATTTTATCAGGGTTTCCCACGTAACTGAGGGCCAATATTCCTCAAATCCCTAAGCTGTTACATTCTCGGAGGTCCTACAATCGGATCGCTTCTTTCTTTGCGAAGGGTCCTTCAGAAATCATCTAAGAGTGTCCACATGGTGAACTATCTTCTCCGAAATGACACGAAGAGAGGTGCCTTCAGCATCTGCTACGTCCCATTGTTCTTAAAGAGGATAGATGCTATTAGCGTGGTTCACCCCTAACATGAGGAATTTGAAATAAAAATTAAAGGACGTAACACAAAATAATGAAAACATAACATTAGTAATGTCATATTACAGAGACCAGCTAGGAAAAGTTTCATCAAAACCGATTCAGAGAGAACAGAAAAATCCTAACTTTCCCTACCAAGCTATTAGCCTGGTTCGTATAATAACAAATTATGTGTAACAAGTTTAAACAACATATAAGAGGTAATTGTAAGAAATACAATGAAGGGAACTAAAATTATACAGGTTTAAATAAGAACTGCTCAAGAGCTAGTGGAGAGAAAGTAAGACTTTTTTGAGGATATTGGATGGCTTCCCCCAAATAATTTTTGTTGTTAAATTGCCTGCCATCCACGTAAATCTTTCTAGAAATGGTAGGCTGCTAAGATTTATTGTGATAATTATTTCTCTCTCGTATGTCCTATTTTTGGAAAAGGCGGCAACGAAAAGTGAAAGTTAAGGCGGCAAAGCAAAGCGTAGGTGAGGAAACGCCCAAAGTTTTTCGCGTTAACCTTTACAAAGTAAATGTTTCTCTCTTTGTGTAAACTCTAAGCTAAAGTAAAGTGCCAAAATAGAAACCATTAAAAGTTCCAGTGACAATACGAATAAGGACTACAGTAAGTAAGAATACAAGGAAAGATTGCCCACTAAAGAACAAGGTAAAGTGGCATTAGACATAAAAAAGTTCCTTTCCCTTCACTTCCGATCTCCTACTATAACTCCACACCCACTAAACACACAGGGACAAGGACCAACAATGACAAAATGACGAGGGACATCCTTCGAATCAGTCTTAGGACTATCCCCAGAAAGTCAAGGCCTAACCGTGGGAAAGTCTTTTCAATAGTTTACGAGTAGTATGATGTAGCACTCTTCAGACTTATTCACTCCCCTTTCAGTTATATGGCAATATGCCAAAAAGAATAGGAGACATAACTCTTGACCTCCTCAAAAGTTTTCAACAAAATTAACCTCACCACTAAGATTTCCCCCCAAATTCAAGCCCACAAAAATGTCATATGCAGACGACTAGACTCATGGGTGGGCCACCATCATGCGATGAGATCTTACAAGAAATAAAGAGGAACCACCAATGGGTCAAGGTCTAAGGTAAGGGTATGGCACAAAAGCGAAAGATTTCGGCCTTCTCCTCTTTCACGTTAGGTTGTGCCCTGACTAAATAGAGAGGGAGGACTTTAATGAAGTACACACGTGGTTTAAATGTTACAAATATAACCAGTATACAACGAAGGAATGTCCACAAACAGAGAATATTTGTTCTATATGTAGTCAAGTTGGTCACGTCTAGCGTGACTGCAAGAGCAGCACACGCAAATGCGTGATCTGCAACGGCGACCACGGGGCCATGGTGATGTCATGCCCAGTAAAAAAGAGGCAATTAAAAGGAAACAAATGTAAAGGAAGGAAGAAGAAAAATCTAAGGCCAACAGATCTTTATGCAAAAGTGGCAAAGGCAGCAATCAATGAGGCTTCGACTGAGCGTACTTACCTCAAAGATCATGGGTTGCATATACTATGCACACATAGCGAACCTCACGAAACCAGGTTTATTCAAAAGAGAGCTCAACCAGATGCTCGTCAAGAACGGAATGGAAGAGATGTGGTTTTCGGAGATACCTCCCTCTGAGGATGTTCTGCGGATCCAAATGCAGCCTCTTCAACCAACCACTACGTGACTAGAAACTGATCCCGCTTCTGCTCCCCAACCGAATACAGAAGAGAAATCTACCAGCGAGACGAAACAATCTCCCCGTCAAGATAGCCGTACCAGATCTCCCAACCCGCAAAGGATGAGGTCTACCTCAGACTCAAAGGAGATCAAACATGCCTACCATAGCAGAAAAATTAACCTAAAAATCTACGCCACGTAGAGTGTCCCATTCCTTGACTTAAGGACGGACAAGGACGTCAATGAAGGCGTGAAGAACGGTCGTTACAAATGGGAATACAGTGAGGACATTCCAGAAAGTGTGGTTGAAGAAGCCCTCCTCCTTGAAATGGTCCGACTTAACCAAGATGCGTTCACGGCCTCGGAATTTAATCAGAAGGTATCCGTTAAATGCCGATTTCAACCAGCCATCCTCCACCCCCAAGAAGCATGAACAAAGGAACGAGTAATTAATAAACAATATACACAGACTGACAAAAGACCTAACAATTCTACAAATGAACGCTGACGGATGGGACGACAAACAAGCAACAATGTGACCCTGACATCGTTCTGATATCAGAATATGGAGTGGACACCACGCAAAAGAGTATGAAGATCTTCAACTAAAACACAATAGCAAATAACCACAGCTTGGAACGTTACGATGGCGCTGCTTTCGCAGTCAAAAGAGGAATTCAGTTTAATATACTCCCATCTCTAGACGAATGCTATCTAGTTATCAAAATCCAAACTACCCTGGGGCCCCTCGGGGTGTCCACAGGGTACCAACCCCCAAGACGAGAGTACCTCCCGATGCACAACTTTCTCCCACTTTGTGCATACGAGAGAACAGTCTTATATGGGGGATATCTCAGCGCCAGATGCCAGCATTCCGGATACAGCGGATTTCTAAACAAGAAGGGGATGAACTTGAAGAATCTTATTTACAGGGGTAGTGTTGTCTGCGCTGGCTCCCCCCTTCCACATATATCACTGAAACCTGCGCAACCAACCCACATCCTGACCAGCCCGCAATTTCCCTACAACTACTACATCCAACCCGGCCCACTAATACCAAATCCAATCCAGATACCTATCAGGAAGAGACAATGCTTCTTTCGAACAAACTGGGAGAAATATCGTACCCTTCTTGGTGACTACAGACCTCAACCACTCGATGAAGCCACCCTGGAGTAGATCGACCAGGAACTGGTAAAAGTAACGGAGAAGTAGGTGGAGGCGGACCGCGCAACAGTCACCAGAGCAACCTACAACCTACAGAGTAAAAAGCAGACGTCTAAGAACACTAAGGGCGGAAATGAAGACACATAAAAGAAAAACAAACAACACTATGGAATGACATTATATGCACACTCGACGAATAAGTGGATCCCTGAACATTTTGGAACACCTTACCTAGATTAAAGAGTTAACCACCAGACAGAGACATACTCATCAACAACGACGACGGGACAAACCTGGACGCAGCAGAAACGGAAGAAGAGTCTAGAAACATCTGAAAGAATATATTTACCATAACCCCAGAAGAGAACTCGACAGGACATACCCCTTCAACAATACATCTGCCGAGAGAGAGATTACCGGTTATGGAAGGAAAATTATCAAAGAAGAAATCACAGAGACGCTACATACCTTCAAACAAAGAGCACCAGGTAAGACGGAGTTGACAAAGCTTAAATTCCTAAATGACCCCCGTAACATCATTGAAGGGCTGGTCAACATAATGAATGCATGCCTAAACGTTGGGTTTTTTCCGGACGAATGGAAGATCGCTAAAATGATCTTCATTCCAAAGGCCGAAAACCCGCCGGATACACTATCCAACTTCAGGTCCATTTTCCTCCTCGAAGTGGCAGGCGAGCTCTTTGAAAAAGGTGCTTGCAAACAGAATCCAAGAATTCACGGAGGACAACAACCTTTATAACCAACATCAACATGGATTCACAAGAGGGAGAGGGACTGATACGGCGCTAGAAATCGTCACAGAAAAAATTGGCGAAGATTGCTAGCAAAAAAACGTATGCTGACCTGGTGCTCAGAGACGTTAAGAAGGCATTTGACAAAGTATGGAGTACTGGACTTCATTACAAAATACTAAGACTATGACTAAACTCAAGACTAGAGAAAATACTATGTGACTACGTAACAGAGAAGATAGCGTATATAAAAATAAGAGACTACACGGAACCAGACTTCGAGCTGTCTGCAGGCGTATCGCAAGGAGCGTGGCTAAGCTTCCTCCTATACAACATCTACACACTTGACCTGCCAAATCCGGTCAGAGAAGACTCGTTGTAACTCCAGTTTGCAGACATTTCCCATATTATAACTGCCGCCTTCAGAAATCCTGAACTCAGGGCACAAATAACAGCCATAGAAATCGATCATATCACCCGGTCAAAAGAAGGTAGAAAATCGCCACTAACACCCAGAAGTTCAAGGTTATACCACTATTCCGTAGGAAATGGCCCACATCAAAACAGATTACGCTCGCATTCCCTTCGGAATCGAGGGAACGGTGCTAGGCGTTAAAAATAGGTAAAAATGGGTACGGCTGCCAGGTTGCTCCAACAGCAGCGCGATTAAAGGCTGAACTGAGCAAGCTCTATACGTTCAAGATCCTGAACATGGTCAACAAGAAAAAAATTCTTCAACGCGCTCATTAGATCTAAGCTTTTGTACCCACCTATACCTATCAACACATGCCCCTACCCCAAACAAATATGATCTCTTAAAAGCATAGAAAATAAAGTGGTACTCCTAATTACCAACGTTAAGAGGAGAGTACGAAGGAAGCAGAGGGACCTACATCAGATGATCCAGATGACACCGATTAACTTATAACTTCAATCAAGAGCCCGAAAAATCTGAGAAAAAGTCACGGAACGCACGACGGACGAAATCAGACGAAGACACATTGACATTCCGTTGGAGGGAATATACAGATGAACGGAAGACTTTACTAGAAGTAAAGAACACACTGAAAAACAAGAATAACCAATCTACACCTAAGACAACGCTTATGAGACAACGAAAACAATCCACTGCACAAAGAATCTAACAATAAGAAAACAAAAAATACAAACACAGATAACGAGAGAAATAGATAAAACACCTAAAAAGGCTTGAACTCCACAAGAAACTACCACAATCTACATTAAACAAAAAGAAAACACACAAACAAACATGTAATATCATCACAAATCAAGAACAACAGAAACAACAACAGCTACAGAGTACGCAAAAGTTTGAAAATAAGGAAAAAACAACGAGAAGAACACCAATCTTAGAAAAACGCCAGCGATTCCCTTTCACTAGGGATTTCTACCCTTCGATACCCTTTCACCAGGGATCTCTATCTCTATATATCCATCTACTATTATATATATATATATATGTGCCTATATAAGTGCAATTATAATCATATATATGTGTATATTTTTCTTTCATCACTTTATTAAGTCCAATGTAAATGTTCCTCTTCAGGATGGTCCATAAGTCTTTAACACCTCTTATTTCCTCCGCGGGCAATCTTCACGTTGCCGATGCAGACCTGGGAAACCAATATGTCCTAAAACTTTCGGGTTCAGAGCTGAAAAAAACTCCGGGATGGTTCTACCTTAGACGCTTCCCTGAAAGATACCACTTCTGATTTTTTGTGGCCGTGCCTCGGCTCTCAAAGCTTCTACATCAGCAGAGTATGGCTTGTTTCATACATCATATCACACTTTAGCCGTACCCCGTCTCCAGATGACTTCATAGATGATGGAGGAGTTGGATTCCATGCTACCGTCCCTTTGTTTAAAACAACTAGAGCCCTTCTGGGCGCTACTCCTATCTTCAAGGCTCAGGTAGTTGTAATATTCTACTCGGTATGACAGATTACTTGTCATACCCTGTTTAAAGGAATTTTTTTAATTCCTAGCGATTTAAAGAGTGCAGGAAATGCTTTAGAAATAATGAAATCCGTTCTACAAGTCGGTAGGATGCAGAGATTAACTTTCTATCTGCTCCTGGCCATGTAGGATTGCCTGGAAACGAGTCCGTTGATAACGAGGCAAGTTAGTCTGCTCAGACTGTCTGCACGGAAATCGACTTGGGAGACGGTGCCCAGTAATTTAAAGTTGCCCCCCCCCCCACCGACTTTTCTCATGGATTTAGTAGCTCTAAATGCTTCTACGATATAATTTGCATCCCTTTCAATATTGATTTGTACCAAAATCTATACGCGATCTTTTGTTTAAATGTCCTAGTTTTGGAGAGCTTCCTTGTTACCTAGTTTCAATAATATTTGTAGGAGTTTGATTCCTCAGCAGCACGGAATGGGAGAGGAGTTCTCGCTATTTCTGTTTTATGCTAGGGATTCCATCACAAAAACATAGAGAAACAGCTACCGCGAGTTTTCCACTCGGAGTTACTTCTAAAACCTGTTAATCCAGTTTTATTGAAGAAAAATTGTTAAAGTTTCAGTTTTAAGTTGATCACATCCTAGTAGTTAATTTCAACAAAATTTGCGCCTTGCAATTTAAGTAACAGTCGCTTACTCAAGGTTTAAACATTTTAGCCCTTTTCATCGCAGTGTATTTATGTTTAAGTTATTTAAATGACGACTCAATCGGCAGTTATTCATATTGCAAGTAATAATAAAGCTAACTGTCTTCTTCCCATAATTCTTTACTTGCTGGATAGCAAATCTGATGAGATTGAGTTTTCTCGCCATCTATGTTAGTTAAACTCAATCTCATTACAGTCTACTTCACAAAAAAAGACAACCAACCTCAAATTGATTTGAAATTACCTTGCCTTTTTTGTGGGACATACTGTATATGAGATTTCTCAAGGTTTTTAGTATTACTTTATTCATCTTGGCGACTATGACGGAAATTTCCTTTCTTTCGTTCTTTAAAGATTCGCACGAAAGTAGTTCCTATCTGCAAGTAGTGAAGCCTCAACTGTATATAAATTAATTTCAAATGTCAATCAGTACTCACTTTCTATGGGTGGATTTCCGAGGGGAGAAATACACTTAACTCTTTTGTTCTTTCAGTGTAGTTTCCCTGGTGAAAATTCCTTTCATTGTTTTGAAAAGGGTTTCAAGGTCCATTTCTTTTCTTCTTAGGAAAAGAGTAACGTACGGATATACGTTACTCTTTTCCTAAGAATTTACGAGGCAGAAAAGGCCCACTCCTTTCATCAGGTCCTTCGAGTGATTTCATTAGGAAACCCCAAATGCAATTCTCTGAGACAAAGAGCGGTGAGATGGAGAACAGCTAATCGCAAATTCTTTATTAAATAAGGACAAATACTACAAACTATCTGAGACTAATGCTCTAAAATTTGAACTACTACCTAAATGAAGAAATTGTGCGTGCTTCAATTACAAGATAAACTTAACGGAAAGAAAAAGTCCTATTCGTGCCTGCGAACAGGCGCGAATACACATGGGCGTGGGGACCTAGGGGACTAAAGCACCTCCAAATTTCAAACCCATTATGTTTATATTTATTTATTAAGTCAACTTGTATATAATATATATATATATATATATATATATATATATATATATATATATATATATATATATATATATATATACAAGAAAGAGAAATTGGACGTGAATGAGCAATGAGACAAGAAACAGGAGTTTTTTAGAGGTAAGAGAAAGGGACATTAGAAGAAGACTAGAATCAAAGAGAGCAGAGGGCGGCACAATGAAGGCAATTCTTTACCGAGAATTGCAGTAGGAAAGATACGACCATCAGTGACATTCTTATTTATTCCAAGCAACGTTTCGGATTCCCTAATCCATCATCAGGCTAAAGGGATAAACACAACTTGTGAGGCGAACAAATGTTAACTTAAATCTAAATACAAATCAAAAGAAAATAATTTAGATAGTGAACCTATAAAATTAAAAGTATTAATAATTACAAGTACATATACAGATAAGCTCAAAGGAAAGGAGAGGAACAAATTCATACCTGCTGTCAGCGAGTCAAAGCAGGCCATTTAAGGGTTACTTGCTTCTGTAGGTGACGTACATTTGGCACCACGTAGTTGGAATGTAGATAGTGCAGTATCCCGTCGGCACAATGTGGCGATAGCAGTCGCCAGGGATTCTGCTACGAACTATTGGTTCAAGATGGTGGTATCTCCATCATAGAGAATGGGAGGGGATGGAATCCTGGTTGAACTTAACCCGAATCTTTTTGACACGCTTCCACCCCTCTAAAAGATTTATGCCATATTGAATGCAGACGCGTATGATCGCTATGATAATCAGTGGTCGTGCGTCGAAATGAAAGGAATCTGTTCCTCGGTAAGCGAAATTCGCAGAGCATGGAATTGTATGGACTGCAATTATAGCCATTCACTAGACTCTGAGTGCCGTCTCACACTCTACTGATCCCCCCAGAAGAAATCGGTGGGGAAAACGGTCAAAGAGAGCAGAGGGCGGCACAATGAAGGCGATTCTTTACCGAGAATTGCAGTAGGAAGGATACGACCATCAGTGACATTCTTATTTATTCCAAGCAACGTTTCGGATTACCTAATCCATCATCGAGGAATAGATGTAAGGTCCGCGGCAATGAGTGTGCCGGAGAAGAATCCAACGGCTTCATCTACCGACATAAACTCCTCGATTAAGATAAAAATGTCCGTCATTTAATCGAATGGAGGCCACTGTGTTTCATCCAGGCGTCAGCAAGTTGACTTCCTGTGCGGCGATGCCGCGCAAATAAGCTTTGAATGTAAAAGTGATTGCATCTTTGTGGATCATCAACTTCCCTCAATTCTAAGTCTGTTTGTGGCTCCGTAGACCACATGAACACATCAAGACGAAAATGAAAGGCGTCTAAATTGTGTTAGATATTTTATGCCTCACTTCTTTGACGTGTCATCATTTGGCATAATTTTTGTAAAATATTTTGTTTAGCTACATTTATAAAGATAATAAACACAATTTAGTGGATACTAATGATACTAATTACTTCAGCTATTATATAGTTTATAGTCGATTTTCTCATATTCGATTACAACAATCGTCCAAATATTTTTTTTCAAGACTCATTTTTTGATAAAATGGCCAAGAAAAAGAACTTTTCCAAGAAGAGCAGAGTTATATCGTGAATAAATTAGGTAAAGTAAACACTTCTCTGCAAATTTTAAAATATTTGAAGCGTGATAATCGCACTGTAAATAAAAGTGTATAGAATGGAATTCATCCAGGAAAGAAAATGGTTCAATCAGAATTTCGAGCTCTCAGCCCTTTCTCAAGTAAAAAAGTGGCAAAATAACCTCATGCTATTAGTAAAGTCTTTTGAAGCTGATAGTTTTCCTTCCGTCTCAAGAGAAACAAGTGTATGGCTTTCGGGATAGTTTCTAGCAATAAGAATAAGAACACAAAATGTAGCTGACCTAAACAAATCGATTGTGGGCCCAAACATGCATGATAACTGACTTTATCAAAGTTATATTCACTGGATGGGCAGCAGAATTGGGCAAGAGGCTGGATTGTCGCTTGATCTCAGTTGAAGCATTCATAAAAAGACAACAAGAAGGAGGAGGGTTGATGATTTGGATGCAATTGTTGGAGACAAGCTAGTAGGAGCTTAAAATAGGATAATGGGGTCAAAGAGGATTCCAAGGGAGATTGCGAGCAAAAGATCCTGCCTTGGCTCAAAAGACAGATAGAGAGAATGAGAAAGTCACTTGTCTTCATGCAGAATGGTGCTCCGGCCATACCTACAAGTCACTTCTCTCCATGTATAAGGATGCTCCGAGAATTGATTAGAGTCGAAAGGATTAGTTTGGGAAATAATAATCGACTGGCCTTACAGCAGTCCTGAAAAAGAGACGTTTCCGAGGATGGCAGGCGATTTAAAAAACAAAACACCATTTGGGAAGCATGCCAAGATTCTGAAAATAAAGTTTATGCTGATTAAATCAAATTTTGACTTCAGTAGACAACAGACTGTTCAAAGTTATTGAAAAGAAGGGTTTCCTTTTTGCTGTAGCTCTTGAACTATTCATATTTACAAGTGTCTAATATAATTTCTCTGCATTTTATATCTTAAAACGAATTCATAAAATTCGTTTAAACTTGTTACACTTTGTTATTTTCTGATTTCTTTAGATATTTAGATTAAAAACTCTATGTAGTCCTAGTAATTAAAAAAAACTACACATGGGCAATCAAGGAATGATAATGAACCGCTTTTAAATTTTGTCTAGACATTATATGCAATATCCCTTTATCGTCTCATCATTTTCCTTAAATAGTCAAGTCAACAATAATTTGTCTTATTTTCTCTTATATCGCATTTAGATTCGATATATTCACATTACCTTTTCACCTAATGATAGTCTTAACTCATTGAAGAATGGTACACAAAGATGTAACTCTTTTAAGAGAGTTTGGGCCTATTTTTAATATATGCATATATGTAATGGCTAGACACACCTTAGTCCATACATATGTGAATTGTTCTACATTTATGAAATTTATCTCCAGAACGGTGACCAGTTCCGTTAGGAAAGGGCCGTCTAACTGTTCGTGTAATCCTTCGACTCTGGGAGAGTGTCTACTGTTCAAGTCCACGAGAAGGTAAAATAACATCGCTTACGTGTGTAAGATAGGCTGGAACTCAACTTCATCCAAGCAGACAGACCGTGGAAATTATATCAATACAAGACTTAATAAATCCTATGTTCAGGTAGAGTATGACTGTTACCTCCCGAGTGAGGTATTGAGAGTCAAATTAAGAACGAAGACACTACATCGGGTATAAATTGCGACACCCTTGTACGATGGGAGGGTTAACATCGGGAATGCAAAGAGCTAGAAACTAAAGAGAGGAGATGAGCACCTGCAACTCTTCTATCTTAGCCTGGAGTTTTTGAAGAGAAAACCCTTCCTGGGATAGCCCTATACCGCTTATACGCATAACTTCAAGGGCTTTTGGCCACGATATTGCTGAAGGTGCTGTTACCTTCGAGGTATCATGTTTGGCTTGGCACGCAAGTATTCACCCTTCTCTTGTCTAGCATCCTTTAGCTGGGAGGTTTCAATTGGCATCAGAGCTTTAGATAGGTTCGTCCACCCCCTAAGTTCCGTCCAGTTTTGAGCAAGAATGAGGGAGCCGACGCTCCCTTATGCTGCCCTCATTCCATGTGGTAGACTTTAAATTGACCAGACGTGGCATCAGTTCCACTTTCTTGAGTTTTAACTCACAAACACCATATTTACAGTTATATATAATAAATAGTCCAGGCAACAAAAGTGTCAAGAAAAATTATCAACTCACTTATAAACTTAACAGACAACTACAATGCATGTTAAGATAGCAATCCGAGGTTTTCTTCCAAAATTACCGAGAAAAATTAAATAAATTTAAAACAAAAAGAATATCTATTTTATTTTTCAACATAAGGTTCATTTATCTCTAAACACTTTTGCAAATGATGATACCATCCATTTAAACCATTTCTATAAAACTGAGAATTCAACCAAGTAAAAACATCTCTTAGCATCATCAATGGAGCTTATATTGAAAAATAAAATTTATACTATTTTTATTTCAATTTTATCCCATTTTTCTATGAACTATTTGAATACTCTTTTTATATTTACAGGTTATATTGAGATTATAAAAGAGTTCAGCACTATTTACAAAACATAAGAAAAAGGGTTTCTATAGCTCCATGAAGAGTAGAAAACCGAGGACCGATAAAGAGTAGATAAAAATTATTACCGACAACGCAGAACAAATCGTTAAGATATTAAATGGACAACAAACACTTCGTCACGTGAGTAAATTTAGATGAAATTATTACATATATAAAGAGGATGAAAAGATCGAAGGCACCTGGGCCTGACAGCGTGTACCAACTCACCTAAAGAAGTTAAAAAAACGAATTATTAAAACAGTTGTGTACGATTTTTAATATTTTTTTTAAGGAAGGGCTAGTCTCAGTAGTCAAATGGCCTAATAGTGCGGCTCGCTTCAATAAATGGAGAGAGATCCATACTACTAGTTTTAACAGTAGTAATTGGTAAACTCTCGGAATAAATCCTTCGAGATAGGATGGTGGATGATGTCGAAACAATTAACCTAAGTTTGGACATACGGATTTCAGCAAGGACACTCGTTTGGAAGCCTTTGATACTGTTCCGTACGAGAGAATTTTGCGAAAACCTAAAGCTTACTTAATAAGAGGAAGAGAGGTAGAGGGAAGGAGAGGGGGAGGGGAGGAAGGAAAAGAGGGAGGGAGGGGAGTTGGAAGCTTCGTGCCAAAGGGTTGTTTGGGTTCTTACTTTATTCGCCCTTAGAGTGCTACCGAGGTATTGAATCTTGTTCTGCGTATTATAGAAAACCACGATTGATGCTTAAATCAAGGCAGCAATGGCGTAAGGGAACTGTGGACAGCTATCGAGAAGGCAAGGGCCAAGATCTCTTCAAAGGCCTTCCGCTCGCTTGTAGAATCGATGCCACGTCATGTTGTTGCACTTTTCCTCCCTAGAGGGAATTCTACAAAATTATAGGTATTTATTCCGAGTCTTTTGTCACTTCATTGTATTTGCCTAGACTTTTGAAAGTTTCATACAAAATCTTGTTTTTAGATTAATAATAAACCTTTCATAGACAATTTATAAGTTTTATGCTGTTTCTTTTCAGTTAATAAAACATATGATGCCCTCGTGGATAAGTGAGGAACCTTTTTTTACTACCTTGGGCGAATTGTAAGCCCATAAAAGGTTGTGCGCACGTAAACGAATGAATCTTCAATTTTGTCAAAAAATTTTAATTTTCACCATTCAGACTTAGCCGATTTATTCGACACGAAGCTAAAACGAAATGTGAAAGCGGAAATGGCCGGTGGGAAAATAAAGAAACATGGAGAGATGGCAAGTAGCAAGCCAACAGATTCCGCGTCGCTGAGATGTTATTGCCAGTGACTCAAACCACTAGACTATCCCACAGCTTAAAACGCTACGTTCACCCCTGGATTATAGACCGTCTGTTTTCGTAGTCACCTTGCTGCAGGCATTGATTAATTACATAAATTAAAATTATACCATGAAATGTAATAGCAGAATTATGATTTACGAGTATGTATAAATATTTTATGTTATGTGTAATGAGCAGATGCGTCAGACATGCTATTGATTCTATCAGATCGTCTATATTCTGACTTCGTTAAAGGGCGATTAAAAATTCAAACACGGAAGAAATTTCTCCCGTGAGAGGAGGAGAAGATACGGCTGCCTTCTTATAAGTTTTTTTGTGCTTAGTTTTTAAGCCACGCGATGAAGGTTGGCTTCATAGGAATTGAGAACAAAACGTAAACATACTTTTAATAAAAACTGACCTCATCTTCAGACAAAGTGAAGTTTCGAAACTTTGCCTTCAATTGCACCTTCGCTTCTCTACCCACCACTCTAACCATTAAACCAAACTGTCAACACAATCTGAAATTTGTTAAAAATATTTCACTGTTAGTGTGTGTATGTGTGGGAGTGAGTATATGTTTAATTCAAAAAACTATATATGCACACTATGTGTTATTATGAGAACACATTTCTACACATATAGTATTAATAATTAATCATTTTAATATAACTAAAAAATATTATCTTCATGATAAAAGTCCCACATATGATTAGCAACTGTCTACGCACACCTTTTCACAAACACATACATACGGATTATTTCCACATACACGATTCGGAAATATGTTAAAATATTGAGCGAAGTTTTGAGATTACAAGTTACTGGCTCCTTCCTTAAAGATCTAATTGCATTCTTGGAGCTACCCACATTCTGGTCATGCTCTCTGGCATCATATAAACCTCATAATGTGAAGTGACGAAATAGAATGAGGCGAGAGACTAGGTTCGGCACCTGACAGTATGCAGGAGTCAAAATATCCACACATTTTTCTCCGACATTGCGAAAAAACCCGCTTTTCGGAAGAATTCGGCTGGATTTTTTTTCGCATTTAATTATTAAAGGAAGAAATACCTTGGTTTTGTTCTTTATTATAATTGCGTTTATGGATTTCGTTATTAATAGTTTTAATAATAGGGATGAGTTATTATTAATGTTATAATCTTTTTCATTAGCTCTATCGTGGATTTTTTTTCTACTTTAGCGTTTTTATTAGTGATTTTATTTTCGTGTTCTGTTGTTTCTTCATTTGAACAAGTGTTTAAAATGAGGGGGAAGGGATGTCCTCTAGAGCACATTCCATGCGTCGAGGAATGCAATTTTGGGCGCCTCGACAAGTCGGGCTGAAATAGAAGACTCGGGATTCCAGGTGACTCTTTTTCATGTCGAGGATGATGAACGAGGGAGAAAGAAGGGGGGGGGAGGATAATGGGAGAGGGAGTGGCGAATTTCAAGGGTAGACTTGACGGCAACAGCGAGCCCCAATTAAGTTTTCATCTCCGCCTGATGGTGATCATCTCTTCATATTAGCGCTCCTTCTCTCGGGCTTTAGATGGATCTCGTAAAGGATTTTTGTCGGGAAAGATTCGCTTGTCCAATTAGAAGGGTGGGTTCAAGACGCCCTTCTTGACACCCTTTCTCGTATCTTATTTCGGACAGCCTCGAGATCAGCGCTCCCTTCACTTATTTTGTCCAGTTTTTTTTCTGCTGATATAGCACACCATCGTATTCTCAAAATGACACTGCACGTCCTCATATTCAGTAAGAGAACATTGGACGTCCTCATAGTCACTGAGAGAAGACTGTACGTCCTGATTTTCACGGAGCTCAGGGAGGATGTCATTACTTTAACAAATCCGATATCGCATATCCTCAACATGTTTTCAAAATGACCTAGAAAGACGAGAGGTTCTCATATTCACCGAATTGACTTCGCACGTACTCATATTTAATGAGCTGAAAATTTGTCGGGCCACACGTTCTGTCGTGGCCTCACTATCGTTTCCAGGGGTGCTGGTTTGGTTGCGACCTTAATAACATTACTAAATGGAGTGTCAAAAAGGATTTGTTCAACTGATATTTGGTTTCACATACAGATCTCATCTTGGGTTGGATCTAATTCCCCTCGAGGCTAGTTTAATTCAAAGTGTCTGTTTTTATTGGAATTGTTGACTGTTACCTAACCTATGATTGTTTTACCACCGGGACCTAAGATAAACTTTTGGGACGTGATATTTGTGTTTATTATTTCTTTCTTCACCTGTAAGAAGTGAAACTCAACGTGGATTTCATCGGCGTAGAGTCTAGGTTTCAGGCTAATTTGCTGTGCCTGGGAGTTAACTTCTCGTTGTTTGGATCTCTCCTTACACACCTGAGAAAGGGAGCTTAAAAAGAAAGGCAGAATGGAAAACAAGAAGAAAATTAGTAAGGAAAATACGCAAAGTACAGAGATAAGTATAAAAATACACAGATTAGTGCAAAAATGTACAAAAAGTACAAAAGTATATATAAAAGTGCACTGAAAAGTATCAATGTATACAGAAAATGCATAACTAAATGGAAAAGTATTCTAAATATACAAAAGTATTCAGGAAAGAAGAAAATTATATAGAAAAGTTCAATGGTCGACTGAAAATTGCTGGCAAAAACTATCAAAATTGCGTTTTAAATTTATCTTTTGCGGTGGCTTGGATTTGCGATTTAAAGTTTGGGGGGGGCAAAATAAAAATTGTAGGTACAAGAAAATTTTGGGCACACTTATTTTTGAAAAAAATATAGAAAAAACGAGGAAATCTTTCCCAGAAAGTTTGTGAGGAAATGTTTGTAAAAAAAGTAATAAAGTTTCAGGAAGTAGGGTAAGGGCCACGTTGCTATCCATCCATCCTATAGGGCTGGGGGAAAAGAGATTACCTTAAAGTAGGTCATGGATGGCGAGTCCCCCGACTCAATTTTGTCATTGAATGCAGTCATGGGATTATTATGCAAAAGATAGAAAATTCCAAGCTCAGCTTCTCTCCTCATTTTATCCAATGGAATGGATACATTTAATTGGATCTACGAAGCAGCGCTGACCCTATAGGGACAAACGCTATTCTTCTTGCCTCAGCGGAGAGAGAATTAATTTTATTCATATTTGATTATAAATTCACGCTAATTTTTGGAATTGACTTTCATTTACTAAATTCATTGTTATATATTTTAATTTGGGTGAAATTGATAATAATGGTCTATACATCGCTACTACTCACACTTTCCATCTAATACAGAATTAAATTTGTCATATCTGCTATGATTATCATTTATTTTCTAATTTAGAATGAAGAGATTTTAGAAGTCATTGTTTGTTGCGAATCCTATTTACTTTTCATATTTTATCTCTAGATTCTTTGTCTTTTGAGTATCGGTTTGTTGCCCTTGTCCCTTCCTTCATTACATACCCTACTTAATGATTTGTGAGCTATTTTCCTCTTTTCAAAGGATGCATTATTCATTCGTGTAATTATACATACATATAATCGCGTTTGACACTGATTATACAGATAGTGATTCCAGATTGAATTCGGTGCATTCAGAACAAGATTAAACGTTCTCCGAGATAACATCAAAGCCAGAATGTAAATTTAATTTTTCAAAATCTTTGTTTTTGTTTACCGGAAATCTTCTCATATGGACTCCCAAATGAAGGGCTAACTTCCAGAATTCTCTTGCACTTGGGATTAATAAAGTTAAACATATATGCATATGGATTTTAAAACAGGAATAAATTCTCAGGAATGCGTTGATCTCCTTCTCAAACGTGGCAGAGAGAATAAAAGTTCAATCTATTCATGTAGATTTGAACACGCTGATGATGCAAGCAGCTTTTGTGTCAGGGATGGAAGTGATCGAATGGCAGATATTTGACTTTAAATCAAACCTCTTTGCTAAATTAAATGATCCAGGCATTTTTTTCTTTTGCTCTTTGATGACAATGAACAATGAAATAGGAATGGATATTTGATTCTCTTCTTTTGAGATGTTGATACTGATGAATAGAGCATAAAGAATATTAGTGAAAGCAGGAGTTCCCAACATGTGTCCCAGGAAGTATTAGAGTGTGGCTCATGAGTGCACATTCAAACCGGAAATTCTTTTATTATTAATCTATAATATTTTGTACTATAATACTACCCTTCTTTTTCATTTTGCAAAGAAGGTTAAGCATTTGATTCTTTATCAGATTATGAAACTAAATGTGTACCCCTATGTGATAGAACGGTCTGAAGGCGCTTTAATTTAGCCTCTATCACATGTTAACCATGCTCACCCACAAGCTTACCCACGTGCATCCTGCCTGCGAGAGGAAGCAGAAGCGCGTTATCTCCCATCATAACTAATGTTTAATCAATGAGGTTCACTCCCCCGTTTCGCCTCCATACGTCGATCTCGCCAGATTGAATTAGGCTTATGGGCAGATAAGGTATTTTTCCAGGCGCCACCAGGACATTCCCCCGAAGTCCCCCACTCAATTATCCCCTACGCCATGTAGATGGCTCCGGCTATTTATACCGTAGCTTTTCCCAATTGAGGCAGATCCAGATTACCTTCGCGAGGCATCAAGCCGATCTGGTCTTCCTTGTGCACCTAGGAACATTTGGTGAGAAACCCCTTATTGTCCAGAAGAGGACAATATCCCTTGAGTGCCAAGGTTTGTGCCCCTCGAGACGCCAATTCAACAAGGCCCCCCTGTTGTTCAGAAAGAGAACAACGTTAGGGCAGCCATTGTTCTTTGAGCCCGTTTGACAAGAAATGGTTCTCACCCCCCCCCTGTTGTTCAGAAAGAGAACAACGTTAGAACAGCCATTGTTCTTCAAGCGTCAAGCCCGTTCGTCAAGAAACAGTTCTCGTTACCAAGACATCCCGTCCGAATAATTTAATTCCCTCCTTTTTAACGTTCTTCAAGAGAACGCTTGGTTTCCACAATAACCTCCATTGTTCATCTAGAACATCTCCGATTTGCTATCACAAAGATCGCTTGTACTTCCGAGCCCCACTTCGCTCTCACTCCTCGAAGACAGTCCTCCCCCCTCGTTAAGGACAACCTCCCGAAGAACCCTTCTGCTGGAAATCGCCAGTGGGACCGAAGATTCCTTCGCATCGTCTTCCTCTGCACAATAACTTTGTAATTACGTAAGGTGAGCATTACCTTTAATCATTTAACCTTTTGTCAACGCAACCTTGTGCTTTAAATGGTTTAGCGAACTATTCCCTCCTTTATTTTTTTGTTTGTTTACCTTTTTAATCTCTCCAAATCTTAATTCTCAGATTAGTCAGATATTCCCACGACCCTTTTTCATTCCCCGTTTGTGTAAACATTCTTTTTGTGTGTGTTAATAATACTCTATTTTCTTAATGGTAGCCATATTATTTACCCTTGTACTTCGTTCCACTTCTTAAGCATATTGAAGATAAATAAGCCTCTCCAGCCCCCCCCCCCCTTTTTGAACTAACCTCAGTCAATCAGATTACCACGCACTCGAAATATAGAATAATTCCCTCAACGAATAGTTATATATAGTATATCGTCGGGAGCCTATTCTACGACACCCTATGCATAAAAATGTTGATTATGACTGAATCACGTCTACTAGATAACTTGCATGGAAAGTTCATAAAAGAGATCTTCAAGGAACAGATTTTGTATTCATTCCAAACGAACCAATTATAATCTGAAGAATTGAAGCTTAGCATTTAATACCCTGAAGAAATTTGACAATAAACGCATACAATACTCACTAGGATTTTTAACTAATAAACAGAATATAGTTAAGTTAATTGAGCTTTTTAACTGCCTTGAATGCAGTCCCTGGAGACATGTGTAGAGAGTAGTAGAATATAAAATCCCTCTTTTTTTTCTTACAAGCGTATTTTTTCAATATGCAGGAAAGCGTGAATTGAGGGAGTCGTTACTGAGAAAAGCAAACTAATCGAACTTACTAGTAATTAAGGAGACTAAAAGGAAATTTAGTGTAATTTAAAAATAAAATTAATGAAACGAAGATGATGGAGAAAATAGGAATAAGAGTAAAAATAAAGAAATAGTTTAGAGCAAGAAGAGTGATAAGGTTATAGTTGTAAGCTACATGAACACGTGTTTTACAAAATCCGTTTCGACTTCGTCCAGATAAACTGAAGCCACAATGCGATTAGAGATGTTCGATGAATATGAGCATGGATGTTCATTTTACAAGTGTGGCTGTATTTAACGTTATCCTATAGCAAACTAGACTTACTTCTTTTGTTGATTCATAGTTATTTTCATTAAAAAGAGCTGCTTAAACATTTTATTTTAAAATTTAAAGAAAATGAACGAGGGAATTTTCCGAGAAAGGTTTGGAAGGCAAGGTCTGTTAATAGAGTAGTGAAAATAGCTAGAGTGAAAGTGTAGAGGATATATATAGGCGTAGATTATTTTTCTGGATTAGAGCCGGGTAGGGGGGGGGCACACGATCTTCCGGGTATTAGCTGTAACTTGCTGGCTCATGCCGCACTTGATACTCCCTTATGAGTTAGATTATAGGCTATGAAGGTTGATTATAGGCGGATTAGAAGCAGCAAGTTAAGCAATATTAAGAAACTCCTAGAAGGTGGTAAGAGAGGAGCAAAACTGCATTTTAAGTCCAAAAAGTATGAACATGATTTTGCATAGTTAATTATAAATGGGACGGAAACAAACAATCAAGGGATAGCTCTTAATTATTAAGAAAAATGGGTAGCTTAGTTCCGACATATTTGTTGTATGGTCAAGGAAGGGGCTGGGGGTAATATAAGTTAGTAGTGGGTAATCAATAGACGCCAAGTTGTATTGGGAAGAGGTTTAGAAGAATGAAATCATTTCAATCGATTCCTTTACTAAGAACAATTTTAATACAATTCTATTATTTTATACTATACCTGGTAGATCTCAAAGCCTTAGTGCAATATTAAAAAGCTTCATTAAACAAAAATAAATTTAATGCTATTATTGCATCTCGACATATTGTCCTTCAACGTAAGGAAACTTCTGAAGTTTGTGTTCCTATCTTCTTAGACCTCCCTTGAAACCTTCTGCTTTATTCGAATGATATGACATTCTAACTTCATTTTCTCTTCATATATCACACTAAATCTTGTTTCTTTCAAGTGTTCTTTAAATTTTGGAAAAAAATGAAGTCTAAAGGAGCAAGATCACGAGTATAAGGGGAATGGGTAATATATGCCAGCGAAATTCCTGGAATGTCTTTCTTGCTCGTCTCAAAATGTTACCATCTCCATCTTTGCTTAATTCTTCGCCTCGAATTTGACTGGTCACGAAGTCTTACTGGGTTGACACTTTTATTGGAGATAAGAGGCGAGTTGCGCTCAATTCTTTATTATTATTATTTTCTCATTGCATCCCTGGGAGCATCGAAAATAATATAACTGAAAGTAACTTTACGAACGAGTGGATTAACTCTTTCATTTTATTTATTTCTCTTTACCGCATTTGTGCCATTACACACTACATTACGTTCCTGTACATTATTCAATGTTTAAGTTCACCCCAATTGCCTCTTCCAAACCAGCCGCATCCTAGACATCAAAATACGCCGAAAGCCAAATGGAGCTCAGTCTTAGCGCTCGTATCGCCTTTGTTCAGGCGCCTCGTTGCAAATAAAGAGCCCCAATAAATACACTTTACTTATTTCCTTGGGTCATGACACGTCCTTAATAAGCATCGCCAATTCGGCTCAATAAACAGCTCATTCGCCCCATTTGGTCGACCCCACGTTACGCTCTAGACAAGAAATTGTTTCTAATAAATCGAAACAGGAAAACATCTGTTGAAAATCATGACTATGGTGAGTCATCCCTGATATTTATATTACTTTTACCACTTCGATGCTGATACTTGTTTGTTTTTGTAATTAAAATAAGGTACAAAGAATTTGGGTGCTCTTCATACATAATGGGGCCTATGGTATTTTTTGTGTGGAAAAAAGTTAGTTTTCCTAGTATGGATACATTGGAAGAGAAGAAAGAACCTGGAATGCCTGAAAGGTAGGTAATGCATAAATCAACGTCATTTCTGAGAATATGAGGGGACATTATATTAACTATAACCATGCTATAGCTTCTTTACCACGGGTTTTCGTCGACAAAATACCCCTTATAACTCTCTACTTGGCCCCAAACCCATAAACACCCCAAGACTGGACCCGAAAATTGTACACAGACATATACACACCCATAAAACAAGAGAAGGAAAAGCATATAAAGAGAATTAAGATGATGGAGTGAAAGAAAAATGCGTCTATGTTTATCTGTTGACGCCGAGATAAAAACTGGAAAACAGAAAGACGCAAATAAAAACCAAACTAAAATATAAGCATAAACGAACATACGTTCACACTCATAAGCTAACCTATATAATATTATTTATGTGTAAGTACCCGTGTATGGCAATCAGGAAATCTTAAATGTCTTATAAGTGTGTATCTCATCGTTCGCCCTCCATAATGAATCTGAGTTTTGCGATGAGCGTCAGGGCGGCAATGGCGGCGTGCCATTCCTCTGTTTAATTTATTCGTGAAAGTTCCCATAGTTGGAACTCTTTGCGTCAGTTAATAGGAATTAAACGAGAATATTTCTTTCGATTACAGTCAAAGAATACGACTTCCTTTCCTGTCGCTGCTCTCA
Source organism: Ceratothoa steindachneri (assembly GCA_963969495.1). NCBI lineage: Eukaryota > Metazoa > Arthropoda > Malacostraca > Isopoda > Cymothoidae > Ceratothoa > Ceratothoa steindachneri. Next base: position 75,475,615 of record OZ018335.1, read on the forward strand.
TTCATTCGTAATATTTCGAATTCTAGCGACAAAAAGCCTTCTGCAGTCTCTTAGGTATCAGCCGCTATAAATGAGGATAATGTAAATATTATTAGGTCAAAATATGATTGTACATAATATTAATAGTTGTATCAAGATCCGTTGTGAGTGATGATGGGTTTTTGGTCTCCATTCCTTCGGAACTCCGACGCCACACACCTCTTTACGTTGCTCGAGGCAGCCTATAATCATGGAAGAGAGTTATTGGGGGAGAGGCGCAGGTAGTAGGCAATCATGAGCAAATAGAGGGCCGTTGATGAGAGATGAGAGTTGGACCCTAACAAAGCCTGATCAATATTCCTCATCATACCTACATTTTAGACAGACACCGCACTCTCCCTTGCCACACACTCAGAAATTCCAGCCTTCTGGAGTTACTACCGCAGTCAATATTTCCTTCCCCGTCCCTCTTATGCCGAAGCTCTGCCTGAACTCTGATAAAACAATTTTCTTGGCTTATTTTTACCTTTTATTTTAAGCAAGGCCTAAAGGCCTTAAAAATAAAAAAAATCTCTTTTGTAGCACTTTTGAAAATGAAACTGGTAGAAGATTAAGAATGGTGAAAGCGTAGTAGCAAAGTTCTAGTCATGGCATTGTGTTGGCATATATCCCTGAGTTGAGCTCTAAATGTTAAAGCTGTAGTGATAAATTACCTAAAACTTAAAAAAAAAATTGTAGTAACTAAACAGATTGGACTAAGTGTAACCGTAGTGGTTGAAATGGGAAAGTGAAAGAGTAGTGGCAGCAACTCTAGAGTACATAGTGTGTTTTCTTCATTAAGCTACAAAGATTCTTTTCAAGGAGAATTTTGCAAGAAATCAAAATTTCGCCTCATTCCTGAGGCTGAAATTACTTCCAAGGATATTTTAGATCCAATCAATACCTTATCTATTTTTAAATACAAGGTCTTCTTTTGTTGGATACATGGGGTCAAATGTTTAGGAAATACAATACCGAGCAAAAATGAGAACGACTTTCATTTATTAAAAAGTCTCACAAAATATGATAAGTAGGTAAATGAAATTTCTATGGTACATAAAGCTATGCATTTAATTTCATATAATATAATGGTATATTAAAGAAATAATACTAAATAAACTAACAGAATAAAATATTGTCACTTGCAAAATATGAGAACGATTATTCACAGAATTGCTTAGCAATCAATACACCGGAAACAAAGCAAGATTTCACAACGATGAAATTTAAAACACTTAATATGAGGTATTGAAGCCTTTGCTTTCTATTACTTCGGCACAAGAATGACTAAAGAAACTCTTCGTTTCTTGCAAAAATCTGGTGTTATTTTGTTATATTCTTGCTCAATTTTTGTCCAAAATTCCGTCAAATTTGAAGGCTGTTAGTCTCGAAATTTGTCTCAAATGATCTTCCAAAGATTCTCAATTGGGTTTAGATCCAAATTCTTAGCAAACCAATTCATTACTTCGATATTTTCTTGTTCGAAATAGTATTTATTTTACTCGCTTTGAGTATGGCATGGCGCTTTGATCTGCATAAATAGTGATGGTTGACTTAATGATACTCGTAGGGAAGGTCTAACATGTTGATGTACGAGGTTTCGGTACACATTCGCATTTACCTTTCCAATTATTCGCAATAGCGAAACAACTCTTTCAGATAAAAACATCCCCCATACTATGACGCTTACCCCCTCCATGTTTGGCTCAAATTTTAACACTTTTAGGTTTAGGTCTTTCAACTGCAGCGCGTCTAACAAAGTTTCTGCCATCAGCTCCAACTAAATTAAATTTAATTTCCTCGCTCAAATGAATTCTCTCTCAATCTCCATCCCTACAAACACCATGAGCTTCAGCCTATTCGTCTCTTCCCTTCTGATTCTTCTTACTGGTGATTGGATTAGTTGCTGGAGAACGAGCTGTTAAACCAGAGGTATTGAGACGACGGGACACTGTAAAACGGCTCACGTCTTTGCTATTTTTGGTTTTAATTATTTGAAAAATTCCTGCTTCAGGCTGAAGGGCATCCTTCATAGAGAAGGGCTTAATCGCTCTATATGTGACAATGTGCCATTGGAACAATTAATGTTTTATGTGTCTTTTCTGCAATAAGGGGAAGTTAAGGATTTCCTTTTTCCTAGTTTAATGGACCTACCTTGATTGCAGAATCGAAAGACAAGTTAAGGAGAGATGGCGCCCTTCAGGTTCTGAGCACCTAAGTTATCTATTTGGAATGCATACCTTTACATATTTTCACTTTCCTCAACCTAATCATAAAACTATTATCATTACCTTAAGACTAAGAAGCGAAACCGGACGAGGGTAACCAATACTCCCTAAAATTTATAAGGGAAGGTTTGTATAACAAAGTGAAATTAGTGAAAGCGAAAACGCGTTGAATTGCCATGGACAGAGAAACTCAAAGAGGAAACTATTGGGGTAGCTCTGGTACAAGGAATAGATGTAACTCTCCAGAACTCAAATCTCTAAATTTACGGAATGTGTTGGGGCCGTAGGGCACGAAATCTTCTTCATATTAGAATGAGTGGGAAGGCCGATGATCCATCATTCATCCCTTTACAGAAACCTATGATAGGAATCGAGAAATAAATATAAGGACTCCAAACTATCCTATCCTTCTTATGCGTTTCGGGTATTCTTCTTTTATTATCCTTCCCAATATCATCCATTAGTTACTCTTTATTATTACTTATTGGCATTGCTTACCTTAATAGTCCATCATGACTTCTCAAACGCTCTTCATTGTTATTGAGCTCTAGTTCTTTTAGCGGGTCTTTGTTATTAAACTCTAGTTCTTTTATAGGTTCTTTTTATTCATTCTAGCTATTTAGCGGTTCTTTATTATTGAGCTCTAGCTCTTTTAAAGGTTCTTTGTTATTGACCTCTAGCTCTTTTAAAGGTTCTTTGTTTTGTGAGTTTTAGGATGCCTTAGTATTATTTAGTGCAATTTTCCTTAGTGGGATGGGAACTAGTATGATTTTAATGGTTTCTTTTTCAATTTCAGTGTGGTGAGTAATTTGGTGGCGGATCATTTTAACTGATTTCTAAGAACAACTAAATAGCGTCATTTTTCAACTGCGAAAAAAGTTCTTGCATATAACCAAGGAAAGACAACGAGCGATAAATTATAGTACTATCAAAGAAGAAGTGCTGCATAAAACGGAAATGATTTTAAGAAACCCACATTAAAACGCCTAGGTCGAATAGAAGCCATCTTAAGGAGTAGTTAAAAAAGTGGATGCTCAGCAGAATATAGAAAAATTGTACTCGGGAGACATGCAAAAGTATTTATCGCGCGAAGGAGACCGTATGGAATGGTCCGTTGCAGAATGGGGAAAAATAAAAGTTCAACAGCCAAAAAATTGCAAGTGGTATCACATTTTCTCCTTACCTAAATGTGTTATTTGACAGATATTAACCGCGTACTATTTGTGTGTGACGTTTCTCTCGTCAAATAAACGTTAAAGAAGGATTCTCTTAGTATTAGGAAGCTTTATTATCCTTTATAGTATCTTGTTCTAGAAACTTGTGTTACATACCTCTTACTATTTCGACTGAATCTTATAATTTTTTAATGTTATTTCTCCTATATTCATTTTCTTGTTTCTTATTCAGTCGGTTATGTCAATATTCCTCCGTGAGATTAGCCAAATTTACTTTTTTTTTGTTATAGAATAATACCAAATTTTGTTATAGGTCTTAAGAAAGAGGGCATCTAGACGATGGCCTTATTTATACCACTTGTAGGTAGGACTTTCCATGGATGTAAGAATGAACCTAGTTCTTTTGCACCAATGCAGCTTAAAGAGGTTTGTCTCAATGACCTTTTTGCATTCTTGATTCATTTTTGGGTTATTTGGAATTCTTCTCATTCTGTTTATAGCTCTTTTCATCTCCCTCTCTATCACCCTCTCGCTTTACCTGTCTCCCTCTCTATCACTATCTCTCGCTTTTACCCTTTTGCGCTCTCTGTCTCCATCTCTCTCTCACACACTCTCACCCTCTTTCTCTCTCCATCTCTCTCGCGCGCTCTCACACACTCTCACTTTCTCTATCACGCTCTCTCTCATTCTTAGACTCTACCATTCTCTCTTTATCACTCTTTCTATCACAGGCCCATTCATAGCCTCTCTCTCATTTTTACCTTTACTCTCTATCACTTTTCCTCTCGTTCTCTCTATCGCTTCTCCCTCACTCTCTCCCGTTCTCTCTCTCTCTCTCTCTCTCTCTCTCTCTCCAATGAGCCATTACACCTCATTGCATGTTGTCTCCTGTGTCTTTCCCTTAAAATAAATCTAAATTAGGCTTCGAAGGCTTTGCTCACTAACGAGGTACTCAGATCCATGGCGAGAGTAATGATCAACTGCGACTTTTTACCACAATGTGTATTTGGCGCGCATCAATGCCACTAGAAATACCCTCCTTACTCCTAGGCTTTAGGCTTAATTGAATACAAAGATACCCAAATTATTTTTCTTGCCATTAGCTCTTGTAAACATGAGTGTTTGTATGCGCATATATGTACACACTAGGTTTATATGTGCGAATTTGTATGCATGTCTTCGTTGTGCCTTCTGATTGGCGGATCAGAAGAGCAAACTTCGAATTCCTCCGCGCCTCAGTGGGTAACCATCGAAACGGATTGTCACCAAGATTCGAAATAACACCGTAAAGAATTTTCCACCTATATACATACATAGGCATGATTTCCTGTGATAGAGTATCCACTAAAAATTGTTCAGAATAAGTAATTATGCCCAAATGGCCTCAAGAATCAAATTCATGACCATTTCAACAGAGGTTTAGCTGGTCTCATAATGAAAAATGGGTACTTGTCTTCTATAATCACATCTTTTTCCTGAAGGCGTGAACACCTACGAGTTGGTTGTTGTACCTTCTACACATTTTAACTTCCCCTAACTTCACCTCTTTTTAGCAACTTTTCAAAAGTTCTTGATGAATATGTCGCCACTAGGGGTTAAATTGGTTAAGGTTAGATTAAATTAACTTTAGGTAAGGGTTAAGGCGAGTCTTAGTTTGTTATAGAGGAAAAACTATTACTGAGAAGAAATACGTATAGGTAAATAAATAAAATAATATTATTACTGTGAAAATAATTAATGGAAAAGTGCATAAAAAAACAGGATGAAAATGAAATTCATCATTTGTTTAGGACATTGATCGGAATTTTCTCCATCATCCATCTCTCGTTATTCAAGGACGACGCTCTATTTTATATTGGCAACAATAACAAGAAGAGTTGGATAGCCAATAGGGCAGGATAATTTCCCCCACTAATATCATCCCCAAATACACTCTAAACCCCAGAGGTTGCTCTAGGGCTAGTCCGACTTTTTGATAGGGATCTATCTTCATTTGCCCGCTGCTGGAATTGGAGTGTCAAATAAGAACCGTCTTTCTCACACTTGAAATTCTCCTTCCTCTTTTTAGCTCCTTCATCTTTTTTCATCCTTTTATACCTCTTCTTTTTTCAGTCTTTTCTACTTCTTCTTGCATTCATTTTCTTTCTTTTTCATTATTTTTTTTATTCTTCCTTGAATATAATAATATACTTTAAATTAACAGAAGAATTACAAATACGCAAAAAGTAAATACCAATATTTTATGCTAAAATCCTTAGGGCAAATATTTTTCTATTAATTGACCCGCTATCCATTTCTTTTTTGTTTAGATTGCAAGAGCCCCATCCTAGAGCTTGTGAAGAACGGGATGTTCGGAGGAATTTCACGATTTTCGAACATGATTTAAGAATCATGGAGTGGGATAGAACGACACTTCCAGGTATAAATACATAGCTTGGAAGGCCTTCTCCTCTACTCCCAAAATTTCCTATTAATTTAAGTGGCACAACTTCCATTGAATTAAGAGTTATTTTCAATCAATTGATAGAACCGCCACCACCCCTCTTCTGCCGTTGGAGATTAGGGTATCAACCTTGATTAGTGTTTATAATATCTTCTAAATAGCTTACTGCGTGGGTTTATCGGGTTAGCAAGTCACCTATTTTAGAATGGTGGACGCATATATGTATGTATACGGATCGAGATGTATATATATACATATATATATATATATATATATATATATATATATATATATATATATACGAGGGGCGGTCAATGAGTTTTGCGAATCGGTAGGGCAAAACAGAGGAAGAGGGATGGCTGTTCGTGGGGGGACTAGAACAAGTTATGACAAGTCAGGACCTGCAGCCGCACGCTCCTGCCTCGTCTATTTAAGAAGCAGTAGCTGATCGCAGATCGTCAGTCAGAAAACTTTTCAACAATGGAGAAGGTTGAGCACCGCGCAGTGATCAAACTTTTTGACCAAGGAAGGCAAGAAATCCAAAAAGGTCCATGAACGCATGGTTGCAGTGTACACCGACACCACCCCTTCCTATGCAACCATTGCTTGCTGGAATAGGGAGTTCCGCCATGGTCGTGAGTCCCTTACAGATGACCCCGTCCAGGACGCCCGTTTGGAAAGGATGAGCCTCGAAAATCGACGGGTGAAGGTCGAAGAAATCGAGCGAGAACTTGGAATATCACATGGAAGTGTTATCAACATCATCCCCGACAATTTGGCCATGACCAAGGTCTCTGCCCGTTGGGTCCCTAGAAACCCCACACCCCATGATCGACTTCAACGTCGTCAAAGTCCACAAAGCCAGAGTTCCACAAGCTGCCCTGCGCGTTTTCGGATTCGAGGAGCTCAACCATCTTCCCCTACTGTCAAGATCTTGCCCCTAGCGACTACTCTTTATTCCGCCACTCAAGTTACAGTGCGTGGACGCCGGTTTGGAGACGATGAAGATGTCCAGCTCGCCGTCCAGGAGTGGATTGAACATCAGTTGGGAGATTCTTGGTTGCCGGGTATTCGAAGCCTCAGGGACAAGTGGCGCAAGTGCATTGAAGTCGAGGGTAGTTATATTGAAAAATACTAAAACACTTTTCCTCATTTCTCGTTTCCTTATATCCGAATTTCAAAACTTATTGACCGCCCCTCGTATATATATATATATATATATATATATATATATATATATATATATATATGATTAAGAGTTTACATAGTAGCACGCGAGCCAGAATTATGGGGAAAAAATAAGAACCAGGAAAAGGGGAAGGTAGATTCCGAGTTCTACCTTGGTTGTTTTATTTTACGTCTGCATATGTGTAAAGGCCCGTATAATAAATAATCTGGTAAAAATGGGTTTTTACCCTCTCCATGGAAAAGATCAGTTAGCGGGGGGTTTTATTTTACATGTGCCTGGGACTCATAATAATCTTAAAAAATGTGCTTTCTTTATTCGATATAACTCTCGTAGGTTAACTCCGCACACCTTACCCCAGATTAATATAGATGTTGTAGGTTAATCGTACACACCTTACACCAGTTTAATATAGATGTCGTAGAATAGGGTCAAGTTCACTCTTTCTGCTTTCCGAGTGCGTGAGAAGTTTACAATATAAGCACAGTGCAAATTAACTGAAAGTAGGATGGCAAAAGGGCGACTATCTTTGAGTTCCGGGATAACAGAAAAACGGGTACGAAAATAACTTTACTAATATGCAAATCAATATTATTTTACAAGGTTAAAAAGAGTTTCAGAATGAGCTATACATTTACTAGATTTACATGGGTCTCCGCAGCTAAGGGAAGGAAATACGTGGTGAGGACAGTCACTGTACGAACAAACGGCCAATATTACCCGAGGGACGCTTGAACTACCTTGAGCGTAAACTAAGCCGATGATAAGGCTTACACTGAAGGGGGGGGGGCAGAGAGAGCACTTGCTGTTACCTCGAAGATTTGGTTCGAGGGAGTAATCCTTGCCTTGGCGCAAAGTTCAAACAATAGTCTCTGGATAATGACTATTACGGGCAGGGAAACTTAAATCTTGCTTTCGAGTAACACCAATCGAAATTGAGCGCGCTGCGTTCGAGGAGCAGGAGAAGCGGTTCTAGGTAGACTCACGTTAATTAACGAGAATCCTAGAAGCTTGAGGGATTCTGCGAGAATTGTGCAGTGTCCAACTGGATGTGAATAGCGGGTACCGACAGGGGCGGGCAGAGGATACTAACGGAGCAGGAAAGACGGCGGATACTCTCTTAAACTCTGGCGTAAGAGGATTTATAGGGGTTAAATGGAGTTTTCTCCCCTCCGTCCGAAGGGCAGGGTTCTAGGGTCAGACGCATCTGCAGACGAGAATAGACTCAACCTTTTAGCACGAGCGCAAGAAGGTTCTTAAGCCAGTGAGGCGAACTTTGTCTGACTTTCGAATGAACCTTCTGGGCTCTCACACTTGTCGCAGCTTTCTGCGATGGCCGGATTTCAGGTCATCGCGACGTCTCACGGCGTCTCATAATTTTGCACCTCCATTAGCACAGACAAAAAAGGTCGCCCAAGTGTCTGTTGTCTGTCTGTCTGTCTGTGTCTCTCTCTCTCTCTCTATTGAAGGGCAAGGCGGCGCGTATCTTCCTCTCTCTTTCTCTCTGATATCTGACAATTGCTAAAGATCGTAAATTGTCCTTTTTCAATTACTTATTTTATCCCGAGAAGTATACGTTGTAGGGCCTCAATTAGATTAGTATTAAAGGAAATCTTGATTTTTCTAAACACTTAAATAGTTGTGTTCTTCTAAGAACTTTTCTTGAGTTCTTGGGTAAGTTTCTCCACTTTTGGGAAGGGGAGATCGAAATTCCAAACTTATTCGCCCAAAGGTTAAACAACTCACCCTTACTGAATTATCGCCACCCAATCATTATTCATCATAGACATTTTGTTGTGTCACCAATGGAGCGGATCTTTATGCAAACACGATCACAATTAATATTTATTGAGAAGGTTTACAGATGGACTTCTTTTTGGTTGCCTCAAATCAAGGGGTTTGACCTCGCGTGGATGGAGAGCTTTCTTGGAGGTTGAGGTTTATGCTAACAGTTGGCGTGAAGCGATGGTGGCAACTAGAGCGTTGAGTGAAGGAATATTCTTCGCCTTTCCAGTGCATGGCAGATTAAGTAGGTGCCAATCGGCGAACCAGCTCACATCCAATTGCCGCGAGGTTTAGTTACAGTCACTAATTTAAATTTAGAAATGAAGTTAGCGAGTTGTTTGAGTTGGTTTAATTATGGATAGTTAGCGATGAATTATAATGATTGTAAGTAAAATATGATGGGATATTGGTAGGTTACATAGTTAATTATATATATATATATATATATATATATATATATATATATATATATATATATATATATATATATATATATATATATTTATATATACATACATATAAAAAATTCAAAAAGTTACCATTTGTAACCAAAATATCCCTCCATCCACAAAATACTTAAAGCTACTTAAAATATCAGATTGTTCTAATTTCTTCTTCCATTTTATCTACGCTTGAGGGAATCAAGGATATTTGCTCTTCGTTGTGATTTATTTAGTAATTCTTCCATCCTTTCTTTAGTTTAAGGACTTTTTCTCCCTTTACAGCATGTGATTTTACTTTTATATTGCTCACTGTAAACTACCTGTCTAAAATGGACGCTATTTTCAATCGAAATCTACAGCTCGAATTTCCAATCACAGCTAATAAACAAATAAAATGAAACTGCAAATTGCAAATGAAATTTAAATTAGCTTTTCTCAATTCATTCATATTTTTATTCCCTTAGAGTTCTGTTCTTGATTAACAAACAGGGAAATTGGTGGTAATCTTAACTCACGCATAGTTTTGATAAATTAGGATACAGTTTAATGATTCACACACACCTTATACCTTCAGTCCTTTATAAAGCAACAAGTAGTGTTTCCCTACCTGTTATTCTTTGATTATTTTAACGCCCAAGTGTAGGAAAAACATTTAAAATTTTCATTTAAGTAACAATTAAATTAATAATAATAACGGTAACATTGGTAACATGGAGAAGGATTTATCAAAACAGTAGGCAATTGGTATAAATTAAAAGCAAGATAAAACCTTCGATTGATATTGCGATATATAAATTCTTCTTTGAGTATAATAATTTGGCCAAGGTCTGTAGTTATTATGTAAATAATAGCCTAATCTCTAATTTTTGTCAAATGGATGTGGTTTTGGCCATACTCATTTTTATTCACCACAGATGGTTATGTTGGGATGATTTATTGCTCTATTGGATCCAGTATTCAAATTTATTTAACTCATAACACCAAATAAATGTGAATGATGGATCCAATAAAGCAATAAAGCATTCCAACATAACGATCTAAGGTGAATAGAAATGAGTATGGCCAAAAACCCATCCATTTACATAACCACTACAGACCTTGGGGAAAGATGGGGGGGTGAGGGCTTATATTTTACCTCGCTCCTCTAATGACTCTTCTCCGAGCGTCTTTCACTTAGCCGTAAAGGCATCTTCTGGCTTTTGGTTGCAGCTCCTATAATTTCGTCTATTACACAAAACTCGATCCCAAATCTTAGGGGAAATAGTTCTTGTTTAAACATTGTTATTGCGCCTGGTCTTCTCCTCGCCGTATTGTTATGCTCGCTGGCACAGAAATCTGTTGATTCATACTTCTCATGGTTTGAGGAGGCGTCTGGCGGCCGGCGGTCGAGGGGAGAGAGAAGGGGGGGGTAAATAATCAGGTTACACTGCCTAGCGCCAGGACCCTGTGGTGACCGAACAGGGCCTCTGTATTTAAGGTGGGATATCGATTTCCCTACAATCGTTTTTATTTAACTATCTAACCTAACCCAAATAACCCAATTTAAGAAGATGTATCATTAAAGCAATTCGCAACTTGCACTTATCTATACAATTAAATATTTAGAATATATTAATCATCAATTTAGTCTATCTTTCGTCTATCTTCCCTTATTTTGTCTGTTTACCACTCTTTGTGTGTCTATTTTTCGCGTGTATGGCTATCTCATTTCTGTGTGAGGATCAGCAGTGAGTTTGAAAATTCTCTTTTTGAAAGTTGAAATAAGTAGTCGGCAGTGAGCGGTCAACGCGTCCACGTTTTTTTTGTTACTTCGCAGATCCAGGGAGATTCTGAACGGGTTTACGCCTCTCACCCTCTGCTTTTAGTTGGAGGTGAAGAGTGGAAGTGCATTTTAGAAGCGCGTGGTGTCTTGATCTGTCTCACTCCCATCTGCTGGGGTTGTGTAGGCTACTCTTGGTCAAGTACACTTCAAAAACAGAGCTTCAAGAGCCACCTTTGAACGCTTGTTTTGGCGCGTAAAAACTTTGACGAAGTGAGGAAAGGAACTGTGGCGTCTTTAACAATAACATATCACTTTTACCAATTAACCTTTTTGTTCTTTGGTTAATATTTATAAAGTGCTTGCGAATTAACAGGGAAGTTAATTTAGCCTCTTTCCAGGAATAAGGTAAGTGCTTAGCTCATTATTTTGTAGTGCTGTAACCTTGTATTGTCAAATAATTTGCGTTGCAGAAGAGTTTGTCTTCCTTGCTCGTAATATTAAATCCTTTTCATACTGCACCAGTAGCCTGTTTTTAAATTCATTATTCTTATCAAACTTTTTATTTTTTTTATAAATTTAAGTCATCTTTCATCTCTTTCTACAAAAGCTATCAAATAACTTGTTTCAACGCTTGTTTGGGAAGGCATTTGACTTTTCCAAAACTATCAATTAGAGTTGGTTGCCTGCTCTAATGCCCTTTAGTAACAAATAAAGGCTATCCCCCTTGCAGCGGGGTAGGTCAATACTAACAAATTGAAAAATTAAAACCTTTTTTCAATTGATATTGGATAATCTATCTCTCTGGCGATTTACTCGTTAGTTACTTGTATTTCAACCACTAGATCCCGCCACTCTAAACTTGATCATCTTTCAAATTCTTCCTTTTCAAAATTCGAAAGGAACAAGTTGGGAGAGTTTAACGCAGTCGGATTAATTTTTGAGAATCTCTCTTTCTAGTGATTCCTTCGTTGGTCCCTTCTTTTTTGTTCACCCTACGCGATCATCCTACAACTTGTTCATGCTTTCAAATAGTTCCTTTCAAATAATTCAAATAGTATAAAGGTTAAAAGGAATAAAGTTGCGGGTTTTTTAAGTTTCCGAAAATTGTGGTCATTGGTTTCCACATTTATTGAGGTTTTTAAAATACTTGCTCTAAGAGGCTTTTCATTTCCTTTTCTGCACTATTTTTTAAACAAACCAACGTATGAGGATTTAGCCTCTCTTCTATCCGAATGTGAAGATTCTGTTTCAAATTTAATTTAAATTCCTCATTTAATTAAAGGAAGCACTACCATAATTCTAAATAAAATCAATGCAGATGTTAACTTAGATTCCATTTTCGAACTTAAATTGGTTAAAACCTCTTCTTGCCTCTGTGAAGATTCAAACGAACAAATAAATCAAATTTGCATTTTATTCAACATGGACGAAGTGAATGTCGTTTACTCCATGAAGAATGGTCGTCTCAAATTGACTTCGAGTTCGAAGTCCAATTTAAATTGAATGATCTTTCAATAAATCATAAATTAACTTTGCTTAATTCTACCAATTTCTAGGGCGCCTAAAATTCAGATATCACAGAAATACTGAGTAAACTATTTGCGTAACTGCCTGTCAAATCCTCTCTCAATCATAGTTCAGATTATCCTACGTTCCCTCCCATTTAACCGCCACCTTCTACATCAACTCCTTAAAAAGAACCCCCTTCTTTTCGATTTCTTAATACGACCACTTTAAATGACCTGGAAGGCACTCCTAAATTTCTAATTTCACATCCAAATTCACCTTCTAACGAAACTTCTAAATCCCCCAACTCAAGCGGCAAATTCTTTGGCACACCTTTGTACCGCACAGCGCTTTCTCGTATTTCACCAGTGCAGCATTTGCGAAGCGAAGACACATAATTTGGTCCACTGCCCATTCATTCAAATCAAAACTCAACCCTCGGGATCAAATGAGGAAAAGGGGTGTCGTTATTATCAGTGGTTGAATCTGTTGAGTGTTCCAATGCCCAGGTAAAATCAATCAACAGTCACCTTTTTCTACATTGATTGAAGACCTTAGATTGGTGAGTGAGTTTGAATCTGATTGGGTACCCTCAAAACCTAATCTCAAATACCCCCCAGTCCAAACCATTGGGTGCTTCGATGTTTACCGTCATAAAAAGGCTACACTCATACTCGAAGAGTAAAACTTTCATCGGCTCTCAGAACAAACACATTGGGGAAATGGAGGTATTCTCTTCTCTGATCCTGTAAAAATTGCTGCTATATCTTCAGTCGGATAAAGAAAAACCCAGGGGCCAAACGTGCTCTGAGTGCTGATGGGATACTTCTCTCAGATAGGGCATTCTGCCACCAATTTGATTTGAACAATGGAGTTGGGAGAATAAACTGCTTGCTTAGGGTCTACTTCAACCAACATTTGATGTTTGTAAATAGTAGCAATTATCGGGAAGGACCCCTTTCGGCGGCCAAGTTCGGTTTGGTTCATAGCTCTATCTAAGAGCTATGATGCCAGAAGTTAAATCAAGCGACCAAAATTATTGACATTAGTATACAAATTGTGTGTGAATTCACAAAAAATAACCTATTTTTTTACGGAAAAGGAAGCAAATTCTTCTTTGCATAGGCCTTTTAAGAAATTACAGGTTTTATTGCCCCGGCTTGCGGGCACCAATAACTAAGGCCGCCGCAGCTTGGGTAATGTGTTACCTTCTGAAAAGAGAAAGTTGCTGCGCGGCATAAAAATTATCTTTCTAATCTTCTCTGTTACTTCTCAAAAATATCCAACTCACACTAAAGTATGAAGACGATTGTAAAGTAAAACTCCCCGAAAGGTAAATAAATCCGGAACCTAATCTTGCCTTGAAATTGTTACCCGTGCAATTCGATCTATCTAAGTTTTCAAGATTCCTTAGTAACTATGTGAGCATATAATATGCGTCTTACTTATATTCGCCTGGTAAAAAAGCTAAGTTGTAGGCCTGTGTCAGCGTAACGAACTTTAAATCAGGCGAAACGCTTCTCTCCAACCTGAAAAAGTTATGTGAAGTGGTGATCAAATTCCGATTAAATTAAAAATTCTTTGTTGTCTTAAAACTTAGCTTCATTGCATTTGATCATTATCATGTTCAAAAATAATATGAGGAACAAGGAGAGATTTAAAAATTCATTAATATAAAAAAACTATAAATCTAAGTCCTTTTAAGCTTCCAACCCTTTAATTATTTGAATCTTATCCCTTTTTTGTGTGTGTGGTCATGTGGTCAGTGTTTGGAAATTCTGTTGTTGAAACTAGAGACATGCGGTCAGCGGAGATCGGTCAACGTGCTCGCGTTTTCTCATTTGGCTGACCATGGGAACGGGTTTACGCCTTCCGCCACCTAGTTTGGGTTGTAGGAGTAGAAGCACATTTTATAAGAATGAAATCAGGCGCGGTGTTCCCTCGATCATTCCCTCTCTAGTATCGTTGAGTTGTTTCCTCTTGTCCGGGTACACATTTTCAAAAACAAAGCGTCAATAGCCAACATTAGAAAGGCACACGTGTGTTTTGGCGGGCAAAATCTTTTAGAAGAAAGGAACCATGGTGTCCTTTTCTTTGTTCATTTCATTTTACCTTTTCCAATTAATTTATCTTCTCTTAAGTATAATATTTGTAAAGTGTTTGAAAATTATCGGTAAGTTAATTTAGGCTCTCTTCATTATTTTGTAGTGGTGTAATCTTGTGTCACCTTGTATTGTGGAATAATTTGCGATGCAGGAAACTTTGCTGCCCTTGCACTTACTGTCAAATCAATCAAATCTATTTCACACTGCATCGTGCAGACTCTTTAAAAATTCATTTTTCTTATCTAACTTTCACCTATTTTCAAATAGTTAAGTCATCTTTCATCCCTTTATACAACTAACTACCAACTAACAAAGAAATTTCAGACTCAACGCGTCTCAAAGACCCTCTCTGGGAATGGATTTGATTTTTCCAAACTATCATTTAGTTTGTTGCCAACCATAAATCCTTATATTAACCAGTAAAGACTAGACCTGCTTACATTGGGGAAGGTAGATACTAAAAGTATATAAAGGGTCTTTCAATAATGTTGCTCGATTTTTAAATGTAAATAAAACAAGTTGTGTGTGATATGTGCACTAAATTTATTTAAAATTTGAAAGTAAATTTTATGGCATTAAGTGTGAAATATGGGGTCGTTGAAATGGACGCTGTGGCTTCGCTTGGTGGAACGTATTCGAGAGGCCCAATTTTCGATGACTTTGTCGCATAAATCTAGCTGAATTTGCTGGATGGTATTCGTTATGTTGACTTTGAGGACATCAACTGTTTGCAGATTATTCGCATAGACCTGCGATTTAAGGTAGACCCAAATATAGTAGTCTAATGGCGTTAAATCGCATGATCTCGGTGGCCAGTTGACGTCACCGCCGCGCGAGATGACCCTGCCCTGAAATCGCTGGTGCAAAATGTCTATCATGGCGTGCGCAGTGTGGCACGTAGCGCCGTCCTGTTTCCGTAGCCGTTAATGGGTACGGAAATCCCATCTGCGTTCTTAAAAAAATACGGACCGATGAGTCCGTTAGACGAAAATCCGCCCCCAACAGTGACTTTGTTGGGATGCAATTGGTGCTGATGTATCTCATGTGGATTGTTTTCGTCCTAAATCCGACAATTTTGCTTCTTCACAAATCCATTCATACAAAAATGGGTCTCATCGCTGAAGATGATTTTTGGGGGGAAATTTGGGGCAACTTCCAACTGCTCTAGAGCCCAATCAGCGAACACATGGTGTTGTCTATGGTCGTTTACCTTAAGTTCCCGGATAAGTTGGATTTTGTACGGGTGCAGACGCAAGTCTCTACGCATAATTCACCAAACTGAAGTCGCAGAAAGGCCAAGTTCTTGTGAACGACGAGAAATTCACTGCCTCGGATTTTCCCGTACACTCTCATTTACGGCAGCGATGTTTTCAGCAAACCTTGCGTTTCGGTGACGTACGGGTGTTGCCTGATTGTTGATCGACCCTTTTGCCTCGAATTTGGCCAGCAACTGTCGAACAGTGGACTCGGCAGGACGATTGTGGCGAGGATAGAAATCACGTAATGCGCGGAACGTTTGTCGAACGGAGCACTGATTTTGATAATAACATTTGATGATTTGCACACGCTGTTCAACGCTATAACCTTCCATCGTGACTTGTCAAGTACTACTGAACAGTTCACAGTGAGGTTACCAGATGTCGCTTTAATAACATGGCCACTATCACCTGACAAAGCTCGAGCGTCCTTGTTGAAAGACCCTTTATATTAATTTTTTTTATTAATGTGTACAAATAAGTTAGATTTTTTAAGTGTCCTGATTCAATTATAATTATTACATTAATTGAGTTGTCTGCCACATATATTTAATTTTCCAATAGTTTACTCATTGTTTCGTGAAACATTGGTTTTGCATGCTAAGGAACTGGTTATTTATTGATATAAATGGGTCCAACGGCTTTTATTTCAACTGTTAGTTGGTCACTGTTCAAAGTATAAGGTAAGTAAAATATACATATATTTATATAGAGTAATAAAATAGTTTTTCTATATTAATTTCCTAATTAAAAAATATTTGTGGCGTTTTTGATATTATTATAAATAAAATAAAATGCATAGCTTTGATGACTGCAACATGCTTTTCATAACTATTGAAATAGACGTTCGACCAAATGTTTATGAAGTGACCTATGAAAATAATTTTTAAATTTGCGAACAAAGAATTACTCTCCAGAACTACAAAAAATTTTAGAGCCTTTAGCTATCGGACATAATTAAGAAAATATATGTATTTAAAGTTCTGGAAAATCAATTTGTCGACAGGAAATATTAAGTGTATTCAAAATTGGGCAATAAACTAGAAATCAGATTGCAACATTTCTAGTATTTAATAACCTCAAACCATAAAAAATATTGCGTTTAGTCAACTAAAAAAGCTATTTTGTGTGGATGCATAGATGCAATGTAATGTTCATAATTTGCTAGTATATATCGACTCGATATCTTGCTGACTATTACAATTACAAATAGGAAATATGAAAGTATTAAATTATGTTAAGTTTGAAAAAGATGAACCGAATGCTCCCACACTTATGGAAATGGGCGAGAAAAATCAGCTAAAAAAGATTATGTTTGATGAGGAGGGAACGTTGACATACAAATTAAGGACAGGAAGATAGGGAAATAATTGGATAGGAGCACATAGTATAGTAGAGAGACTGGTGTTTTGGAGTAGAAATTAGAAGGACAAATCACCATAAGAAACAACAGAAGAGGGAGGTGGATACTAAATACTATCATAGGAAGCTTCCACTGGGGGGGATCTTTCCCCAAGAGTAGGATGAGGCTTTATGATAACTTTTAGAATATTTGTAAAAATCAGAAATTTGGGGCTGATTTGCGTCTCTTGGCAGCTTTTTATTTTTTTTTCATGGGATGATTTTTTTCTAAACCGCATCAGGGAATTTTAATTAATTAAGAAAGAATCAGTAATACGACAGAAAAATAAATAACTATTTGAACAATAAAAATTTTAATGAAGTGAATATCAGAGGTAAGATGATATCCAAATCAGTAAGCGAGAGGGAAGAACAGCTCCTTAACAACCCCACCCAGGACTTGGAGCGACCTCTTTTTAATAACATATATAATTTTTATGTGAACTTTTCTCTTGCAAGTTTTATTCAACTTTCTGTTACATTATTCCATTATTTAATCTTAAAATCCTGTTTGCAACGGCTATACGATGGGAGGCGGCATAATGCAACATTAGACAATTATCATATAGAAGTGTTTCACCGTATTTCATTATGTTATTCCCAAGTGAAATATGGAACAATCGGTCTAATTTGTCCCGTTCACGGCCTGGACGCTCAGCTTCTACATGTCTCCGAAACTTAGACACAATCAGATGAATAATGAGAGAAATAAACAAAGTATAAATTGACTTAAACTTACGTTGCTCTTATGTTTGGTTTCTCCCTCTTTTGTTTGAAGTTAATGAATATCTCTCGCTCTAAAGCAAACTAAATGTCCACTCGGAGCCATATTTACTCGCATAACCTTATTATTATAATGAAAAAAGAAGATTTCTTCGCAAATGAGACCAGCATTGGTTAATTGGGTAATATAGAGGAGGGGAGATTGACTACAGGTTGATAATGACACACAAGAATTGCAATTGCTAGAGGAGAAGCAGAAATTGTGACCTGGGAAGTATGCAGAACACCATTATTTTATTAAAAAGATAAGCTTTTTCCATAATTATGGTATAATATTTTTAAATTTATGAAATTGGTTAATATAGTCATATTTGATCGGCTTATAATATAAAGTTTTCAAAAATTCCTTCTACTGTGAGCGAAAATAATTGTATAATTTAAAAAGAATATGGTATAATTAATGAATAAATAAAAAAAACTTAGATATTTGTGGCCGTCTTGTTTCTCTTAAATTTTTCTTTGTACTTTATCCATTGGGGTGATTCTTTTAGTTCCTTCGAATGTTTGTAAGTATCGAATGAAATTGATTAAATAAAAATGAAAAATAGACAAACAAAAGTGAAAGAAGAAGAAATGCTAATGTTGTTTAAAGATTTATTGAAAATGCCATGTATATGATGTTTAAAAGAGAATAGGAGGAATTAAAAAATTACCACTAATTTTTATAATTTAATTTGTAATTTTTTATATTAAAGGTATTTAAAATAAACTATTATTAAACTAAATAGAGCATAAACTGGTAGACAATAAATATAAATTATATGCAATTATTGTTTAATTAATATCGTGCTATTTTCTTTATGCTTAGGTGCATCTAACTATGAATTTCTCAAGATATAAATTTTGTGGATATTTAAGGCAGCGAGGCCATTGCCTCGTTCTTTCGAAAAGAAAGTCTAAGATATGTTTCATAGTGACGTAATGTAGATAAACATGTTTCGGAGGTATATTTACTTCCTTCAATAACCTGTAGTATATGGAAGATATCTACTTTCCTCCCACTAGATTTATCAATTATTTTTCATCGCCTTTTCTTTTCTCCTGTGAAATCGCCTCCATTCGTGCTCTGAAGAACTGACTCGGAATTTTATGAAATTTCTGATCAGTGGATTTATTGAAGTTCTTTTCTCTCTGATGTAACAAAGACTCTTGCTAAGGTTAATAAATACAAAATTTTAAAGGCTTGTTATATTCTTCTTTAATGGTATAAACAGTGTCATATGGCAATATTCTTATGCCGATTAAATTCCGACGTTGCTTTAGTAATGCTGCTTTTTACTTAATCATAGAATATGGACAGGTGATTCATGATCTTCAATAAGAGACTTTTTTCCAGAGATTCGTATATTGCACAACACTACAGTGACCTACTACCTCTTTTTTGTTCTCTAATGAAATTTCTGCAAAGAACACGCCAGCCAGGTTCCTATCTTCTGGCTTAAGAGACCCACTCACATGTGTTAGCCATAAAGCAAACCTTAATTGTTAACGAAAATACTTCGTCCTCTAGGTTAGTAGGTAAAATTGGGAAATAAAATGTGGAGTAATTGAAATTCGCGCCTTTTATATTGGGATATCTTATTGGTGCGTATCGTTTACGCAACTATTTTAAGGTTTAGTTAAATTAGATCTTTTCGGAGATACAGACTTTGCTCGTATTTTGAAATGAATTTGAAATGAATAAAAAATGCAAGTTAAATAAAAGGAACATAAAATAAATATTATTTTTTAACCTACAAGGAAACCATTTAGTATCTCGCTATGCTGCCATATACTGTCAAAAATGACCGTGTCAAGTTTGTAAAGTTTTATGATTGATAGGATGATATTTGGGGTTTCAATAAAGGTCTCTTTCAATGTAAAATAGCACCAAACTAGTATAAAATCGAGCAGGGTATTCTTTAATCTTAAAGACAAGACAGGTAGATAATAAAGACATTAAAACTACGTACTTTAAATTACATATGAAGTGTCGTTGAAAACATTATATAGTTTGACCCGATGTGTCTTGGAAAAATGATCAATTCTTTTTCGATCTTTACGATAAAACGTGCATTTTTGTTTTTTATATTCTGTCGTGTTAAATTAGAAAAATCACCATCTGATAAGAAAAATGCTCCTCAGTGTTAATAGGTGTATGGTTAGATCAAGTTTATTTATTAATTTATGATGGCAAAGTGTTTGTTATAGAATGCTCTTATTTACGAGATAAAAATAAAGTTTATAACAACATTATTTAAGTTCAAATAAACACTACTTTTAGTATTTAAAGTAGCGTATGTATAAGTTACTGTATTGAGTCTATGATAATGGACATTTAAGTGCTTTGGAAAATGCAACAGCACTCACTAGCTATTGTAAAATGCCACTCATAGGGCTAAAGTGTGTTTTGTAAATGGGCATTTAAAAGTACTGAAAGAAATCGACATGGAACATTTTTTAGGATTTAGAGGCAGGTAGAAGAACCATTTTCATTTTCAGAAGGGACTTTCTTAATACCGAGATAATCATGAAATAAAAGGCCAGGTATTAAAAAGATTTTGAAAATGATGGGATTCTAATCAAATACTTGATATCATGTTTCGAAGAAAGAGAGACATGGGTAAAAATCAATAAAATCTACCGTCTTTTTACGCCATCGGACTCTATCTGCTTCCTGCACCTGGAGACGCAATAGGAGATTCCCAGGATCGAAAACTTTCCTGCTGGTCCTAATCCCATGGATAAGAAGCAGAATCCGGAAGGAGAATGTGGGGTAGGGAAAAGTTCTCGCTCACTAGGGAAGACCTTGATCAATGGGAAACGGTTTGATCGGAAATCGGACAGAATCCGAAAAACGAAAAATAGATTTTTTTTCAATCTTGGGCCAAAACTTTGGTCAATACGAACGCTCGAAAACAAAAGCTTGAACTGATCCTTTTTTACACATGTTTGGAGGCATAAATATAAACAAAAGGTGATCCGAGGCGTATCCAGTTGATAGGGTTTATGTAAAATGCCGTTAAAAATATTCCTGACTACGGATGCTAGAGCAAATCGCATAAGCCCTTTCAGCCAAACTGAATACATATGTATATGTATTGGCTACGTTGGGTGGAAGACGTCTGCTTGCTTTTATGGCAAGAGATAGTTAAATATACGTGGAAATAAATAAGATAGTAATAAATAAGAGACTATGGAAATACATGTATGGTAGGTTGAAGTATATAAATGAAGTCATAGATTACCACGAAAAAATGACACCTCAAATATTGGAGATGGAAAATTCACCTGCAACTCACTGGAGACGTGTTCGTGTGTGAAAAAATAAGAATCCAATGCAAAGACATAGAAATTGTTTTTATAATATCCTTTAAACTACACTTTGATTCTAAAATGCCTATAAATTTTGAGAAGAAGCTGTAAAGCCAAATGATATCAAGCGACCGAAAACATATCTAGAGATATACAATGTAAATAAAAATGTATCCCTTTGACTCCTCTTGCACCTTTTTGTCCATCTGAATTAAAAGGCATCGTGCTACCTTACGTGATTCAAATTCTGACCTCACAAATGAACAATTCGGTACATCTCGAAGGTAAACTGCGGAGTTTCAAATAAGTTTTAAAGTCGTATTTTTCATTATTTGCATAGCGAGCTCGATTCGAGGGAGAAAATGGGGTGATAAACTGTTAAGACAAAATAATGAGGTTCTCATCCTTAAATCTTGGGTGGCCATACTTTGTAATAAGATGAATCTAAAGTACCTTCGTGTAAATGGTTTAATTGTAAAACTTACATTTAGTCAAAACAGAAAAGAAAGGGGAGTTCATCTAAAGGAAAAGAAACGCTTAAAGAGAAACGCTTAAAATAAAAAAGACAACATATAATCAGTGACTAAGAGAAAATATTTATGTAAGCTTGGCATAGAGAATCCCATACCGTCTTTTAGCTCGTATTCGAAAAGTCATCTGAGCCTAGAAAGGTTTCCCTGGGAAGCCGTACCCTCGATATTTTTTCCATAGAGCGAAATAGATCATTCTGGTAATTAGTAGGGTTGATACGGCGCTCTTAGAGTTTGCTGGTAGTTGCGATGATGTCCGCAAACCACCCATTATGGAAAGGTCTTTGATTATGGTTACAATGGTGACAAAAGGAAGATGGGTAAAGACCGAAAATAAAAAAGATTGATAGGAAAAGACACGAGGGAAAAATGACTTTATGCAACTGGTATAAAAAAAACCTGTCAACATTACGTACCATTTAATTCATCATGATGACGATCTCACCTGTTTTCTGTTCTTTTGTCTTCTTTTTCTGATTCAGATTCAGCTGGAAATAAGTCGCCACCCTTCAGCTTCGATAACGGCTTTTATGCGGTGTTTTAATCACCTACATGTTAAGATCAAGTGGTTCTTGTTCATATTGGGCATTACTCTGACTATGAAGGCCTTTAGGGATTCTTGAGTGTTATGAGGGTGCTCAGTAACTTTATTTTCAACTATGTCACATACACAGTAGTCCATTAGATTGAGATCTGTGGAGCTAAGAGCCCAAATGTTAAGGGTTATGTGATCATGAAGATTTTTTGCCATCCATTCCAGCGTTGCTTGAGCCTTGTGTGATAGTGCCGAGTCTTGTTGAAACACATAAGATCTTCCGACATTGTTGATGCATGGCTTAACCATCTTTGGCCTCTAAATCCTAGCAAACTTACAATTGTAGACGAAGGATCTAGCGAGTTTTAAAAATCGGGCTATTTCTAAATTGCTAAGTTCAGCCTTTATAGCCACGATAAATGCGTGCCTCTTCATTTTTTGTGTAAACATAGGGTATGCCATTTAATTCGGAAATATAGTAAATATAAAGTCAAATAATTTGCTACCATCGTAAAAATAGCATATTTCCTCAAATACCTTACGCACCCTGTAAATATATATTTATATAGGGTGTAAACACAGAGTGTAGACTGATTTTTTATGAATAATTTTAAATATGTAGACTTACCATTAATTAATTACTTTCTTGCCGATTTTCTCAGACTTTAGTGAGCTTTGTAAATTCGTGAAAACAAGATCCGTTTTCAAATAGTACTGGATTATGTAAATCAATCTAAAACCTGTATAGATGACAGCGAGCAATATTTTCAAAATATTGAACTCCCCTGTGAGCAGATCTAGGGTATATAAGGCTATCAAGTGGCCTAAATAGACATGCAGCTGTCTTCCAAGAGTGAGGACCACCCTTGCCTAATCAGTGAGCACCCCACCACTATCAAGAACACAATGAAAAGATCAGGCGGAATACAAGAAGTGCCGACAAATTGATTTAGAGGCCGAAGTGAGGCGTGTGACAATGCAAATCTTTTCTAAAGATGATCCAAACTTCGTCTATTTCAAGATAACTAAAGAATATTTAGTTTTTAACCGCACCAAAAGGAAGAGATTCGAAATTTAAGACTCTTTACAAGGCTCCTAGCTGAATCGCATTTTCCACTCTTTGGACGGATGGGAATTTTTCCAGTTTCCAAGCCACTCATAACAAACATAATGGACTTGTTCAGCTTAAGAGTAAAATGAGATTTCGGTTGAAGAGAAGATATCATTTAAAAGACCGAAGCAACATTAGCTGATGGTGTAGGTGAGCGTAATATCAACGGGAAAAAATATACCTCTTATCTCCATTGAAGAGTGGGCAACAATCAATCAACAAGTTTACTTGGGGATCTTGAAGGAGAAAGTTATCCCCTAACTGGAGCCCACTACAGGAAATGCAGGTGTAACAAGATGAAACAATCTCACATACAGCCCCCAAACCTCAATACTGGTGCGGAAAATTTTAAGGGCTTTTGGTCATAGAAACTTTGGTCTCCCAGTTTGAGAGATTTGAACCCCATGTACTTGGGAGTGTGGTTGATACTTTAGTAGAAAGCTTGTACCAAATCTCATAAAAGTGTCAAAGTTTGAAGTGAAAACTGAAAAACTTCTGGAGGAAATATCAGCTGAATCCATGCGTACTACTTGCACCAGGTCATCGCTATACTTCGTCAGGGGATCAACGCAAAAAAGCGATCAAATGAAATATTAGTAAATCATCTTGTAGTAGATTATTTGTTCACATAAAATATCTATATTATTAGAAACATAGAAAAATGTGGGTCCAGATATTTGTAATGCAAAAAATATTGTAGTCATTTAAAAGTTATAATTTGCATATACGTTTTTGTCTCTCATAATTATGTTGTTTTGAGTGGTTTTAAATTACGATCTTTATCAAAGTAGTAAAAGTTATTTGAAGGGCTATATCAAATAGAGACTATACTAGGAAATATGGAGGACCAAATTAATTGGTTAATTTTCTCTTTTTCTCGTTTCTTTGTATTCCATTTTCTATAGTAAATTATGGTTTAATATGTTTCCAAAAAGTCAATTCTTCATCCAGAAAAATGAGATGGAGTGAGCTTGGGACGATTAGGAAAATGTAATGTGGCGTTATATAGGGATTTTTTAGGCAAATTTAATGTTGCAGTTCCATTGCAGTGTTTTAGATTGCTGCCACGTGTCCGTTGTTTCAAGTTAGGATTAGGGCGTTAGCCAAATTTGTTTAGGTATTTTTTAGGCCGTCGCTTACAGTGAGATTTCAGAAAAAAACAGTCTCGACTTTTGAAAAGTAATAGCAACGAGGTCATATCATGCGGAAAGTTTGTAAGGGGAAATCTGCAAAGAAAGGGATAAGGCTAGACGAAGTAAAAATAGTGGAAATATATAGCTGCAGGTACTTCTGAAATCAATGCGACATGAGGGTGCAGAAATTTGGCTCCTGAGGCCGGCTTCATTTTATCAAGGACTTTATAGATCTGCTACACCTTCCTCCGATTTAAGGGGAGGAGGGGGAAAGAATACTTAGCAAGGTTGAAATAGATACTTAGAGATTTACAAGAGGTGAAACTGATGTTCCGAAAGAAAGAACTAGTTCCTCTTTGCTCACTTGGGATGGTCAAGGATTCCGCTCCCCTCAAGCATTACCTATGCTACACTGTCAACCTCTTATTTGAGAGTTGGGATATGTAATTTTTTTTAATATTTTCATAAATTTTTTAACATTTTAGTGTCGTTTATTAAGATTGTGTTTGGAAAGAATAGTTGATGTTATAGTATTTTATATTGCTGTAATAGATATGATAATGCTGTAATACCTTTTGATAATGCTGTCTTAGTATTTGGCAGCGGTATCTAGGACGAATGGGAAGTGTAGATAACAGAGATGAGATTTTATATAGTAACGATCTATTATGAAATATTTTTCACAGTGACTGTTTTAGTGATTTGATAAACATTAGTGCCGAGCACCAGGTTGATAGAAATAAGCTAAAATTACCGTTAAATTTGTTCAGTAAGAGCATGAGTTAGTGTAAATTTTCTTAATCAAAGTTTCTTTACCATAATTGTAATCAATGGGAGAATAATGTATTTTCTTTACGCTCTCCTTTTCCCTCTTTCTCATTCACAAGCACACACACTCCCGACGATTACAGTTTCTATATTTCCTCTTTCTCCAGAAGCGAATATTCTGTCTATACGATAAAAAAATTATCGTCCTGCAACCTGAATCTTAATTACTGGATCGAAATTATCTTCACTCAGACAAATCTTCCGTTTAAAGCCCCATCCATAATTGACTCTCAAAAGCAGTGGTTAAAATGAGGCTTTTGAACATTCTGATTTTCATTGGTGTGCAGCATTTTAGGTCACGAAAAGTTTCGTTCGACTTATATAGTCGTAGTGGCATTTTAGAAAGTGACAGGGAGTGAATGAAGTACGAATGGAAGGACTGATAAGAAAGATATAGCATTTAATTTCATTCAGTGTTAACGAGCTCATGATTCTCAGTGTTCTTGAGTACATGTTAATTAAAAAAATAGTTATTTCTATAAGTATCTTAAATTATAACTCCTTTGTAAATAGTTTCGAAGTTAAACATACCGATGGGATCTTCGACATAATTTGTCTCCCAAAACGTTATCATATAATGGAATACTTTTATGTGTAATAAAAACTGGTGCTCGTTATAATGAATTTATCGTACTAGATTACAGGTGTGGCTACTCTTTAAACTAATATATCTTTTGTCAAACTTAGTCGCCGAATTAGTGTAACACAGCTAGATCTTCCTGTAGAATATTAAATATTTAAACAAATGAAACCTATATAAAATATTAATAAAACAACCCAGTATCAACGTAGCCAAATGCCCTGTTTGGGAATAATCGTGGCGAAATGGTGTCCGCTCGGGAGATATCTAGGTGTTTGCGTTATTTCTTTCGCTGCATTTTCTTACTTTTATCTCTTTTGTTGTTTTTATTTTTTTATCATTTTAAATTGAACTAGGGTTCTTTGCTTTTATTTATTTTCGAGTAGCCATGCCGTTGTCATTCACCTATCGAAAAACTATTTTAATAGTTTTCAAAATGTAACATTTTATCAGGCTATGTGAAATGTGCATTCACGGCTTCTACCTAAAGTAGCTTGAAATGGCCATTCTTTCAAGGTGTTATATCTACTAAAATATTATTTTCGTCGCACGATAATTATGAAGTGTATAAAAAGCATGATGGATTTGATCACAAATCTACACTTAATTTGTGGCCTGTTCTTATTAAGTGGGGACCCCAAGTTTAAAGTAAGATCTGATAACGAGACAATAGAACGCATAGAATCCCTAAAAAATAATATTTGCACACAAATGTATATATCAGATGTGTGATTGAATCAAGGTTACACGATACCTGAATTAAAGAGTAGTAAAAAAGTATTATATCTCATGTTTCTTATCTTTTTTGTTATTCACTTTCTCTCTAAGCGAACACACTCACATTCACCTGTCTTCCTGTTATTCTACCTTTATTTAACCAAATTATTCTGGTTAGTTGCACCAATTTCTTTTTCCAATTAAAAATCTCCCCATTCGCGTCAGCCTTCTTGTTTGTGAAACGCAAACCGCCCTTAGCGTCTTAAAAGGTCTTTGCTCAATGTTATTTGAGCTGGTTAGCAAAATGTTTAGAAAAGAAATGTTGTTTAGTCGCTCTTTTCAGTCTAAATTTCGTCCGTTTTTTCTCGAAGAGTAACAAGTAATTTGACTCGCAAAATCACTGTTTCTTTCACGAATTAAATTAATTCAATTACCTTGATATATACATATATAAGCGCAACAAAAAGCTTTCGGACACCTGGGGGCTTTTTTTGTTGGGTATATCTATGAATATGTTGGTATAAGTTTACATTCATGTGTTTAATATATCTGATAACCAAGATAAAAGTACAAGCTTCTTTGTTATTTTTAAATATCTAAAATGGCGACGCTATTTACATGTATGAATTCTTGATATCAGTAAGGGTTATGTTACAGTCAAAATATCTTTACATACCGCATCATATTTGTTGATTAAAATGATACTCCAAGTCAAGACGATCTGATATGATAATAGCAAAAACACAACTATAGCGTGAAGGAAAGGAGGCTGGTAAGCACGCTGCAAGAAGATGGTCTCAGCTGACGAAAAAATCGCTTGATCCCCTTACGTTGTTAAAAAAGCGTTTAAAATGATCTGAGAGAGTGACCGACCGGATTCTGTTGGACCGAGGATCAGTACGCAACGTGAGGACAGGTCGCTCGGTTTCATGAGCATTCGGAATCAGAAGAAAACCGCAAAACGGGTACAATAAACAGAGAAGTGTCAGGACACTCCGTCGGAGAGATGTTCTTAACTTTAGGCAACGTTAGATTCTGCAGGAAGTCAGAGAAACACTATAATATAGAAGGTATAGTGCGAACAGTAAGGCATGGTAGTCGCTCTGTAATGGTATGGGACTGCATGTCAAGTTCAGGGGTGGGTCTTCTTACCGTTTGAGATGGTACCATGAATTCAGAAATTTCGCAAGCTGTTCTGGGAGATTACATGCTATCCTCAGCCCGAGACTTCTAGAGAAATACTCAGAATGTGATTTTTCAGTATAAGAATGCCCCATGTCACGGTGATAGGCTGGCAACCTTAGTTTCTAGATATGAATCCGATGTAAAATATCTGGCATGACCTGAAAGAGGTTGTGGACCAGCCCAACTATCCTCAGGTCTTGTACCTTCATGGGGAACATGCATCGAAGAATTAATGCTCTCATCACTGCCTAGAGACTTTCGACATGCTACTGACTTTCCTTTATCAGTTTGGTATTTCTGTACTTTTCACACAGCGCTAACTGCTTATCTGTTATCTGTTGCTTATGTTAAATATTTTGGCAAATTTGTAATTTGTTAATACTTGTTTATTTGGCCGCAGCTCTATGATGTTGTTGTGTTCTTTTTCGATGAGATAATAATTTGGTGTAGTGCGGCTGGAGTGATTTGGGAGATTCTGAGAGCGATGGTAAGAGCAGATATTGTGTGTAGGGTGTGTAAGGGCCATCGCTGTTCAATTAAGAACTATGTACGTATCATGTTTGGATGGTTTCGCTTTATAGACCTTTTGTTTCAGCATGGGGATAACGTACTGGAGTGATTATTGTGCTTCCAATTACGATTCGGAGAACTGTATTTATGATTGTTTGTATCTTGTGCAAGGCGTGTCTTACATATGGTGTGTGAATAGCCTAAGGATGCGCAGTTCACTGTAGTGGAGATGAACTGTCTGTAGAGAAGTACCACAGTATCTCTGTGTTGCTCCAAATTGGTGTTTGTCATTATGTATTTTTTAGGATGTTGATGTTTTGTGTTTGTGGAGAGCTGTTTATAAGTTAGTCTAGGGTGATACGGAGAAGAGAGGCTTTTGTTTAATTGGGAAAGGCTGGCTGTAAATCAATATGTTTGGGTGGTACTTTGATTATTTCCTTTTAGGAGTAAAAAGGATAGCTGTTAATTTTGTTGGGTGGTGGATATTCTGGTTAGAGATAACCAGTTATGATGGAGCTGTAGGTATCTGTTTAGATTTATTGAGGCTGTGGTTACGGAAGTGGATTACAATGCGAAGGATTATTCATCTGCGATGATGTATAGACGGACTTTCTGGTTATCGAGGAAGGGTATGCCATGCGTCAAAAAGGTTGAAGAGGGTGAGGTAGAGGATAGTAACTTAGAAGACCCCTATATGTAGCATTTTCCTTTGGGACTGGGCTCTGGGTTGGAAGGCTCGTCTATGTCTGTTGAACATGCACTTTTTATCCATTTTATGTCATTGGTTTAGTAGTTAGTGTGCAATATTCATTTATATGAAAATGTGGCGTGTGACGGTGTCGTAGGATTTGCTGAGGTATAATTTTGAAATGTTTGTGCCTTGTGGGGGACGGTTTTTTTAAAGACTTGAAAAGGCGTATTGTTTGGTGGTACGAGTTTTATTGTAGACTATTTTCTCTAAGATTAATTGTTATTCTATTTCTGCAATGGGTGCCATGAGCAGGAGTAGGAAACGAGCTTGTTTGATTTGAGGTTGTGGATGATATCTGTGTTTCCAGATGGTGAGTTGATGTATGGTGATTGGTTTATGTAATAGGTAGTCTTCTGGCACCAAATTGCAGGATTCAATAGGCCCAGCAAAAAACTACACAAAATGGACGCGCCGCTACCGTTAATAATAGCCTTGATTTTGCTACTGAAATTACAAAGTTTAGGTCGTCAATCCTTTATTCTTCTCAAGTTTCGATATCACATCCTTATTTACTAATATTCCCATTCAGGAAACTATAGAGAATATTTGAACTAAGGCCTTTCCAGATAAAAATGCCCTCTTTAATAGATTCAGTTTTTCACTAATAATAACGTCGTTTATCATCAAATTGAAGGTGTTTGGATGGGAGGCTCACTAGGGCCAGTTTTTGCAAATATTTTCATCTTCAATTTTGAGGAGAGACTGTTCCGTGATTGCCCTGCTCAATGCCGTCCACTACTGTATAAAAGATATGTTGAAGATACCTTTGCTGTATTTACTTCTAGTTTATGCTATAAAGAGTATTTTAATTTTATTAACAATTTACAAACTAATATTCCTTTCACCCAAGAACACGAGATTAATAATAGTTTGCCATTTCTAGATATTCTTTTCAATTCTTTTCAATTGTTGTCACTCGTCCTGATAAAGATAATGGGGTGGTGATTTTGAATAGCACTGATTACATTTCAAAAATGTCGCAAATTTTGTCAGATACATCAAACTTTACTGAAAATAAGCAACAACATTTGACTATTATTCATCGTTTAGAGGACGAACTTAACCGTTTTCTACTAAAGTTTAAATTTTCCCGTGTTCTAAGTGATTTTGTGTACAGTTCTTTGTATGTCTCATCATCATACTTGGGTCTACTCTATGGGCTACCTATGATACATAAGACAGGATACCCTCTTCGTACCATTCTAGCTTCATATACTCTTCCTTCGTATAAAGATGCTAAGTTCTTAGTTTCACTTTTAAACCCTTTTACTTTCAATTTATATACAGTTGATAATAACCTTGATTGTGCTTCTGAAATTATCAAGTTTAAGTCGTCAAGTCCTTTATTCTTCAGCTTCGATATCACATCCTTATTTAGTAATATTCCCATTCAGAAAAATATAGAGATTATTTTAACTAATGCCTTTCCAGATAAAAATGCCCTCTTAAATACATAATACAATTTAATGTTACAAATCTTTTTAGGGTACCTTAAATCTGCTGCTTCAATCTTTATATGTTCTTCACATCATTTAGGATTTAAAAGTTTGATTTAGTAGTCTTCTAATCGCCCCGTGTCGGGTGACATTAAATTCAATTCCTCCACCTCATGTCAATAAGATTTGATTTCCACACCAGATATCAATGGCAGTATAATATAATCCTTAACATAGGTATATTTTTATCACAAATTAGAAGAAAACTGTAAAAAACAAAAAGAAATCACTGATTAAGTTGGGCAACTTGGAGCTATCAATAAACATTGTGTTAAGGAATAGAAGACAGCATGGGCAAGTGAAGAAACAGAATACAATTCTAAATTTATATTTGCTTTACATATTCTAAAGGATCCATTGAAATGGGATCTGTCAAAGAATCAAATATTTTAAGAAATTCAAACTTTGAATTTTCACCCATAAATTGAATCTATGGACCGGATATACAAGTTTTCAATGCATTTTCAACACCTTTCAGACAATTGCTTTGAAAACGCTATTTCAAGTATATACGAGACTCTTTTTTAAATTGACTCAGGAAATATGATATGGTTTAGAAGAGCTGAAAAACAATTATATATTTACAGTACCACATCCCGTTCGTTTTTTTAGACTGGTTATAATAGCTTCCCTTTGATTCATTGTTAAGAAACAGAAATTGAGTTTAATTCAAAGTACTTTAATGGCCCTACTTTAAGTGGCCCTATTTTTATCGCTTGGTAAATGAGAAGGCTGGAAACATCCATAAACCTCTAAAAGCTGACAGTACGTAATTGGCTAACCTCTTTGAGTCATAAATATCATAACACTTTTGCCCCTTAGATACGTGCATTAAAACCTTTTCCATGAAACATATAAAAAAGGTCACAAAAAAAATATACAACAGGTGTATAATATTAGATTCCTATCTAATATAAATAAATCTAGTTGTTCTAAGGAAAGGAAATACAAACACCAATGCAGTATTGTTAAAATTACCTCTTTGATGGGATTATTAAGTAAATGTTATGGTGTAGCACTTTCTTGGGCTTTCTTTCTTCCAGAGCGCTCATACAACAACAAGGAAATTGTCAACGACTAAAGGAAATCCATTGTTGGAAAATTTATGTTGGGTAAAATTAAGATTGACTATACCTCATATACATGTGAGAGTAAAATAAGAGGGGACGTACTCAATGTGTATTTATTGGATTGGTACGATTTAGTTGTCTTTTTTTATTATTTGATTTTTAACTTACCTTTCATTCGATTCTTTAGCAGTTGGCCCACATACTTTTATCTGGAAAGTAAAATTTAGGATTTAATTTAGGTTTATGGCATAAGAATAATCCAAAAAATTATTGTCCTAAATTCGTTATTTCCGTATTATTATTGCGAAGTTGACTTGTTTTAATAGCTTAACCAGCCTATAGATTTTTCACTACAAATTCCGATGGAGTTCTTACCACCAGATATGGTAACTGCCCAGGGTGAGAAATGTAAACTAATAGAAGACGCCTGTTTCTTTGTAATATATTAATGGAACTTTTCGCGAACTTAATGGCTACCAAACGATCGAGTTTAGAATACTATGATGTAAAATAAACTTTATTAATACGTTTGCCTTAGCTTTCTGATTTTCTCAGTTCATCTGTCACCCCAGAGCTACAAATCCTCTAGTGTTTTCTCCTCAATAACTAGACGAAAATATGCAAAGTCTCAATGTGTTATGACTCATTTTACCAACCAATATTTTAACGCATTATGATCAATAAACTGCCAACCCTGTGTATCAATGACACTATTTTCTATCCCTTTAGAAGTACAATCTTATTAAGATACAAAATTTAAGTACAAAATCTAAGTACCGAATCTAATTTCGAAAATTTATAAAGAGAAAAATCATTTATTTTTTTCTAAGGAGAGGAGGGGTACTAACCTACTTAAAAACCATTTTCAAGCACCCCTTTTAACAGTTTGAACTGATTTTATCATATGCTTTTTCATTATTAGTCACAGAAATTCTCTAACTAACGTTTATCATCAAACTCCCAATGACAGGCTGGATGTTATAGGATTATTAATGAAGCCAACATACACCAGGGAAACTAAACTTGCTAAGTCCCATTTTAGCGGAATTTAACTCTTGGAAAGGGTCATTTAAACTGTTCTTCAACCCCCAACTAAGGCTACCTTTCTCCCAGATAGACCATCTTAAATGCTTAGTAAGATATCTAGATCTTGCATGGATATAGACAACATTGTAATTATACATAATTAAATATGTAGTTATAATTGTAGTCACAGATATAAGAAAAATATAAGCAATAGTGGGGGCAAAAATAAGATGGAATAATGATAGTGAAAATGGTCTTGATTTTTACCGAAACGTTACTTAAAAGTAATTTACGAGAATGTACTAGATGAACATTAGCTAGGACCTATAATGAAGGAGACGTGAACTCAAAGACATAAAACCCCTCAAAGGTTAACTCTGAAGGAACTACAAATGTGAAAAACTGCTATAAAAACCTACAAATTATCTGTAGTAATAAAAATGGATTCAGATGACAAAAGCTAATAAAAGGATTCCTAAAGGGATTAGTCTTTTAGCCCCTACAAAGACTTTTCCACAATTTCAGTGTTTCTTCTAGAAAAATATATGAGCGGTTGCTCTTCCCATGGATAGATAGATAGCTGTGAACGCATGCAGCGACGTAAAAACAAGCACATAAGGGAATTGAACAGCATTACCTGGGCAATGCAATCAATGGTATCACGCAAAAGAGTAAAGAATGATTTAAACTTTGCTTCATTCTCAAATTGAACTACCAAACATTCTCCATTTTTACATGTTGAAACTTCTCACAAAATACCAATGATTATTTTCTTTGCAAGAACTTGAATAAAAATAGTGACATCAGTGTACACAATTGTGCTCTGTGAACGTATTTTTATGGAACACCATATTTATGACTTAGGTTTTACTATGTGTTCTGTTTTCGCCTCTATGTATGAAAGATTTCAAGCCGGAAGAAATTAATGATTTCGAAGAAACAAATATGGTTATATCCGAGTGAGAAAAATACGACAATCGAACTGCAACTGGTTTACACTATGAAATAGTGAATAATAGAATAAAAGTAATAAGTTTAAGGAAAAGACGTTCACAACTACGCTAGGAATAAATTGCAATTAATGAAACACTAGACAGCTGACGATCTACCTATCTATCCAGACTTTGTTTTAGATATTCAAGCAGTAGTATTGACCTTCAATATTTCAATTAGCCATTATATTATGAATATCCATCCAAATTTCATTGTGAATATTTTGGTTTTATTGTAATTACATAGTTTTATTTATAAATTTTAATGATTATTTGTATTTCTTTTTTAATCGTGGTATAGATGCTAAGATGCGTGACTTCACTGAGTTCGAAAAAGGGCAAATTGTTGGAGCTCGAATTGCAGGAGCTTCCGTCTACAGAACAGCTAAACTCACTGGTTTTTCGATAGCTACCATATCAAGGACCCTTACAGAATTCAAGAAGCAGGGCAAAACCTCCAGTAGGAGGAGTAATTCCGGTAATACTTCGAAGCTCGCTGAAAGAGACCGATGAGTGTTTAAACGCATTGTGATGAAAAAAATCCTGACAACTGCCCCTAAAGTGACTGCAGAGTTGAATCAACATCTCACTAGCCCAGTTTCGACCAAAACTGTTCGCCGTGAGCTTAATAAAGCCAGACATCATAGATCAAGAAATCACTGCTTTCTCATCAAAACATTCAGAAAAGGCTGAACTGGTGTAGAGATCACAAGGGCTTGTAAACGGACTAATGGAAGCAAGAAATATTCTCCGACGAGTCCAGTTTTTCTCTTTTACCCCTAAAGGGTGGGTTTATGTGTGGAGGTAGTCCGAGAAAGCTTTTAATCCTGACTGACTTTTACCTACAGTGAAGCACGGAGGAGGGTCAGTGATAGTTTGGGCAGCTATATCTTTGAATTCTCTTGGTACACTCGTTGCCAGGCATGTTAGGATCAAAAGCAAGGAATATCTGGATATTTTGAAAGATCAAGTCCATCCTACGGTTCAGACATTATTCCCTGATGGCGAGTGCTTTTGCCAAGATGACAATGCCCCAATACACACCGCTCATGTGGGTAAGAATTGGTATGAAGAGCGTAGGAGCGAGCTACAACACATGGAGTGGCCCGCCACAATTTCCAGATCTTAATATTATTGAGCATTTGTGGTGCGTCTTGGAGCGACAAGTTAGAAGTCGTTACCCTCCACCGTGGTAGTTTTTACCCTCACTCTCAAGCGTCACTGTAACATAAATATTCGCCCCTTTTTAAATCCACCACACACTTTCTAGGTTTGATCCAATTTAGTAAGTACCAAAAACAACCCATTTATTTCCAAAATGTGTTTTACTCTTACAGTTTTTATTTTTTTTTACAAATATTCAAACAAAGTGTAAATTTCTTCTTGTTATTATAGTTGTTTATCTTAACTACTTTTTAGGTCAGTTTTAAAGCAAATTGAAATTATTGCCGAGTCATATTTTAAATTTTAAAACTTATAGTTTTACATTATTATACATCTTATTAATATTAAATAATTGGTCACCTTTTAAAGCAATTCAATGTCTTATTGACCACTACCTTTTCATGTTTTCTTCCTGTGTATTAATTTTAGTAACCTTCTATTTTAGCCTGAAGATGAAAACCTATAGTTTTCACAACGTTGTGAAAATGAAAAGATGCTACATCCTTTTCTAGTGGCTTTAGGATTTATCCTCAATATTATATATATATTTATAATAAATAAATAACACCCACAAGGAAAATGGAAAAACGATTCGGAGGTCTTTTAGAATAAAGACGAAAGCTCTCGGAATCGTTTTTCCATTTTCCTTGTGGGTGTTATTTATCATGATTTTGACTCACGTGCAAGTTATGAGTTTCTTTTCGTATATATATATATATATATATATATATATATATATATATATATGCAATATAAAGGACAGATATTATTGTAGCTACCGGATTTCTAAATGTCCTAGTTATATAACATCTGTACACACAGATAGTTAGAGAAACAAATGAACAGTAAAACAAAGCAAGATAAATATCTTTATAGAGTACTTGAAATTATTATTATGGAATTTATGAAAAACTAGTATTATGGTGTTTGATGGGTGTTGAAATCATTTACACACCAAAGGGCAGCTATAATTTGTTAACTCTAAATATAGATATAAAATGAACCACTTTCTGGCAACAATGACAAGGTTGTTAGCACATATTTGAATTTTTCTCCATTATTAACCCTTAGTGCTCCTAAGGACTTTGTGAAGCGTGAGTATGTGCACCTTTTATTGCAAATATGCATTAATTAGATTTTACTCCTGACGTAGTTGTGAACCTTTTTCTTAATCTTATTTTCTTTTTATTCTATTCTTCACTGGTTCTTTGTTATAATGATTGTTATCAGCAATTATTTGGATGAATATGTAAACATTCCATTATATTTTCTATTTTATAGTATAAATCTTTCTTGGTTTTGATTTGAGAGACCTATTTTTACGCAATATTTAAAATTGGATAGAATAAAGATTTGAATCCGGGAGAAGTTTGACATATTTTTGTTTTATTGCAGCATAAATGTAAAATATAAAAATAAACTGCCCTCAAACTGAATAATTGGCCACCACCCACTTTAAGGTTGTGAAGAAAACAAAAGAAAATATTGTCTAGATTTGAACTGAAAAGGGATAGAAATATGTGGCACGAAATCGAAAACTACCCCAAGAGTGGTTAAAAAATAGTAAATATGGTTCTATAGAACATAAGGTTCTCATACACAAATATTCCAAGCTTTTGGACTGAAGAAGAGATCCATCTGAACTCCATAATAGTGAATAACAGGCTTCTGGTAGTTGGGTTACGAGAATGTCATCTTAGGAAGGAATCACGGCTTGCAAAGACCATGATGCTGTCCGTTATGAATGGACAAAGCAATCTGCTTATCAAACTTCAGATAACTTTTAAAAGGTAAATAGTCTGACTATTTAAAAGCGTAAATATCAGCTATAAAAAAAATCATTCGAAATTTCCTAGTATTAACGACATTTACACATAAAATAAAGCCCACCTGGTGTCAAGAAGATTATTTAGCCTTCTCGTATCGATCAATATATGTTTTCTGTTTCAATTTACTTCAGGTGGCGTTTTCGGGTGAGTTCTTTAGCCAAGTCCTTCATGACCGAATCAAAACTGGTTATTTGCACCTTCTTGATGCTGCTATGAACCAAGATAAGTAGATAAAATTTAAGAAATGGTGTAGGCTAAATTGTGTTCACTTGCTACACTTGGCTTGAAATTCACCTTATATAAAGCACTTTGGAAGCTTATCAGAGAAACTAAAAAAGGAAGTACATAAAGAACCAATAACAAACAAAGTCAACTTATTGAATGCTTGAATTCTTTCAGTTTATCTTTCTCAACTTAGGTGAGGCCACTCCACTACAATACAAATACAAACAGAATAAACCTCACCCGACACACACGTGCAACAGACAGCATCACCTACTCATAGATTTCACAAACCTAATACAAGCTCGCAATACACACATCCCCTCTGCTAGGGACCTGTGTACCCACCCAGGGAGTGCGGTGGCTTTTTTAGGGGCCGCACACACTTCACAGAAGAATGGTAGTGAGCCCTGAAAGTAAATAAGTCATCCAGCAGAAATCAGGGAATGCTGTTAATCCTATATGGCTGTAACGCTCCGATGTGTGCAGAAGCACATTTCAGCAAAAGGAAGTCAAGCTAAGTTCTAAAGCAATCTTCTAAATCAAAGTCCTATAGCAAAGTCCTAAAGCGTAAAGTATATCTTGATTTATCAAAATGAAGATGCACTATGTTGTGTAAATGGATTAAAACAACCATCAAACTTAAAATGCTCTTTTTAAAAAAAAATCCATAAACCTCTTTTAGTACTGTA
Organism: Ceratothoa steindachneri; assembly: GCA_963969495.1. Lineage (NCBI taxonomy): Eukaryota > Metazoa > Arthropoda > Malacostraca > Isopoda > Cymothoidae > Ceratothoa > Ceratothoa steindachneri. Next base: position 75,513,371 of record OZ018335.1, read on the forward strand.
TATGTATACATATAAAGAAATTGAGAGATACACAGGAAGTGGATCGTAACAAATAAGAAGACGTCTTAACACGACTTTTATGAGTGCTAAATATATGATTTTAAGCTCACGTTGCGTCGTCCTCAAATTGCCTCTTCGTGTAACCCAAGGCAGCCATATTTCACGTCAGAAAACAGATTCCCTTCTTTTCAGAGGATTTTATTTTATTTATTTAACAGATAAGGCAGATACCAACGAGGTAAACATACTATATAAAGAAATGGAACAAACTTAAATAAATATAACTAAGCTAAACCTATTTCTACCTAAACCATTAAAGAATTCGAGTGATAACAAAAATAAAGATAGGTGGGACAAAATAACAATAACAAAAAGGGCGTTCAGTAACTTTTCTTTTCTCTCTTATATTATAACACCTTGCGGTAAAATTTTATGCCTGAAAAGCAATACCATACATATGTGCTACCACCCTTGAACTATTAATTTAACATAAAATTTGTCGCTCCTGAAGTTATGCTTTTAAGGTCGTCTTTCGGAATAATTCTTTCTCTACTTTTTATTTCAAAAGTGCCGTTTTCTCACTTCATTTCCGCTTTCCTTTTTTTTATTTCCGGAGAAAAGTCTCTCTAGAAGAGAGGGGAATATTCTTCCCTGATACGAGGGTAAAACAGATCAGGAATGGGGATTCTTTTTTCTAGGAACTTCCTTTTGACTTTTTTTATTGGTCTCAAGGGAAAAATCCGAGGAAGCTCCTGATAATGGCCTTGACGTTCACACTGAGGATGCACATTTACTGAACATCACATCTATGAAGCCTCAATGTTCGTATTTGGGATTATGATTATTTTGAGGCGATTTTGTTACTTTGTCTCTATTTTTGGTCCGGGTAATGTGACTGTTTGTTATTATCACTTTTTAAAAATGTCCTTGTTTTCTATATATTTCTTTCATTTGTGTCAGTTCTAGCTTTCATTTGATAGGACGTTTGATTCTTTCAATGATTTTTTATTCCTGATATTTTCTTGGTCTGGTGTTGGTTCACTTTTCTTTCCTTTTTTTCCCTGAAGGAAACATCTTAAATTACACATGTGTGCAAAGGCTCCTGGAAAAAAATATGTTTCAGTCTAAATACAAAGAAATGCTGATGCTAATAAACTTTGACTACATATTTGACCTTATGATGCTTATGGTTATAAAAATGGGTCAACAAACACACTCCTCAACTCTCTTATTTTCCAAGTATTGGTGAAGTAGACTCAGGGTTTTTAACTGGCTAAAGTAATTAAATCCAGTTTTATTCATTTGATATATCAGTTCCAATGAAACAGAGAGAGAGAAGGTCCAGTAGATAAAGAACAAGGTATGTTCTTTGCAAACTAATGAATAAATAATTTGATCTAAAAATGAGGCTAGTAAGGAAAACGTTCAGAGATTTATTTAGGGTTCTGATAGGTTAGGTGCAAGATCCTCAACAAAAATCTTCGAGACCTTCGGAGATTTCTACGGATTTATCTCTCCCTGTCATGCTTCTCACTTTTTATCTTTCGTCCTAATTTCCTCTAATTTATTTGCCTAATCCACAAATCTCACACACGCTCTTTGTACATCACCGCCAATTTCTTTTGTAAAACCCGAGGACGAGTATTCTTTACTGACGTTGGTAATATCAATGCTTGAATCTCTTAGTACGTCACTACATCCTTAAACGCATTAGGACGATGTCTAACTACTTTCGGCTGTTCACGTGTGCAAAGAGGCCCACAACACGAACCTACTTTGGCCTTTCTACCCAATAGTTTTACTATGCGGCATTCCCTAACATACCCCTCTAATTCTTGTCCGTTGAGATACATTTTCACTTCCTATTCTTGATGTCGAAGAGAAAGAGAGAAGAAAATAGGTGAATAAGGAAAGCTGCTTTGGCAGGAAGAGATCCAGACTAAGACTACTTTTGAACTAACAAGTAACTGAATACCTTCAGCAAAAGGTATTATTTGTGAGAAAATCTGCATGAAGAATGAATAAGGGTTCAAATAAATAAGAACCAATAATGTAAATCTAATCCTATGAACATTAGGTGGATATACAGTACAACATTACCTATAGAAAATAAAAATAAAGACCTCAAGTATTTTAGAATATATTACTAAAGTCCCTATCCTGAAGAACAAAAGAAGCCTAAAAAGATATAAATATACAAGAATTTGGAAGAAAGTTGATTACTTTCAACCATTCAATTTTACCGTTGAAATAAAACGAAACTATTTTCTTAGATAAATCAATGTTTAGGTGTTAACATGTGTCCAGATTCTAAGTTGACAGTAAACCAGCATCATGCGATGAATAAGTATATTTTTTCTCTATCCACTATGTGAAGGATAATCCAATATTTATATAAAGGCTGGATGGTTATTTTGCAATCGTTAGTCCAATTTCATCGTAGATCGCAGTCACCGAGGGAAAAAAGCTTTTTAATCCCATGAATAATACGAGTAATACTTTCGCCACTTTATCCGGTGTCTCATCCACTTTACCTCGTAGGTTCAGCATACATAATTATATTTTAATATAATTATACAATTACCAGTTATCTAATACTTAACTCTCATCGTAAATCTGAGTTTGGGTATGTATGCCTTTAGATGTATGTATATTGGACACAAAGCAAAAGATCTTTCGGTACCTGATAAGCAACATAAATCAAATCATCCCTCGATTGACTGGAATTCGTTCAATTATTTCTACATTGGAGTAATTTCATTGAACGAAACATTTTAGACTTCATTTGCCTTAAATTTATTTCTCTTGTTTTAATTAAGTCAGAGGACATTCTCTTTGTATTCATTTATATGCAATTACATTAAAGGCCTATATAAACATCTTTTTATCCTAGTTTATCACCTCCTTAATCTTCAGCTGACATTTGATAGTGATTCTTTCCCTCTTCTTTTACTCCCTCCTCCAAACTCTCTCTCTGTAAATTCTATATTCATACCCTTCTTTTCTCATTGTTTGTTTTTTCTTTGAAGAAGTCTCCTAATAAAGAAGAAAGCGTTTGGTTCCAGGGTTTCTATTTCAGATCTGCCTTACAGATCTGGTAAGACCTCAAGGAAATGTTTAATAAAGGTTAGGTATCATATTTCGCTTATGTGTTCTTTTTCATTGTTCTTGCACGTACATATTGTCGTTGACATTGCTTATTCCTTCGTTTGTTAGCGCCGGTTTTTTTATATATTACCACCACAAAACAGTTAAGTGTTACAGCATATTTCTTTTTTTAAAAGATATATCCTTACTTCTTATTACACACGTATGCTACCCACCCATACGCTCATATGGAAACCCAAAGACAGCGAGACAATATAAAAATAGATCTCATAATTATTTCATTTGAGTCACTCATTTTTCGGTCAAAATTAGTTCTATGTGATATCATTTAACCTTTGAGTGTCGTTTAAAAAACGTTTCATTATTTCGCTGGTCCTTTTTCAGATCACTCAATTCATGGGATGCTTATTTGGTTTCTTTGTTGCTTCAATTTTGTTTCTCTAATATTGGGTTTTGCAGATTTGGGAGAGTTTAAAGTTAGTTTAATTCTTATTATATCAATGATTATTTTTTTACAGCAATAAGGGACTTATATCGGAGCTTATTGGCCCGTTTCAAGTAGGGTTATGGGTTGCAGGCTAGCTACATCTTTCATGATTTCTAAAGGTAAAACAAATGAAATTTAAATTTGTTCCCCCCCCCCCCCCAATGTTGAGTTGACGGTTTAAGATTATGATTTTTCGGCTTCAAGTTGTAATGAAATGTTTTTCCATTCCCTTATAAATCACTAATGATAAGGAGGGAAGGGGGGGGGGGGAATTGAATGCAATAAAGAAAATGGGTTTTCACTGCGTCTTGGTTTCTTTCTTCATAGAGTAAGTTGCTAATGGGATTATTTCAGATCCCTATTGCTTAGATTTAAGGCTTGCAGTGTTATTGCGATCAGGTCAGGAAACTATAAAAGGATGTTGTAAGACAGAGAATAGGTATTGCATTGATCCATCAAGGCCAAAAATGCCTTTAGATATATTTATTGATGCTAGGGCGTTTCATGAGTTCACTAGCCCCACACAGGAGTACAATTTGGACTTTAAGGAATGAAATCGGGCTGTAAGAGTTTTCGTTTATGAGCTACATCATATTAATCATTTGCAAGTGATTATAGTAACTACAATGAAATTTTAGTGAACGTAGTTAATTTAAATTAAATAGGTGTAAGTGATTAAACTCCAGTGAAAAGTATCAGGTGTATCTTTTTGGGCTGTATACTTGAGTTTTTTCCCTTCTTCAAACTTTCTTTTCTGCTTCATCACCTCGAGACGAGACTACCAAATTTTGTTTGAAGATGTTGTTATACTGGTAAAAATTATTATTTTATACAAATGAAATATAATTAAATAAGTAAAAAAAAACTAGACTTGATTTTTTTGAGAGAAATGTAAATAATCAAAGCATATTTATTTACGTCGAGAGAAAGAGAAAGATTTTTATTTCTTGGGGTTTACCGAAATCTGGAATTTCAAATTAAGTTAAGAAAGGAAAACTTAAAATAAACAAGAACTTTGAAGTTCAGACCATTTTTATTTTAATCAAATCTTAGATCTCAGTTTTCTTTTTTCAAAAGTTGACATGGAAATCTAGAAAAATAGTCACCTTTTTGGTACTGAGAAATCAAACCAGTTTATATATTCTTCAAATCAAAAAAGGCTATAGTTTTAATCTTTTAGATTTAGACGTATTCGTTTCATTTATTTTATTTTTAGAGTTCGATTAACTCAAAGATTAAGGTGGTATTTTTAGCAAAAATTGATTTCTTTAAGATAATACAACAATATTGAACGTTTACAAAAGATTTAATGGCTATATTATATATACCAATTAGCAAGAAAATACCATTAGTAAAGATGTTTCCCAAAATATGCTCTGTTGCCTGATACAGGTCTCAAGAAAACTAGAATCTTATTTAACCAAGAATCGCGTCACGACACCAAATGAGACGCAAGTTCAGTCTCACAAATATAAAAGGCAAAAATTGTTACAGAACCGATCTGCCAAAGGGGCCGCCAATTCTTCTTTGATTGGATAAATCCGTTCATTGGCTGCGGCAGAGTAACCGATAAGGGAAAGCTTAAAACCTAATGAATGTAATTATTTCTAATATGGAAATGTCCTTTTGAAGATAAATGTAGTTATTTACGTGACATGTAAGCTATAGTACGTTCTTTAGGTATATTTCTAAAAGTTTTTGATTAATTATATAAATTGATGTTATGTTGTTGAATAAAAGCGGACCCAATTGTGATGGCGATTTATCACTTTCAGGTACCTCTACCACAATTATTTAATTATTCAGGTGCTTAGGTTATAGTCGGAATTATGCTCAATGAACTGTAAACTTTAATTACACTCAACCAATGGATTTTCTTTTTGTTGAAAAAAATCCGTGAACGTCATAAAACCTAAATGCTAATCAAAAATCAAATAAAAATACGATACAACTTTATTTATTTTTGTTCACTTTTATGATATCTACTATTTTTGATCAGAGAGTTATTTTTACCTGAAAATATTAAATAATAACAAAGTACACATGATCTGAAAATTTGAGTTATTTTCACGCATATTCTCTTTAGGGCAAAACGGGTTTAAATGGCAAATGTCGAAACCAGCAAGACCACAAATTGTTACTTCAAAGAGAAGTTGGATCTTGTAAAGATGAGCATACCAGTTTTTTTTTAGACTTTAATAAAACTTAACTTAAAATAATCCTTCGGCCTAAATCAATCGTGCTTTTACCCACTGCACCACATCGAAGGATACATACAACGAACTCGAGAGAGTCACTCAGGTACTCGTAAATAACGGATTTTCCAATAAAGAAATACAAACAGCCATAAGAATTAAGATGAACAGATGGTACCTCTCAGAACCCTAGAAGAACAGGAATACGGATAATGAGGATATTATAAAACTGTTTTTCAAGAATACTATGACCACAAGCAGATGAAATAGCCATCAAGGACATTATAGAGCGAGGAATAAAACCCATAAGCGCCGAGAAGAAGATCGCACTAATCATCTACTATCAAAATAGACGTACTTCAACCCTCTTCATGAAAAATGACCCCAAACCCCCGCTACAACTGAAACAAAGAACACATCTGATATACGAGTACACATGTAAACGAGGAGACTGTGCTCTTGCTTAACTTGTATATGGGCATGACCGAAACCACTCTCTAAAGAAGAAAGTCATATCATCTGAACAACGGTGCACCTAAAAACATACACAGGAAATACACGGAACATGCCTCAACCGAAAAATGATAGAAAAACCCCCCAAAATTTTAGACTATGCTCTCAACAGACGCCAAGAATAGCAACCGAATTTAAACATACAGGATTTCCAATGAAATCTTGCCCAGCGCAAGAAAAGTGAACAGAGGGAGAAGTTTACTCAGAGCTGCCCCTAGCCACTAATCCCCTATGGCAAGCAGCTTAATTCCTCCCCCCCCCTCGTCTCTGGCTACCTACTTCTCCTATCTTTTATCTCCTGGATCCAACCTACCTATACGTGTTTAGCTTTGTTCGTAATTTTGTTAATACATTTTGTAACATATATAAACTGAATACTTTGTAATAATTCCCTATTGTAACTCTGAAGATGATACTCGATGCATCGAAACGCGTCAGTTAAATTAAAGAAAGTGTTAAATCACATTAATTTACTTCTACCTTTGGCAAAACAACAAACACCATTCTCCGATGAACTTTGGTACGCTTATCCACAGGTTAAACAATGAAGAAAAGGCGAATATAAGAGAAAACGAGAAGATTGAAAAAAGAATTATTAATTCGAAACTAGCAGTCGCTTTTAATAAAACATGCTATGATGAAAATATACTGCTCAAATTCACACACAAATATATATATATATATATATATATATATATATATATATATATATATATATATATATATATATATATATATATATATATATATATATAAATTTGATAAAATAATAGTAAACTACAATATTTGAAAAAAATTTATTAATAACAACAGAACTAGTTTCGGACAAATTATTTTAATTGATGCCACTTTCAATTGAGTAATCAAAAAGCCAAGCAAAGCAACTCCCATATATAAAGACGAACAAAATACTAAACAAAATGAAAATAGAGGAAACAAACTAGAAAAACATAAATATTTGGGTGGAATTAGGGGAAGTTACTAATCTCCGAGAACAATTGCTTCCGGGGGGTTTATAAATCCGATTGGCGACCTTATTCGAGATATATTTGTTGAATTTGTATTTCCCCTCGGATGAATTGAAATTATCGACTTTGCAATTCTCGTATCAATATAATTGATTGAAAAATACACACCCGGAAGCAATTTTTTCCAGTTTGTTTTCTGCTTTCATTTTGTTTAGTATTTTGTTCGCCTTATATATGGGGGCTGCTTGCTTGGCTTTTTCATTACTCAGTTGAAAATGGCATCAATTATAATTTTGCCGAAACTAGTTCTGTTGTTATAAATAAATTTGATTCAAATATTGTAGTTTACTATTATTTTCTCATATATATATATATATATATATATATATATATATATATATATATATATATATATATATATATTAATTGAAAATCACATTACACGTAATATATAATAGATGATATGTTTAAAGGGCCAAAGAAATGAAAACTGGTAACACAACCCGGAACAACGCTAAGGAAAATATTTCCTGAACAAATGAAAGGTTAAGAAAGAAAATGGGAGATATAGAAACGATGAAAAATAGGGCAAACTATTTTAACCGTTATATGAAAAGGAATAAAGGAGTTAGATTCAAACCTGTGTCATCAAGCGCTCATCGCTATTATGACTACGACACTCATCGCAGAGCTACCATCCTCAAAACCCAAAAGTTTGATTCGAGAACCCTTTTGAATATAGAAGTGTAGGTTTTTATCCAATGAGAGTTAAGACAAGTGTTTTTCTAGCAAGAGGGAACACGGGCTTTTCTTTTAATAAAAATTGAAAATCACATGACACGGAGCACTTGATTGACAGCCAAGACTGGGAGTTCCTTATTGTGTGGCACGGTATATAGTTCTGCCGGATCACGTACAGCATTCGAACAGCCAACTTCTGGATCAAGGGCAACACCAACTATTACAGAGACTTGATGTAGCCTTCCAAGAAGATAGATGGTCCGTAACTTAGCACTCTCTACTGAATACCTCAAACGCTGAGAGTGATGTATTCGAGCCGCTGTACATTAATAATCACAGACTGACTCATCCTACTCTTTACTAATACTCTGCTCCCTCATCAAATTGACACTCAAACACTTGGAGATCTTTTGCGTGAATCCCAAGCAGCACAGCTTGCTTTTTCCAAAATTTAGAGGATTAAATTCAGCCATGGTATTGTTTTCTTCACATATGGTCAAAGAGTCTACTAAAATAGGAAGAGCAAACCGCGCTTGACAATACGTGTGTGACAGAAATATTTCTGCTTTTCCAGTTTTGTCATTAAAATTTCTTTTCCATTGTGTGCAAGCGTGACGAAATGGAAGTGAACAGGATAAAGATTCCTGCTCCCTTTCGCACAATCTACGACAAGTCTGACTTCGCCAAACCCACCAAGTCGTAGAGAGGCTACAGAACGAGGTGCACCTCAAATATCGACTAGTTCAGGCAAACCTTAAGTTATCAACCGTTAGCTGTGAGAAAGCCCTTCGCAAGTGCTTCAAAGCTTAAAAGGAATGCGCTCGCAAAGAAGAACAGCACTGTGCCAAGGTGTCTAAGACCATCAAAGAGAATAGCAGCAAAAGCTTAAAGTACGTGGAAAGGCCTCTGTTCACCGATCGTATGCGTGAACAACGTCCGAGATGTCATCGACTTTTCAACGACTTGAAGAGTCATGGCAATCGAATTCTCATTTATTTCTGATGCAAAAACCTTCACGGTCGATCTGGTCATCATTCAAGCCTAAAGCCCCTGGCCTCAGCCAAATCACGAACAGGCACCTGAAAAGGGCACCCGAAAGATTTCGGACTAGGCTGTTGAGCCTGCTCAATTCGCCCCTAGCAATGGGATATTTCCCAGATTGCCTGAAAATCTAAAAATTATTTATATCCCTAAGCCTGACAAGCCAGCGAACCAGGTCATGAATTTCAGACCTATCTCATTGCTGGAGACCATTGGGAAGGTTTTTGAGAAAATTCTCAACAGCAGACTATAAAAACACTTATTAGAACACTCTCGTTGAACGAGGAACAGCACGAATTCAGAAGATACCGAGGCCCTGAAACAGCCTTAGCCCGCATGCTTCAACAGGCAGCGGCAGGTCGAGCTAGGGGGTCCTAGATCGACGTGTTTTGCAGAGACGTAAAGGAGGCCTTCGACCAAGTTGGGATCGACGGCCTGAAGTACAAAATCTCGTGACTAAGACTCATCCCAATCTTCGAAATCATCCTCTGTAACTACTTGACCAACAAGCAAGCTGTCATCGCCTTCGAGAAGTAAAGAAGAAGCCTTCGAGCTCCTATCCGGCGTCCCTCAGGGAGGATGCCTCAGCCCCAGTCTCTACACCATCTTTACGAGAGACACCCCTAAACCAACCGATGGAATAACTCTCAACATCCAATATTCGGACGATATTACCCAGGTTGTGGTTCAGATAACACATTCTGCGAGGATGATGGCCAGAGCCACGACAGCAGAAGACGAAATAATCTCCAGGTTCAAGAAACGCTGGAAAATACAGACTAAGGTATCAAAATTCTCAGCAACTGCAATAGGGAGACGTCGTTCCGTCCCTCTTGATCTAGAAAACTCCGAAATTGACTACTCACCGTACGTGTCAGTCTTCGGCTACAAACTTGCTAGTACTAGGATGAACAGATACGTCAGCTCCAGGATTGGATATGCTAACAGTGAATTTGACAAACTCGTCCGATTCAGAAACCTCAGCACAACGAATAAAAAGAAGTTGTACACCAGTTTAGTCAGATCGAAACTGGTGTACCATGCTACTCCGCTCAACTCGGCGTCAAGAATAAATATGTCGAGACTCCAAAGAGTGCAAAATCATAGCCTCCGGTTTAATACGAACGCTAAGTGGTATGACTATCGGACCTTGAGGAGCCTCCATTAAGAAACAGGTCTTGAACCACTAAACACATACCTATATAAAAAATTCGAGTTATCTGGGCAAGACTGTAGCGGCTCTTGACCCAGAGGCAGAGGGAGGTAGATACAAAAGATACCTCCCCAACACCAGAACAACGGAACACGGACCAAAGTACAGCTACAAAGTAAAAGAAAATTGCTAAATAATAAGAGACTGAAAAACAAACCCTGCAATGGGACAAAATAGTATCTCAATAACAAGTAGAAAATAATAAAAAGTTCCCGCAGTGGGACAACATTAATAACAAATACGAACAAATGGAGATGGCCTGTTCACCGGGCACCCACACACATACATATCTGACTACCATTTCCTTCCTTTTCTCACTATTTTTCTCCACCCTCTCTTCCAAACTCTTCCCTATCTTATTCTATCTTTCTCTTTCAAGTGTCAAGTTTCAAGAAGCATAACGGCCACGTGGTAAGCTTCGGCCAAAACGTGTCCAAGGTCTGCTACGTGTCTACGAAAAAGCCCCCGGCCTCCTTGAGGATGCACGGCGTCGAAGCTTCGAATAGCAAGAAAATGCTGCCGGTTACAAGCTCACTCCAGCCGATTACAGGAAAATCTTTGCCACAAAATTCCTGCCTTGAATGATAAAGATCACGAAAAAAAAAGGCAAATTAAGTCTTGAAGCAGCACCGTGCCCCGCCCCACACAGCCAAGACCGTGCAAGAGTGGTGTTGGTTTAACATGAACTTATGGTCGAAGGATGTTTGGCCGCCGCAGTTGCCCGACCTTAAACCTTTCGACTGTAACGTGCAGAAGCATTGCAAAGGCAAGGCCTGAAAGTTCTTCAGAGTACCGACGACGAGCTAATGTCTCTCCTTAACCATGTATGGGCCAGCATGTGGAAGAATTTCGTCCGCAACGTGTGTGCAGCTTTTAGTTCTCGCCTGAAACTCGCGCTTGCCGCCAACGGTGGCCACATTGATAACTATTACAATTAAAACACATATTTATATGTTAAAACAGTAAAAGGGTGTTTAAATGCATCAAGACTATCATTATGTTTTTTTTGTGAGAGTGCGGTAACAGGACTTTTGCAAAATCCGGTATGCAGCTGGCAGGAAGAAAGGGCATGATTATCCAAGGAAAAATTCCTGATTTTTTTTTAGAACAAAACACTGATTGCTAGACCATTTCGGTCCCTAGACTTCCACTATTGGGATAAACTACTTAGGACGAATGAGAGAAAATTAGAACGCAAATCCTCAATCACTCGCTGATTAATCAGCTATTCCTAAAAACAAACAAAAAACTCCTTGACCTTTTTGCGCATTGAGGCTTAATTTGCCTTCTGGTAAGCTTTTATATAGTTTACTTTTTCCTCTTTCTCAAAAGACCAAGAGGAAATAAAGTTGTATTTTGGGGTAGTTAAGATTCTTTTTTTACAATTTAGTAATGCTCCTATACACCGAGCTAATGAATCTTCGGTCTGTGTCTGTCTAGTCCTAGATTGCTATTGGAAAGTTTCTATTTATTTATTTTTTTCTTGCTTTCTCTCTATTATGGTTTATTACTCTCTGATACACTTTTACTGCCTATTTTGTTTCAATTTTAAGTTATTGGTAAAAGGCATTTTCCCTAAATTGGATCAAGCAAATATGGTACCCTTTAAGTTAGGTAAATTTTTTTCATTCGATTTGACTCTTGTCAGCGGTAAATTTGGAACCTAATTTAACCGATCGTCTCTAATAAACAACAATATTGACCACCAATTTAAATAGGGTAGCCGTATTTTAACCGGCTCTTATGGGACTTCCGTAATATGTAATTACACACATAGGTTTATTTTATCCCTAAATAGTTGTCAGTCGTATTTTCTAAAGATTTTCTTGGGGATACCAATCAGAACCATTAATTTTCCACTCTTCTCATGAAACTTAGAAGACAATGGCCTCGTTATTAAGCGCATGCTATCAATGTTACTGTGATCTACAGAATCAACTTCAATTAATTATTTTTATAAATGATTTTGAATGTCCTATATAGAATCTTTTCTATTTTATCATTGTCAAACATAATGAAAAAGAGTTGTCAACACAAGGGTTACAGAATTTATAGATGATTTAGATGTTATCCAAAAGCCAAGTTAATCCAAATTGTTAAGTAAAACTTTAATGCCTTAAGTTCAATTGATCACTCAAAAGACAATTGCGACACGACGTCGTCATATGTTTCTATGGCCAATTGCCCTGGTAAAGAATAAATCAATTTGCATTTCTAAGAATATTTATCAAAAGTAGACACTAAATTACAAATAAGCTAGCATTTATTTTACAAACTAAGATTACGTGCAATTTTCTCATCAAAATTTTTAATCTGTTCTTGTTATAATATCTAAATCGATAATACGATTAAAACTATCTTTGTACCTCGTTTCGAATTCACCTTTCTCAGTGAGCAGTTTACAATTTTAAAGTGATTGGTCTCGTTATATATGCATATGAACTTCTAAAGATATGGTGTGCAAGATCAAGTTCTAACAAAAACATCTATCGTGTAATCAGTTTACGGAGTTATTTGTTGTTGGAAGCACATAGTTTGCACTAATTTTACAATCCACGTTAGAAAATTTCATATCTGACCATAATTACTACTACAATGCAGTTTGTCCAATATCTGACCGTCATCACTATCCTGCAGTTCAACCAATATCTGACCATCATCACTAACTGCAGTTCGTGCAATATCTGAACATCATCATTATCCCGCAGTTCTTCCAATATATGACCATCAAACAAATCTGCAGTTTGTCCAATATGTGACCATCATCAAAACCCTGCAGATCGTCCATTACCTGAACATCATCACTACCCTGCAGTTCGTCCAATACCTAACCAGCATCACTGCCCTGCAGCTCGTCCAATATCGGACAATTATCCCTACACTAAAGTTCGTCCATTATCTAAGCATCACCACTATCATAAGGTTCGTCCAATATCTGACTATCATCACTACCATGCAGTTCGTCCAATATCTTTCCATCATCACTGCCTTAAGGTCGTCGATTATCTGAGCATCATCACTACACTGCGGTTCGTCCAATATCTGACCATCATAACTACCGTGTAGTTCTTCCAATATCTGACCATCATTACTGCCTTAAAGTTTGTCCATTATCTGACCATCAACAACACCGTGTAGTTCGTCCAATATCTGACCATCATCAGTACTCTAAAGTTCGTCTATTATCTGACCATCATCACTACACTGCAGTTCGTCTAAAATATGGACATCATTACTACCCTGCAGTTCGTCCATTATCTGACCATGATCAGTACCCTGCAGCTCTTCCAATATCTGACCATCATCACTACCCTGTAGCTCTTCCAAAATCTGACCATAATCACTACCCTAAATTTCTTCCATTATCTGACCATGATCACTACTATAAAGTTCATCCAATATCTGACCATCATCACTAGCCTGTAGTTCTTCCATTATCTGACCACCATCACTACCCTGCATTACGTCCAATATCTGACCACCATCACTACCCTGCAATTCTTCCAATATCTGACCATCATCACTACCCTGAAGTTCCTTCATTATTTAACCATCATCACTACTCTAATGTTCTTCCAATATCTGACCATCATCAATACCCTGCAGTCCTTCCAATATCTGACTATCATTACTATCCTAAGGTTCGTCCAATATATGACCAACTTCCCTGGCCTGCTGCTTTTCCAATTTCTGAACATCATCACTACCCTGTAGTTCGTCCATTATCTGACCATCATCACTACCCTAAATTTCGTCCATTATCTGACCATGATCACTACCATAAAGTTCTTTCAATATCTGACCATCACCGCTACCCTGTAGTACCCCTAATATCTGTCCATTATCACTACCATAAATTTCGTCCAGTATCTGACCCCCATCACTACCCTCCAGTTGGTCCAGTATTTGACCATTATCACTACCCTGCAATTCTTCCAATATCTTTCCATCATCACTATCCTAAATTTCGTTCATTATCGAACCACCATCACTAATATGCAGTCCTTCCAATATCTGACCACCATAATTACCATGCTGTTCGTTCAATATCTGACCCTCATCACTACCCTAAGGCTCGTCCAATATATGACCCTCATCTGAACGCTCTATTTCGTACATTATCTCAGCATAATCATTACCTTAAAATTCTTCCAATATCTGACCATTATCACTACCCTGCAGTTTTTCCAATATCTGACCATTATCCCTAAATTGCAGTTCGTCCAATATCTAACATCTTCACTACCATGCAGTTCTTCCAATTACTGACCATCCTCACTGCATTAAGCTACGTCCATTATCTTACCATCATCATTACCGTAAAGTTTTCCAATATCTGACTACCATCACTACCCTCCAGTTCATCCAATATCTGACCATTATCATTGCCCTAAATTTCCTTCATTATTTGACCATCATCACTACCTTAATATTCTTCCAATTTCTGACAATCATCACTACCCTAATGTTCTTCCAATTTCTGACCATCATCACTACCCTGCAGTCTTTCCAATATCTGACCATCATCACTACCCTAAGGTTCGCCCAATATATGACCAACTTCGCTACCCTGCCGTTCCCCCAATATCTGAACATCATCTCTACCCTGCAGTTCTTCCATTATCTTACCATCATCACTGCTATGAATTTCGTCCATTTTCTGACCATGATCACTACCATAAAGTTCTTTAAATATCTGACCATCATCATTACCCTGCAGGACCCCCAATATCTGCCCATGATCACTAACATAAATTTCGTCCAGACTCTGACCACCATCACTACCCTGCAGTTCGTCCAATATCTGACCACCATCACTACCCTGTAGTTCCTCTAATATCTGTCTATTATCACTACCCTAAAGTTCCTTCATTATTTGACCATCATCACTACCCTAAAGTTCATCCTATATCTAACCACCCCCTACCCTAAATTCGTCCATTATCTGTCCACATGACTACCATAATTCACTCTATTATCTCACCATCATCACTACCCTAAATTTGGCCATATATATGACCACCATCTCTACCCTGCAGTCTGCCCATTATCCGACCATCATCACTACCCTAAAGTTCGTCAATTATCTGACCATCATCACTACCATAAACTTCGTTTATTATCTGACCATCATCACTACCCTAAAGTTGGTCGAATATCTGACCACCATCTCTACCCTACACTTCGTCCGTTGTCAGATACCATCACTGCCCTAAAGTTCGTCCATTAATAAGCTCTTCAAAATAATATAGGATTGGTTGAACTCTTCGGGCCATAATCTTGCTCAATTTTTAAATAGTTTCCTTAATTTCAGTTTCACTATGAACGCCCAAACTACGAAAATCCTCCCGCTATTATGATATATCTGCAGCATGAAACTTCTTGGTCATAGATTTCTGTAAATCTACAATTATGCCGACTAGGCTTAATTTTTCATTCAAATTCTTTAACTTTACAAAAAATGCTGAATATCTGTTTTGTCGTAACCGAAATAATAAATCAAGAGTTACATAGGATTATGCTGAAATTGAGCAAAAATCTAAGGAGCTGTCCTGAACGTTCTGCTCAAAAGCCAATGAAAAAATAAAATTTTCTTATTGCTCAAAAATTCAAATATTATTACCTAAATTGCCTGAGTTGTCAATGAAAAAATATTCACCTTGCTTTTTTGAAAGTTCTGTCCAAATTCACTTTTTGTGTATTTAAGAGCAAAGATGAGTTGAAATGTTCGTCCTTTTTTGGCGTCTAATATTATGCCGTAAATGATGAAGTAGCATCAAATCTTAGTAGCGTCTGGCGAATGAGAAATAAGTTTTCCAACTTTGACCTTAGATTTGAACTCGGCCCATTGGCTAATTCCTTTTGTTTAATATAAATAAAAACTTCCAACTCTCATTTCCAAACCCTTTCTCATTTTTACTTAACAGCGTCTTGGTAAATGGTGACACACAAGAAATTGTAAATTACTCCTGATATCTCGTCACGTCCGTTTTCACTGTTAATAATCTCTATGTGTACAGTAACAGGAAAAATTGACATCGAGGGGGAATTTCCCTAAAAGTTAATTGTCATTCAGGGAAAAATGTCTTTGTTTCAAAGCTGTTCTCGAGCAAATGTCCTGTTACGCACTTTAACATTCTCACCCTTTCGTTTAAAGTCCTCGCGACGATAGCAAGCTTCTTCTGACAATTTTAACCATAATTTCTCCAATTTTATGTATAACATAAATAACATGTGTAAATAATGTTCAATAATAGTAAAATAAAAGATTTAATTACATTAAATTAGATGAGAATAATTAACTGTAATTCCATAGAATATTTTTCCTGATTTTTTGGCCCGCATTTCGTACGGAAGTATTTGAGAGTCCGAACGACAGATGTTGTGCCGATTACTACTCGAATGACGTCGGTAATTATTAAGATGCAATTATCAGTAACGAGAACTCAAACTAGAGTTGTTGATACATGAAGTTACACTCGGTGATGTAAAGAACAGTGAAAGAAAATAAAATGGAGTTGAATCGGGACTTTTCGTAGAATTGGCACAGTCGAACCACATTGTTTCTAAAGTTAGATTCAAGGCCGTAAAAAAGGTGTTATCTCGTCGCACTCTTGGTAGCCGAATTTTTGCTCCTGTCTCTCTGAGTTTGCCACTCATGTGGTAAAATCTGGCATTGCCACTTCTAAAGTATTCGCATTTGTATTGCAAATACAGAATAACATGATGTCATCCTCGAGAGGAAGATCAAAATGGGAGACACTCAAACACACGTGTTTGCTCACTTTGCATCTTTATACCCCTCAGTTGGCATATGAATGGTTTCGTGCCCTTCCGGCCTCGACACAAGCAAGGTGAATAGCCTTAATGCAAAGGTTGTGTAGTTCCTTGAGAACTACGGGCCCTCTAACCCTAGCGCCACTAATAGCCTCATCTTTGGATTACTGCAGCTATCTAACTTTTACTCTTCCTAACTGTAGCTAAGAATAGAGTAAAAGAGGAAGTGTTAAGAAGTGATAGCGGGTGAGAAATAACAGTGAAAAACAGGGTGATGCGCTTCCATTAGGAGGTTAATTCAAGGAAAAGAAATGTGAAAGGTAGATACGATATAAAACTATTATCAAACGTACATGAATTCCTACATACGTACATACAGGCATTTTGAGGGTCAGAGGCAGGATAAAATAGAATAGTGAAGAAACATAAAAGACAAAAACTAAAATGATTGAAACCAGTTAAAAAAGTTAAAACCAACGAGTGCATTCTAGAGGTGTTCGTAAGGAAAGTGGCGAAATTAATGGAGGGGAAATTATATGAATAGCCTCCACTTCAAAAGACCTACTTGAGACACTCAGGACTTTGCGGTCTCGCAGCTCTCCTAATAACCATGCACATACTATAGGAGGAAGGGGGTTACGAAGAGCGAGGGAGTGGATGGCCCTATAAACTTCACTGAAGCCTTTGGAGACAGACGAAACGCGGAGAAAAATCAATAAATTTCTCCTACGTTCAACTGACAAACAAAGAACTGGACGACTGCGTGAGACTAATTACGAAATCTCTCTAATTTCCTGATACATTTTTGACGTAAGCTGAAGACCCTCACGGATGCCTCCCTTTAGTGCTTGTCAGAGAGTTGCGTACCACCCTGTCATTCGTGTCAAAAGTAATATCTGCCTCTGGCTCCTCTAACCGTCTACATTCTTACACCATTTCATTCACCTAACCTCGACACTGCTTATTCGAGCATCTGTTTTTCTAAATTATCTGTTGGCTTAAGCTATTTATTTGCTTATTTTTCTGCTTATTTCCCTAAGCTAGTAAAACATTGGTCGTACAGTATTTTGCGCTTACATAATCTTACACACACTTCGCCTCAACTTATGTTTGTTTGTCTATCCTTCTCTCCCTCTTTCTTAACTATATTCAGATTCGCCTATGTCGTTGTTGATTTATTGGCTCTCTGTTTAGGAATGGAGCCAATTTCATTCTTCATTTACCTGATCAAGAGGGTTACTCCTCATCCGCAGGTCCTCCTAATAACAGGGGAAGGGGGGGCCCTTTTAATGCCTTGGTGCTGGAATATTGAGACTGTGAAGGAGGGTGAAGGAGAGCTCAGCTATCGATCCGGTTTAAGGTCGTCGGATCCTCGATTTGCTCCTCATCATTCCAGCACGATTTAATATACTAATTTTTATCTAAAAAATATTATTCCTCAAGAGTTCTTTATACTTCTTCGTGTTCGTCCTCGTCTACTCTCAACTTCTGATTTTTAGTCATACAACCTTGGTTATCATGTTATAACCATGTGTTCCTCGACTCATGTAAAGATCATCTGCGAGTGGGAAGTTGAAATGGGGAAGGTAGAAAATTGATCGTGTAGGATAACAAGTCAAAAATCAGCTTGAATGTTAGTCAATCTATGGAAGCAGTTTGACGACAAGGCGAGGAGCTAATGATTGTCTTTCACTAGCAAGGAAGGAAAGTGAGAATATGGAAACTGACATCAAAAGAAACTGGCACCAAAATAGGACAATACAGTCTACCATAGTGAACTTGCCTGTTAGAACCTTTGTGTCTATTGGCAGTTAGCATTAGCATCTTTGCTTCTAATATGCAGTGTGCCTCAGGAGGTAGGCGGCATTTCCGCTTAACCAATGTGGGGCCTGGCCTCAGTAGAGAGATGTGGTGTTTTCTCTAGTCTTTTCTAGTTGAATTTCAAACTACAGTTATTCCGATTTACGAGTAAGTTAAATGGGAGAAACGCGCATCGATTAACGCGTGGAAGAGAAGAAATATGCATTAAGGGATAGAATCATTAGTCTCTAAAGCGTCAATATCGGGCTTTCTTTTTATGAAAGAACTAGTTTGGTTCCTTTCAATACCACGCACTTGGTGTCGCCCTAAATAACGCTAGCAGTTTTCTTCTGAATTCTTCTGAGCCATTTGGCTTTACACAACAAAAGTAGGTTTCATTGAGAGGCTTACCCTACTGAACGAGTGTTTTGCATACGAGTATAAATTCTTAATTCATTTTACACAAAGATAAAGAAAGCAGTAGAAGAACAACAGATAAAATGGTAAGGGATCGTTCCATTTTAACTTCCTCAAACGAATGCTCTCTGTTTGGTCGAAGGCAAAGGGCTCCTTAAGCAAACATGGTTGAGTAACATTCCTTCTGTTTATTTTTAAGATGGAAGGTCAAGATGGTCATGCCACTTAGGGGTAACTAAATGGACCCAATCCGGTTGGATAGGGACCACGGCAGCGCATTTTTTGGGTGTCCCGCAGTCAATTAAGGCAAACTATTTTAAGTCCCATATATTTTTTTCAGAAATTTAATTTACAAATTATTATTATTGCTATTACACCCGTATTTTAAAAGTTGACGGAAGCGATAAATGATGGAAAGTACTGTGTATACATAGTACACCCGTCAACACTACTTGGAAATTCTGATGCACACTGTTAATAGAAAGGAAATAAAATACACTAGATGACATAGAACAACTATTCCCGATGGTCCGAATAGAGAAAGAAATGTCTTACGGGGCTCAACAGATTAAAAGAGGTTTTCCCATCTCTATGGAAAGTTTACAGTGAACTACCATATATTCCAACCCATGGACCAGATCCTACGTTAACCTATCGCTCCAGACTAATTACTTCGGGATGTAAAATGCGAGTCGGATTTAAAATTAACTCCAGCAATAGCCCTCTTCTATCACATCATGTTATATTATATCATGATTATTTACCACGCTTGTTCCATTACCATTAAGGCATCATATAAAAGTCGATCCCCAATAAAAGTTCTGCTTGACTTCATGGAGGTTACATTACTACTTATCTAGGTATATACAGATTAATACAGTAACGTTCCATGTTTTTGCCAACAAATTTTTGCCTCGCTATCTTTTTTATTATCTTGGCATTTTATGTACCCAAAAAAGGGGCGATTATGCATTGATGCCAAATGTTTTGGTAAACAAGAAAGTCTGACCAACCTAATATGAAAATATTTTTATCAATTTTTTGTTCTGGAAATTTATGTGGAATTATTATTGTATAAATTAAACAAAGGAATATTTATGACGTTCGTAAATCTTTCTAAGAGTAGAAAGCTTTACCATGACTAGAGGAGTTCCTTGGAAGCAATTTATTAAAGAGATGCATGGACTTTCATCTTCCTTTGATAGGGACTCTCGATTTGGACACTCCATGCTCCCACAGTCAGGAAGATTGTATCCAAATTATACATCAGTCCTCTTCCTTCATAACAGTGGTCCTATGTGCAAACCAATCTAGTTTCTATTCTCAAGTTTGATTCAGAGGCATTTATATTTTTTTGTACAATCTGCTTGCCTCCTTTTCCTTCAATATTTTAGTATTTATTTTTGTAGAGAGCCCTAATTGCTGCTCACACGGATAAATCAAGAGAAAACAGCAATATGGCAAAATCTTTAGAATATACATAGGAAAAGACGACTTTCGAGACTTCTTGCCTCATCCTTCAGCTGTACAAAGAACATTGTGTGTCACTTATGCTGCTTTTAAACAAAACCAATGTTACATATATTTTGTTTTGTCGTTATATTAGGCCAAAACCTAACATTTCTACATAATTATTTTTGACCGATAATTAAAAATGCTGATTTCTTTCCTGAAAAAATGTAATTATAAGTTCTAGTGAATATAAAATACTTATTGCGATAACCAGTGCATTTTGGAGTGATTGGAAAAAACTTTGAAAGATTTTGCATTGTAATTTAAGAGAGTAGATTTTGCTGGTACCAAGAGAAATAATGTATGATAAAACACTTCTAAACCATCCATAAATTGTGAGAGTGCACAATAACCTTTTAGGAGAACGTTCATAGGGTCCAAATCTATTAATTCTTCATATAAATCAAAATCCTCGGCAAGAACAAAACATAATACCTGTTCTGAGTCTGTATATTTAGTCGACTCATTTAAAGCTATTAAAAAATCTAGTTTCTTTTGGCATTAATTTTTTGAAGTTAGTTGCGTCGAGGACTAATTCATGCTGCCGATCTGTATCTTTTCGCGGATATCTTTATATTTGTCAACCTTATCAGAGCTTAAGATTCCTTCAAATTCAATCAAAATTCCGTTATGAATTCTTTATCACTGAATGGCTTACCCTTTTTTCTAGTTATACACTGATTTCTCGATCGCTAGGCTTCAGTAGTATCATTTCTCGATGTCACAATGATTGTAATAATTAGCGATAGTCTTGTTTTTCTTCTTTCGCTCTTTGCAATGAAATTCTTCGAGGCTCGATTTCCTTGTAATTTGGCATATTTATTGAGTTTATGTGTAGCAATGTTGTTGAGTATTATATTTCTTTATTATTGAAATTGCACTATCAAAAAGGGGCCGATGATTTTACTAGTATCAAAAACAAGAAACTAGGGAAGAAAGTTTCCCCCTTTAAAAATTTCGGATTTGCGGGCATGTGTATGCCTTGTACAAACGCTCCCCTACAATGTTATAGTGTATCTACCAGTTTATTGATGGTTAAGAAAGTTTTTCCTGACATTTTATTTCTTTTTGTTATATTTTTTAACTCCCAAATTCCTTTTATTCATCTCTATTTCCTTCAGTTGTCTTTTCCTGGCGTATTTTCATCCACCGAAAGAAAATGCTTCTCGGAAAAAACTTGCCACGGTGTTACGAGTACATGCTATCCTTACTGCTACAAAGTTAAAAGGTACTTCCATTTGTGCTATTTTTCGAATTGCTAAATTCTGGGTTTGTCATGACAATATCGAGTACCTTTCCGTCGCCCCGAATCGTCTTCATTCCTCTCGAGAGAGCGCCAAAATTCAGGGAAATTGATATTGGGTTTTCCTTTTAGATTTATGGGAAGATTTCCTTTTATATTTTTCATCCTGGTTAATCTGTTTTCCTCTTAAAAATCATAAAATGATGTTTTGAATGTGTGTTTGAGAGATAATTGTATGAAGTGTGGAGAGAGGGGTTTATGAGGGGAAATGTTTGTGGCCTTCTGCTCATGGATGAAGCCTGACTGCGAAGTGCTACAACACATAGCATTCCATCGCCATCAAAGGCCATTTTCGTGTTTAAAAATATGATGGGTGGCTTTGTTTTGGTGGGAGGATGGGTAGCTTATTCCTTAGTGGGGTTGATGCACGCCGATTTAGTTACAGTTGAATTTTATTTATTTCCATTGCATCAGTAGTTAATATACACAGTGAATCCCACTTAGAAATATCATATCATTCTCTTAGGAAAATTGCGCCCCCCCCCCAGGCGTCTAGATCATTCTCTGAAATTTGTGACCATTCTTAATTTGATTCGAGGTTCCAAATAATAAAACTCAAGCCTCTGTCATACTTAAGAGCTAGTTTCGGTTGGGCTGATGCTTGTCTAAGCTTTTTTCGTCCGGTCCGTGGAACACTGAAAGCAGATTGGTGAGACTTTTTTTAAGGGATACTTAAGTCTGGTTCATCGCAGCTGCCAGAAACCGAGTTTTATCATCTTTTGCAATGCTTTTGAAAGCCAAAAATAGGGATAAATTTATGCAAAGTCTCTTCTATGACGACACAGCTGGTGGCACTCTTTTATTCTGAGAAAATGAAACTATTCTAATTTTAATTCCTTCCTTTCTCTGCAATGACTTTCTTCGTTTTTTTTATTTTCACTTTACTTCAAAGTTCATTCCTATCTTCATATCTTCTCTTTTCATTTATTAAAATTTATCTTTATCTCGGATAGAATTATTTTACCTTCTCAATAATTGCCCGTGATTTTCCATTCAAAGCTATTTTGGTGATATTCTAGTCTTTATTTTTAGTTGTGTGCACGCAACTCTATTAGTTACTATGTTGGTCCGTAGGTAACCACTTCACTTTTCAATGAGTTTTTAAAGTTTTGAAGGTCATAAGGTTATAAGTCAGAATAATTGAGAGCACACGACCTAGGTCTGTTGATCTTGTTTTTCTTTTACGTTTGGTAATAGGGCGGCGTCTAACCTTATTAACTATCGCTGTAAGTGAACTTGCCTTTGTTGCGAACTCTACTGGTCAACAGTGTTGGAGAGGAGCAGATTTATTAACATTTTCGTTGAGAAAATGTTCGCTGACTCAGGAGTGGAAGAAATGTGAATATTGGAAGAGATTTTGATGATTCGCGCCGAAGACTAAGAAGCTTTGGTCAGCAAAAAGAACAGAACATGAGTTATTGCTGCGTTCGCACGGCCCAATTCATGCAACTACTGAAGGAGAAGGTGATGAAAGAACCTAGCAAGGCAATCTAGGCTTTAAGCTAGAGAGATGGATGTTGTAGTCGGCACCCTGAATTAGAGCCTTTGCTACCACTTGCAACTGAGAGACAAAGGACAAATTCCGGTAGCTAAGGGCAAAGAGAATCGCATGACGAAGTCAAAGAAGCTCGCGAACAAACTAAAACATCCTGTTGAGGAGGCAAGCATCTTGTTCTTCTCAGACAAACAAGACTTCTCCCAAGACCAGTGTATCAAGTAAGGGTGACGTCATGTTGTCCAACATCTTTGAACGGAGGTGAGCTGCTGGAGTCTGTTTTCAGACTTAAGTGGTTGTCGAATAATTCCTACGACTTCACAAGCGCCACCTTGTGGCTTCCTAATTCTACGGAATTTTAATCACATGCATAGTGAAAGGCCGAGACGAGTACCTTAAAATGAGGGTCACTCAGGTTGAGGCTAGATTTTGACCTTCTGTGAAATCATTTCGATAAGGATAATGATTGGCTGAAATCGCGATCATTAAAAACACCCTCAAAATAAAAGTCGATAGAACTAAGACATTTTAATGATTCCTACTGTAAACAAGACCCACGTAATAAGAATTAGATCTAAGATTGTGTTTAACGCAAGAAGGTACGCACACATAAGTGACACAAGAAGCATTATTTGATGCGTCTCGCAAGAAAAGAAGATACTCGAAATATGTTGAATTTTAGAGAATGATAGAGGATAACAAACAGAAATGCTCGACCCCGTCTATTTTACGAAAAAGGTGAATATGTTTAAAAAAGATGGGGTTCTGTCAAACTCGCCACGAAAGCTCTTATAGCAACCTAAAAATAATAGTTCATTTATTGATTAATTAAACTCTAAGAGAAACGCTTACTACGGCAGTGGTTCTGAACTTTTTGCCCTAGGGAATGCATTATTAAAAGAATTAATACAATCCATTTTGTTGCAAGTGTATTTCAATGTAATTAAGGGAAGAAATGCACTGGAACACATATTTCATATTCACTTGATATTTCATTAGTTCCCTTTTAATAATTTCTTATAATATTCAAACGCCTCAACTTGAGAATTATCGGCTACTAAAGAAAGGGGCTGTCCGAAAGATAATATGTTTGTTGTCCCTATATAAACCCCTATATATTTGTTGTCCCTATATAAACCCCCATATGTTTGTTGTCCCTATATAGACTCCTATATGTTTTTGTCCCTATATAGCCCATATATGTTTGTTGTCCCTATATAGATAGCAATATTTTGTTGTCCCTATATATTTAGACCCATATATGTTTGTGGTACCCATATAAATCATAATTTGTTTGTCTTTCCTATATAGATCACTATAGGTTTTTTGTCCCAAAATAAGCCCATATATGTTTGTTATCCCTATATAGATCCCTATATGTTTTTTGTTTATATATAGAGCCTTAATGTTTGTCGTCCGTTTTTTTATATTTAATGAACAAACTATAAAATTAGCTGTGCCAAGAAAGTTATGTTCTTACCCTATATTTTTTTGTCCATTTTGATTGTCAGTTAATTGGTTTGTTTGGCAAAACGATATCTGTTTTTTAGAAACAAAATTGACACATGAAATCTTCGAAAAGGTCTTGATTAATTGTCAATAATCAATTGCCTTAATTACTGGGTATTCTAAAAGTCCTTACACTCGTAAAAATGCTCTCAACAAAGAAAACAATGATAGTTTTAATGCTATTAAACATAATTTTATTGTTGTAACATATAAATATGTGTTTATATTGTGTGGAAGAATAAGGAGAGAGAGAAGGAATTTTCCCCCTCTTCCTGACTTCCTCAGTTCGCCGTTGACCGCTCTAAATTTGTTTGCTCTATATACTGCGAAAATTAACACAATGGAAAGACTATTAATAGGGCATCGCGGCTTCGCGCTATGGAACCTTATCGCGACCCAAAGCAATTAAGGAAGGCTGTTGGCGATGAATCTCTCTCCCCGTCTAGATAATTTTGGGGTATATACTCGCCCCCTCAAAGTTCACATGAAGATTATGTCTGAAGCTGCTGTACAATACGTTAGCCGTAACGTCTTCGTAGTCGAGATGGAATTGACTACATTCTCGTCGAGAGAAGAATTGAGTGATTGTCGAAGAGCCAAGGAAAAACTATTCGTCACTCAGTGTTGTTCGTGGAGATAGTTAGGCGCGCTTCAACCCTTCTCACTACGTCTTCGGATTTTAAGGATCGGAAAAGCCATCCCCAAAGCACTGTCCGTTTGCCTCTTAAGGATAAGAACCCTTCTCCCCCAACTTCAAATTCCTGAAGTAGAATTGAGCGTCCCGTGAGACACCCACAAATTCAAGGTCGAACTTACTTACCTGGTCCTACTCACCGCACATCAAGGAAAAAGGGATTTAACCCCCACTTCACCCCGCTCCTCCCCCTTTAGTGCGTTGAACTTCAAGGATCTCCTTTGCTCTAGAACTTGCTTTATTGTAAAATCATTACTTAATTAATTATTCCTCGGTTCAAACTTAATTAATAGTGTCAATCATCTTAGCAGTGAACCGTCAACATCTAATTGCATTGCCATTTAACTTGCCCTTTATGTATATGTAATCTTTAGTCATATTGAAGTATATTTTTGTAGCCGTGTTCGAATATTTCTTGGCCTAGCAACTGTGTATTTAAAGCACTCTTAATGCCATCCCCAGGTGGAGCCTTAATTTCGGTCGGCCAGTAGGCCATTGTGCGTATAACGGCCTACCACCAGTCCTACCACGACATATTGTAATACTAATCAATATGGCCGCCATCAGTGGCGAACACACGCTCTAGGCAAGACCTGAAAGCCCCACAAATGTTGCGGACGAAGTCCTTCCTTAAGCTGGCACACACGCAGTTAAATAAAGACTTCAGTTTGTCCACGTTGCTGTGATATACACCTTGCAGGCCTTACTCTCGACATGCACCCACAAGTTGTACTCAATGTGGCTGAGGTCAGGCGAGGGCGGCGGACAAACTTCCTTATGCCAGAAGTTCATGTTCGATTCCAACCACTCTTGCTCGGTCTTGGCCGTGTAGGCCAGGCACCGTCTTGCTTAAAGCTTAGTCCGCCTTTATCTCGATCTTTCTCACCCAAGCCAGGACTTTCATGGCTAAGATATTGATGTAATCAGCCGCAGTGAGCTTGTAACTGACGCAAACCATACTGGCGGTATCCCTTCGCCTTTCGAAGCTACCAAGCCGAACATAATCATGGAGGCCGAGCGCTTGGTCGTGGACACGTATTGGACCACGGAAACCCCCTAACCAAAGCTTACCACGGGGTAGTTCTGTTTGTTGATGCCTGGATAGACTGAAAAAGTTTATATCAGAAAAATAAGAGAATTCGATTGCCATGACACTTCAAGTCGTTGAGAAGGCGATGACAGTGATCCCGGTGTTGTTCTCTTTTTGCCCTCCTCTCTGACTGCCCTGTCATCGTGACCACCGAGATGTTCTTCTCCTTCGCGCGTTCAGTCATTTTAAGCCTTGGAGCACTTTCGAGGGCCTTTCTCACAGCTTGAGGTCTGCCTAAGCGAGGGTGATCTTTGATGCCTTACCTGTTATTTAGCCTTTCCGTGACTCTGTTGACGATGAGCCGCTTGGCAATGTCATACTTGTTGTGTCACGCGCGCAGGAGAGGAGAGATCTCGATTTCTTTCACTTCCATCTCAACACACTTGCACCCAATGAAAACGACATTCTAAGGACACATACCGGTAAATAGCGAACCAAATGATTTATGATCAAAGAAAAAAGTGTATGTATAAAGTGTTTTATAATACAATAAACCCGATTCTCCTCTTGTCATTTAACTCCGAAACCATCATCACATGTCTGATTTCTACAAATACAAAAGCACATGTGTGCGGAATCCCTATCTACTGTGTTTTCCCATTTACTCCACGTTTACTCGACACTTTACGTTTCAATTAATAATTAACAATGGAACGCCATTCTACTGAGCTCAAGGTAGTTCTAATTAAAACTGAACCCATTATGAATTTGCATTTGCATTTGCATACAGTGCACATTATTAGCTATTTTTTTAAACCTTAGATGATGACATAATTTAGCAAGATATTATTCTAATCCGGTGGAGGACTAATATAATTGCATTCCGTGGAGGAGTTCAGACCGATGATTGCTTGATACTCTTTATAGTACGCCACTTGAACTCGAAAAGCATTGCTGTATTGAAGTTTCCTAAATGTAACGCTATTGTAACCACTTCTTGACAATTTTTACAAAACTTAATCAATATAGGTTTTGATTATCCAATAAACAATTGGGAGAAAATAAAACCATCTGCTTTTTATTTTTCCTTAACTTTTAAAATGTCATATTACTGGATAAAAGAGACTAGGTGATACGGAAGACCCATGAGGAACGCCAGTGAAAGTAAATTCAATCCTAGAAACGAGACACAAAGCTTAGTCCGCCTTTTTCTCGATCTTTCACCAATTGTATGTATTATATATGAAGGAGATAAATTTACCTACCAGTTTCCTTAGTCACCATCATTTAGCCTTTTATTATCGGGCTATTTAGAGCGTGTATGATATGTGTGAATGAAGTATTTGCTTTGATACAAATAGCTGAGAAAATAGGTATGAAAGATGAAAAGTGTTTGCAGGTTTGATGGATGTGTAGAAAGCTTAGAATGGCGTAGATATAGAACCATTGTGGCATAAGAACATAAGGATGCTTGGTCACTAAAACTACTGGGACAAAACTTGGTGAACTACCTACCAAGATATTCTAGACTACCTACACCCCAAACCTATCTAATAAAACATCCAAAGGGATGCAGCAATTCAACTTGCTAATTAATTTTACATGAGACAATTTATCTAAGTCTTACTGAAATTCAGATAAACCACATCAATATCCTGCCACTTATGTAAGTTACCAGTCATATATTCAAGGAAAAAAAGGAAATTTGATAAACATAATTTACCTTTTTACCTTTTAGTATAGAATGCGACTTGCCTTTGAGTAGACTAAGTAGTCCTTGTGGTTCCCTGTAGCTATGTAACTAAAACAATGTGGGATTTTATTATCAAACTGGTGCTCTCTAAGAAATCAAATAACTTGACCTTGGTCAATTTATACAAATTATTACAAACAATGAAGTTAAGGCTACCACCGATCCGATAATTATTCACCACACACCTGCTCCTCTTCTTTAAAATGGGAAGCAGATTAGCTAACTTTCCATCCTCTGTTAATTTTCAATATGTACCTGTTATTAAAAATTACCTATAATAAAATAAACCATCAATAATATACCTTTATCATGCTTTATACTCACACGAACTGACTTAATCCTGTTCTCTTATCTTTCTCAGCTAAGAGCTGCCCTATGTATTATCTACATAGATTAATACCCCCTCCCCAACGTCACCGCTTACTTCTTTCATATACATATAAAGATGAATCAAAGCCATCAATTTCATACTAAAGATCAGTTCAATTTAAATTTGATGGTTCACCCATGACCAAATAACACAAATTGTTCCTTTCTTCTTAACTCCTCTATTTTTCTCTCCAACTTATGGCGTTTACATAAAAACATTTAAACTTTTTAAAGAATTTATTCCCCTACTTCCGCCTTACCACATTCAGAGAATGTATAGAGCGATTAGTAAACCATTGGATAGTGTGAAGAGCATTTATGTTCCAATGAGTGATTCGGCATATGTAGGAAGAGGTAAGACGAGGTTGTGTGATGTCACCGTGGGGGTTTAATATATTTATGGATGAAGTACTGAAAAAAGTATAAATGGAAATGAAATAAATTGGTATGGATCCTATACTTTCTCCTTGAGCAAGTGCAAAGTTTTAATAAACTAGAATGTGTCCTGGATGATAGTCGGATATATGAAGTAGTATGCAACCAAGTCTATTCTAATTCGTACATACATTTTCTTCTCACATCACGATATAAAGATTCCGAAAGCATTTAGAATATATGATCCTTGTTTTTTTGCAAGATGAAATAACATATACGACTTCTTTTTATTAAATTAAAATACCCCGTCTCTCGATGTAATTAAAACTTATATGAACCAAATCAATATTTTTCACCCGCAAAAGAGAACCAGGCACTTATAGTAATTGTCTATCCCTTACACTTTCACCTTTACTTAAAGCATGAAACAGAGCATTTATCCCAATAGAACAACTTTTAATTACCCTTTGACCATCCTAAAATATTTGCCTTCTACAAAACCCTAAGAGAAAACTAATAAAAGGAGTGTATATTTAATCCTATGCAAATCCACTAATTATCCGTCTTCAATGGATGTCTGACTGGGAGCTCTATAAAGCTCTCATTCCGTGCTACATCGAGTATTTTTAATCATATAAACTATTTAATTGATGTAAACGACTTAAGTCACAAATAATTTAGCCATGAAAATCTTTGCCGTAAAATAAAAAAATATAAAACCATATTAAAAAGAGAAGTCCCAAATTTCAACCTTTCGGATCGCCAATTTAAACGTATCTCCTTTCTCCAAAATCCGATCTTAAGAGATAAAATATATTTAATGGCCTCAAATCCCCTCAGCCCTCGATAAATGGCATTGATTTGATTTTAGTGCTATTTAAGTATTGGTGTCTGTGTCTATTCTTCTTATACGACTGAAGATAGTATGGGGAACTTCTTACGGATGCTCCTCTCTGAAATAAATATTATGCTCCTATACAGAGACTTTCTTAAGTTTATTCACAACCGAATTTAATTTTTCTATTAGTCAAGCTTTCTGGTTTTAGCTAAAACTCTTCCTCATAGCAAAAAGGTGAGATTCTGGTCTCGGGAATGATTCCCGTTCCAAGAGAAAAAAAAGATAAGATTCTGGTCTCGGGAATGATTGCCGTTCCAGGATGATTCCATGATATTGTCGCCCAAATCATTACTTGTCACTTATTTTAAAGCCTTTCCTTACCTGTTTTCTTGCCCAGTCGTTAATATCGCGGGCTAGTCATTCAACAGGCTTTGTTCATTCATCTGTGTTCAGAGCCTGGAAGGGGAGTGTTTTACTCTTTCTCGACTCAGGTTGGGGTGTGTATTATAACATGCCTTCGTTATTCTCACTTTTGCACCTTCTACTTCCGCCCAACCTTCCTACCTGTCTTTTTACACGAGCGCAAAAGCATTTCAAGTTATTCATGCAACCTCTCGCTAACATCTAGTAGATTGTGTGTCCTCCAGACCCAACAACCTGCACTGTGCCCCTCAGTACCTTTTGCTAGTAGGTGGATCTCCCACACATTTTTATTTCCTCTAGCATCACCGCTTTCTTTAGATCTCTTCTAATGAATTTTCTGACCTAGATGCTCTCGTTAGTCTTTCGCTTTAAATTCGAGGAGAGAGAGAAAAAAAAGAGAGATAATGAGAGTCTATTCAAAGAGGGTACCTCTGGCCGAACAAGTGAGCAGGCCTAGTTCTCGAAAGTATCAATTGACACCCTCGAAAAACACACGCACACCCGTTTATGGTCCCAATCGGCAATTTTCAAGACTTTGTCTAGTCTCGACTTGAACTGTTCAACAGAATTGAACAGAATTGAAGTGCGTTCCAAGTACCACATAGGCTATATGTGAAAAGTTTCCCACACAGATCGCGGTGGTAACGCTTTAGCTCAAGTTTGTAGCCCTGATTTCTGGTTCTGCTCTCGCTTAGCTGGAAAATATCCCTGTAGTCCACATTGGCGAAGCCTCGAAGTATTCTAAACACTTCGATAAGCTGACCACGCAGCCTCGGGGTCTCCAATGAGAACAAATCTAATTCCCGTAACCTAGCTTCGTAAATTTTGTGTCTGATAGAGGAAATCAGTTTGGCTGCTCTGGATTGCATACGTTCTAATCTCGCGATCTCCTTTCATAACAAAGGACTCCAAATTTGTATGGCGCATTCCAAATGCGGTCAGGCAAGAGAGTTGTACAAACAGAGTACTATCTCCTTGTTACGATATCCAAACTGTCGCTATATGTAGCCTAGCAACCTTTAGGCTTACTTCTCCGCCTCAATGCATTGTTTCGAGAACTTAAGTTCACTAGTGATAGGTACACCCAAGTCCTTCTCGGTATCAGTGCATTCAAGAGTTGTGCCCTTAAGGATATATGGTGATTTGTGGTTTAGTTTATAACCAAGCTTGGTATCGTCGGCAAATTTAGAAATCTTCGCAACTATGGCACCATTCATGTCGTTAAAATAAATGATGAAAAGTAGTGGTCCCAGGAGAGAACCTTGAAAAACACCGCTAATAACGGGCACCCACTTAGAAGCCTGTCCATTCAACACCACCCGTTGCCGCCTGCTCTTAGCCAGTTCTCTATCCAATCTGCTACATTTTCTTCTATGCCTAGCGCACGCACTTTCCGGAGGAGGCGGCGGTATGGTACCTTATAAAAGGCATTTTGAAGGTCTAAGTATACAACATCCACCGCTTTATCCCGGTCGTGTTCACTGAAAACAAAGTGGAAGAATTCCACAAGGTTCGTTAAGCATGACCAGTGCCTTCGGAAACCGTGCTGGGAACTCTTTAATAGCAGGTTTGACTCCAAATAAGACGATGATTTGTCCACTATGATGCCTTCAATGAGTTTACCAACTATTGAAGTTAAACTAACAGGTCAGTAGTTCGACGGTTGGCTAGAGTCTCCTTTCTTGAAGATAGGAGTCACCTCAGCCTCACACCAGTCTCGAGGAACGCATCCAGTCCGAAGTGACATGTTGAAGATTGTGCCCAGATCTCGTGACACCTCATCACGCACTTCTTTCAACACTTTAAGTAGAAACCCGCCCGGGCCAGGGGACCTATTCGTCTTTAGCTCGGTGATTTCTTCCTCTACTTCGGTTTGGGTGAAGCCCATTTCCTCCAGCTTCTCAACCAGTGGGCTGGGGGATGGGATCACACTCTTCAGTGAACACTGAAGAGAAGTAGTCGTTCAGCAGGTTTACATTTTCTGTATCGGAGTGCTTTAATGCCCCCTCCTCATTCATAAAAGGGCCAATCGTTCCACGGATTGGTTTACGGCTATTTGCATATCCAAAGAACTCCTTGGGATTCTCTTTGCAGATTCTCGCCACTCGAAGCTCCCCGGCATGTTTTGCCGCCCTTATGCTGGACTTCACTCTCTTAGCTAGCCTCCGGTACTCATCAAAGTCACCTGAAGTCTTTGACTGCCGGTACACAGTTTTCTTCTCGCTCAACAGTTGACCAATTTTTCGATTAAACCATCTTGGTTGAACGTAGGACTGACGTAGGCTTTTTAAAGGGATATATTGAGTTTGAAGACTCATGAACGTAGTTTTGAAACTATTCCACAAATCTTCAACATTATTACACCTTTCCAGCCTCACAGCAGCCAATCCTGCACGGAGACCTGCAAAGTCTGCTCTTCTCAAATCAAGTTTCCTTGATTCACGAGTCGCAGACTCTACCTTGGGAACTTTGACTATAAATCTAACTAGTCGGTAGTCGCTGCCACCGAGTTCCTCGCTTACAGAGAGATCCTCAGCGATGTCGTCCTCAGAGGTGAAAACCGAGTTGAGAACATTTTCGCCTTTAGTCGGCTCTCTCACCCATTAAGTGAGGAACTCGTTGTTCTCGAACTCCAGGAGCAGCGCGTTCTCGGCAAGGGGTTATCTGATTTTCCAGTCAACTTGGTGTTGAAATCTCTCATGACGATACACACTCTGTCTTCAATAAGTTCACCCAGCAGTCGGTACAGATCCCTGTTCTTTTTAACGAGTTTGGCAGGGGGAATGTAAAACAGCAGGGTTATGTATATGGCAGGAGTTATATCTAGGTCAAAACCTAGTAGCTCATGGTCTGATACGATGTTGCCGTTCGTCGATTTGAGTGTATCCTTGACATACAACATCACACGGCCACCCTCTCTGCCTGGCCTAACTTGTAGGAAGAGTTGGTAACCAGCAATCGTGAATTCACCATCGAAATCTCGGTTTGAGATTTTTCCCCACGACTCTGTTATGGCCACCATCTCAGGTTCTTCCGTTACTACGAGGCCTCGAAGCTCAAGAACCTTGTTCCTGATCGACCTCACATTAAATATAAGAACTTTCAGGGAGCCTCCGAATGTAGGACTCTCTACGCTCTTCCGTTTCCCGGCTTATTTGTTGGCGAGGAGGCACCCCTCTTTAAGACCTCCGAGAAGGTCGTTCCAGAAGTGACAGGGGCGTACTGGCGCACGTCCGCCTTTACTCTGGGCCGGACACTCCTTTGGGTCAGCTCCACGACATCCTGTATCATGTTACAAAGTAAAGCATTTTCTTTAAAGGAAAGATGTACTCCATCCCATTTGTATTGATCGTTTCTACCATAAAAGGTGCGGTAAGGGTCCACAAAAAAGACCCCCTCCGCCGTACACAGGAGTCATTTCAAGGAAATGTTCCTCGAGTGAGGTATCAGGCTTGAACCTCTTCTTGGGAGCACCCCAACCACGCCACGTCTGCGGGTTTTCATCTCACAGTCGTCCGTGGCTCCCATGACCGTGAGAGCGATTCATTTAACTTTGTCGCTTGTGTTTGTGTTCTCACCCACCTCTTCCTTCCACGCTACCTGTGAGTTACTCCTAACGTGGAGTGTTGAGTTGTACTCTTACACTGTTGTGTAAGGGCAAAATTTGGTTGTTACTCTTCACATTTTCTATCCACATCTTTCAATATATTTTAATACCACCACATCCTCAACTATTTGGTGCATGGTTTAAGACACCAGAACATTCATAGAGTCTACCAAGTACACATTTCATATACCGAGTACATATTTCAATACCTCCAGTATGTACATTCTAGTCGACTGGGTGTATCTTTCAATACATTAGTACATTCTTATCTACTTGTTTCATGCTTCACTACACCATTACTATGTAGTAATAGTGAATGTATGTAGTTAGGAAACTGGTTGATATTTCTTCTGGTTTGAAGAAGTACTGAAACCGAGATAGCCACGGTTCGAGCGCCATCCCCCCTCTCTCTCTCTTCCCTCAAACAGAAAATAAGGTTCCTTAAGCTCCATACGAAGCGCCGCATCTCGGAAGGAATACCTCCTAGCAGAGGGGAAAGAGCCACCTTCACACGTGTCTCGCAGTTAAGCCACATCTGCGGTGGTACTAGTCGGATGGAAGTCACAATTCGAATCACTTTTGTTTTTTGGCTGTATTTTATTAAAATTAAATGGCGAAAACTAACGATGGTTCCTCCTTCAGAAAGTGTGTAAAATTAGTATCCAAAGAAAGTGAAAAATTTATGGTAAGGGTAAATGTGTGGAAAGTGTATTAACCCTTATGGCATAAGGAAGAGACTACTTGGATCACTCGTAACGAGAGTGTGCCCAACTTTCCAAACCCGGGTGCTCATGGTTGAGTATGGTCCATCTTATTATAACTCAACCCTTGATACGGATCCCACGTTAATCCGTTGGTTCACACTGAGAGAGGCACCATGCGGTGGTAAAAGCCTTTACCACTCTTCTTGCAACTGCAAACCACGTCTTGAGGTAATAAATCTTTCGTATTGTTCAAAACAAACTGAAAAATACAAGAGAGAAAATAATAATGAAAGACAATAAAGGAATAATAATAAAAGACAAGAGAGAAAATAATACTAAAAGCAAGAGAGAAAAAAATAAAAGTAGGGAAAATAAGAAAATTGGTAGACCGAGTAGCAATAAAAGATGGTAGCAAACAAAGAATCCTACAAATGAGATAATGAACCTCAGTGGCGTGGGTATTTCTCCTCTTTTAAGACTAAATAAGCTCAAAAGTGGGGGAGATGGGGGTGTAGGAGGAGATGAATAAACATTGGAGCTTTACGAGAAGGAAGAGAACCTGGTGTGTCATCTCGGCCATATTCACTTATGACGTCATGAGGGGAAATCAGACGGAAGAACAATGAAATAAATGAGTTTCATAAAGAGTTAATTGGTGATTACATCTATCATATCCCATATATCCTAAATGCTGAGCCCAAAATACCCAAAAGATGCTTTTTTATTCGCCACGAATAAGTTCGTAAAGTGAGAACACGAATTAAAAAAAATCAGAACTTGAACCCCATTCAAAGGCACATGTTTTAAGACGATTTAACGACAGTAAATCCTGAAGCAAGACTCTAGTACAGGTTCGTGAGCACTAGGCAGCTACGTGTCCATTCATACTTTTCTTTTGCCCTTGAGTCAACTTGAAAGTTCTTCAAAGCTTCACTAAATTGTTATCAGTTTAGTTTTTATGAAAGGGAAGATGGAAGTTATCTGTAACAATGAATATAGTTAAGACAATAGTTAATATAGAGAATGAGTGTGGTAACTGAATGAACAGCAAGTCTCTGGCGTTCAGACCCAGTATATTTTTTTAGGTTGAGCCAAAATCTACTTTGCACACAGCGAAAGCGTACACGAACACAAAGTGTTTGAAATTAAGTTGAAGGGTGTGAGGAAATTAGCTAAGAAGAAATTCAAAATATTGAAGAAAGATTTATGATCTTTTGAAAAATATCAAATTAGTATAGACGCTAGCTAATCGGACTCCTCCCCCATCTCCTATTTTGTAAAATAGGAATGTAAGATAGAAAGCGGACGGGGTAGCGAACGGACGTAGCTAAGCAGTGCTCCAGATAGTGTAATGATCAAGTGTTTCTAGACCTAGAATAACCTCGCCATGGACCTTGAAGCTGTTAAGGTGCTCCTTGAGGCACAGGACAAAACCTTCAAGACTACCTTGGGCGTTATTGTGGAACATTGAAGTGAAGAATTCACCATTCAGAGGAAACCAGAGCAGACTTGGTGAAGAGCATTGAATTTATGAAAGCGGGAGTGGAGTTAAAGTGTGAAGTGTTGGTGCTCAAAAAAACAAATAATGATAAAAGACAACTGTAGAAAATAAGAAGTCACAGATTGAGGAGTTAGAAAAAGAACAAATTATCAAGAGGATTATAACCAGCAGAATAACTTTCGTTTCACCGGAATTCAAGAACAACCCGGTAGTGAATCATGGGAAGAGACAGCTCAAATTGTAACGAAGCTACTCGAGGATGAGCTCCAAATACTATCCATGAAACTAGAAAGAGCACATCCGACAGACCAAGCTAACCCTTCACGACCTAGAACTATTATTGCAAGATTCAAGAAGTTTGGTGATCGAGAGGAACGCAAGAAAACTTAAGGGCACAGGAAACTACATCAAGAAAGACCTGTGCCAGGTTTCACAGGATATCAGGAATTAACAACTTTCCTTGGTGAATGAAGCCAAAAACCAAGGGAAGATTGCTTCCATAAATACATAAAACTAATAATCAAGGAACGAATGACTCAACGACCTGAGACTGCCAATAACAAACCGACGACGGGGGCTGTTGGTGACGTCACAGTGGCCGGGGGTGCTGGTGGTGGCCATCCGGCTGGCACTGGTGCTAAAGTTGGAGGAGGCTGAGACATTTCTTCAGTTGCTCCTGCAAGCGCCGGTGTCTGGACTACTGCTGGTGCTGCGGCAGTGTCTCCTGCTGGTGCTGTGGTCATGTATCCTGCTGGTGCCAGGGCTGGTGTTGTGGCAATGTCTCCTGCTGATGCTGGGGGGGGGGGGGGTGCTGCCGCCTCATCCCTTGGTGCCGGTGTTGACGGGACCCTAGCCCATATCTGATGACTTGGCTGGTCTGCTGGAGACCTTCGAGTCGGTAGTGGTGTTGTACAGCGACAGAAAAAAAATCTACGAAACCACAAGAAATAGATCAGCTTCCCCGTATCAGTTCCACATTTTGTTTTTTGGTTTTCTAATAGCTCTAATGATATCTAGATGAATCCCTAATGATCGTTCTTGCATCCTTTGGCAACGGTCATTATAGAAATTTAGAAATCGATCGCATATATATAGATGACTCTAAACATAACAGTGATTTAGATGTTAACAAGTTCTTTGTGCGTGATAGATTCGTTTGTGTTCCTAAAGCTGAATATGTGTTTGCCGATAAAATTAACTTAAGCAGTAACAAAATTTTAACAATATGTAATACTGTCCTGATCATAACTATAGGGCCAGTTGAAAAACTGTAAAATTGGACATTTCGCATCTTCAGATTTTTATAAGGTTCTAAGTGAACCTTCGATATACTAAAAGCTAAATTGTATCTGAGTGAAACAAAGGTAGTTTAAACAAATTAAAGAGAAAAGACAGTTTACTCAAATGAGCTACTCATCAGCTGATCAAAAGTTTAAGACCAATACCCCCAAAACATGTAAAAACCTTCTAAACAGAATTAAACCTTTAGAATAAGGACTAAGTAGTGAGTGGCTCCGCTATTCTTTGATAAATTAAAAAATTCGACGTGGTATGCCTGATATGAGGATTTATAAGAGGGACGGGGGAACATTACTACAGGTGGTTGAGATGGCCTCACGAAGGGCATCCACTCTCATGAACTGATGTCCATTTTTGTAGACTTCCATTGCCATCCATCTCCAAATGTTGTTAATTTTGTTTAGATCCGTTGAACACGCAGGGTGGTGTAGAAGAGGTACGTCATCCTCCTGGAGGAAGATCTTTGTCAGGCGTGTATTGTGAATTGCCGCATTGTCTTGTTGGAAAACCCAGTCATCACCACACAGACGAGGGATCTCCGTCGTGAGGGATGCTCTCTGCAGCATCTCTACATAGCCAGCCGCCGTTTGACGCCCCTGCACAACCTTAAGCCCCATTGTTCCATTGAAGCAGAAAAGCTCCCCACACTATGATAGAGCCTCCACCACTATGTCGTGTGGAAAACGCCTCAAGTGGGATCTGGTTGTCATGCCAATAACGTTAGAAACTATCAGGACCGTCAAGGTTAAATTTTTTATCATCAGAGAATAAAAGTTCCTCCACTTTGCGATTTCTCATGTCTGATGCTCCCTAACGAACACTAATCGAGCGATTTTATGACGTTGAAGCAGACGAAGCACTTGAAGCTGTTTTTTATCTTTTATGCCCTTCCCTCTGAGATGACGTCTAATGGTTATTGGACTGCAATGAGCATCGGGAAGTGCCTTAATCTGACTTTAGTACCGTGCTGTGTCTTGACGGACAACCGTGTTGATCCTCCTACCTAGTGCTGGTATAATTTCCTTCGGTCTACCACTTGACTTCGCTGTTCCATCGCCCTCGGGATCTTTCAGAAAATTGCAAATCACTGTTTTACTGCATCCAATCTCGGCAGCCATGGCACGCTGCGACAGGCCTTGCTTATGCAGTTTAACGATCCGACCACGTTCAAATAATGAAACTTTACTCGCTCTAGGTATTAGGAAGTCTTTAACACCGTGAGCTCCAAACGATAAATGACACAGAATCCGAGAATTTGCGCAAATTAGACTATTATGCGCTGTGGTCTTAAACTTTTGATCAGCTGTTGAGCAGCGCATTTAGGTAAACTGTCTTTTTTCTTTAATTTGTTTAAACTACCTTTGTTTCACTCTGATACAATTTAGCGTTTAGTATATCGAAGCTTCACTTAGAACCTTATAAGTATCGGAAGGTGCGAAATGTCTATTTTTACAGTTTTTTAACTAGTCCTATACTTAGGATCAGGACTGTATGAATATACGATACATTCCAAAGAACCTCGAATAATTTAAAGATATAGTTATGTATATCACAACATTAAACATTAATGTTTTTTGTTTCACTGAAATTAGACTAGATCCGAACCTTGTGTCTCTGTATGAAATGCCTAGATATTATACTCGTATGTTTAATAACTAGAAATGTTCTTAATGGTGGTGTGGCCTTATACATATGTGTCAAATGAATACGACTTGTATGTTGTGAATCACCTTACCATTTCAGACTCTTATTGAAACAATTGGTGTGGAGGCGACGGTTGGAACAAAAAAGTTGATTTTATGTATTTACCGGCCTCCAAATGGGAATGTCTGACATTCCTTCTTCAGTGTATGAAGAGAAATATTAAAGTATTTTTATTATAGGGGACTTTAATTTAGACTTACTGTAAAGTAATGAAACTAATGTCCTAGAATTTATTAATTTAATGCTTTCCTTTTCTCTCCACCAATTTATAACCAAGCTAACCAGAGTCACTAGCACCTCAGCCACACTGATAGATCACATAAGGGCAATTCATTTGGATGAAAATATTGGTAACTATATAATTAAAAATGATATCTGTGACCATTATCCCACATTATCTCGGTTTAAACTTGAACAAGCTAAACAGGAACCTCAGATTATTTATAGAATCGCTGTTACAAAATCTTTCTGTTGTAAATTGGAATAATATTACTAAATTAAAATAGTCTTGACGAAGCTTACAATTTCTTTTGTGAAAAGTTTAACATATCTTTTTAGAAAAACTTTCCGATTAAAAAAAATAAGCTTAAATGAGAAAGATAAATGCTGCCCATATATTACACCAGCCTTAAAAAACAGCATAAGAGTAAAACATAGATTAAAAAGCTTTTCCAAAACATGGACAGTAATGTATGAACGCACTTATAAACAATATAAGAATAAACAAACATCACTGCTGAAGAGAAGAGACGAACTGCCCATAAACTGTCTTCTGGGCAGAACTAATAATGTACACAAGCATCCTATTGAATTTAACCCACCAGGCACGGATGTGTCAGAAAGGTTTAATGAACACTTTCTTCGAAACAATTTTACAGTTTATGAGTATGATTGCAAGTACATAAAGTATTTAAAAGACCCACTTAACTTCTCCAAGTACTTAGCGACAACTAACAAAACTGAAGTTGAAACTATTCTTAATAATCTGAAAACAGACACATCTGACTGACTATGATGATGTTTCCCCGAAAATATTAAAATGCTCCTCTATAGCTCTATCTACCCCTCTGACTCACACAATCAACCTATCACTAAAATCCGGTATTTTTCTAGACGAAATTAAAAAGCTAAAGTAATTCCCCTACTGAAATGAGGTGACAAATGTGATCCAAACAATTACTGTCCCATTTCCATACTTCCGGCATTTTGTAAAATATTTCTAAAAATTATCTTGAAAGGAACAACCTAATAACTAAACAAGAACATGGCTTTAGGGCACAAGACTCCACTAAATCAGCAATACTACATTTTGTTAATGATGTGTATTCATGTTTATTAAAAAAAAAATGTACGTGGTGGGAGTTTTCATAGATTTATCAAAGGCTTTTGATACTTTAGACCATGAAGTTTTACTTCATAAATTAGAATACTATGGAATTAGGAGAGTGAAATGAAATTGTTTCGCAGCTACCTAAACAACAGAAAACAGTGTGTTTTGTAACAATATTAACTCTCAGTTTAAATAAATTCTTAAAAATGCACTACAGGATTATGTCTTAAACCCAATACCTTTCCTTTTATATATAAAAGACCATGTAAATGCTAGTAATAAGTTTAGTTTAGTCGTATATGCTGTTGATACAACCCTCTTATTCAAGCATAAAACTTACATTCTTTGCAATACAAACTTAATCTCGAGTTAAACAAAGTTAGGTTATGGATTAAATTTAATAAAATATTTCCCAATATCTCAAAAACAAATTATATGCTATTGCTAAATCGTTCTGTAAAAAACTCTATTCCCCCAGTAACCTCAAATGGTGAATAAGTAAACAAGTTAATCATACTAAATTTCTTAGTGTGACAGTTGATGAAAACTTAAATTGGAAGTACCATGTTGACCAAACATGCACAATGCTGTCTAAAATCATAACAGACATAACTTGACTACAGAGGCAATGATCAGCATATGCTACACCCTATGTTACCGTCGCATCACCTACTGTGTATCCATATGAGCAAGTATGTGGCCTACTTCCTTAAATAAATTAACAATTTTGCAAAATAAAATAATGCAATGTATATTATTTATTAAAAAGTTTGATTCTACTGTCAATGTCTACTCTGATTGGAAAATTCTAAAACTTACTTTTATAAACCAATTCTTCACATTACTGATACTTTATAAACGTCGGGAAGAAGTTCAATATTCAAGGTAAGTGATAATAGTACAAACACCAGAAGTATTAATATTAACCTTATTTGTCCAATCTTTACAGCCAAATTATTTATGAAGGGCATAATTTCGTTTGGTCCGAACCTTTTCAAGAAAACCTCTTCAGACTACCAAGGCAATAGGTACAAAAAATAAATATGAAACTATTTACTTTATCAAAAAAAATTAATTTTTTCTACCTTATAAAGATTTGTCTTCTCTCTAGATCGACTCATATTTTATGTAAAACTGTGTAAATTTAGGTAAACTTACTATGTCTAATCTAGCTTTCATTCCTTCAAATATATAAGAATCTCAATGTCCGTCATGGAGATTTGGCTCAAAGAACCGTAACTATTACCAACCCCCCAAAAATGTATACTACATCATTGTATTATAATTTTAGAAATAAACTTTACTTACTTCCTATTTAAGGCTGTCATATGAGATTGAGGTTCGGATCTAAGTTATACTGTACCGGAAGATGCAAGAAGTAAACAGACAGCCACAGTTTTATGATATAATATTTTATTCAGATTCTTTGTCCGATATTATGAGTAGTATTTTTCCATCTTTTCCGAGTTTAATATTTTAATTATTAAACAAGCCTAGAAAGCAACATTTCAAGGAAATTTTAGATTTTCCAAGAGGACGGATGGTTTGGTCAATCTGAGGGTAGACTGTTTGTCCCAAATACAAATTCCTAGGAATTTTGAAATACACCTTTCTTCCGTTAAGATAATTTTCGTTCAATTTAATAAAAAGGGGCAAAACATCAATGAGGTCGAGACTTGGTCGTCCTGAGCATTCTGAAAGATATATTCCTGCTACTTGAAGATTCAATTAGAACAACTCTGAAGTGGAAAAAAAGATTCAAAATCAACACAAGAACAGCAGTAAATTAATTTTACTCGTGGATATTATGGACGTGCAGCAGAGAAGAAGCCTCTTTTAACTATCAACAATATTATGAAGAACAATGAGTGGGCTGAAGAGATGAGGGACAACTTTGGGGATTTTAGCACAGCATAAATTTTCAATTTGGATGG
The DNA here is from genome assembly GCA_963969495.1 of Ceratothoa steindachneri. NCBI lineage: Eukaryota > Metazoa > Arthropoda > Malacostraca > Isopoda > Cymothoidae > Ceratothoa > Ceratothoa steindachneri. The sequence continues at coordinate 75,556,011 of OZ018335.1, forward strand.
GTATGAGTTTGGAAATTATCCCCTCGGGAGATTGACATAAACAGATTGCAACTAGGGATAGGGCATGGTGACTTTTCTGTTTTAGTGTAGGAAGTAATTTGAAATGATGGAAGGTGAGATGTAGTTGAGTGTGTTGGCAATATAGACTCGAGGGAGGGAGGGGAAATAATTTTCATCTTTATATCATCAACTTAAAGAAGAAAGTCGTTTGGGGGATATTAGACACTAGTGAACGAAAAAGAGGAACATTGTCAGTATAGTAGAATGCCATACGCCAAACATGGTCGGAAATAACTCGAGCTGTAATTTTAGAATTTATTAAAACAATGCTTAGAAGAGTTTCAGCTTTAAGCCTCACGTGGAAATTATGTACTTTCATTTTTAAAAAAATGTTTCATTCTTTAAATTTACATATAAATGTATTTCAGTTATTAACTGGCTGTCTATTTATTTCTTGCATGTCTCTAAAGTGTAAAGTCGAGTCATTTTTTCATGCAGAAAGGAACATCATTTCAAAGTGTAAAAGAAACGAAACGAAAGACTTGAGCAAAAAAATAGTATTAAATAAGTTGCGTCGTGTCATTCATCAGCCTTAAATTCGATTGGAGAAATCTGACGTAAAAAAGTAATCAAAATAATGCGATCTAATTTGTTGATAAATTTTGCGTTTAGGGTAATTGGTGTTCTTAAACCATCTAAACGAAGTTCAACGAAGTATTAATTACTAAATCATAATTGTTTTACTACTTTTGTAATCCAAATTTTTAAAAATATTATTACAAAAATAACTGGTATTTGCTTATTTGCTGTGTGGTTTGGAAATTCTTAAAAATGCCCATTTCAAGACTTCGAATTAAGCTCATTCTTCAGTTGAGTAAAATTGAAGTACGCGTTTTTCAGTTTTCAGCCGCTGCTATCCCAAGTGAAAAGGTGAACTGAAAGCCATAACAAACTAAAAGGTTTATATGACGATGTTATTTAATTTAAAAAATAACCCTCTTTTGATGTCTGTGATAGAACGGTCTGAGGCCGCTTAAATTCAGCCGTTATCACATGTTTAGAAACACATGGCTACCCACGTGCATCTGCGAGAGGAAGCAAAGCGCGTTATCGCCCACCTTAGCCAATATTTAATCAAGGAGGTTCATTCCCCCTAAACGCCTCTATACGTCGAACTCGCCAGATTGAGTTAGGCTTATGGGCAGATAAGGTATTTTCCCAAGCGCGACTGGGGCATTCCCCCGAAGCCTCCCACTCAATTGTCCCCTACGCCAAGGGGATGTCTTCGACTATTTATATCAAAGCTTTGCCGATTGAAGCAGATCAGATCAGATCCAGATTATCTTCGCGAGGCATCACGCCGATCCGGTCTCCCTTGTGCACCTCGAGATCCACCATTATTGTCCAGAAGAGGACAATATCCCTTGAGTGCCAAGGTTCATGCCTTCGAGACGCCAAGTCAATAAGGCTCCCCCTGTTGTTCAGAAAGAGAACAACGTTAGAACAGCCATTGTTCTTTGAGCCCGTTGACAAGAAACGGTCTCACCCTCCCCCCCCCTGTTGTTCAGAAAAAGAACAACGTTAGAACAGCCATTGTTCTTTGAGCCCGTTGACAAGAGACGGTTCTCACCGCCCCTGTTGTTCAGAAAGAGAACAATGTTAGAACAGCCATTGTTCTTTAAGCCCTTTCGTCAAGAAACGGTTCTCATTCCCAAGACATCACGTCAGGATAATTTAATTCCCCCCTTTTTAACGTTGTTCAAGAGAACGATTGGTTTCAACGATAACCTCCATTGTTCATCTAGAACTTCCCCGATTTGCTGTCACAAAGATCGCTCGTACCTCCAAGCCCCACTTCGCTCTCACTCTTCGAAGACAGTCCTTCCCCTTCGCTAAGGACAACCCCCCGAAGAACCCTTCTGCTGGTAATCACCAGTGGACCGAAGATTCCTTCGCATCGTCTTCCTCTGCACAACAACTTTGTAATTACGTAAGCTGAGCATTACCTTTAATTATCTAACCTTTTTATCAACGCTACTCTGTGCTTTAAATGGTCTAGCGCAGTGATTCCCAAAGTGGGCGCTAACGCCCCCTTGTGGGCGTTGTTGAGGTACAGAGGGGTGCTGTGAGATGTTGCTTCACTTAGGGGGCGTTGTATGCACACGAGGGGGGCGGCATTTATTTGAGGTTAACCATATCAAGTTTAAATATAACTCAATTATTATAGCATACATACTTGTTGGACCTGTAGAAATCTATACTACAATTCTATGGAAAGCGAAAAATCTGCAGAATTGCAGAAATTTTATAGAATTCTACAGAAAATTTTACTGGATGCCTGTGATGTGTGTTAGTGTGGTTGTTTTCTCGCTCAGTTGGTGTTACACCTCAAGGTTGCCAAATTAGCAATCTCGTAGTCATAATTCGTGAAAATTGATTACCTTTTAACTCTGTGACCATTAAAAACTTAATGTCGATACTTCTGTAAGTGCAATTATAAATTTTACTGTTATACAGATTTAAAATTCTATGCATTATTATTTGCATGTCTTAATATTGTAAACGCATTGTATTAACAGTATCCTACGACTAGTTGTTGATACTTCTTCCCGCAGCATTTAGTTTGCGGTGACGTGTTTGATGCAAACTGTTACTGAAAAGGTTTGTTTGATGACGTTTTAATAAACCTCTGATAGCTAACTTATAGTTTGCTATAACCTCTTCAATAATGCCAAGCATGCTTGATGCTTGAGGTTCGATCTCTACTTGTAAAAAATAAATACATAAAGCTCCCACTCGTTATTGTTGCTTTAAACTTGATCCGTTTTGTAGTTGTATAAAACATGCACGTAACAGCCACACTCTCTTGGGTCCACGTCTGTTTTGGATTGCTGATGGTTTGCGCGTAAGATTTGTGTTGGTAAGTGTTGTTCCTTTGCTTGATATTAGTTATTTGGTGCTTTTTTGCAATAGTCTTCACATAAATTTTGATGTTGTAATCTTTTTCGTAACATTTCCCCATATTGTGACAAATGCAAGTAGTAGGCTTGGGGATATTTGTATAACTTTAATAACTAGATACAAACTTAATCGTCGTCTTGCTAAACACATATTTTTGCTGTTTTCCCTTTTTCAGTTTTAAGTTTGCTGTGCCCGATTATTTCAGTTGTCAGTTAGGCGTGTCTCTTGTAATCATTATTGGTGGTGAAATTCTGTGTTTGCCATTTACTGATTTATTTGAGTTATAGTGACCGTGTTTAATTACCCATAATCATAGCTGAAAACTCCTCAAAACGCAAGTGCAGACAATATAGTGTTGAATATTTGAAGTTTGGATTTATTAGTTCTCCAAAAAACAACCAGCTGCCAATGTGCCTTCTCTGTGAGAAAGTGTTCTCTAACGACGCCATGAAACCATCTCGACTTTCTGATCACTTAAAGAAGATTCATCCTGATAAAGAAAAAGAGAATTTGTCATATTTTCAAACTTTACGAGTTGACAAAATGGCCGAAGACATTGAAGAAATCCTATGTGACACACTTAAGGTTCAGCAATTTGGTTTACAATTGGATGAGTCTACACTGCCAGGCAGTGAAGCACTACTTTTAGGATTTGTTCGCTTTATTAAAGATAACAAAATTGAGCAAGAGCTGCTCTCTGCAAAGGAACTTATAACAAACACTAAAAGTGAACCTATTTTTACTGCAGTTGAACAGTTTTTCAAAGAAAAAGATAATCCTAATGAGCAATATTATTGCTTGTGCGTGACTGACGAAGCTTCATAATTAACAGGACGATATAAAGATTTTCTTCCATTTTTTGAGAAAGTTGTGCCCGTTGTTTTTACATTGTGTAATTCGCACTGGCGAGCGATGAGTCAATGCGTGAATCCTTTGGCTCAGGGGAGTGCTTGAAGAAGTTCACTCGGGGGTATTCCTCAAGAACGAGGACTATCTCTGTGCCTTGGGATACACCAGGATAGTGGCTTTCTCTGACGAGTCTTAGTTAAACTTGTTTCTTAAATCAAGTTAACTTAAAGTTTGGTGTGCTCACCAAGAACTGGCTCGAGGATGAGCTTCTTCTTAGTTCCTCTCGTTGGTTTGCCAGGCACTTATGAAGGTCTTCGCTGTCTAGATCTATCTAACGATCTACCTCTGACAGTATTCTAAATTCGGTGTGACCACCAGGAACTGGCTCCGGATGGGCTTCTTCTCAGTCCCTTCTGTTGGTAGCCGAGCCTCTTGCCGATCTTAGTCGTCTTCTTGATTAACAGAATCTACCTCGTTTTTCCAAAGTTATTTGATTTTATACTTCGCCACCCCACTGGGGGTAGGAGAAGGCTGCATTACGTGTACTCCTCTAACGGTTTTTCTCAGCCCGTCATTCAGCTAGCCCTAAGAGACCTTCTGGCTTTAGGACGACGCTCCTCTAATTTCAAATATGCGGTGAAATTGAATATCAACTCTTACGTGAAATTTTGCTGTTTTAATCCATGTTAGGCTTACTGGAGTCCATCATGCGATGATTAGAGCATTATATGGTTTGGGGGCAGCCTTTCAGCTTCTCTTCGAGTGGTTGGGTTACGCCGTCTCCACTGCCAGAACGTTGTGGTTAAAGATGGTATTCAGAAAATGTTCGGTTGTATAAATGTAAGCACTTTTTTGGTATAGAGTTTCCGCAGAGGACAGTTTTTGGACCCTTTGTGTTTGCTACGTTCCAGAAATTTTGCAAAAGAGAAAATAATGTTTTGCTCTTTCATTCCCCAACTTTGAGATTATCGCATACCACCAGGAACTGGTTTCGGATGAGCTTCTTCTTAGTCCTTTCTGTTGGTATCCGGGCTTCTTGCCGATCTTAGTCATCTTGTTGATTAACGAAATCTACCTCGTTTTTCCAAAGTTATTTGATTTTATACTTCGCCACCCCACTGGAGGTAGGGCAAGGAGGTGGGGGGGATGCGTGGACAGGCTGCATTACGTCTTTTCTTCTAACAGTTTTTCTCAGCCCGTCATTCAGCTAGCCCTAAGAGACCTTCTGGCCTTAGGACGACGCTCCTCTAATTTCGCATATGCGGTGAAATTGAATATCAACTCTTAGGGAATTTTTGCTGTTTTAACCCATGTTAGGCTCACTGCGGTCCATCATGCGATGATTAGAGCATTATGTGTTTTAGGGGCGGCCTTTCAGCTTCTCTTCGAGACGAGGAGAGCGAGGGAAGGAGGTTAAGTGGTCAGGCTACGCCGTCTCCAATGCCAGGACGTTGTGGTTAAAGACCAGTGGCTCAATTGTGAGGGGTGAAGTATCGATTCTCTTACACAAGCCTTCATTTTGACAATATTAGTGTTGAAAAGATGGTATTCAGAAAATGTTCGGTTGTATACATGTAAGCACTTTTTTGGTATAGAGTTTCCGCAGAGGACAATTTTTAGGACCCTTTGTGTTTTCTACGTTCCAGAAATTTCGCAAAAGAGAAAATAATGTTTTGCTCTTTCATTATCTAACTTTGAGATTATCGCATACCACCAGGAACTGGTTCCGGATGAGCTTCTTCTTAGTCCCTTCTGTTGGTATCCTGGCCTCTTGCCGATCTTAGTCGTCTTCTTGATTAATTAAATCTACCTCTTTTTTTCCAAAGTTATTTGATTTTATACTTCGCCACACCACTGGGGGTAGGGCAAGGAGGGGAGGGGGGATGCGTGGACAAGCTGCATTACGTCTCCTCTTCTAACGCTTTTTCTTAGCCCGTCATTCAGCTAGCCCTAAGGGACCTTCTGGCCTTAGGACGACGCTCCTCTAATTTCGCATATTTGGTGAAATTGAATATCAACTCTTAGGGGAATTTTGCTGTTTTAACCCATGTTAGGCTCACTGCGGTCCATCATGTGATGATTAAAGCAGTATGTGGTTTTGGGCGGCCTTTCAGCTTCTCTTCGAGACGAGGGCAGAGAGGGGAGTAGGTTAAGTTGTCGGGCTACGCCGTCTCAACTGCCAGGACGTTGTGGTTAAAGACCAGTGGCTAAATTGTGAGGCGGGAAGTATCGTTCCTCTTACACAAGCCTTCATTTTGACAATATTAGTGTGGGAAAGATGGGATTCAGAAAATGTTCGGTTGTATACATGTAAGCATTTTTTGATATAGAGGTTCTGCAGGGTACAGTTTTTGGACCCTTTGTGTTTGCTACGTCCCAAAAATTTCGCAAAAGAGAAAATAATGTTTTGCTCTTTCATTATCTAACTTTGAGATTATCTCATAACTTAAAAAAATAAGAAAAAAACAAGTGCATTCCTCTCCAACGAAGGAAACGAGGTTGTAATGTTCAAGAGGGTGGGGGACACTCCTGGGCAGTGAGGATATGTAGAATGCATAACTCCCCATAAATCGTACGTCCCCGTTTGAGGTAAGGATCACCAGGAAGAGGAAAAATAGGATTATGAGTATTAAATCTCCCAAAGATAATTTAATGCATTGCAATCTTTAATTTGGATTATATAATTCTATTGAGATTACATAGTTATACAATAATATACCTAGATGAACAAAAACAATGTTGATATTTATTCTTAATACTTTATAGTTTAATGACTATCTTATCCTTATATCATCGCCAAATATCTTGTGAGAAGAGATACAGTTGCCTTTCACTAGATCTATTTTATTTGATGCGCCCTGAAGAACTCAAGCTCTCAAAACCCAGCCTGAAACGTCAGTGCACGTAGAGATTTAATGACCGATTGGAGGACGGATTGTGGTAAGCCCCAGGGAGATATGTAGATCTTACACAGATCATCTTACAAATAGCCAATCACAGCACTGATATCTTTCCTTTTACGTATTCGCAGCCAAACACATTCCTCTCCTCTGTTCGAAGGAATCCTGCTGATGGGGAGTTGTATGCGGAACAGGGCCTCTTCCCCCCAAAGCTAACGAAAGTTTCTATCTTATCTTTGTTTTTCAAAAGCCCAAGATATTTTCCGAGCACCCTGCCCCAAAAGAGACCCGGTTTCTGGAGCTTGCAGCTTGAGCAACGATTGTCACGTTGATTTTTACGGTGGTTTCACTATCCGGTCAAGGGGCTCCGTCCTGGCCTCCCTACTCTCCTTGAACACTTAAAAACAAAGCAAAAGTGTAGGTTTAATTTAATAAAATACTCTTCCAACAATAGAGGGCAGCTTCCTGGAATGGCCTCGAACAGGAGATAGTAGTTGTTCGAAATGTATATACGTACTTCCAAAGGCAGGTTAGACTCGTATCTGGGAAGGGGAGTTTATTATAGGTTTTAAGTTCTGTTTTTAGTGGTACGAATTGACATATTTTAATATCGATATTATTTTATAGTGTTGTTGTATTATTAAGGTTTTTTCCAACATATTGATGCAGTTTATAGATGGATGCTGGGTGCTGTATACAGTGGTTGGTTGATGGAATCGGACGACCCTTGATAGACCCCGGTAGCTCTTGTTACCTTTAATGTTATGAGGAACCAAAATGTATGTCACTTTCTAGTGCTCATTCTCAATTTTTGTGATCAATTTCATGTTTTCATTGTTATCTTTTACATGAAATAAATTCATAAATTAATTGAAAACAAAGTTATCAGGCTAAATATTTTCATGCAGTGATGAAAGAATGAGAGATACACAGAACAAGGAAAATAGTAAAAAAACAGGGATAGTGAACAGCTTTCGCTAGCCTACTTGTTATAGCGTTGAATTTCTAACGTCGAGGCACGGGGTCGAGCACGGGCATAAGCCTATATGAGCTAGTTGCCCATTGGGGGATATGCTGAAACTTACTCTCCCGCACAATAGTCAATTATAACATCGCTACCAGTTCCTTCCCGCTCTTCACAATACAACATATCCACTCTCTCTCCTGTCTCTCAACCTTGCCACCGGGTGACTTGTATCCCCCTTTATTTTTATTCTGATCTTTATGTGTCTTTTATAATCAAATCTTGGGATTTTGACAACTATGCGAGGGCCAAATGGCACTGCATACCTGAAAATATATTTGAATAGTCAAAGATGACAATGCAATGACAAACCTTGTCAATTCTGACTGGGTGAATTATAGACCTGCAGGAACAAAAAATATTAAGCAAAATCTCGAAATTGTATCCTCCCTTTTTACGATGAGGGGGGGGGGGGGAGATATACACAGGTTAATATTTTAGTATCTGATAAAAGTTTTACTTAGTAAGGTAAATCCCTAGGTTTGTCTTATGTTGTAAGAGTATTATCGTATCCTTTTTCACTTTTTTCCCAGGGACTAATTCAATGAATCGATAAGATTGTCTTTATTTTCTTTATTTTTATTTTCGTAAAATCTAAATAAAATTGCCATCATTAGTTTATAAGACGCATAATTATAATTATAATTATAATTATAATTAACCGAATGGTAAAGGAGCGAACGCTAAAAAAGATGACCCCATCCCAATAAAGATCTAAAAATGCTTTACAAAGTTTGCTAGAAATCCTTTAGATCTTTGATATTTTGGTGGAGTTTGCTATAAGTAGATTTTATTTGCTTCATTGCAATGGCCTCTGGAGTTTGAAAGAGGTTTTACTCTATCGACTTCCCGTCCTGGCCTGATGCGTTAAACACGCCCCTAATCCAATGATTGCGCAGTCTTTCTCCTGACATTAAATTTGGACTAACCAGATTTGGTCTATCGGATTATTTCGAGTCTTTGCTTCTTCTTTGTATTAGAACTCAAAAAATTAAAGTTGAGTCCTATAAGAGCATCCGGTCTAGTCGAGGCTACTGGTAGTTTTAATTTTTAGAACATCCATGTGGTTTCCGAGACCATTTACACCTGCTGGGAAAGTGTCCTTTATTACGGATATTTTTCACCAAAATTTTTAGTTTCCATACAGTGATTTCAGTGTTGATAGACCACACTTCGTTTTCATCTCAATTCTGCCTGGACTCTGTAGTTTCTACCTGTATTTGTCAGTCTGCAGATAAAGATGGGTCCCACAATTACTGTGTGAGGGTATGGAACGTACATACTCGCATGCCGCCAGACAATCGTGGGAACGAAAGAAATTTGTCGTTGGAGTTGACCTTCGACTCCTTTCCGCCTTCCCTCACCCTTGTTCCAACTGGCGACAGGAAGTCTGACGAAAGAAGGCCTATTTCACAAAAAAGCCTAAATTCTATTTGCCTTCTTTATGATACCATGGAGATTGTCCAGAAGGCGCTGCGATAAGCGAATTGTCGTGAATGGAATCTCTCTCTCGATTTCCCACAATCCGCGGTATAAATAACGTCGCCGTTCATCCCTCTATCGCGTAACGCGTAACTCTCACGGTGAACGAGAGTCGTTGCCGTAAAATATCGACTGTCAACGCGCCGCTGAGACAACTTGGTCGCTGTTTCAAAGTGTTCCTAAAGTAAATCCCGCCCCGCATAGTCTGTGACTAGAAGAGTACGCTCTGTTGCTCAACGTAACTTGAGAAAGAAAAGGAACATCTAAATAGTTACTGGAAGTTACTATTTCTTAGTGTCACATCCAGTTAGGAGGGAACTAACCGAAACTGCAGTCAGCAGCCCCAAACCCGTCGTTTTATCCCCCCTCTCCCCGAGAACTCGTGTTAACGCCACCCGAACCACCCCGTCTGGACCTAAGTAGTCGTCTCTCCAATCCATCACAATTAATGGTAATCTGTAAACCCAGTGTCCCTCTATTCTTAAATTACATATTTAATTAACAGTGATTGATACTCCCATTAAGTCATTATAAATCTAGACGCTTAACGTCAGTGTTTAATATTTAATCCTTAATTTTGGCCGTTTAACTATTGCTAATTATTATATTTGTGTAAATTAAAGTTTATTTTTTGTACGTGTGTTTATTTGTGGCACCTCCCTTTTGACGTACCCTTGGCAAGACTTTAATTAAGAATCCCTTCGGCTAATTTATTCAACCTGTATTATACACTCTTAGAATTCAACAATCACAAACCTCCCCCCAGTAACAAGTGGGACTTTTAAAGTGAAAATCCTGGCTACTGCACAACCCGCCTCTACCCAACTTTCGCACGTTCAGTAAGAATTAAAGCCTACCTCTCTCTCTCTCTCTCTCTATATATATATATATATATATATATATATATATATATATATATATATATATATATATATATATGATCGTAGATTGAGTCATAGGGTCTCAATACCATCGACTTAAACAAAAGCGGTGTGTCCAGATCAAGGACTAGAATAATTATTGGGCCAGACTATGAGCAATTCTACGACATACTGTATACTGCTTAGAGAAGGAATAATTTTCCAGGCGGTTACCACTACGTGGTCCATAAATGTGCACATTCTCAGCCACACTACCGTTTCTACTATTATGTGGAGAATAGTTTCGATAATGCACTATTTGCCATTATCATTAATTGCTCTCCCACAAAGTTGAGCAGCGCGGTTCAACGCCTCTAAATCTATCCTCACATCCTCGCTATTTATACCTTATTAGTGCAAAGCCACATAAATTTTTCCTCGCTGTTATTTTAAGGGATCCCACATTTTCCTCACCAAATGGCCTTCAAAGTGAAGGGGGGCTTATTTACTGTAGCATTTAGTCCACTTAGATTTCATGCACTTCTTTCATACACAATATCATTCATTTCCTTCTCGGTCAGCCTTCTCAACACCCTGACACTCAGTTTCGTATATTTGTTTTACAGGTCTATTTTCATCCATTTTTCTTTTGTGTTCATACCACCTCAGAACACGCTCATTCATACACTTCTTCACACCATAAACACTTATCCCAGTCGTTCCTCGCTCTAATCTCCTTTCTCACACCGAGCTTCCCTCTCAAGTTGTCCATTTGCCCTGCTCTCAATCGAAAATTTTCCTTCTACATACTTCCATTAGCATAAAGTTACCACACACAAACCAACGTTGGTTAACGTTGGTGTACTGTCATGCAGCATCTTGACACATTCCACACTCAAACACTCACTAACACTCTAATTGCCCTTGTGGTAGCCATCTGGTTTATCTTTAGCACTATGATTTTTACTGCTTGCTGGATAATTAAAATTTTGCACGTGTTAAAGAGTAGTACCACGAACTCAGCCATTACACTTCACTCCATTCTCACTCCAAATTACCATTACATTATTTTTTTCAGCATTCACATTTAGATCCCGCCCGCTCACACACCATGTAAGCATATACCAACATAGACAGAATATATCCATTACCATGCTCAATCAATCTGCCCCCCCCCCCCTTCCCTCTATCCTACATGTACTGCTCCCCTTAATCGTTTTTCCGTCTTCGCTTTCTACAATTGCACAACTGTTTGTTTACCCTGACAGACTTTTTTTCTGATGCTGGTTGTAATTGAAGGATTTTAAGTATTGTATTATGTTTATGATAATATTTTTATTTTCAGTAGGTTAGAAAAGCATTATCTGATACTCGTCCGTTACTAATAGTATTATAATTATTAATATGTATTCTAACAAACTTCTGATGACAAAAAAGAAAACATTGATGTAAATGAGCAATGAGACAAGAAGCAAGAGTTTTTAAAGGAAAGAGAAAAGTGCATTTGAAGAGCACAAGGATCAAAGAAAGCAAACACCAGAAGAAAAACTTTTTCCTCCTACATTATTTCTGCCTTCTCTCTAAGGATTGCCTTCAATGTGCCGTTCTTTGCTTTCTTTGATCCTTGTGTTCTTCAAATGGATATCTTTCCATCTTTTGAGCGTTTTGGCTGGTCAACGCTGTTAATATATTAATAATAGCAGTTTTCTGTGACGGTAAGCAAGGCGACATAAAGAGGTGACTTTGAAACCAGCTTTCTTGGGCTGATGGATGGGCCATCCTTAAGTGTTGTCTTCCAGTTCGAGGAGGATAGGATCACCCGCTGGACCTGAAGCAGAGCAGTTGTCTAATTATTCCATTACCTTAAACGCATATATATATATATATATATATATATATATATATATATATATATATATATATATATATATATATATATATATATATATATATATATATATATATATATCAGGAATATGAAGACATATGCGATGGTTTTTAAGTTGTATTAGCGCAAATTACATACTTTAATATCAACTTTTGTATATATATTATATTATTGATATGTGTATTGCATGATTTAGTATTTTGGGACAAGGCATGACCATGGTCATCGTCAATGACCGAAACGTCCGGAGAATTAAATGTTCAAAACCATCGCATATGTCTTCATATTCCTGCTACGAATAAGGTTCCCAAGGAACGACTCCATCACTAATATATATATATATATATATATATATATATATATATATATATATATATATACGAGGGGCAGTTAATAGGTTTTGCGAATCGGTAGGGCAAAACAGAGGCACGCTCCTGCCTCCTCTATTTAAGAAGCAGTAGCTGATCGCTGATCGTCAGTCACAAATTTTCAACAATGGAGAAGGTTGAGCACAGCTCAGTGATCAGACTTTTGACCAAGGAAGGCAAGAATGCAAAAGAAATCCATGAACTCATGGTTGCAGTGTAGACCGATACCGCCCCTTCCTATGCAACCATTGCTCGCTGGAATAGGGAGTTCCGCCATGGTCATGAGTCCCTTGAAGATGACCCCCGTCCAGGACGCCCGTCAGACGTGACCAACGACGACAATGTTGTCCGTGTGGAGAGAATGATCTTCGAAAATCGACGGGTGAAGGTCGAAGAAATCGAACGAAAACTTGAAATATTACATGGACTATTATATATATTTATATATATATATATATATATATATATATATATATATATATATATATATATATATATATATATATTTATATATAATTTTCGAGAAGAAGCCAGTGACGAAAACAAATCCAAGCATTTTTCTAAATCCATTTATTCAGATTAACAACGTTTCGAGCGAGCTTGTACGTTCATCTTCTGGTCGCCACAAAATTACATGCAAAAAATAACAACTCCAACAGCGGAATTACGCGTTTGCGGAACTGTTTGCCAAAATGCTCACCTATTACTATAATACCAATAACCAGACGTGAGCATAGTCAATCCGTTAATTCTTTAAAATTTAACGTGAGTTAAGGATAAAACATTAACGTTAATTATGTTTTTATTATTATAAATCAATACAGAAAATGTTTAGGTTTTTTGCTCTAAAAGCATCTTAAAACTGCTAAAGTTTTAATATATAAAATTAATAAAATTGTAAAGGACAAAAAAGTGAGAAAACACAAAACTTTAATTGAACACAATGTTAGTTTTATATTTGATGTGGTTTTAAAACAAAACCCTTTTCTGTATTGCTTTATAATGATAAAATAATTAAAGTTAATGCTTTAGTGTTAACTTCCGTTAGATTTTAACGAATTGACAGATCAACTTTGCTCACCTCTACCAATAAATTCATGATTATATGCTCATTCTCTTCCTATAATGAGGCAGGTGCTCGTATATAAATAAAAGGAATGCCTCTAAACTATAGACGAGGTATTTCAAAATGGGCGGAAATAAATAATATAAATTCTCTCGTTTTGAGAAATGAGATATGTTGGATGATAAAACGATGCTGTTGATGAAAAAAGGATTGAAAATAAATCCTGGTCTAATTCACTCAATCTAAACTGAATTCCCGGACCTTTCTTATAGATTTAGTTATGATGAAGATATTACTCACTTTTTAGGTATATTTGTTACATAGTTAACAAATTTCAATTAACTTCTTTAGATAATATATAAATGTTTGGAACCATTTCTCCTGGGCTTTTTCATGTCCATCTTCTGATGGGTGAGCTTGTTATTTTTATAATAAAAGCTATTATTTTTTCTATTTTACATAAATACAAACTTTCATTAAATATATTCTTTTACAATGGATCTGTTTAATTAAATAAAGTAAATTATTGTGAGATTATTTTATGTATTGAGACCTCATATTATTGGAGAAAGTTCTACAACAAGTCAGTAAAAAGAAAAGTGACGCAACTATGCATAGTTTGAAATCAATGGCAGCGCAAGAAATATTTATATGTTATTAGATTACTGAGATTATGATTGCAAGCGCTGCATGAATGTATCATTGATCAATAAATGGTTTCTACTTGTAAGAGCGATTTATGTATCATTGCGTTGATGGGATCGTAAAAATTCAAGATTAACTATGATTCTGATCGTTGCTGCACAAGGGATCCATTGAATCCCAATTATGTGGGTTCACTGGACAAGTTTCAATGATTCCAGAGTGTTTTAAGAAATATTTGTAATACATTCATATGTGTATGTTGTTAAATGTATTGCCTCGTTATTCTTCGATGAACAAAAGGGACTTGTGAAAATCCATCTGGAACGCGATCTGCTTTCGCTAGAAGATTAAATAAAGCTTAAGAAGAGTTGTATAACATTCTTGGATCTACAACTTCAAGGCAAATTTCATTCCCTTCAAAGAGATCATGAACAATAAGTAAGACGGACACCATAGATTTTAATCCGATCGAAGATCTATGGATGATCCTCAAAGAGACGGTAAAGAAATGGAGCCTACAAATCATAACATAACATGATCATAATTAAGCCAAGAATGGAGATCAGTCAATCAGGATTTGCTTCTCAAGTTGATATCCAGCATGAACAAATTCCAGAAGTCATTCACTTGTATCTATTTGGCAGGAGGGACATAAACCCTATGAAACTTATGAATACCATTTTGGTTAGTCCGTAACATGCCCCAGGAACATGTGAGTGGTTTAATTTAATAATCTGATGCAATAAAGCTTAGGAGCCACAAATTGGAGTTTGCCAAAAGCTTTGGCCATGACCTTATTCTTAACAAAATTATTCCGAATAGCTTTTTGGTAACGATGGCGTTTTGGGTTGTATTTTAGTTATTTCACATAATATAGTTTAATTAATATTGTGGAACTTTATTTTGTGATACAAATATAAAACAGGTATGATGCCTACGAACGCCGTTTATTGCCACGAAAAAAAACCCGGATTGTTAACCTGGTGGAAACGAATTAATTTTGTCTTCCAAAATTTATTCCCACTTTTCAAAATTCTCCGATATAAGGTGCAAATTTTGGTTTTAAAAAGCAGCCTTAAACGCCAATATATATGCAAAACGCTGTTTAACACTAAAACAGATAAATGAATGAATACATAAAGCAATGTGCAAAAAGATCATAGCCCCTATATTTCTATTACAAATTTTTCCATAACTTTTGTCAGAGAAAATGAAAGGTTTCCAAGATTGGTGTACAATAACAGAAAAGTATAAAGAACGTCTGGGTAAAGGATATTCAAATATGAATAAATAAAATGGAAGTTCACAGCAAGTAAGCAAATTACTAGAAGAATTGAAGTGTCTAAAATGATCCGAACGCTTAGCCTTCATAGAGAGAACCTTCATTTTTGCATAGCAACTAACTTCAATTCACTATTTAGTACATTAGGTTGTTTCTCCTGCCAGATGTCGTTCAGATAACATGCTTAAGAAATATGTCACGTCTCTCTCTGTCTACGAGCTGATCGCAAAGCTGCTTCCCCGAGATGGTTTTTCAATTGAAGCCACTGCAGAGACTGTCAAGCGCTCCAAAAGTCGAAGTCGAACATATTTCGTCAACTTATGACCATACAGGTTTAGGCTTCTAAATCAACTATTAGACCAAGGAAGACCTCAAAGACGGAAGACCGAAGCATTAGCAAAATTGTGAAGAAAGGACGTTTCAAGACTACTAAAGCAGTTTCTCGAGAAATTAGTCAGGTTTTGGCCATTGATGTATCCCAGCAGACCGTATCACGCTCGCATACCCTTGGTCAAGCCTTTGATGATCCCTAAGAACAATAAAAATAGTTTTTCATTCACTACTGAGTATGTTGCATGCACGGATGCCCTTCAGTTATGAATATAAGTTCAATTTGTTCGAATCCGATGGCAGGAGGTTCGTTCGTCCCAGAGCAAGTGAAAGATTGTCTGTCAATTACACCAAAAAGAGTGTGAAGTTTGTTTAAAGAAATATCATGGTTTGTGGCGTGATTTAGGTAAAAGGCAATTAAATACTTGTACGCTTACGGGCCATATTGAATCCATAAGTATAGAAGGAATTCCTGCAACAGCAACTCTTGCCTCATCTGCGAGCCTCCGAGGCCCAGCCTGCTATTTTCATGCATTCTAACGCCCCTCGTTATTCAGCCAAGTCGGACGAAGGGCCCATCAGTGTTATGAACTTACGTGAATAGAGCCTATACCTAAATTCCATTGAAAATATTTAAAAGTCACTCAGAGAGAGGTCTAAAGCGAGGAATAGGAAAACAATCCAAGAACTCTAGGGACTTCTTCAAGATGAAGGGAACAAGATAATTGCGCAAGTCTCAACATTTGTTTCGTTCCTGTGTCAGGAGATGTCTAAGCATCCTCGGCAATAAAAGCCTTCACACTAATTCCTATTACTTATAACTTGTACGCGTGTTTCCAATTGATAATTTAATCGTTATATTCCAATAGAAATTGTTTTCCGTTGTCATTCGGATAATTTTGGACACTTCAATTTTTCTAGTAATTTGCTTATCTGCTGATAATTTTTGTTTTATTAATCTAAACTTGCATAAACTCTAGCCATACCTAGTTTATACCTGTCTGTTATCTTGCAGCAATTTCGAGAACCTTGCATTTTGCCTGAAAAAGTTATGCAAGATTGTATAATCGAAATACAAGCGTTTTGATGTATTTGGCTCTCTATTGTAAGTTTCAGAAGCGAGAAGTATCTTTTCCAATATGTAAATAAAAGTGCACTTGGAAATAGCGTCTCAATGGGCGACAAGCATTCGTGTGAAAGGACATCCTACATTTGGAGAGTAGTAAATGAGAAGGTGTGGTCACCCATCGTCACCCATCGGTGAGAGATGTGTATGGAGACAAGATGGAAGGAGCACGCCGTTGAAAGATTGAAGTATAAAACACTTAAGTGAAGTAATACGGGTTTCAAATAAGATCAAAACAGTACTGAAAACTAATAAGGATCTTCAATTAAAACTCTGTCTATTAAATCTACTTCGTTGTTAAAAACTGTCAGAAAATGTAATAGATCAATAAATAATACTCTCAAATATCTCTATCTCTCTTTCTCTCCCCTTGTTGAAGTGGTAATGGAGAGTTCAGCTAGATAAAAGTCTAAAATTCCTAAATATGAATGTTATTTTTTAAGAACGGAAAAAAAGCGAGCATTTATTTTAGAGTTCTTAAGACTTTTTCATAAAAGAATTAGTAAGGTTAGGGAGCGTGAAAATGTGTGACAAATTCATAATTCAAGGAGAATACTTGTTGCATTAGGAGATACGTGAATCTAGGAACCTATATCCTTTCTTATCGAAGGCAGTCCCTATTGAAGGGTTTCAGGGCGAAGAATCTGTGGTCCAAAACTGGAACAAGCTGATGGTTTCGGCTCGATTTTTCGGAGGGAGAAAGAAATGTTCCGTTGGGGAAAAATTAATTTCAAACATCCGCGGTGACTTATTAACCACTTCAGTTAATCTATTAAGATTTTCATCTCAGTATGTCGCTATAAGACATATCAATAACTCACTGATCATCTCTAACCAATAGTAACTCTGCTATGGTCTCCATAGTCTTTAAGAGTTCTGCAACTTAAAATAGATATATAATATTTTATCTACCCTTCAAGTCTACATGATTAAAAAAGGGCTTTTGCCTGAAACTTTCTTTCATGATTTTGTACGCAGCATCAACAAGACGTTTGGCCATGAGGAAGTAATAAGCAATCACTACAGATTAGTTCGGAAAAATTAAAATGTATTCATGAATGCCTTAAAGATAAAAATAGAATGTGGAAGTAAATGATTTAAAGAGGTCAACTTGGTGCTCTCAAATTTGCTTTTAAATGCTTCGAAAGTCTCAAAAAAATCTTTTTCTTGAAACAAAGAGTCACGTCCTTTCGTGCAGAAATGAATCCTGTATGATAATAGAAAACATTCTTCATAAAGCTTTTGTTTCTACTTTATACAAATGAAAGTTCAAATTCGCAACTTCATTCCAGAGGGAATAGGTAAATTTCATATAAATATAATTATCCTGGAGACAAAAGCAAAGTTTGAAATAAATAACCGTGTTTTTTCAAGTATTCTAGACACAAGCAAATAGAAAATTACAATTGCTACCCAAGGACAAAAATTGTGTTAGACAATGTTATCTTGATAAACGTATCTAGAGCAAAGAAACTTTCAAAAGCATTTTTTAGAAAATGATAAAACTCTAAAATAGAATTGCATATAATCTGCAAGGGCACTTTAACGAATGAGAATTTGGAAGTTGTTACAACTATAGGTCCGTACTTAAGTGATCTGTATTCTAGGATTTAACTGCGTAAACGAAACTCGGTCGATAAGCATCACCACAGATGTTTATCTTGGCTAAATTGAAAGATAGGCAGTTTTTCCTATATGAATTTTTGTCCATAGTTTCCTGTTACACGTTTCAATTTAATATATCTACTTTTCTGATAAAGATGAAATGATGAATAAAATATAAGAATTATAACTGAAAAATATGACTCATAAGACAATATTCATGCCGCAGAAAACCACCTCAACTCCTGTCAATTCGGCCAGAAAGTTCAGGAAACAGAACACTTACGCGATTCAAGAATCATCGATTTGTAGTCATTCCCAAGACCTAAAATCGAGTAGCAGTTTCTGAAAAGAGAAAGAAGACGTCATTAATTTAATTAAATGGTCGACTTTTAACAATAGCGTTCTCGTGCTTCCCAAGTGCTTTAAGATGAGGTGATTAAAAGGCGCCCATAAACCAGGAAGAGACAACTGAAAAAAACGCATAGGAGATGAAACACTGATGGAAAACAAGAATTCAAAAACCCTTTTATTTGAACTTAAGAATTAGAAATCGCCAGACTTTCATGCAAATCGTACTTCACGGATGGCCTCATATCTTGCACCCAGTACCTTCTTCCTTACCAGATTATCTCATGCCTTGTCTATGGCTATAAAGAGTTTAATAGACGCTAATATTCCCACAAATGTCTATATAATACATTCTTATAATGTTGACGCCTTTTAAAGAAAGTTATATAACCTCAAACCTCTTCTTTAACTTAAAACCCCTTAAATTAAATGAAGGATGACGGCACAGCACCACCAAACGGAAGGCTTCCCTCATTTTCATCTATTCCAATTTTTCTTTAAGAACAAATTACTTTTTAGAGGGTTTTTTTCAAATTTGCCCAATACGAAATGGATCTCTCTCTTTTGGGGACCCATGATTGTAGAAAAATAATATCAGTGACTCAGTAAAGCATTTCCAACAAAATGTCTCCCATAGAAGCGCGTGGGGTTGATTTAACTTAATAGCAAGGTCCCCACAGATGCTTATCTTGGCCAGATCTAAGACCTGATTCTGAGACTTTGAGGGTGATTCCGAAGGCCGAAAGGGTGCGTAATTTCCATAATGGAAAGTGAAGGGAAGACGGAGGGGCAAGGAGTCCCCAAGGATGGCATTCAGTTCATAATTTGTAATTAGTCTTGCTTTCTTTTATCAATGTATATTTGTTAAATTTAAATCATTGTAATTTATTACATAGTTTAATAGTCTATTTACCTCTTTCATTAAACTTTTTCCTCCTTTTTTTACAAACTAGAGAAAGTACCCTTGATAGATTTTGAGGTTCATTTGACTTTCTGGCCCCAATACTCCCAGTTTTCTCTCTCGTGTCCAATCTTCGTAGGAGGATTTATGGTTATACATATAAAGGGTCTTTCAATAAGATCGCTTGATTCTTAAATGTATTAAAACAAGTTGTGTGTGATATATGAACTCAATTTATTTTAAATTTGAAACTATATTTTATGGAATTAAGTGTGGAATATGACGTCGTTCAAATGTCCGCCGCGGCTTCGCTTGGTGGAACGTATTAGGGAGGCCCAATTTTCGATGACTTCGTCGCATAAATCTGGCTGAATTTGCTGGATGGTGTTCGTTATGTTGACTTTGAAGATATCAACTGTTTGCGGATTATTCGCATAGACCTGCGATTTAAAGTAGCCCCAAAGAAAGTCGTCTAATGTAGTTAAATCGCATGATCTCGGTGGCCAGTTGACGTCGCGGCCGCGTGAGATGACCCTGCCCTGAAATCGCTGGTGCAAAATGTCTATCGTGGCGTGCGCAATGTGGCACGTAGCGCCATCCTGTTGGAACCACATGTCTTCAGTATCCATATCAGGCATATAATCCAGTTAAGGCCACAAGAAGTTGCTTATCATCGATCTGTAGGTGTCACGGTTGACGGTTATGGCAATCCCATCTTCGTTCTCAAAAAAATACGGACCGATGATTCTGTTAGACGAAAACCCGCACCAAACAGTGACTTTGCTGGGATGAAATTGGTGCTGATGTATCTCATAAAGATTGTTTTCGTTCCAAATCCGACAATTTTGCTTGTTCACAAATCCATTCATCCAAAAATGGGCCTCGTCACTGTGGCGAGGATAGAAATCACGTAATGCACGGAACGTTTGTCGAACGGAGCACTGAATTTGATAATAAAATTTGATGAGTTGCACAAGCTGTTCAACGCTATAACCTTCCATTGTAACTTGCCAAGTACTACTGGACAGTTCATAGTGAGGTTACCAGATGTCGCTTGAACAACATGGCCACTATCGCCTAACAAAGCTCAAGCGTCCTTTTTGAAAGACCCTTTATCTTCCACACATTATCACTTCCTCCATCTTAGTTTTAAGTAACGAAATAGGGTGGATGAAGACCATTACCCAACCATGCCAGATGTAGATTCAGTTTGTTAATGGTTGCTATGACAATAGTTTGTTTTTCTTTGTTGTTGTTTTTTTACTTGACTTTATGGTGGTGCGGCCAGAGGGCACCAATGATCGACAATGCCGGTTAGAACGAGAATCACCATGAGTGGCGGGGTTTTTTTTTTAAGGAGGTGAGGAACGTTCCGAGCGTGCTCCTTGGTAGTTTCGAGTTGGCCGTTGAATCGAGTTTACGTTTGAGGCAAAACCGTTCATCAGCAGGAGAGTTGCGTCACCCTCTGCACATAGGTGGGCGCGATAACCGATAAATCGATAATCGATAAATCCAAAATTATAATATAATATTGATTATTGACTATATATAGCATTATTTTATAATACAATAGTAAAAATATTTGAATACTGTTTCCTATTTTTTTACCTGGTGAGGCTCTCCTTCATCTCCTCATATGTTTTGAGGATCCTCATCACAGCTCGGACCAACATATTTCTGCCTCCAAGGCACGCGCGGCTCGCCCCTGTGCTAAACTGGAACCAATAACTGAACTGAAATTATCGATTATCGCTAGTTTGGAACCAAAGGTATCAGCGATACCGATTAATCGATAACGCAGAAATTTTGGGGGGGATAATCCGATATCGTTATCGCGATAACGCCCACCTATGCCCCTACATGATGTGGTTTCAGGAGCTCACAGGGGGGTCGGAGCTCGTTCTCGCAGGAGAGGAAAGTGATTGGGGGTTCGGCCTCGAGAGATTGAGGGACGGTGGGGCACCCACAGAGGGCCTGAAAGAAAAGTGTCATTTAGTTTCTCTCCTGAGCATTAGGCATCAGTGGGCCTTTTCCTTGAACCATTAGTGGTACGATTAAGATGATGACAGGATTCCTGACTCGACGCTGAGTGAGCAAATCGAGCACACTGGGCAGAGCCTTTCCCTGTAGCCCTCCTGCTAGACTCTTGACCCTCTCAATAAACTTGCCAAGTGCGTGTTGCATCCGGTTTCACCCAGTTCGAGGTAACAGGAGAGGTGCGCGATCTTACCTCAGCCGAGCGGATTGAATTCGCTACCGCGACAACGATTCCTACCGCCCCACCCCCTCCATCGCATCATGATCCATAATGCGGTCTGCAGTGTCCATCAGACTGTAAATGGGTTAAACTGCCCCAAGCGCTTCCAAAATAGGAGTTACTTGAATGGGAATTCGGCTAAGGAAGGCGTGACACGACTGTCCCGCGGAAATGTGGGAACACAGGGCATTCCGCAACCGGCAGATCGGATGAGAGTCGTTGGTTTATGTCCTAACAAAATTATGATTTTGGTCCAGTTTTGCCATTTATGTTGACCAGCTGGCTCATTATGTTTTAAAATTAAATTATTTAGACCTCGTATATTATCTAGTCTTCTAGTTGGTTGTTTCTCCAAGAAAGAAATTTTATATGCCACAGTGGAGAGGTCATAGAGCCGCAGCTAGTATCTGGGTCAGCAATGCAGGTATTAAGACACATCCACTGCCGAGACAGAAACCACACCTGCAGATGAGAGTCGTTGTTGAGCCGCAGGCGGAAGCAGCTAATGAGTGTCTCGTCTCCTCGAATCACGGGTTCTTAAGTGGCACTCCAGGAGCGTTTTGCGTCACTCGCGGTTGAATCGAAGTCCTAAGAGTAGCATCAGTACATTTTATATTTTTATCATCTCATTTTATGCTGTTATTTAATTAAGTGTATTCTTTTTTCACCGTTACTTTCAATCTTTGTTACATCGAAACTTATAAAATTAAATTGCAATTGGAAACGTAATTATTTTAGAAACTTTTTTACTATAAATTTAATTAATTTCATAATTAACTTAATTGGAAATCAAATTTAATAACTGAATATATGTACATATACATATAAGTATATGTATATATATATATATATATATATATATATATATATATATATATATATATATATATATGTATATATATATATATATATATATATATATATATATATTACGACTGGTATGGAAGGTCACGCCAGTTTACGGTTGGTAACTTCGTCTGTTACGGCTGGAGAAATTATGATGCTCGAATCGTCGTCTGATATGACTGGTGAGGAAGATTATGCCAGTTAACTTTATCATAAGGTTAATGGGGCGGAAATTTCTTATAAATGAGCCAATTTGAATACATTTTGAAGATATGAGATACTCATACCTTAGTATTAACGCACTAGTATATAATTTAAGGAGATTAGAGGTGTATCCCGACAGGGTTTACCTAAGAATATCTTTTGCAAAAAAAAAACCAGTGAAACCATAGAAAATTAGTCGGCGGTATTAAATAATTTGGATACTTATGAGGGAAGATTGCTTGTTGTTGCCATAGGGGTTAGCTGAAGCAGGGAGGTTGGGTCAGCAAGAAGGGGGTTGGGAAAATGGAATGGCTGCGTCATATACTCCACTTTTTAGCTTCGGAAGATAATGTACATTTGTGTGAATTTCTGAGTTCTTATTTCATGCTTATCTGATAAACATTTAATTATTATTATCACTAGGTTATTATTATAATTATTACTATCATCATTTTTATTATCATTATTATCAGTAGTAGTAGTAGTAGTATAACAGTACAGATGGAGTTTGATCATATGTAAGGATGTAATCCTAATATATATATATATATATATATATATATATATATATATATATATATATATATATATATATATATATATATATATATATATATATATAAATATATATATATATATTTATATATATATATATATATATATATATATATATATATATATATATATATATGTGTGTGTGTGTGTGTGTGTGTGTGTGTGTGTGTGTGAGCCAGAGAGGCCTTTCGGCGACGAATATGATAAGGTATGGAGAATGAAAAGGCTCAAATTCCAGGGAAAGTTTTATCCGACGTTTTCCTGTAGACCAGCTTCTTCATGTTCTAACAATTACCAATTAATCTAAGTATGTGTGCGTGTGCGGAGAGGGACTAAACATGTGTGGTATAGACAGAACGAAATAGTAGTGTGAAAACAGAAGGTACTGTAGGAGATTTGCCAATAGATGCAAGGCGCCTGCTGATCAGATTTATGGTTTCATTTGCTTTAATGTTCGTGTGTACCTTTGGTTATTCTTGTTTTAAACGACGTTCAAAACCTTTTTCTTAAAAGAAACTAATGGTTTTTTCTTAGTTTGATATGCTCATTTGTTCTTCTTTTCTGATTAATTTACTTTATTATTATTGTAATGCTTAGTGTTTTTGAACTTCTTATATTCTGTAGTGTATGTCGTTTGTTGTTTTTTCATTTTCTTTCTTTTTTCTTCGATTTACTTTCTCTTGAGTCAAAATTGTTAAGATTTTTGAGTCGAAATTAGTAATTTGTTGTTATAATCGGTTATTTTTCCAGTAAGGTACTCATAATATTCAATTAATTGATAAATATTTTTTTCTATTCCGTTTGCCATAAGGCTACCGCAACTTGAGAATCTTGAATATCTTCTGGCTCTTCTATTCTGGTTAATCATTTTCATGATTTCTTTTTCCATTTCCTGCTTAACCACCTCCTGCTTATTCCTAGTCCGTTCTTTAATGACTGTGTTAATGGGCCTTATCCCGACCTCTCTGTGCAGCTCTTCTTCACGTCTTCTTTCTCGCTTACAGGTAACGGCAATTGGGTACACGCATTTGTTCTGCACTACCTGTAGTCTCCTTTTTTGTGCCCTAGAGACACAAGAGAGGGTGAAATCGAGGTAGAGAAGCGTATATATTGCAAGTGCATTGTGGATCTTCTTCTTATAGCTCTCTCAGATGTTTCTGATCATGAAGAGAATAAAGTTCTGACTGCGGCCGAGGCTTTCGAAATCAGATCAGAGACGTGTTTTCTGTACCCGGATAAAGTAAGCTTCAGTATATTGCATCCCGTGGTGTAGGGATAGCGCCTATCCACAACACTGACATATGATTATAGACTTCTTCCAATTGAAATCACCTTGAATTTTCATGATTTGTTCTTATTTTTCATTTGGCCTTGTAGATATGTAGATGTTAAATTTTTCGATTTCTTCCCTCGTCATATGAACTTGCAGAGGCGCGTTCCGCGAGGGTCACTATTGAATGTTGAGGTAAGTGGGGTTGCCAGAGGCTGGGACATCTGCTGTGAAGGCTTGCATTAAGCATGAACTTGATTCCGTCCATACTCTCAAAACTGATATACGCCGCTCTCTCTCCGTGAGATAGTCACAAAGAATTCGTTCTAAGTTTTCACTTAGTCCCAGCTAATGATATAAAATTGCATTCCCATTTGCCAAACCTTATCAAATGCTTTTGATACATCCGGACATACAATGTCTACCTAACTCCCTTCCCTTTTGGTTTGTGCAAGCTTTTTCGTGATGAAATTTATCGGCAACCTCGTCATTTCAAGAAGCCAAATTGGTTCGGATTGTACAGTGAGTTCTCCTCCAGGTGAGGCACCAGTCTTCTATTGAGGACCTTCTCGAATAGCTTTCCGCCTAATTCCATGAATGAAATTGGCCGATAGCTCTATTTCCTCGTTTGATCCTTCCCGTGCTTGGCTAAAAAGATCATATTAGCAGTCTTGGAAGCATCAGGGTCTAACGAAGTTAACTTTTGAAAGGGAACCAGCTTACATCATCGAACGAATGAAAGAGATCAAAGAAGAAAACCTGATCGAGGATTTCAATCGCATTGTCCTATCATCTATACTATTGTTTGAGGATCGACTAGTTGAGTTCTTCTTTGATCTCATTTCATTCCTTCGATGATATTAGCTGGTACCTTTTCAAAATTTAACTTTTTTAGGCCCGATTGCCCTGGGGCTTTCTGACGGAATGAATGGAGTACGCCAAGTCGTTTCTCATCGGCTCTCGTGGCGCCTTCGTCGTGCCGTTTATCCACCTAGTGGTGCAGTTGCATCGTTTGGATTTGGGTGTTCAGCTTGTCTATGATTTCATGTTCATCATATTCTTCATTTTCCACTTGTATACTGAATAAGTTTTCTCGATAACTTCCGAATATTGCTCCTAAAATTTCTTCTTCCGTTTTGATATTTCAATCTTCGTTTTGTGTTTTCATTTTCTTCGTTTTTTCAGTCGATCCTTTGAGCTGCCTGATTTTTTGCCAAATATATTTGTGAGATGCATCCTTATCGAGACTTTCGGTTGCATTGTTATATCGTCTCCACTATTGTTCGAGGATAAATTGTTTGAGTTCTTCATAATTTTCTTTACTTATTTGTACATACGAGTCAATTGATTCGTTTAAGATTTTAATCTCGTATAATAACTTTAGCTCACGGTACAAATCTTTCCTGAATTCAGTCCATCTATATGTTGAGGATCTATACGCGGATTTGGGAATACAAGCTCTATCTGCGCCGATTAGAGGGTTATTAAGTCGTCAAATGCCTCATCAATCTCCTCGAGAATTGCCTCATCCAAAGTGGGAGGATGATAGTTCTCGAGAAGTTGTGCATACCGTACCCAGTCTACCCTTTTGTAGTTTTTCTTACCACGGCTGTGACTTGTATAGGTTTCCTGTTGATCGTGAGTAGGATCCCGTTACATGGTACGGGAACTAGTTCCATCTAATAGTTGAACGGTAGCTGACGATTGGCCAGACAGACGTCTGGTTTTGTAGCACCTCATCCTTTAACATAGATCTGGCGTCATGTGATGGCATTTATTTAACTACTTATAACATTTCAAAGTTTATTCTAATAGGAAGGAGGTAATAAAGGATATCATATTAGATATTTGATCGGAATCAGATTAATTCTTCAAAGAAGGAGGTCGTCAATCTTTATTTAAACGCTAGAAGAGCATCGGTAATGAAGATGGAAAGAACTTTGCTGAATAAATTGTTTGCAAATTAAGAATGATTTAGTTTCCTTAAAATAAACTCATTGATTCATTGCTAAATTAATATATATATATATATATATATATATATATATATATATATATATATATATATATATAGAGAGAGAGAGAGAGAGAGAGAGAGAGAGAAAGAGAGATTGAGAGAGGAGGGATTGAGAGAGAGATATTGAAAAAGATACACTGAAACAAAGAGATTGAGAGAAAGAAAGAGAGTGAGAGAGATACCGAGAAAGAAGCAAGAGAGAGCAAGAGATACAGAGAAAGATAGCAAGAGAGAGATAGAGAGAGAGAGAGAGAACTTAGGAGAGACCGAGAGAGGGAGCAATAGAGAGAAACTTCAAGAGACGACAAGGACAAGAGAGTAGGAGAAAGAGAAGCAGTGAAAGTTAGAGAGATTGAGAGAGAGATAAATATATTAAATAATAGAAAAGGCTGCAGGAATACTGGCAGATATAATAAAATTTATACGAGTTTTGTTCTTTAATAGCGTAATCAATCCACCTAATTTAATATTTTGATTTCGAATCTCGGATAACTTTTTATTAGAATCAAAATTGTTTTCCCTAATCGCGCTCAAAGAGAGACTTAGTCGAGGGAATTTATAGTGTAATTAGCAAAAGCAAATGCCATATTTTCCACGCAAAGGAAGTTTACAAATTAAAGGAACTTTTGGTGGTCAGGACTAATTCCAAAATTACGGAATAATTGGAACTCGCTCCAATTATTGGAGGCTCGATACTTGCAAATGTTGGAGGATTCAGAATGGCTCCTATCGTTGTATTAAGGATGTCAAGTCCTCAAGGGGATCAAAACAATCCGTTTAGGATCACGTTTAAATCCATTGTAATAGTGGGATCAAATACTTTATTCAGGCCTATGCATTAAATTTCCATTTTTTTAATTGATTTCATTAGTTTTTATTTTTTCATATTGATTTTATTGTTTTTATTTGTATGTTATGTGATTTCCATTTTAATTTTGTGCTTTAATAGTTTATCTGTTATTTTGTTAGGATTTTTTAATTCTTAATTTATATTTGTTCCTTGTTCTCTTCTTTTCCTTCATTCGCCAAGATCGGGTTACATTCACGAAGTCGACTTTTTCCTAGTAAATGTAACATTCCAGCTTTTTCCCGTCTGTGTCCCCCCTCCCCTCCCTATCTTTCAAAAAGGAAAGGAATGTAAGGCTCTTCCTCCACGAAGCGTGAGATGAGGTTCAGGTTCAAAGGCCTTACGAGTAAATCTCGACTCGTTTGATTCCTTTAAAATAAAGGAGAAACCTACCCAAATGAGTGTAGCCAATTAATCGAGAGTAATTAATGCCGAGTAGAGAACAAAAGCAGCTGAAAGCGAATAATCGAACCGATAAAAAAAGGCATCCATGAATTTGTTATCAAAATGGGACCCGCCTCACTCCAATTCATATTGGCTAATGTCATCACATCTTTAAAACCAAAAAGCAGATAGCTGCGACCATGTTGCCTTCTCTCTCTCTCTCGTATACACTCTCCTTCTCTCAGCACACATACATTTTGGTACAAGTTTCTTAATTGTGATTTCTGCGTACGAACTCTGTTGTGAATTCTTATGACGTACGCTGACATGGTGCGTACTGATTTTCCATTGCACGGCATCCTTAACTCTTCTTCCCATTTATTTAAACTATTTAAATGCAGTTTTCCTTCTTTTCTATCTCCCTCTTTCATTAAATGAACGCGAAAGAATGATGAAATGAATCTAGCAAACCACAAGAAACAGAAAAACAGGATCATTTTTCTTCAGGAATGTTATTTCCTAATTCGCAAAAATTACGTACAGGGGTGCGATTCGAACCTTGCACACTGAGGCAGCGAGCAACTACTTTGATCTCAATTAAACCGTCTTTTAGACCACTCGGCTACGCCGACGACAAAATCTTCCGAATAAGCAAGCTTTTAAGGTACGCTTGGCAAGGTCGATCGGGATTAGGCTAACCTAACCTAATGTAGTCGAATGAGTGAGGTTAACCTAACCTAATTTAGTCGAATGAGTGAGGCTAACCTAACCTAATGTAGTCGAATGAGTGAGGCTAACCTAACCTAATGTAGTCGAATCAGTGAGGCTAACCTAACCTAATGTAGTCGAATGAGTGAGGCTAACCTAATCTAACGTAGTCGAAAGAGAAAACGGAATAATTTTTCCTTGCAGTAATATTTTTATTACCTTTTTTCGAAAAATTATTCCGTTTTCTCTTTCAATGTGGTTTAATGGATTTATTTTCATCATTCTCTCGTGCTACTTTGAGAGATATATACATTTGTATATCTGCCATGCGTTTAACTATTCCTCATTTATTCTTGGAATTCCCAATTACTTTTCTATTTCTTTCATAGTCTCCGTTCGAGCTTGCGAAAGTGTTCCTTAAAAGCTATTCTATTGAGATAATTTTTTGTTCTCTGCGTAGCGTAGTGTACTAACAGCATACTTTTAACTATGATCAAAGCGGTGCTCGCTGCCTCAGTGTGCCTGGTTCGAATCGCTTCCCTGCACGGATTTTTTCGAAAGAAGGTAATAAAAATATTACTGCAAGGAAAGATTATTCCGTTTTCTCTTTCAATGTGCTTTAATGGATATATATATATATATATATATATATATATATATATATATATATATATATATATATATATATATATTGCTTATTGAGTAAGCAATAAATGCAACAAAGCCCACAGGTAAAAATAATACCAGGATTCCAAGTACTTTCGAACTTTATTTCAAGGAGTTGGAATCCTCGTATTATTTTTTCCTGTGGGCTTTGTTGCATATATATATATATATATATATATATATATATATATATATATATATATATATATATATATATATATATATATATATATGTTTCTTATAGCTTTTTTAATGTTGATTTTCCTTCTTCTCCCTCGATTTCTTTCTGAGTACTGCTCTTGAGGATCATCTGCCCAATTATCTCTAGAAGATAATTCTAAAATTATCAATACAGAGTCGCTCTTTCAACTTGAATTCAGAATTCAAGCGAGAATTTTTCCAATACAAAAATTGGTAATGAATTAAATCTGAAAATTCCAAGCTAAAAATGATCCTTAAACAAATATCAAACCAAATATTCTTACGCAAATTAAAATTTGAAATTTAGAAATATGTCCTTCAAATTTGGTAAGGCTCAAGTGAAGATAAGCCATCTTAAATAGAAAAAGATGGCTCTTCTTTACTTGGTGAATTAGAGATGGCTCATCTCTACTTATGCATAACTGAAGTTGGTTGTGTTTCAGTTACATTATAATATTACTTATATTTCATGGACCTCTGAAAATTTGATCAGGTTAGTAAAGATAGGCAATTTTAAAGATGATTTAGGAAATATAGGCCATCTATATACTGACCGAGTAAAGATTTGGTGTAAATTAGGAGAAAATCAAATCTGCCACCCCCTTTGGGGGTAAGGTGTTTTCTTTTTTCCAATTCACACGTAAATCTTTCCTCGGTCAGTTTAAAGATTGTATATATTTGGTGGGTAATCTCAGAGATGGCTTATCTTTCCTAACTTAAATTAGAGTTTGCTTAGCTTTACTAGCTAATCTAAAAATGGCTAAAGATGACTTATCTCTACTAAATAAAGTAAGAGATGGCTTATCTTTATTGACTAAATTTAAAGATGGCTTATCTGTGCCTTGATAAATTTAAAGATAGCTTATATTTACTAACTAGCTTTAAAAATAGCTTATCTTTAATAGCTAAATTTAAAGATGACTTATATTTGCTAGCTAAATTTAAAGATGGCTTAGCTTTACTAGGTAAAGTTAAAAATGGTTTTCTTTATAATTGATCACCGAGATAGTTTATATTTACTTTGTCCCTTTCCCCCCAAAATGAATGGGACTTTGCAATAAATCCCCGTCCCCCTAACAACGACCCCGCAAAGCTGAAGCACCCGAAATTCTCTCTAATTTCGGCTGCTCTCACAATGTACCTCCAATATTCATCTCCCATAAATTTCTTGCTTTGTGAACCTCTGTTTAGTATTTTATTTAAAAATTTAACCTTGTTATAAAGTAAGAATATTCACTAAAATTAAAAGTTTTCTAACATAAATGTATTTTCATTAAAAATAAATGTTGCATAACACACTAAAAGAATATCAGGCTAAACTAATTGCAAATAAAGTAATATAAAGTTGGCCTAACAATCGATGCTACACTTAGCGGGGATAAAGTTACCATTAATATTGTTTCTTTGCATCAATAATAAGGCTGCATATTATTACCCAATAAAGCTTTGCCTGCATAAACTTTGTTCTCTAAAATGAAATGTACTCGCAATAAATGAAATTAACTAAGCAAAATAAAAGGTGAAAACTAAATAAAAGTTGCGAGAAAATAAAAGATGACCTTTGCCCTTTATGTAAGAATGCCAGCGAAATTTGCGCACCCTAAAACTTGTAAAATATATCAAAGCTTAAAATATATTTAACTTTTTGATATAACAAAAGTTTTGATGACTGCAATCTCTTGTCAATATTCGTTAATTAAGGTTGGTTAATTAGAGCATTGCATCGGTGCAAAACAGAATTTTTGTGCATGTTAGAATTTCCTCCAATAGTCTCCGATACGCAATAAGGGACGTTTGATAATTCGCGCCAATGCCATCCTCTTTAGCTTACCACCTTCGCCGCCCCCATAAAAAAGGGGCTTAGCGTTTACGACTAGATACAAATTTTTGAAACTATAGAACAAATAGTGATTTGGTATTGGCCTGAAGAATAGTGCAAAAAGATCGAAAAGATCAATACACTGTCATCAAATGGCTGAAAGACCTTATATAACGACCAACTACCAAAGCTACAAAACACGGTTATACGTAACGCCATCCGCCCCTCGCATCGTGGATGAGATCCGCAATCAGATAATGAAATTAACATGAAGAATTGAATGAAAACCTCTATTAAGCACGGAGTCACCAAGGGCCGATTTTTTATGAGTGGAGGAGGGGTACAGAAAGAGTGGTAGAAGTACGTGAGCAGAGGGCTTATCGTGGCCCAAGGGAGAGAGACCCATTTCGCATCAGGGGAGTGTGTGTCAGGTTCCGATGCGGAAGAATGATGTGTAGTATGTCTAAATGAAATGGTGGTGGGTGTAATAGACACACATGTTTGCGATTAGCTAGTCTGTGGTAATGTACGTTGTCGAAGCTGTCTGACCACATGCTTCAGGCTCGGTGCACCGCCTAATGTGCCGCAGGTCGCTACGAGCGCCGAATTTATTTTCGTGGCGCTCTCGCCGGGAATCAAACCCGGTATCCAGAGGTAGTACTCATTCGGCTAGAGAGAGAGAAAGAGAGAAAGCGCGCAAGCGAGAGACAGAGCGAGAGAAATAGCAAGTTAAATAAATATATATATATATATATATATATATATATATATATATATATATATATATATATATATATATATATATATATATATATATATTCAAGAGAGAGAGAGCGCGCGCGAGAGAGAGAGAGAGCGAGAGAAAAAGAGAGTAACAAGGAAAGAAAGTACCCTTGAAGACCTTACGGTCCATTCAATGAGGGTACCTTTGGACTAGCAGTCGAGCGGGCACATCTCTGCTCAAATGCTTTACGTCCTTAAACGGCCACTTTTCAAGACCCAGTCTAGTCTTGACTTGAACTGGTCAACAGATTCACTGTTGATAACTTTCACTGGAAGTGCGTTCCAACGACCACATATACTGTAGGTGAAAGATTTTCCACACAGATCGCGGTTTTAACGCTTCAGTTCAAGTTTAAAGCCGTGATTTCTTGTTCTGCTCTCAGCAAGTGTGAAAATATCCCTGTAGTCAGCATTGTCGAACCCTTGAAGTATTTTGAAAACTTCGATGAGCTGACCACGCAGTCTACGGGTTTCCAACGAGAACAGATCTAATTCCCTTAATCTATCTTCATAACCTTTATGTTTGATAGAGGAAATCAGTTTTTTTGCCCTGGCTTGCACGCATTCCAATCTCGCAATGTCCTTTCGAAAAGAAGGACTCCAAAATTGTACGGCATACTCCAGGTGCGGTCGGACAAGTGCGCTGTACAAACACAGTACAATCTCATTGTTCCGATATACAAACTGGCGCTTTATGTAGCCTAGCATGCTTTGGGCCTTATTCTCCGCCTCAACGCACTGTTTCTAGAAATTGAAGTCACTAGTGATTGTTACACCCAAGTCCTTCTCAGTGTCACTCGATTCAAGAGCAGTGCCATTAAGGAGATATTGAGATTGGGGATTTCGGTAGCCGATATGCATCACTTTGTTCACGTTAAAAGGCATTTGCCACGTGTCCGACCACTCCCCAATCTTCCAAAGAGCTTCTTGAAGGCGGGCAGTATTTCTATCCTTTGCAACGTTCATACTAAGCTTGGTATCGTCGGAAAATTTAGAAATATTGGCAATGATGTCACCGTCCATGTCGTTGAAGTAGATGATAAATAGTAGTCGTCCCAGGACAGAACCTTGAGGCACCCCGTTAGTAACGGGCACCCACTCAGAAGCCTGTCCATTCACCACCACCCGTTACCGTCTGCCACTTAGCCAGTTCACTATCCAGCCGGCTACTTTTCCGTCTACGCCCAGCGCTTGCACTTTCCAAAGAAGGCGGCGGTGTGGTATCTTTTCAAAGGCTTTCTGAAAGTCTAAGTAGATCACATCCACCGCCTTGTCCTGATCGTGCTCACTGAAGAGGAATGGAAGAATTCCACAAAGTTCGTCAGGCATGACCGTTGCCTTCGGAAGCCGTGCTGGGAACTCCTCAGTAGCAGGTTTGACTAAATGCGACGTCATTTTTTTAACCATCATGCTTTCCATGAGTTTACTGACTATCGAAGTCAGACTGATAGGTGGGTTGGCTATGGTCTCCTTTCTTGAAGATAGGAGTCACCTCCGCTTCACGCCAGCCTCTAGGAACGCATTCGGTCTGGATTGCGCTCAGGTGTCGTGACACTTGATCGCGCACTTCTTTCAACACTTTAGGTAGACACCCATCCGGGCCAGGTGACTTATTTGTCATTAGGTCAGTGATCTTCTTTTTTATTTTTCCTTCGATGAAGTCGATATTGTCCAGCTTTTTTCCCGAGTAGGGATCCGTTGGCTGGGGGATGGGACCACAATCTTCAGTAAACACTGAAGAGACGTAGTCGTTGAGTAGGTTAGCATTTTCTACATATGAGTGCTTTAATGTCCCCTCCTCATTCCCCAAAGGGCCAATCGTTCGACTGATTGGTTTACGGCTGTTTACATATCCAAAGAACTCCTTGGGATTCTCTTTACAATGTTTCGCCACTCGGAGTTCCTCAGACCACTTAGCTGCCCTTATGCTGGACTTCACTCTCCTGGCTAGCCTTCGGTATCCTTCATAGTCATCCAAGCTATTCGATTGCCGGTACACAATTCTTTTTCCCCTAAGCCGTTGGCATATTTTTCGATTAAATCACTTTGGTTGAACCGAAGACCGACGGGTGCATTTCAGAGGGATCAAACGCGATTGAAGACTAATGAATGTGGTTTTAAAACTGTCCCACGAGTCTTCAACAGCATCGCACACTTCTAGCCTTGCGTCAGTCAGTCCAGCACGAAGACCTGCAAATTATGTTCTTCTCAAATCAAGTTTCCTCGATTTACTAGTTGCAGGCCCTGCTTTGGGGACTTTGACTACAAATCTAATTAGTCGGTGGTCACTGCCACTGAGCTCTTCGCCAACAGAGAGGTTCTCAACGATGTCATCCTCAGAGGTGAAAACCAAGTCGAGGATATTGTCTCCTCTCGTTGGCTCTCTCACCCATTGAATCAGGAACTCGTTGTTCGCGAACTCCAGGAGTAGTGCGTTCTTGCCACAGGGTTCTCTGGTTTCCCAGGCAACTTTTGTGTTGAAATCACCTATGACGATACACACTTTGTCTTTTACAAGTTCGCCTAACAGCTGGAACAGACTCCTGTCCTGTTCTAAAAGTTGGGCAGGGTGTCTGTAAAGCACCAGGGTCCTGTATTTGGCAGGACCTATCTCTAGGTCAACACCTACTAGTTTATGGTCAGATAGGATGTCGCAATCCGTCGAGTTCACACTGCTACCCTCTCTGTCTGACCTATCTTTCATGAAGAGCTGGTAACCGGGAATCGTGAATTCACCTTCAAAATCTTGGCTTGAGTTTTGATTCACGACTCCGTTATGGCCACCATCTTCGGTTTTTCTATTGCTACGAAGCCACGAAGTTCAAGAAACTTGTTTCTGATAGACCTCGCATTAAGCAGAAGAACCTTGAGGGAGTCGCCGACTATAGGACTCTTCCGTTTTCCGCTTTTTTTTACTGTGGCGGGGTCACTCCACTCTTTGTGACCTCAGAAAAGGTTGTTCCTAGAGTAACACGTGTGTACTGGCGTACGTCCTCCTTTACTCGGGGCGTGACACTTTTTTGGGTCTTCTCCACAACATCCTGGATCATGTTTGCGAGTAAAGCTTTCCCTTTAAAGGAAAGATGCATTCCATCCCTTTTGTACAGGCCGTTTCTCCCGTAAAAGGTGCGATAGGGGTCTACAAAAAAGACTTCTTCCGCCGTACAAAGATCTCCCAGGCGTTGGTTTATGGAGACGTTCCTCGCGTGAGCATTGCGGGATGGACCTCGTCTTGGGAGTATCCCAACCACAACACGTCTGCGGGTTTTCAGCCCACAGTCGTCAACTGTTCCCATAACCGTGATCAGAATCTTCCCGCTGGTGGCGACTTTACCTCCTCGTAGGTAGAGATCGTTGCCACTTGCCATCAGGAAGGCAACTTACCTTCACACTGGTGCGAAGGCAGGACGCTAGCAAGAGTTGTAGATCCCGCGCTTGGGAGTCACCGATAACGATGACCCTCGCGCATTTGGGTTCAAAGGACAGAGGCTTCCTTTTCAGTAGAAGCTCTTTCGATTTATCTTTCTTCCCCACTCTTTTGTTTTTTTTCTTCTTCGTTTTTTCTTCCGTTTTATCTACTGTTTCTTCTGTCTATCATTTCTTACTCTTCCTTTTCTTCTTTTTGACACCTTGAGTAACCCCAGAAGCAGCAGCTGACTCTGGGACGTCAGATGGGTGGCCTGTCTCTGTCGATGCGGTGATTTAGGGCTCAACAGAGAAGTCGCCCCGGCGTTGGGAGTTTCCTGTTGCTCTATCTTGGCGGCTATCATCTCTGCAATGCTAGCATCAAGACGACGGATTTGTCTCGCATGCTCAGATTCGAGGATCTTTACTTTTTATTCCAGCCGTCGTGATTTTTCCTCAGAAGATTTCAACATTTCTTTAAAGCTCCTGCAATTCTGCCCTTATGACGCATCCGTGCAGATACTCGTACTTCCAGAAGGGCATTTTGAGAAACACCCCTCCAGGAAATCTACGCACTTATCCTTTTGGCATGTGGAGCACGTATTTTTTAGGTCCCTTCTTTCCAGTAATGCTGAACACTTTATATCTCGGAATACTTTGTGAGCACTTAATAAAAAAGAAGGGAGGGGGGTGATTTCGCCCCGTGTGAGTCGCTCCCACCTATCCATCGGAGAGGTTTCGGATCTTTCAGAAGGCACGCTCCATGTGCTGCTGTTCGTCCAAACGAGTCGTCAAACCTCGTCGTGCTGTGGCTCCCAACCAAGCAGCCCTGACTTTTCCCGAAGAGGCCATCGATTTCTCACCAGGTGAAAACGAAGCACACCCCGTGCTAAACTCCTACTAGTTCCCTTCACGACGGCCAGGATCTCGGAGAGAAGCGCTCAATGAAAATCCCGCCACACCAAGAGACTCGACCCAAGGCTTGTTATTGGCCTGGCAACCAACCTGGGAACAAAGAGCCGTCACCTCGGACCGATGCTACCAGAGGCACCCGTCAATAATTACGCGCCAGGGAAGGGGTTAAGGGGGCACTACCCCCATCCCATTAATCGTGCTCCAACGCCTAGGACACCTCTAGTCCTAGTCTCTCGCAACCAGTGAGCGTCGATTGGCGTTGTTTATAGAGGCTCCAAAGCCTCTCTTCCGACGCATGAGGTAGCTTCCAGGTCCTTATAAGTAGATAAAGGGGAAAAAAAGAGTAAGAATAACATGATAGTAGTAGGGGTTTTTTTTTAGTTGTTTTTTTTTGTATAATAGGTGGAAGAGATAGGATAAAAGTGAAAAAGGAAAAGGATAGAATAGAAAAAAGTAAGGAATGACGCACTTAGTTTGGAACCTCGTTTCCAACCAAATCGACAAGGGAAGCCCTACCAGGGGTACTCATAAGAGAGGTACCCCTGTCGACATAGCTCGAAAAGTCAAAGGTACACACAAGCTCTCTTCTAGCGACAAGGGGGCGTCACCTCTCCCTCTACTTGAGAGAGAAAGAGACTTGAGAGAGAGATAGAAAGAGAGAGAGAGAGTAACAGGAAGTAAGAAGGAAAAGAGGTACCTTAGTAGACCTTACGATCCATTCAAAGAGGGTACGTTTGAGTGAACTCTTGAGCAGTCGCAGTCCTCTAAAGGGTCAGATTGACGCTCTAAAAGAGCACTCGCGCCACGCTTCAAGTCTCCAATTGGCTATTTTTCAAGACTTTGTCTAGTCTTGACTTGAACTGTTCAACAGAGTTTCTGTTGAGGTATTTACGTTGTTCTTCGCTTCTTTTTTTGTAAGTAATTACATGTTAGGATTCACCTCCCGGGGCCAAGAAAGAAATACATGGATAAGAGCACACACACGAGTGGCAGATAGAGTAAACAAATTCCTCTAGTGGAAATAACAGGACACATTACGAGAAGAAACGAAACAGGATGGACCAAGGATATCCTAAATATGTCACGTCTATACATAAAGTCACCCAGAAGATGGCGTCGCCGAAGGTGGGGGGAAGTAACGGTGCAAGAGTTGAGCGCAAGAGTGGCAGCTTCTTGGTGACGCTATGGCCTAGTAGGGGGATGAAACAGGTTGACTAGTACTACTACTATCATTACACTGATTTCTTCATTTCCTTGGAGACCAATGGCGAACACTCTCGTTGGTCGTCCTTAACTGTGTCATATTTGGATACTCAGCTTTCAAGTATTCGAGGTCACCTCTCTTTTGAGTGGGTGGGGCCTGTGCACCAATTCCAACCCCACCTAAGCAAGTAAATTATAGTTTTCTATGCTAGTAATTTAGGTGCTTGATTTTTCTCACTAATGGTTTAACTTTATATTCACCTTTTTATACCTTTTCTTTATATTAAAAGCCGCTTAGTTAAATACATACACTGGATTCCTTCCCTTATCCATAATTAATAAAATCAAGCATGTGCTCACTATCTCACTTGTCCTGCCTTCTCACGGATCAGGTTGAGGCTGAGTTTACCTATTAATGGTTTCCTTGTAAGTGTTCCTCTTCACATGTATAACTTTGAACTCATTCTACCCACAAACCGAAGGTAAAAAAAAAAAAATGACAAGTAAAATCTTAAGCAGTACCTCTTTTAGAGTGTATTTTAAGGGGGAGAAAATTTGTGTTTAAACCAGAAAATACTTCCCGACACCTCTCCTTAGGGCCATCAGGTTCATCAGCGATTATCATACTGATCTATATGTTGACTTCATTATCCGGTCGGGGGCCCGTCATGCCCTAGAAGCAAATTACGTTCTCTACCCCTCTACAAATGATAAAACAGAGAGAAGAAAGAAATTTATAATGTTAGGTACGAGCTCGGAATAATGGGAGGAAGGGACAAATTAATAGACAAATAGATGTCCAAAGCCTTCTTCTTATATCCAAGTTAAAGAGTTGTCAGTTGTCGCTCGCCAACTTAATACAATTCTTTCTTGCAAAACCATTTAAACAATGATGGTTGCGAGGATGGAGATAGATATATTGTTAATTACTAGTATAATTTTAAAATATCCTTTTCATAATTAATATATTTGGAATTATTTCTACCTTTTATTCCTCGATTATTTTATACTCGGCGCTTCGTCCCAAAAGTGTCTACTCTTCAAAACTTGGGGGCTAAATCTATTTTAGGTGGAAGACAAATTTCTTCCCTTTTGGAAAGGTTGAAGGCGAGGATTAAATTCCGGCCATATATAAAGTAATTAGATATTTTAGGTAAATTTATTCATAAGCTTTTCAAAATTCAGAAAATTTGCCACCCGAAAATTAAATAAAAATTTTCGCCCACAAATCGGTTTTCTTCAGCCACATGTTTCATCAAAGGTCAAGACGAGAACATAACCTGACGATGTATAAGTCCCTGCTACCTGTCATTGTGTGTGATAGTCTTACGGGAAGAAGCGGGTTATTGCCATTTAACCTCCCACAGGACTTATCACCTCCTCTTCGTCAATTTAGCTGTTTTTCTGTCTTTTTCTCTCTTTATTTATCCAGTTATCAGAGTTCAACTTTGTTTTCTTGATAACCTTTCTTGCCCCAATAATTAAAATTGACGAGATAAAAATTTTCATCTTTGTCATCTTTATCGTTTCCACGATTCCTCTTCTTTTTATAATCTTTTTTCCACTGAGTGAAATTAATAATGGCTGATTAACACTAGTAAACAACCAAAATACTTCCGAGACCAGAGTAGCAATTTCCAACTAATCTTAGGTGGCTGATAATGAATATCATGGTTAAAATTGTTTGTTAGCTCTACTTTTCAAGATACACCTACGTGTCACAACAGGTTCCAACAGGCTTGCGGTAGTGTGTTTCTTACTACCAGCAGTCATAGAAAGTGGTTGTGCTGTGCTAGTTTACATTCTGAAATGAAAGGAAGGTGATTTTCCTAGTCAAACACTTCTTAAACTTATAATAAATATTTATTGAGTAAGCTATTGATATGCATGTGAGGCAATTTATATTAATTTTATTTTCCTACTGAATGATATAAATTCTTCTGCCTAGCTAATGTGCTCTGTATTATAATGATAAATTTCTGAATAAATTTTCTGCTTATCTTCTAATTGTTTGTTGTTTTCTTCTTTCAGAGTAAGTTTCTTATCACACTCACAGTCTCACTGACTTTCAGTATTGTTCCAACAGTCATAGAAGGTGATGGGGGAGTTAAAGTTTACATTTTGAGGTGAAAGGTAGGTGATTTTCCTAGTCGAACACTTTTAAAACTTATAATAAATATACATTGAGTAAGCTATTGATATGCATTTGAGGCATTTTATATTAATTTTATTTTCCTCGTACTTGTGTGAATAAGTCGTAGAGTGAAGGTGTGCTGCCCGGTCTCCTTTATCAATCTTTGTTTTCATCAACAAACAGTGATATTGCTTATTTATCGAATAAAAGTGAATACTAGTGATTTTAAACTGCATTGAATACTAAAAATTATAAATCTACGTATGTAAGTTAATTTATTTGGACATATAAAGTGATATTACCGCATTACGTCGAAAATTCCCATGTTCCCACTAAGTCTGTTTGAAAGCCATTAGGCCTAAACTCAACTGAGTGATCAGAAGTGCAGCGCTGCCACATCCATCTTGTTTAACTAATCTCTTCACTCTTTGAATTAATAAATTAAAACAATCACTCTTCAATCAAAACCTATCAACCTTCAAAGTAAAAAAATTTAACAATTAAACATTACTGTCTCTCCCAGTAATTAAACAAACTCCCATATCACATAAGCACTGTTGTCACATTTCTCCATTCATCCTTAGAAAGAATGGCTCCTCCTACTCTCAGGAAGGCAGACAAAGAAAAAAATACTCCAATTACAAGAGGAACAACCGAATTAAACGAACCAGTTAATTTTAATGAACTGCAGACCCATATTTCCTCATCTACGCTATCAGGTGATGCCAAAGACATTATGAACGTTCTCTTTAAGTTTTTTGAGCAATCTTTTGCCAAACAAGAACAAAAAGTCATCTCTCTCGAAAAATCTAACGAACAAATGAGATAAAAAATCGAAAAATTAGAAGAAAAGGTTGATTCTTCCGACGCTTATGAAGGACGAGATACGATTATATTCTCCGGCAATATACCTGAAGCTACCAATAATGAAAGCTGCAGTAATATCATTCGCAAACTTATTAAAAATAACTGCCACATACAAATGCAAGAAGCTGATATCTCTGTTGCTCATCGTCTAGGTCCCGACAAAAGAAACATAATTGTGAAGTTGCGCAGAAGTGATCTGAAGCGTGATATCTTCTCAGCATGCAAAGAATTCAAACCTTCATTCTATGTAAACGAACAACTGACTCCAAATCGCAACAAAATCTTTTTTGTCCTCCGCTAAGCTAAAAAGAAATTCTCCCCAAAGATCGCCGGCTGTACTACCAGAGATGGATTCATCAACGTTTTCCTGCCATCACCCTCCGGTCGCCGTGACCTACGTATAGTTATCAATAACCCAGCTGCCCTCCCAAAATTTCTGTCGGAACACCGCAATTCGACGCTTGCAGACTTTAATGGTGAGAATCTCTGGAACGATCAGTAATAATACCTACATCGATATTACAGTTTTAGATGAAAAAAACAAAAACAAACAAACCATGTTTTGACCTAGCATTCACTTACATTTATTTTAATTGTATTACATACTTTATTCCTTTTTCTCTTATTAAAGTCATCATAAAAATAGTATTTTAACTGTTTATAGATATTTTATACGAAATTTCAATTTGTAACCTTTAATTTTTAGATTTCTTTATGTTTGAACAACTCGATCACTTCAATAATATCGATCCAGACATAAACCATTTTGATGAATTATATCCAAATTTTAAAGAAAATAATGTAAGAAACCAATACTACGATTGTGATAAATTTAACACTACATTTGAAACAGACCTGTCCATTTTAAATCTTAACATTCGATCTTTGCACGCAAACATTGATGAATTTTCAATATTTTTGTCAACACTTAATTATAAATTTTCCGTTTTGGCATTCACCGAGAGCTGGCTAACAAATAATAATAAACACCTTATCAGTGTCCCAAACTATAGCTCTTTTCATTCACTACGCGACGTAAACAAGATAGGGGGAGGTATAAGTGTGTATATATCTGACAGACTCAATACTAAAAAAGTTGACGAAATTAGTATTTCCTATAACTATATTGAAACTTTATTTATCGAAGTAAAATCAAATGGTAAAACAATAATCATTGTAACCGTATATAGACCTTCTTCTGGTGACCCAAATATGTATATAGATAAGATTACTGAATTAATCAATTACTTCAATGTTAACATAACATAACATAATTTCACGGATGACAAAAGCCACAAGGGCCTATCAAAGGTCATCCGAATCCGTTAAAACTCACCCACAAAAAGCACCATCACCAGGAGAAGACAAAATCAAAGTCCGCCACAATATAATATAACAGATGACAAAAGCCACAAGGGCTCATCATAGGTCATCCGAGTCAAATGGCCTCTTTTTTAAGACACCCAAACTCCCAGGAAAACTGCATCCAGAGGATTGCGTCCAAAAACAAGGGTATCACCAATCAAGGCTTGTCAAGAACTAAATCATGCAGCTATAGATATATACAAACAAAATTAATATATACAAAACTTAGGAACCATCACAACCTTCCCTCCCCATAAACTCATCCAACCAACTCTTAAATACATTTAAATTTGGACTACCTACTACCCTCGGCGGCAATTTGTTCCAGAAACTATGACGACATAATAATAACAGGAGATTTTAACTTCGATCTATTAAACTTT
The DNA here is from genome assembly GCA_963969495.1 of Ceratothoa steindachneri. Classification (NCBI taxonomy): domain Eukaryota; kingdom Metazoa; phylum Arthropoda; class Malacostraca; order Isopoda; family Cymothoidae; genus Ceratothoa; species Ceratothoa steindachneri. The sequence continues at coordinate 75,598,475 of OZ018335.1, forward strand.
GAAAACCACGCATCAACTCAGTCCTTCCTCAATACTTTTTATTCTCATTCCTTACTTCCAATTATAACAAAACCGACATGAATAACCCAAAATTCAGCAACACTAATTGACAATATTTTCAGAGTTCACCCCGAAAATTACTCTTCCGGTATTCTCCTTTGTGACATATCGGACCATCTTCCTATATTCATGATCCAAAAGTCTTTTTTCAACTCGAACAATATTCATCAAAACCGTACAATAACCTACCGCATAATTAACGAAAATACCTTATCAAACTTCTATAACTATGTTCTAAATCAGAATCTATATGAAATTTCCTATATAAATGACATTGATTCTGCTACCGAAGAGTTAATTTCAAGGCTAGACGATGCTTTTAAACTTAATTGTCCTCTAAAATCTAAAACCATATCATATAAACACAAAACAAAACCTTGGACAACAAACGCAATTATAAATAACATCAAAAAACGTCAAAAATACTTTTCTCTTTATAAGCTTAGTCAAATTCCAGAACACACACATAAAAATTTTCGGAATCAAGTTACTAACCAAATTAAAATAGCCAAGAAAAATTATTACCATGAACGATTTAATCAAACGAAAAACAATATAAAACAAATTTGAAAATTAATCAATTCTGTGATAAAACCTGAAATTACTAAAGGAACAAACCAAATTAAACAAATTATCATTGACGGTAAACCAGTTGATGACAATAAGGAAAAAGCGAATGAATTCAATCAATTTTTTGTCAACGTAGTTAAAAAAATCTCAGACTCTTGCAAAATAGTCGATAAATCTTTTCTTTCGTATTTTAATGAGATTAATGTACCAAATTCCTTGTTCTTTTCTCCTGTAAGCGTAGCCGATATAAAAAATCATTAGTTCACTAAAAAATAAAAAATCAGGTATTAATTCAATCTCCACTCAAATTTTAAAATACATCTCTGATATAGTTGCTCCAATTTTAGCATCAATAATCAATAAATCATTTACGCAGGGTATATTCCCAAGGGTATTGAAAGTTGCTCGGGTAACACCGTTACCAAAGGCCGGAGACCTCACAAGCGTCAGCAATTACCGCCCTATTTCATGTCTTACAATGTTCAGTAAAATATTTGAAAAAATAGCATTCAATAAACTTTATGAATTTTTGGAATCTAATTCACTGTTGTATAAACAACAATATGGTTTTAGACGTCAGAAATCAACGATTCACGCGATAATTAACCACCTTCAATATTTATATGATAACATTGAAAAGGGCCACATTGTATTCTCAATTTTTCTCGATTTTAAAAAAGCTTTCGATTGTGTCAACCATAATATTCTACTGTCAAAAATAGCTATGTACGGAATTAGAGGCAACTGTCAAAATTGGTTCAAATCATATTTAACTGAAAGAAAGCAATTTGTCTCCGTCAATGGTCATGACTCATCCCACCTTAATATTACAACTGGGGTCCCACAAGGCTCCGTGCTAGTGCCACTGTTATTTTTAATCTATATTAATGATATTGTTAAATCCTATTGTCTTCAAATTTATATTATTCGCGGATGATAGTACCTTATCAACTCCCTTGCCATATGACAAACCGAGCAACATTGCATCTACAATAAATAAAGAACTCGAAAATGTCTTCATGTGGCTTAATGTTAATAAACTATCAATAAATGTAGATAAAACCAAATATATTCTTCGCTCTTACAAAAAATCTATTGAATTGCCCCATATTAAAATGGGCGACGGAATAATCTATGAAACTACTCATATCAAATTCCTAGGCATCTTTATTGACAAAAATCTGAGTTTTAAACAACAAATTACGCATATCTCAACAAAACTATCAAAATCGATTGGAATATTATATAAATTAAATAAGTTTCTTCCTAAATCTATTTTCAACTCTTTATATATGACAATGGTGCAACCTTACTTGACATATGGCATAGAGAGTTGGTATGGAAAATATCAAAATTATCTCAATAAATTAGTCATATTACAGAAAAAAAGCAATTCGAGCCATCCATCAACTTGACTACAAAGAGCACACTAATCAATATTTTATAGAATCCAGAATTCTAAAATTAAATGATCTCTTTGTTTTTCAAACCTCCTTATTCCTTTACAAAACAATAAAGTATTCCTATAATAACTATATATTTAATATGTTAAAAACAGCTGATAATACCCATAATCACCCAACCCGCAATAGAACAAAATTTATTTCACCCTTGTATTCAAAATCAAAATCACAATGTAGCCTTCTGTACAAATCTATCAAAATATGGAATGGCTTGGACGACAATATCAAATCCCAAACCAATTTAGCTACATTCAAAAAAGCTCTTAAAAACAATATAATTTCGGCTTACTAAATTTCTATTTAGTTTTTGTTATTGTGTATTTATTTGTTACTGTACACTATTATACTGTGTAGTATTACTTTGATTTATACATTATAAATATGTTATTTTTTATATAAGACTGTTGACCATGTTAACTACAGATCTTTTGAAATAATCGCAGGAAATAAAATAGTTTTTCAATTTATCTCAAAATTTAAATAATATAATTATTCGTTATTTGCAATTTTTACAATGGTTAGGTTCTCGAATGTATACTAAGTTTGTTTATATTTTTATAAACATGAAGTGATTTTATTCTTATAATTTTATGCTTGTCTTAAGTTTTAAGTTTCTGCCCTAAAAGTCACTGACTTATTTTGGTCCCATAACTAATCTTTGTATGTATATTCATATATACGAGTATGTATAAGTACTTATTGTAACTTATCATTAAGATTTAAAATGTAATATGTTTATACTGTACATTGGATTAATATGGAATAAATAAATAAATAAATAAATAAAAAAACTTCTGCTACATTTGTGGTGGGGTGACCTTTGCATCACAGAAGTGCCATATAACTGCCATGGTTAGAAAGGCATATCCCCTATATTTTGGATACAAGATTGATGAAGAGGGTAGGAATTGAGCTCCTCACATATGCTGCAACACTTGTGCTACCACATTTCGCCGATGGTTAAACAGGAAGAGGAAAGGAATGCCTTTTGCCCTGCCAATGACGTGACGGGAGCCAATAGACCATACCAACAATTGTCATTTCTAAATGGTACCTCTAGTACAAAAGGGCTTGTGAAAGAAGAGAAATGAGTATATTGAATATTCAAACATTCCGTCAGCTATTCGCCCAGTTCAACATGGAGAAAGTCTACCTGTTTCTGATGCACCAACTTCGTTATCCTTCGAGTCAGATGAGGAAAGTGGTGATGAAGAAGCAGAGAAGGGTGATAATGCTGGATTACAGAGTGACCTAAATTTTTATGAAGCACACTCGTCTAGGCCACATCTCATAACAAGAGGATCTCCATGACCTTGTTAGGGATCTGCAACTACCCAAGAATAAGGCGGAGCTGCTAGGCTCTCGTCTTCAACAGTGGAATCTCATAGCAGCTGATATGAACATTTCAAAATTTCATAACCGTCAGCAGCAGTTCAACGATTTCTTCGTAATGGAAGGTGATCTAGTGGTCTGCAACAATATTGATGGTCTGATGGAAGCAATTGGCATCGAATATTAACCCAGATACTGGAGGCTGTTCATTGATTCATCAAAAACTAGTCTGAAAGGTGCCATGCTGCACAACGGCAATAGTTAACTATCAGTTCTTGTGTGCTATGCACCACATATGAAAGAAACTTATGAGAATATAAAGCATATGTTGCAATGCATAAAATATGATAAACATATTTTACTTTAAGGTTGTTGCTCTCATGATGAGCTTGCATGGTGTTACCCCAAGTACTGCTGCTTTTTTGTGAATGGGACAGCTGTGCAACAAGTTCCTACTATATCAGGAGAGACTGGCCACCTCGTCAATTATTGGAGGCTGGGATGAAAAATGTTCAACATCCACCTCTCACTGAACCAAACAAAATTTTGCGACCACTACTACAAATAAAACTAGGACTCATAAAAACCTTCTAAAAGTTATGGACAAATCAGGTCAGGGATTTAAGTATTTAACATCAAATTTCCCGTCACTGAGCGACGCTAAGATAAAAGAGGGAGTTTTCATTGGTCCTCAGATTCAAGAGCTTCTTAAAGATGGTGACTTTGAATCAGCCATTCATGGGGTGAACAAAGCTGTTTGGGAAGCATTCAAGTTAGTGGCGGAGAGATTTTTCGGAAGCTGAAGAGAAGGAAACTATGAAGAATTGGTGGAAAATCTCATCAAGGCTCAATTAAAATCCACTTTTTGTACTCACATTTAGACTGTTTTTCCAGCGAACTGTAGGGCAGTTAGTGATGTAGATGGTGAAAGTTTTCACCAAGATATTTCAACAATGGAAAAGCGGTGCCAGGGTTAATTCAGCATAAAAAGGCTTTCAGACAATTGCTGGACATTGGCAAAAGATGATCCTTCAGCTCACTCACTATATGCTTCAAGCATTAAAGGCAAAGAGTGAATATGGATTAGAGTTTAAAACATAATGACACATATTGTACGTTATAATAAAATAATCAAATATTCCATGCTGCATATCTTTAAACATATAGCCAATAAACCTTTTTCAAGGTGATATTTAGATTCAGTGTATGAAAATACATAAGAATTAACTAAACTCATTTAAGAAGCACAGAACTTTTCAAAAATTGTTGACCAGTGTTATGCGCCTTTCCCATCATTTCTCGGAACTCTTCTGGATCCTCCTCTCCCTGGGGTTTATCGAGTTGCCTTTTCTTTCCATCTCATTTCGGATCGTTTGTGGATTCATCTTCCTCCGGCGTTTGTTGAGTTGCCGTTTCTTTCCAGACTTTTCTTGCATCTTTTATGGATCTTCCTCCTCTCGCGTTTTTTGATGTGTCCTTTCTTTCCCATCTATTTAAGGTTTTCTTGTCGATCTTCCTCCTCGTTGTTGGTCAAATTGCCTTTTATTTCCCTTATCATCTCTGATCGCTTGTAGATTCATCTTCATATGGCGTTTGTCGAGTTGCTTTTTCCTTCCAATCTTTTCTTGGATCATTTTGGATCTTCCTCCTCTGGCGCTTTTCGAGTTGCCCTTTCTTTCCCATCTCTTTAGGGATCTCTTTTCGATCATCCTTCCCTGGCGTTTAACAAGTTGCCTTTTCTTTCCAATCTCATCTAGGGTGGCTTGTAAATTCATCTTCCTTCGGTGTTTGTCGAGTTGCCTTTTCTTCGAAGAAGATGAGCTTCTTAGCATCATTTTAGTTAGGTTGGCCACTAATTCATTAGATTTAATTGGTATTAACTATTATAAACAACCCCACTGATCCAACTTGAAGAAAAGGCAACTCTAAAAACGTGATGGGAGAGGCGGGTATCGATGTATAATAGATCGAGCTACTCCACTGAAAACTATTAAAACTTCTCTATGTTTCTCCCTCTCTGCTTCTCTCTCTCTCTTTCTTTCTCTCTCTCTCTCTCTCTCTCTCTCTCTTTTTCTCACTTCTCGAGTATACAAAAAAAAAGATTTTTAGATTAATTAAAATGAATAAAGGAGAGTCAGTGAGAAAGAATATGCGAATGTGGTAGAAGAAATATAAAAAGGAAATGATAAAAAAGATAAAGTAAGTTTGCATGAAACTCCAATATAACGCTCTAAGTTCATTATTGACAATCGTTGTTCCTCTTTGGATTAGTAACATTAAACTACAAAGCTCAAGTCCAGTACATTTCAGGACTGGTGAGGCTTTTTAGTAGTCATAAAATTTTCCGAAATTGGTGTAAATGTGATTTTTTAAGTTTAGGGAGAATTTTGTAAGTTTATAATTGAGGGAAATCTTAATTAATTTCAAATTGGGGAAATGTAAATTTTAAAATTTGTTGAATTGTGTAATTCTAAAATGTGTTGAACAAATGGAAAATTTTAACATTAGGGTAAGTGAATTTTTTACTTATTTTCAAATTTGGGGGTTAAATTTTAAAATAGGTGGAATTTTAATATTAGATGACATTGGAAAATTTGAAATTAAATTGGTGAAATTTTAAATTTTAAACTAGAGGGTCAATTTAAAAAATGGGGAAGAGTGAAGTTTTAAAATTGAGGCAGAGCGTGAAATTTTTAATTAGGGAAATTAAAAATGTTAAACTTGGGAGATATATCATTTAAAACAAGGTCTGATGACCAAAAGTCCCGTGCTCTCACCTATGACCTTCAAAACTTTTAATAATTCCTGTAATAACCTTGGAAAGACCTTGGCAATTATATCTTTGAAGTAGAATGTAAAACAACATAAGGGTTTCAAATTACGTTAGAATCGGCCGAATAGCTATGATGTTATTGCCAAATATTTTTCAGAGCTAACCTTGGGAGGACTTTGACAATTATTTCACTTTGAAAGAGAATGTAAAATAACATAAGGGTCTCAAACTTTGTTTAGAATCGGCCGAATAGTTAGGATATTATGGCCAAAACAAAATAATTCTCAGGCTAACCTTGGGAGGACCTTGGCAATTATATCATGCGAAAGAGAATGCAAAACAACATAAAGGTTTAAAAGTTCGTTAGAATCGGCTGAATAGTTACAATGTTATTATCAAAACACAAAAAGCAAAACAGGGAACGACCGACCTACATAGTGAGGTGTAGAGTCGCCCGCGACTAAAAATTAGGGAAATGAGAAATATCAAAACTTCGCGGAAATGTAAAAATTAAAAATTGGGGTAAATGCGCAATACAACTAAAAATAAATAAAAAAATTATATAAAAACAAAATGTTCTCCACTTTCTAATGATATATGGATTTTTTTTCTAAATAGTTAAATCTGTACTAATTTTGAATTATTTTGCGTCCCATATTTAAGCAACACCAACCATTGAAAATTTTCCTCTGCCTCTTAGAAAAAAGGCACGGACTCGAACTAGTTGAAAACGAGACAATTTAGATGGACTGTTAAATAAAGTGTGTAGTGTACCGAAAGAGTTCGACAATGGTGCAATTAAAAATTTATCAAGACAAACAACCAACCAAAAAGTAATTGATAGAACTGCGCATATCAAAACTTAACTAACATAAATCAATTCAAGAAAACTTTAAATAGTCAGTGCGAAAGACTAAATATTGCATGACTGAGTCCAACTTTAAATTCACCATCCGGCCTTTGTTGGGTCGGACTTTATATAATAACCTCATTTCTTGTCATTTTCGAAATTTTATAATGCCAATGGCTGTTGCCAGCCCGACTTCCCCTATCATTTGTCTTCTCAAATTATTCATTTCTTTCTGTTTCGCATCGATATTTTACTTGGTTTCTGAGAATTGGTAAACGAAGCTAGCACCTTTCTCCTCCTCTTTCTTCTTTTTTTTTTTTTGATTGATATTTATTTTGAGTTCTTTCTATGTCAACCTTCGTTCTTCCTTCGCCTTACACCTACCTCCATTAGAGCAGCTACCCCATTTCCCTTTTCCTAAACTCGTTGTAATGGGTAAGTCTTTGGCCATCTGGGCTCCCCAAAATCTCAAAAATAAATGATCGGCACATTTGTGATCTGCCACGCCAAGCCACAGGTCGCTGGCATTAAAAGCCACTGTAATATTGAATTTCGTATATGAAATCTATAATAGCTTCAAAGGTTGCTTGGCTATCGATTTGTGTGGGCTTGATTCATTTTCAACCGTTTTTAAACTTATTTATTTTGCTGTGGGGTCAATGCGATATCGTAAATACGTTAATATCCCTTGATTCAGTCCGTTTGATTCAGAGAGCGTCTACTCTTTGTATAGATGGGGCATTTGGGTCACTTTTTCGCGAGTTATTTCCAAAAGAGTATGTGGAAAGAGCTTTGTCTCTTTTGTTGGTATTCTACCTCTTCTTACCTACAATTGTTTTTATTCAGACTATTTTTTGAATACTCTGACTCCATATCTTCTTCACCTTAGTATATCTTTTCTGTTGTTAGAGTGTGAAAGACGAAGGAGCCAGAAGCAATAAAACAAGAAATTAAAGTGATTTTTAAGTACGAATTCAAATTGTCCCATGCTAATATTCAGGCTGCTGACCAAATCAACAAAGCAGATGGCGTGAACACTCGCACTAGAGAGATATGTGATTAGCCTTCGTTCAGTAAGTTTAGATCTTGTAGCATGAAGAGAAATATTGAACCTGAAGGGGATCTCAAACATAGCCTTAATGATGACTAATTCTATTGTACTGGCCGATAACCCCCGAACCCTATTTCGAGCACTTGCTGAAGACTTTTAGACTTCAGCAGGTATTATATCGTGTCATCTCTGGGCAATATGAATGATTAAATAATTGGAAAAGTGGTAAATAGCTGACAAGAATGAAAAAATACAGGAATATGCCAATTTAATCGTTGCACCCCCAAAATTATAATTAAGTTTGGTGGAATAGTAAAAGAATCATCCATTTTTTTTTTTAACCAAGAAGAACAATAAAGCACAATCGTACCGTTGAGAGATTGATGAAATGCATTCAAGATTACTCATCAAATCGGCTGGATTGGTCATAGAAAAGGACAAAAACCGAACTGCTTATTGACAACGCCTCGCACTTTTACCTCTCGTCTTGCTGTGTCTAAACTTAGAGAATTGGGATAGGAAGTCTGACAGCATCCTCTATTTTCATCTAACATTTTACCTACTGATAATATGTAAAGAAGAAATATTCCGTGTTTTTTTGCAATTTTTTAACCAAAAGACCTAAGGAATTTAATAGAAATGAAACATTGATGCAACTGAATCATATTTTAATTAAATATCCAATATTTTGTTCATACCATCTTCAGTTTACTATTCAAAACATGGCTTTTCATGTCTAACAACATAATATTAATAACCAGATGAGACACATAGAACTCATTCATTACACACAAAATTTAGTTAGACAGTCAGGATTCAAGTTCTAAAATGAGTATCCGGGAACAGATGTAAGCAAACTTCCTGTGTCGAACGTTTAGAATCAATTTTGTGTGAATAGCGATGCTATTAGATTAGTTCCCGTGATTCCTTTTCGCTTCCCAGAGGCGTTTGAAATTGTAGCTTGTGCAGACCTTCCAAAATCGGTCTCCGAACGTAACTTCTCTTTAAATGTGTCAAGTTGCTGGATTAAGGTGTGAAATCGAGTTGTGTCATCGTTCATAACTTCGCAACAAACTTGTTCATTTGAGAGATCCCAAATGTATTCGGATATAATGACCAAACGCAGAGAAAGGGTATAAGATATATATATATATATATATATATATATATATATATATATATATATATATATATATATATATATATATATATATATATATATATATATATATCCAGCTAACCGCAAGAAATAGAAAAACAGGATAATTTTTCTTCGGAAATGTTATTTCCTAATTCTCAAAAATTCCGTTTAGAATCGATTTTGTGTGAATAGCTATGCGAGTAGCCGCTTTGATCTCAATTAAACCTTCCTTTAGATCACTCGGCTACGCGGAAGAAGAAAATCTTCCGAATAAACAAACTTTTAAGGTACGCTTCGCAAGGTCGATCGGGACTATGAAAGTGAGAAAAATTAATCGAAAATTCAAGGGACAAAGGAGAGTTGAGGTAAACACGCGAAGCGTACCTTAATTGAGATCAAGGTGCTTGCTCCCTGCCTCAGTGTGCATGGTTCGAATCCAACCCCTGTACGGAATTTTTGCGAATTAGGAAATAACATTTCCGAAGAAAAATGATCCTGTTTTTCTGTTTCTTTTTGTGGATTCATTTCATCATTCTTTCGCGTTCATTAAAGATTTATATATATATATATATATATATATATATATATATATATATATATATATATATATATATATATATATATATATATATATATATTTATATATATTAGGAATATAAGGACCTATATAAGTGTTTAAAACGTTATCTTTTCCTGACGTTTCCGTTATCAGCAGAGACCATCTTCAGCAACTAGGTATCTAATAAGAATACAGAATAAATCTCACATAATACCAGTGCATACCATTAAAAACAATCAGGTGAATGGGTCAAAGGTAATAAAATCGAAAAATATAAAACTGATAAAAATGTAAAAAATCCTAAAGTCACAATGGCTGGCAGGTGTTAAGTATTTAAAAGTATTCAAACGGGGTAAAGATATATTAGACTGACCAAAAAGCCAAAAGTAAACATCAATGAAAAGATGTTAAAACTGATAAATATGATCGTAAACAAAGTAAAATATTCAAATTGCAATAGTTGGAAGATACAAATTAGGACAAACAAAATAATTTTAAAAACTTGCGGCTATAGCATAGCACCAGCATTTCCCTTTCTAACCCCAAATTATTTTTAATTTGACATTCTCAAAAACACAACTACCACGTTCATTCTGAATTTTTTGTCTATATGATTACTCATGTTGCCTTAAACTGTTTACCACATAAATCAATACACATTCAGCAAACCAACAAAACTCCCCCAACAGGTGCTTTCTCTTGGCTATTTCACTCCACTATTCTCTATTGTCTTAACAGCTCTAACGATGTATGTATGTCAGTTTCAGTTTCGAGTTTTCTCGTTTTTTGCATTAGTTTGTTTGTTTTTATTTATATCTTACAAGTAATGAATTTTAAGTGTATTTTAGTTATTTCACGAGCATATTTATCCATTTTAATACGTTTTCATTTTTTGTATTAATTGCTTATTACTTTTGGCTTTTTGCTCAGTCTATTATATATTTATCCCGTTTGAATACTCTTTAATACTTTGCCTATTCACTTAATTATTTTTAATAGTATCCCCTTCTATGATGTGAGATTTCCATTGTATTCTTATTAGATGTCTAGTCGCTGAAGATAGTTTCTGTTGAATACCGAAACGTTTGGAAAATATAGTTTCCAACACTTGTTTGGGTCGTCATATTCCTACAACGGATCGGGTTCCCAATGGACAACCAGATCATATATATATATATATATATATATATATATATATATATATATATATATATATATACACGATTATATACAAAAAAGTACAGTAGCGTACGTGTAACTATAGGGATAAAACCACAGTAATAGGACTAAGCGAAACCAGGTTTCGACGGAAACATCCGTTATCGTCATTCGCTGGTGCACAATTAAAATACGGAAGTTGCTTAACATACACACACACAAATCAGTGGGGCTAAGGTGGATGATGCGGGTATGTAGCGGCATTTTTGAGAAGCGGAAGTATGAATTTCTTGCTTATTAAGGTATTAGTTTTAAATTGGTCGTCGGAAGTATTAAAGTCGGGAATTTCTTTTATTAGTGCCGATTCAATTAAGCGTCATTTTCATATAAATTTATTGACCATTTCAACGTCCAACATTTAGTATCAATTGAGAAATCTAAGAATAGATCCGATATCAATAGTGATTTCATCAGTGGTTACTTACTTGGTGCCTTAAATTTCGATCATAATTTTGCGTCCATCCCATTCCCATTACAAAGTGCTTTGAAAAAACTTAAACGAAACAAGAATATAGTGATTACTAAATCTGACAAAACTAATAAGATAGTGATTATGGATAGTGAGCAGTATTCTGCTAAATTGAACGAGTTGCTTAATGACAGGAACAAGTACGAAAAACTAAATAATGATCCTCTGTCAAACAAAACAAAATCACTTAATAGTTCACTCAAAAATATTCTCAAAGGTCATTCTGATCTTATTAAACAATTCAAAGTGTACAATTCCTCGCTACCGTACATGTATGGTTTACCGAAAACACACAAAGAGGGTACTCCGCTTAGGCCGATAATTTCCAGCGTAGGATTTCTGATGCTCACATTATCCATTCTGGTGATTTTGTGAATAAAATTAAAGAGGTTGACCTATCGAATAAGCAGTTGTTAAGTCTTGATGTCAATAACCTTTTCACAAAAGTTCCCGTTGATGAAGCTCTGGATGAAATTATGAAAAACTTACCTTTGTCTAACCTAACATTACCCCTACCGTGTAATAAAATTGTAAAGTTAGTTCGTTTGTGTTTGACGGACGATGTGTTTAGAGCTGAAGATTGTTTTTACATGCATAAATATTGCCTGAGCATGGGTAATCCGCTTTCCCCGATATTATGCAATCTGTTTATGGAGGATTTTGAAAATCATCTCCTTCCCCCAATTTTACCCAATCCCATAACGTGGTTCCGCTAAGTAGACGATGTATGTGCCACATGGCCTATCAATGATAACAGATTTGATTCTTTTTAGAATGGTTGAATAAGATCCACCCAACTATTACATTTAAAGTAGAATGGGAACTAAACAACTCATTGCCGTTTCTGGATGCAAAAATATCTAAAATAAACGACAGAGCATATTGTTCCGTCTACCGGAAACCAACTAATTCTAATTCCTATATTCATTATTTCTCCTGTCACGATGTATCCGTTAAAAGGTCTGTAGTTTCTTTCAAGTTCCTGAGAGCATATCGCATTTGTGATCCTTGTTTCTTGCATGACGAAATTAATACAATCATCCAAACATTCATTGAGCTACAATATCCCCTTTGGTTTATAGAAAAGTGTCACTATAAAGCCAGAACATTTATTACTCCCTAACTAATTATAAGGAAAATAGATATGACAAATATTATGTTACCTTTCCATACTCCCTCCCCAGCTAATCAATTTCAAAAAGTTGGCGCGGATCAACAACATCAATGTTACCTTTCAGTACGAGAATACGATCGGAAATAGCTTATCCAAAAATACATCGATCGATAAAGAACAGGGAGTTTATTTTGTTCCCTGCAAATCATGTTATGAAGTATATATCTGTGAACGCAGCAGATTTTCCAAGAGAATGAATTACACAAATGCGTTATGCGACATGGTTCCCTCTCCTAGAGTTTATTTCTACATATGTCCAATGAAAATCATCAAATTGATATGGATAATGCTAAAATAGTTTATAAGTCTCACAATTATATACATCGAAGCTTAATTGAATCGGCACTTATAAAAGAAATTCCCAATTTTAATACTTCCCACAAGCAATTTAAAACTAATACCTTAATAAGCAAGAAATTCATACTTCCGCTTCTCAAAAATGCCGCTATATTTCCGCATCATCCATCTTAGCCCCACTGATTTGTGTGTGTGTACGTTAAGCAACTTCTGTATTTTAATTGCGCACCAGCCACTGACGATGACGGATGTTTCCGTCGAAACCTGGTTTCGCTTAGTCCTATTACTGTGGTTTTATCCCTTTATATATATATATATATATATATATATATATATATATATATATATATATATATATATATATTTATTAGGTGATACAAAAAACAGGTCTATCAAAAATTTATCAGGTTACTATATTAATTGATTCATTTTCATGTAAAAACATTGTAGCAAATATTTTTGAGTAAAATAATACTGTTTAAAGGTAGTGCCCGGCATTTAAATATTTTAGATTTATTGAAACTCAAAGTAAACTATCAATGCTTCTCTAATACTTAATTACTCATGGATTATATTTTTCTTGCATTACAGGTATATTTGTGAGTAATATTTTAAGTGTTACAAACATTTTCAATCCACATATTTTATATAATATAAATTTAAGTTCTTTTGACTAAAGAAATAGAAGCTGAACAATTGTTGCAACAGGTTGAGGCAGAGCAAAATCCTCACGGGACATGGCTTAGCTTGCTGCTTGCAGGCGGAAAAAGAAGTTGTACGACACTCTTCCTGATTTATCCCATTACAAGAATTTCAACTGGATTCACTATGACAACTAGAAGTTCAACGGAAGTTTGGTTGATTAGTTCACCAATAACACACCTAAGCCATAGCAAGTTACCTTCAAAGATAGAAATTATCTATTTACTGATGAATCATAAAAGTCTTAAACAAGAGAGAGAATCTTTAAACGTAGCTATCAGTGATGTATTAGATGTGTGGCAAATGCAGTAAAGAAACTTAATAGATTATATGATTACTGGAAACAACTTAGAAAGAGCAAAGACAAACAATCCTTGCATGCAAGAGTAAAATAAAAGAAATGGGAAGAAAGTTTAGATAAGCTATTTGATATTGCTCATGTAAATGCTAAAGAAATATTGACCAATGAAGAAGATAAAGAGTTCTTTTGTCTACAGAGAGGGGGCAGAAAATGGATAATGATTGAAATAGATAAGAAGGAACAATAGCGTAAACTTTAAGTACAACTGCAGCAAGAGAAATTGGAGCTAAAGAAGAGGGACGACAAGCAGCTTCATCCAATAAAACAGTTGTTCTTGCAAGTAGCACTAGTTTCAGCAATGCTTCAAGTGAAACAGAAGTAGAAGATTTATACCATGAACCAAAACTCTCAACATTAAAAGGTCCTTCAAAGAAAAAAGCTAAAACATTAAACGAAAATATTCTTTCCTCATTGGATGTTTCCAAAATAAGTTGCAGCTCAGCAGTCTCTCTCGTTATTATTCCTACCATTTCGAGTGTAGGAAAAATACTTGAAGACTATAATGTCAGCTACTCTACTATCCATCTATCCGTTGAACTCGACAAAAGTCAAGAAAGACAATCAATGAGAACTTGAAAAATTATTTTCAAACTGAGAAGCCCTTGATAGTTCATTGGGATGGAAAGCTTCTTGGAGACATATCAGGAGAAGAAGTCGTGGATCGCCTGCCAACTTTAATATCAGGCAGTGGTATAAAATAGCTACTTGGAGTGCCAAAAATTCCTCAAGGCACTGGCAAATGTATGGCTGAAGCAGTTCATCGAATACTGCTTAACTGGAAAATCACACAAAGTGAAAGGTATGTTGTGTTTTGACACAAACGCTTCAAATACAACTCGTATAGAAGGAGCTTGCACAATATTTGATCAAAGATTAGAGAGAGACTTATTGTGGCTACCCTGTCGACATCAAACATTTAAAATTTGTTTTGGAGGCAGTGCTAGCGCCTGCTCTTCAAGCCTATTTTGGCCCTGATATTCTATTGTCAGTTGAAAACTTTTTTTAAGGAGATTATTCCTAATTCGACATAGAAATAAATATCACCCACGAAATCAGTATAAAAAGTATCAGTTCATTGCTACTATCAAAGCATCACCCAAATTTTCAAAAAGATTAATATTAAAATGCCAATCATCAGGTATATCAGTTCAAGTGCACTGGTCACAACTAGACTTCGTCATATATAGGATATACCACAAATATGTACACTAATATCCAGAGTACAACAACATCGCCTCAACCAAGCAAAATTATTTAATAATCAACAACACCACATAGAGTGACAATTATAGGCGATATATGATGAAATTTTCGACAGAACTGATCAAAGAAAGGCCAATTCGAGATGATTACGCGGAACTCTTTGAGTTAACGATAATAATAATGGGAGAAACTCCTCTTAGTGGTGTGAAATTCAAAAATCTTGAAGCATACCAGAGATTCAGATGGATGGTAAAACTTATACATTCCATGAAAATTTTCAGGCTGAAAAGTCAATTCAAAATTTTACCCAAGGAAGCAAATAATTTGAAAGAAATATGTAAGTTTGCCTTTTCAATCTATGTAAAGCACTGGTTTTCTGCACCAAAGGCAGCCAGTGCCCCACTGAGTGAATTTTTGCTTATTGGAAAACTTCATTGCTACCAAATAACAAATGAAAGGATTGCCAATGCCACCTAAAAAATAAAAGATGCCTAGAACAATTCATCAGTTTCAGATCAACCCACAAAAATCAAAATAGATGATGACATTTATGGCAAGAGCACCTTTGGGACTTTGGGGCAACAAAAACAGTCTCTTTCTTCAAAACACTTAGGCTGTCTTCAAATTCGTTTAACAAATCGGTTGAGTGCTCTTAACCAGAAAGCTTTTGGATTTCTAAAAAAGTTAATTTTCTAAAAGTTGTTAATAACATTGCTGAAAGGGTAGTTAAGCTCATGGAGGACTACATTCAATTGATAACTAATGACGAGGAGCAAAAACAATATTTGTTACAAGTTGTGTCGAACTAGAGAAAAAAGTTCACTGAAACATCAAAGAAGACCATTATTGCAGCTGCTTCAAATGAGTAGCCAATTCCAAAGGAAATGCTCTACCTCCTGGATAGCTTGGAAATAAGCAATATTTCCTCTAAATATTATTTTTTTCATTTTAATTTTTGCAAAATAGTTTTTACACTAAAATGAATCTAATAAGATAGTATCTCTTAAAATGTAAATAATTATTTTACTCTGTTTTGCATCACTCAGTCGCTATGTAGGCCCAACAAGTCTACATTAAGATGTAGGATCGCTAAGCATATGGGAGTACCATATAGAACAAACATTCTTTTCTCTAAACCAGAACACTCCTCTATACGAGAACATTCACTAAAACTTAACCACCCGCTTGACCCTGATTCCTTCATTATACTCTCTTCTGACTCCTCTTCTCTGGATTTAAAAATTCTTGAATCACTTTACATTAAACAAATAAACTCGAAACTCAATGATTATTCATCATCCCTCAAATTATTCACTATGGAGACAAACGTACAACCAACCACATCCCCCTTAATAGTTTTCTTTCTGCTAACTCTGTCCGTAATATCAGTTGATACTCCCGCTACACCGAAATAAGGTTAGCACTCGTGCAGAGAAATTTTTATTTATATTTTAGTTTATCCCATTTATATCCAAATGATCTAGTTTATGATTGACTTTTCCTTAATTTAATGTTCTAGTCGTCCTCTTTGGCCCCTCCATTATTGATTATTTAATATTTAAACTTTCGTGCCTTAGTCTACTCGTATTCATTTAATGTTCAATCACTTAAAATTTGAAGAATAAGAGATTGCGGGTAAACAACATTAATTTAAAAATTTACGCCTGCGATCAATTCCCCTTTCCCGAGGAAATGGAAGCTAGGAATATTTTTCAAGGTATAAAGGCCTAAAATATACAAATGGGATTACGACTATGAAATCAAACATGAATCAGTGGAAGAAGCTCTGCTCGCACAGAATGTGACCCTACATCGCAGCACCTGCGAGCAGATCTCGAACGCTGAGTTCAGAAAGAAGAAAAGTAGGAGAAAGAAGAACTTCACCCAGAAACACTAAGAAAACGAAGATGGAGAGAGTAAGCAACAGAATGAGGATTCTGTCACTCAAGGTGAATGGATGGGAGGGAAAGGCCACGGCATATGGAAACATATTCCGAGTGCTTGACCCCAACATCATTCATATAACGGAGCACGGTATCGACACCACAGCTGGTCGAATTAAACTACCGGGCTACAGAGTAGTCATGAAGAATCATTCCCAGGAAAGGTTCGATGGTGCTGCAATAGCTGTCAAGAAGAACATTTCCTTTAAACAACTACCAGATCTCGATGAGTCCTTTGTGGCGATCGAGCTGCATACACTGGTAGGAGACCTCGTGATAGCCGTAGCCTATCAACCCCCTCGCCGAGCATATCTCTGTTCGGGCACCGCAGAATGGCATTCTTAGGGGGAGACCTCAATGCCATATGCCGTGCGGTGGGCTATGGTACTACCAACGATAGAGGCCAAAACTTGGAACTGATTATGGAAAGAAAAAACATCCAAAGAATAGGGCCTAATTTTCCGACCTATATTACTTCCAGATCAGCAACCAAGCCTGATATAATCTTAACAAGTGAAGGCTTCCCATTCATTTACCATAGTGAGCCAGGCCCAACAGGCCCAAGTGATCACATAGCGATACTCACCACAGTATCTCTCGCACTGATCCAGCTCCCCGTCCTTCTCCGGAAGAACTACGCCCTGGCCAACTGGGATCAATACAAGAGACGACTCTGTCAATATGCACCAGCTGACCTAAGCGCGGCGTCGTTATAGGAGATAGACAGGGAGTTGGAGAGGATAACAACGTCCATACTAAATGCCGACCGCGAGAGCATACCCATAACAGGGTATAAAACACCTCCTCAGCCCAGATGGACAGAGGAGATGAGAGAGATCGCTCGCATTCACAGGGCAGTGTACGAGGAAATAAGACGGGAGGGTCCCAACCGGGAAAGAAGCTCGCTCCTTCGACGCCTAAGCACAGAGCTTATAGAGGCTATCAACCTCCAACAGGACGTAATCTGGAACAACTTGATAGCCAAAGTCGACAGTGAACTTAGCCCAGCTAAGTTCTGGCGCCAAGTCAAGAACTTAAAGGGACTTACACCAAGACCAAAGGTTCGGATAAAGGAGAACGAAAACTATATAGAGGACCCGGCGGTTCTGGAAGACAGGTTCAGGAGCTTTTGGAAAAACGTTTTCAGGATCACCCCTGAAGAAAACGAAGAGTTCGACCAGGAATTCGAGGGCTAACTGATCGAAGAACTGAATCAGGAAATGCACTGCACGCACCCACAGCATCGAGTCAACAAAGGTAGGGAGATGGCGGACCACGGCCGTCCCATAACACCAAAGGAGGTCATGGCCACTGTAAGAGCCTTCCAACAAAAGGCACCAGGCTGGACGGGCATCACCGGGAACAACTTGGTTAATGCCCCACAGCAGATCATTCAGGGAATTGTAAACATCTATAACGCTTCTCTGAATACGGGCTACTTCCCGGAAGGTTTCAAGATTGCTAAGGTGATTTTCATACATAAGGGAGATAAACCCCCTGATCAACTGGTAAATTACAGGCCGATCGCCCTGCTGGAGATCGTTGCGAAAGTCTACGAGAAACTCCTAGCTGACAGGCTTCAAGAACAACTAGCTGAGCTGGGAGCCCACAACCCTCAGCAGCACGGGTTTCCTAAGGGACAAGGAACGGAAACAGCCCTCGCCCTCCTAGCGGAAAAACTCGCTTGCAGTAAAGCTGAGAGGAGGTACGTAGACGTGCTGCTGCGGGATGTAAAGAAGGCCTTCGATAAGGTTTGGCTGAGGGGGGTTACAGTTCAAGATCCTCAACCTCCAGCTTAACCCACTCCTGGAAAGGGTCCTTTGCAACTATGTTTCGGATAGGAGAGCCCAAATTGCGATCGAGGGCTGCAAGGAACCTGAATTCGAACTCGAGGCGGGAGTTACACAAGGCAGCTGTCTCATCCCTCTGCTGTACCTAGTGTACACAATTGACCTGCCTGCTCCAGTGAGGTACGATTCGATGTATCTGCAATACGCAGATGACATCACTTAAATTATCCTGAGTCTATTCAGGAACTCTGGAAGTCAGGCGAGGGTGACAGCTGTCGAAATCGACAACATTAACCGATATGAAAAGAAGTGGAAAATTAAGACCAACCGCCAGAAGTTCACCATAATTCCAATGAACCACCGGAAAGTAGACGACATCATAGTCAATAACGAACTCTATCCGTACTCCAACGAGGAGAAAGGCCTGGGCTTACAACTCTTTAAATCTGGATACAAGGCTCACATAAATACCAGAGTCTCCCCAGCCAAAAGAGAGCTGAGGAAACTTTACCGTTTCCGAAGCCTCAGCGTGCTAAACAAGAAAAAGCTGTACATGACCTTGGTACGCTCAGTCCTAGTGTACCCGGCCGTGATCACGCAGATGGCAAGCTGTATATCTCTCAAAATGATGCAGAGGGTACAGAATAAAGCCACTCCGCTGATTACTGGCACGCAAAGGATCGACCGTATTCGGCAATCGACTCTACACCATAGAATTGGACTAAAGCCGGTGAATACGGAGATCCAAAGGCAAGGGAGAAAGACATGGGATAAAATAGACCAAGAGATACTCCCGACAATAAAATTTAACCTAAACATACGTGGAAATAGAAGACGCGCAATTGGTAGAACGGCCCTCTTCCCAAGCAGTAGAACCTGCGTAAGAAAAGTAGTACTACCTATGTATACTTAGTAGCACACAAAATCAGATTAATGTGACCATACTGAACCCGACTCGTAAAAAGAAATCAAACAAAATAAGATATTATTCTAATAAAAAGAGGCGAAGTGCCCAAATGGAAGAAATAAATTTAAAACTCAACAAAACTTAAAGAGATTCAGCATATTAGATACCTTTGAAAGGTTTGAATGCTACGACGGTATAATAAATTGAATATAATAGAGTGAAAAATATATAATAATGGAGGAAACTGGCTGTCAACGACAGTCAACACCATTAAAAAGAAAAATGAGAAGAATGCTAGTGATGCCCTAACAGCAGGGCAAACTAGAAACCATTTTCATACCTTTATAAACCTACCACACAATTTCATCACTTTCACTAATTAATTAATTAATTAATTTAACTTTATTGAATTACTTGCTTCGCTCCATCTATTAATATCAGCTTTGATTACATACCCCATATCTAACTTATTTTGGATTGTTCGCCCTTATAATTCTTTCTTGCTGTGGCTTATAGTGAATTTCTTGTATTCCGCTTAAGAATTCGCTGATGACGGTCATCGTTAATGACCGAAACATCCTGAAAATGAAATGTTCGTAACCATCGCATATGTCTCCATATTCCTGCTACGAATAAGGTTCCTAAGGAACGACTCCATCACCAATATATATATATATATATATATATATATATATATATATATATATATATATATATATATATATATATATATATATATATATATATATATATATATATATAATATATATACATATATATATATATATATGCCTACATACATATAAACTTACATATGTACATATAAGTTGAACGATGAAGGAGAAGAAAAGCCCTTTTTCTCGCGTGTTTTCTCAGCGGCGGAGGCCAAAAGAGACAAAACGCGAGCATCCATTTGTCTTTTAACACCGAAGGCGACAGACTGATTAGTATAAGTCTAATCCAATAAATTCTCGTGTCTTTGAGAGAAGTTGGGGAGAAATTTTATTCCATTCCATTGCGTCAAACCTTCCCGTTTTGTTTGGGGAAAAAACTTGTCCATGTCAAAAAGAAGAATTCACAATTTCGTACACATTATCGTATGAATGATATAATGTAGGGTAGATGGTGAGCATGTGAAAAATTGTGATACTCTGTTGGCTCTCATTATAATTTATGACTAAATTTTACGACCGCGAGAGATAGGAAGATTGTCGTTGTGGTTCTCCGTTGCTGTTCAGGTTTAGGTAGTTAAAGGAAAGTCGTTTAATGGTCGTTTCGAGACAAAAATGTCTAATTATATCAAGATAATGCCAAAATATTATTTATTATGCTAGTTAAAGAATATTTTAAAAGGGGGGGAATACTGTGAAATAGACAGAGGGTAAATAATGCCTACAAAAGATCATATTTTCACTATCCCGGTTTTTATCCCAAAACGAGAAAGTTTCCTCAAGAAGTGTGATGGTAGAAGATGCAGGGGGCGAGGGGTGTTTTCCTTCATCAATACGGGAATGTTTAAGAAGTACTCTGATGAGACCATTATTCACTAGTGGGAATATTCATTTGTACCCCCAACACCTCATTTTACTGCAGTCTTTCCCTCCTACAAAGGTAAAAATGAGTGGAATTAACGATGAAAAATGCCCTATTGGTTAATTTGTATCACCCAGAAGTATGTTAAGAAAGGAAAATATACTGAACACTTTCTCTTTTAGGTATGGTACTCGGTCATTCCAGA
Source organism: Ceratothoa steindachneri (assembly GCA_963969495.1). Classification (NCBI taxonomy): domain Eukaryota; kingdom Metazoa; phylum Arthropoda; class Malacostraca; order Isopoda; family Cymothoidae; genus Ceratothoa; species Ceratothoa steindachneri. The sequence goes on from OZ018335.1 coordinate 75,620,076, forward strand.
TGACCTTCACTTTAATTCACTATACGAATGTTATTCGGGATACAAACACGCGTGATTCAGAGATAAAAAGAAAGATATTCAAGATACATTTGTTACGAAGGTAGAAATTTCATTTAAGATGAAAGCTTTATCACACTACTTGCAACTTTCCGGATAAGATTTAGAATACCAATGTTATTAAGGATATAAACGTGATTAAGACTACCAGAGTTATTCAGAATACAAGGTTAAATAATTATCCCACCGTTATTAAGAATAAAACCGGTACTCTGGATACAATCCTTAGTCATTAATTCCAGTGTCATTCAGAATAAAAGCATTAGTCAGAATGGCAGCGTTATTCGGGATTAAACCGTTAATCTTAATCCCAGCGTTATCCAAGATAAAATGAATACAGTTATTGTTGCCATCGGTGCATCCAGAATTTCTGCTCTAGCAGACTAGATACAAAACTGGCTTCAGGAATTTGTCTCGAGGCCCTCTCTGGCAGTAAACACCCTAAGTTTTCTTGAAAAGCCGATTTTCCTCAGCTGAGAATAAGAATTCTCCCGAAAGAACTTCTGAATAATAAAGTTTAAAATTCTAAAAATTAATTAATACCTAAAGAGGTTTATCCTGGTAAAACGCTCAGTAAGCACTTAATGAAGAATAAATGAGATTGTGATTAAGAACCCCCAGGATTTGCTTTAATTAATAAAAGAAAGAAAATTCTTACAATAACCAAAATGACGGCATTTTTTATTGTAGTAGAAAGTTAAGATAGAAGATACCCAATTGGCTCAAGCAAAGAGGAGGATTGTGAAAAGGGTGGATTTCCATAAATGGTTGCGCAAAGGAGTTCGTAAATTTGAAATTAAGAAAGGAAATTCAAGTCTTGCGAGTTCAGTGCAGATGTATATAATTGGTACTTGGTCTGTGAGGTCCTTGTAAGGTCTTTATGATCTTTCTAGCATCTGTGAGGTCCTTGTAGGGTCTGTGGGGCCTGTGCAGGGGTGTACGATCCGGCCTGATTCTGTGAGGTACGTGCAGGGCCTTTATAGCCCGTTTGGAGTCTGCGGGGTGCATGTAAGGGCTGAATAATCCATTTTGCGTGTGTGAGGCCTTGGTATGTTTTGGGTGGTCTATTCATATGGTGTGTGAGGAGACTTTATGTTTCACGAAGGCTCTACATCGTGCTTCTAGCGTCTGTAATTTCTATTCTATGAGGAGTTAGATACGATTCATCGACGGCCACCCATCGCCAACTAACTCATCGTTAGCTAACTCATAGACAGTTATATTTTATATTATAGAAACGGTGCTTAAAGTATAAATAATGAAAAGGAAAATGAAACAAATAATCTATTAAATCAAGTTATCCATTTTTCATCACACTATGTTTTAGGAATGCAATGCTTTTGAACAGTTTGAATTTTAGTTTGTGAGTCAACTTAGGTTCTTTCTAAGTTTTTCTTTACAGTTCGAAACCAGCCATGCGGGCTGGTTATTTGAATATTTGAAGCTTTTTTCAAAGTTCTTTCTAAGAGTTCAGAAAAATATGATTATCGAATGTTTGGAATGTTTTAAAGCAAAAAGAATTACAAATGCTGAAGTTCAGGAAATTTATCGCAACTAAAGCTTGGCAATTTATTTGGGTAGGTATTGTTTCTTATATTCGAAGGTTTTATCGAAGTTATTTCTAAAATAAATTTTTAATTTTAAATCTTTAGCATGTGCAAAGAGCTCCTGGTCCCTAAAATGAATAAAACAAAGTGAAATTATTAAGGTAAATTTAAATGAATAAAGAGCCCTGAGGATTGTTTTTTTGTGTATTTTGAAAGAATTCTCCTAAATGTTTTTTTTCTTGGCTTTATGACTATAAAATAACACCCAGCTAAAAAAAGCCCGCTGTCAGTGCCAGATTTCCGTAGGTCATAGGGAGAAGGTGTGCATGTGTAGCGCAAGTTTCTCATTTAAGTAGAAGTAGCGAAGCCACTCATTACTTTATTATTTTTAATGCTTTTGAGAATTAATCTCAAGATTGCGAAAAGTTACATAGCAATTAATGTCAATTTATTCAAAATGATCTTTGATAAAAATAGGGAAATGGTTTTGAATATCTTCTAGTTATTCATTTTATTTTTTCAGTCTTTTTCAGACCAGTGGCTTCCAGAGAACATCTCTTCTCTTCTCCATCCTTGCAATTGATCACCTCACTGTCATCCATGGACTTCTTCAGGCCATTGTATCCAGCTACCCCAGAATTCTATTCCCTAGTACTCCTTTCATCCACTGAGGTCCCCCTCTATCCACCATTCGGAAGAAGGTGATGTCCTCCGCGACATCACGAGCTCCGGGAACCCGTTCCTCATGCAGAATGCGCTATCTTTGGTCATGAACCATTAGGCCAGCATCGCGAGATGCGACGCCCACACTTACCTGGACGAGGTGCTCCTCCTTGGGCAACCAGAAGCCTTCCTAATGTGTATTTCTCTGATTAAGAATTGTTCGCTTAGTTAAACATGGAAAAAGTGTACTTACCCCCGTGACTTCCCTAGTATACATTGGCATTAAGATCGATTTATACAAGAAAAGAGTGACTCTGACGGGTGAGTTAGGCACTAGAGCACAAAGAAACATGTCCCATTTAAGTGAGTTTCAAGTAAGCAAAATGTACTCGCTCCATATTTTCCGGACTATTAAATTTCGTAGCCTCAATAATCAAGATTCTCTTCATGTGGGTTCAACTTTGCTTCCTACAAACGTCGTGCCCACGTTCTTAGGATTTCCATCAATTGATCCCCTTTATCTCCACAAAATGGATTAAAGATAAGTACCTTAGAGCAAGCAGGCAATTAGGGTATTGCGGCGCTTGTCCTTCTGGCCTAGGCATCGTAATTCCCGGCGTCTCCCTTTCTCTTCCGACATTGGAACTCGAGCTTGGAAACATCTTCCTGCTGAAATCTCTTTTACTCTTTTTTTCCTTGATACTTGCGCCTTGGTGGCGCATACTTCCGCACAATCTTTTAGCAATTTAGGAAACAAGCAGAGGAAAACTTCCCCCTGAAATACTGCTCCACCTCAGTGACAACAGCAGGGCGGTCTTCACCAAATCTTCCAGAAGTCATCCTTAAATAAAGGATGGACTCTTCACCCGACGGGGTGGGAAGACAAACAAAAACACTATCAATGATGGTTTATTTAGAGCATCATGTAACTGCATTAGTAGCTACCACAATGGACAAAACATCTGGTAGATTACGAACCATATCAGAATATGTGACTCGTTTTTTATTTCATCCAAGTAGATCCTCGTTGGATTTTCCATTTCGACAACCTCTTTGCGATTGATATCAACTATCGAGCACGAGAAATAGAAAAATAAGAGAAATAAAATAAAATCCGATACCAAGAGTATTTATAGAGTTGTGTTAGTAGGACTAATCCATCATTTGGCATCCTAAAGCCATCAAACAACTATATTACAGAGCGTTCCCGAATAAGAGCAAATAAAAGATCACAGCAAATAACTCTTTCACGACTTACAAAACATCAGATGAAGCAGAAATCCTATCTGAGCTCATCCATTGTTGCCTTTGATAAAATCCTAAACTTTTGTTGCAAAAGGACTCAAGGTAAATAGAAGAGTTGCAAAGCTTATTTACAAACCATTATATTAAGGCAAAATAATCGATATGTCCGAAGTTTAAATAAGAGTCCGTAGCTACTACATGTTTGTCTTTACTTTAGCAGGTTTGATAACGTATTCTGGCTTGAGTAAATGAATTAACGTCAGAGGACGACATTGAAAATGCGGGATCATTTTAAAAGAGCTAAAAATTGCGAATCGAGGCAGGTAGTCAATCTAAATGGAATCATCGCTCGTCTTTTAGAAAGTTTACGCATATTACCATCCAGGTCGAGTCGCCCCCGCCCCCCTTTCCCCTGACCCCAGGGCGTGCTTCCTTCCTCTTGTTATTTTTGCTTTGTTTCGTTTTCTTGATCTTTTTTCGCTTTGTTTGCTTTTGTTTGTCTTGTTGTTGTTTTTTTAGCTTGGTGTTTTGACTTAATTTTATTTAAATGGAGCCTAGTATTAGGTTTTCAATTAAGTAAGGCAATTTATACCCTTGTTGATAATCGCCAGATGGGCGCAATAGAAAATAAATCCAGTGCAAGTAATAAAGGCGACTAAGCACGGATACTGGTAACTAGACTGTCAAGGAGTGGAGGCGAAAGTTGAGTTCCCGTGAACAGATTACGCTTTGGAAAATATGAGGGAAACTATACATGGACCCTTTAATTATAGAAGTGAGGCGGAGAAAGAAAGGTTCTAGAATGACTTGAAAGGAGTGATGGCTAGAATTAGGAATGGGACTCGGTCGATTGTCGTAGAAGATATGAATGGACAGAATGACGGATGCGATACCTGTAATTTTCGCTACATCTGGTAAGAATGAAACAGGTGAGAGAATGGCAGGGTTATGGCGTTGAAGGTATCGTGTGTCTGGCAAACTCTTTCACTACCATGATGGGAATAAATGAATTTCTGTTGGTTAAAGGAGAGAGGAAGCATTAGAGAGTGAGAATAACCTGATTCTGGTGATTATTGATATGAAAGGTGGGAGGAACGATCATGGTATTATCTGACCGCATGAATGTTCTGTTAGGTTGAATTGCTGTGAGTGGATACGGAGGGGGGGATTAGAGGTTCTAAGAATGTACAGTCATGGCCAAAGCTTTTTCTTCATTCTTAAAGTTTAAGTGAAATAAATAATAATTTTAATATTTAAATTATAAAAGATTTATTAAAACGTATTCATTTAAAAAATAATAACTAAAAGCAGTCCATTTCTTCGCTGTATCCAAAATTGCGCTCTGGTCCTATTCCTGTAGGACGTGAGTTCTGTCGCTGGAGCTTTGCTATTCGATCAAAAGGATAAAATGATGACAAATATTCGGTTAAATGTTTGATGATGTGTAATTATAAACTTTTTTGTAATATATTTTGTAAAAATAAACTTTTAAATCATTTTCAATTGTAAAAATGTTCCTTTCAGAGAAAATGTACAACCATTATTGCTCTGCACCAAAGTGGCTTGTAAAGAGTAGCATATTTATGATGATTACCTACTTTAAAAATACTGTGAAGAAGACTTTTTGATCCTCAAAAGCTTCAAATGAATGCCAAGGTCACCTTCTGGTAGGTCCCAGCTCAAGGATAGCGCCCCCTCCAGTACTAACTTTGCTCTCGTTTGGAAAGGTTTGAAGGCTTCATCGCGCACAGTGAGACAGAGATGTTTCGACAAAACCTCACTTCGAACAAGGCCCATCTCACAAAGAAGAATTTTACGGATAGGCTCAACTTTTTAACAAATATAAAGAATGACTGTTGAACACTTAGGCAAAGTTATATTCTCTGATCAAGCTTCCGCTTGTTTTGAGTTTCTGAAAGATTTTACTAGTCCTTTATCATGCCCACGGTGAAGCATTTTGATACTTTGAATGTTGCGGGGTCGCTTCTTATCTAAGGGAACTGAAGCACTCACAATTTTGCTCAAGAACACTATGATGAACTTAAAATCGCAGCAAACTTGTTTAGTCTGTACCTTTTCACAACCGTATAAGACCAATTTGGGGATTGTAACTCTATTGTATTGGATAATTGCGTGCCTCGACACAAGGAAAAGCAATACATAAGTTTCTGGCTGAAAATAACATCGAACCTTTTGGAATTAGCACGGGAATTCGACAGATTTAATTCAATAGTGAATTCGTGGGTGTAGTGGTATGACCAGGTGTAGGCTGTTATTCGCACACTGGCCTACTGGCCGACCGAAATTAAGGCTTAACCTGGGGATGGCTCTAAGAGTGCTTTAAATACACAGTTGCTAGGCCAAGGAATATTTAAACACGGATACAAAGGTATACCTTAATAGGACTAAAGATTACATATACATATAGGGCAAGTTAAATGGCAATGCAATTAAATTTTGACGGTTCACTGCTAAGATGATTGACACTATTAATTAAGTTTGAACCGAGGAATAATTAATTAGGTAATGATTTTACAATTATTCAAGTTCTAGAGCAAAGGAGATCTTTGAGGTTCAACACGCTAAAGGTGGAAGAAGCGTGACGAAGCAAGGGTTAAATCCCTTTTACCTTGATGTGCGGCGAGTAGGACCAGGGAGGTAAGTTCGACCTTGAACTTGTCGGCGTCTCACAAGACGCTCAATCCAACTTATGGAAATTGAAGATAAAGGCCTCTTATCCTTTAGAAGCAATCAGAGGATGCCACGGGGATGGTTTTTCCGATCCTTAAAATCCGAAGACGTTGTGAGAAGGGTTGAAGTGGACCTAAAACTATCTCCACGAACAACACTGAGTAACGACTAGCTCTTCCTTGGCTCTTCGAAAATCACTCAATTCTTCTCTGGACGAAAATGTAGTCGATTCCCTCTCGATTAACGAATATCTTACGGCTAACGTACTGGACGGCAGCTTCAGACACAATCAGCCTGTGAACTCCGAAATCTCGAATATATACTCTGAAATTATCTAGACGGCGAGAGAGATTCATCGCCAACATACTTCCTTAATTGCCTTTGGTGGCGATAAGGGTCCATAGCGGGAAGTCACGATTTCCCCTTAATGGTCTGTCCTTTGTTCAAATTTTCGCAGTAAAGAGGGAACCGGAGAACCGAGGTACTGGAGAAGGTGGAAAGAGGAAAAAGAATTCCTTTTCTCTCTCCTTATTCTTCCACACTGGGCGATAATCAAATTGGTAGTTTTATTATATATTTCACCTTCAAATTATGATATAAACATATTAAAAAATACAACGTTTGATTAGTTCTATAAAAAATATTTTTGCCATGTCAGTATGCGGTAAATGGTAAATTGTTGGATGGTGTGAAAAGTATTCATTGTAGAATTTAGGCGTACGTTTGTGATAAAGATGTCCTGAGTCATCAGTTTGATATACGAGTCAAGGGAGTGTAATATCACTATAGATGTTTATTCTCTTCATGAATGAAATATTGAGAGATATACGAATTTTGAATGACGAATTGAAGTGTTAGATTGACGAAGGATGGTGGTTGGGTTTTATTTTGTTAAAGGTCATATGCTATACTCTGCAATTTGTGGCTTAAAGGAGAGAGAAATAAGAAGGAAATGTTGAAAGAGGTGTATGATACTGTATGCGTGAAGAGGTCGCGAAATTAATTGGAGAAAGGAGCAAGGTGAAGGTGTTTATGGGTGACGATAGAGTTGATATTAGAGTCCATGGTGTTACCGTTGAACAAGTGCCAAGGTTAAATATCTAGAATGTGTCTTGAATGGTAGTGGTAGAGATAAGTGAGGCGGACGCGACAACAAGGTTTCAAAGGTTGAGTCTCTGAAATGTTTGTGCCAAGGTTGGTATATGGGAGTAAGACTATGTTATGGAAGAATAAGAAAAGATCTAGAGCAAGCGCAGTGTAACTGAAAAACTTGGTGTTTGGTGCACGGAGGATATATATAGAGAGAACCGATTGAGTAGGATGTAATTAATGTGGGAGGAAATGGTTCAACTGAGTGCGTTCTCAGTTTGTATGGAATGAATGTAAAAATGACAATATGGAACAAAATTATACTTTTTCCCTGGACAGAAAGTTTTAGTTTCTAATTGCGTATGTTTTAAATGTATAGAAAATAACTATTATTCTTTTCCAGCTGTACGTTTTTATCCTGAACCTTTCAGTAATATACATAAATACAAATATATTGAAAAGGGTCTAGAGATTAACTGTGACACCTCTTTAACATCACATCACTTTCCTGAAAAAAGTTTAGGAATTATTTTTTTAGATACGTTTGGGAATGTAATAAGCACAATTTAGTAAGTACTCACAACACCATTCATCTTAGGTATTACTAGTTTTTAGTCGATTTTCTTAAATTTATTTACAACGAACCCTTGACATTTCTTTCAAGAATCATTTTCTGATAAAATGGCCAGGAAAATGGAACTTTCCTCAAAAGATATCGTGAATGAATTATATAATGAAAAGTCTTCTCCACTATTTACAAAAGATAAGAAGAAGCATGATGATCGCATTGCGAAGAATGTACAGAATAGCAAGCATCCAAAAAAGAAAAGGAATCTACCAGGATTTCTAGCTTTTACCCCGCGAGATCTTTCTCAAATCAACAAGGAAATGAGTGGCTAAGCATCATCATGCTAGAATAAACACCATCCTCACTGACAAATCAAGATGGGCTGGATAAATAGACAAGAGGATGGATTGTCATTCGACGGCAGGTGAAGCAATCGCAAAGAAGCAACAAGAAGGATGATTTGGAAACAAGCTTGGAAACAAGCTTGTAGGACCCTTCAAAGAGGATAATGCCATCAAAATGGATTCGAAGGCGATTTTCTGTAGAAAAACATCCTACCTTGGCTCAAGAGACAGCCGGTGAGGATGGATAAGTCAATTGTCTCACGGCAGGATAATGCTCCTAGTCATACTTCCAAGTTCTCTAAAAATGCTTAGAGTCGAAAACTCATAGGAGACTCAGAGGAACTGTCCTCTCAACCGTTGTGACCTAAATGCGATAGAAAACTTGCGGTGGATCCTGAAGAGGTATATAATGTAGATGGCAGGCAATTAAACATCAAATATGACCTTTGGGAAGTCATCCAAGTTGCTACAAAGAATGATTATGTTGAGTGCATCAAAAGTTTGAATATAGCAGTAGACAATAGACTGTTCACATTTATTTAAATCAAGGGTTCCTTTGTTCAGTAGCTCTTGAACTGTTCTTAATTCATTTTTCATCTAATTTCCCTCCATTGTAATTATTATAATTATCTCATATATCGTTCAGACTTGCCATACTTTGTTGTGATATGATATTTCTTATAGATTAAGGTTGAAAACTCTATATATTTCACCAATTAAAAGTGTTCAAATGATCTCTTAACACTAAAATAGCCAATCCAACAATAATTTGTCTTACTTTTCTCTCATATGACATTTAGGGCCATATATTTACATTACATTTTCTTCTAATGATTCTATTAACTCTTTGCAGAACGGGAAACAAAAGATCACACGATAATTCAAAAGCATTAGACACTCGTAAGTACTATATGCATTTAGTACCAAAAACAAAGTAATTTTAAATGCTAAAGCATAATGACCGATTAGTTTAAAATGATCTCGAAAAGGCGACTATCTAAAATAACTATTTTGCTTCCATTTTTAACAATGATATTCCTAATTCAAATGAGAAAAGCATAGAAAACATAAATAATAACATTCCCAAAATAAATGGAATTATAGTTACGGCAGATGATGTAACAAATGCAATTAATAAGTTCTGATGAAATGTATGAGCGAAGTATGAAGGAAGTTATGAACAAAATTTCCGCTTTACTCGCTTTTTTGATTAATTACTTTCTCGAGACAAATTTTGTTCCCAGGGATTTTGGACCTTTTTTCAATGTTGTTTCCTATTCAAAAAAGACAGACATAAGGAAAAGTAGACTTATCGTCCAGTCGGCTTAACTTCATTTATATGTAAAAAAATTATATATATATATATATATATATATATATATATATATATATATATATATATATATATATAATAGAACAAGTACAGCGTTGCTCTACGAAAATGATCGAAACAAATAAAATATTGATAAATATGCCCGATACTGCAGAAAATCATTTTAATTTGTCAGGCCTGATAGCGAACGGAAAAATTTGCCTTCAACAACTGCATCGTTCAAGTTTAGAACAATCTACCACATGAAATAGTAACCGCTCCAAACTCAGAAACTATGAAGACCAAATTTGATACATATTTAAAAGAAAGTAAAGTTAAAATAGCTTACAAATTTTCAATGGGGTTCTACCAAAATTAGCCTCATTCTTAATAGGGCCTACCATCTTTGAGCTCTCATGGTTTCTTGTAAGTTCCAATAAATTGTTTTTTTGTTTTAAGAAAGGTTTGGGTATTTATATATTTTATATATATAAGCCATAAGCTCACCGTTTAATTTAGTGCTAGCTGCTTTAGTGGATATATAGGTTAAGCATTTATCAGATATGGCATCACGAGTTTGAAAGCAGCCGGCAGACCATATGGTTGCTTGTAGCCACATTATTAAGACAAGAGTGAAATGATACTCTGCATTAGCATCTGCTGAATTTTTGTGCAGATCACGGCAAACTCTGGACACTTTATTTCCTCTTCGAGCAATGGAAAAACCTCTAAAAGGCAAGATGGGCAATTATTGCTTTCTTTAATTGTCTAATTTTCTATTATATTTTTTTGTTACTTTTAAATTTAAATATTCTTTACTTTATTTCTTTAATTTCCAATGTTATTTGAAAAAAATATATCATAAGAAATTTACTTATTTATATAATAATTTTGTTTGCTCTTTTGCAGAAGGGTACAAAGGAAAAAGAGCCATGAAGTTCGCGATCCTAAATATTTGGCAGGAATCACTGACCACTCTAGCACTTTCTGCCCCTGCATGGAACCTTCCAAACTTTGGGCTGGCAAGAATGAATCTATTTTAATGTACCGTACCTTCCATCATTCATCGCTACGGTGTCACACTGCTCTGAGCTCCCCGTACCCACTTCACCGGAGATATGGCAACCGTATTCAGAAAAGAGCAGCAAATCGGGGGAGGAGGAATACGTTGACGATTCAGATTACAATTTTAGAAGTACAGCTAAAGAGAAAACCACATGATACCACAAGCCAAAAGAGCTCAACGACTTGATCAGAGATTTCACTCTCACAAAAACCAATGCCAAACTTTTGACATCTACGGTCAAGCAATGAAGCTTGTTAGATGAAAGTGTGAAAATTCAAAATCAGTGTAAAAGTTAACTATTTTTTTTAAGCTTATCCACCCGTAAAAATTGGATCTGTTTCTTGCACAATGTGAACAATCTCTTCTAGGCAATCAGAATCGCCTGTAACCAGAAAAAGTGGCGCTTCTTCATTGATAGCTTATCTAGGACTCTCAAAGCTGTGCTGCTGCATGACAGGAGAAAGTATCCGTATATTTTTCTGTCTCATTCGGTGCACCTCAAATAGGAATACAACAGTATCAAGATCTTCTTAGAGTTCTTGGTGTAAGATGAGTATGGCTGGGATGTTAATTGCGAGTTCAAAGTGGCAGCATTCCTGTTGGGTCTCCATTGCGTCTTTACCAGGTTTTCCTGTTGTCTTTTCTTTTAGACGTCAGAGACACCGTGGCGTATCACCACAAGAAGCACTAGCCACTACAAACAGGTTCTCTATGTGAAGGAACAACTTAAATACGAGCAATTGGTAGACCAAGGGAAGATGTTTCCACCCCGGTACATAAAAGTGTGTCTTATATAACAATTTGTCGCGTTCCTTAAGGCAGAATCTCCAGCCTTCAAGTAGTTTCAAAACTTCTTCCCTAATAAACTGTCCTAGGCAAAAGTCAATGGTGATGTTTTCGTTGTACCACAGATAAGGAAGATCCTGAAGTGTACTGAATTCTCCAATAATCTCAGTGGGAAGGAGAAACTCGCTTGGGACAGCTTTGTCGCAATGGTTTGGTGCTTCTTGTGCAATCTCATGACCAAAAACTACGTAGAGCTTGTTGTGACTGGGAAGAAACTATGGCAAAATGAGCTTCAGGATGTCCCTGAAAGTCTATACTACGAGTATATATGAGTGCTGATACGTGAAGTGATTTACATTGTAATCGCATATTTAGAAAAACTAGTCGCATCTAAACTTTTGTATTCACATTTTTATAATTTTATTATAAATGTTAATTTTGATTCATACTTTATTGGTTGTATTTACGTTAATGAAAATGTGAAAAAATCGTTCGTTTCCCCATAGTAAACGAATAAATTTCAAAATATCATTATGATCCAGGTCAAAAAAGCAAAGTTTCAAATGAAAAAATGGCCATTTTATATACATTTTAAACATAAGCAATTAGGAAGTAACATTAACAAGAACCAAAAATTGTGTTACGTGGTACAATCAAATACCAAATTTCATCAACGGCACTGTAGCATGATCTCAGGGAAATTCCTAGACTTGTATAAGTTGTGATTTGGGATCTCGTTGGTCACTGTGAACATCGTCTAGGCTCCTCCAGTCAAGGCATGTCAATGATCTGAGTTAGAACGTGGCATGATAGTGGGTGCCAAATGGATGGGGCATTCCATTTCTCAAAATGTGCCTACATTCAACATCTCTTGATCTACGGTGTCACGTGTGTACCGATAATACCTTTTGAAGGGAAATCGGCCCACCGTGGACAACGCAATGGCTAATCACGGGTGCTTAATGATTGTGACCAACGGCGTCTGGGTTGAATTGTCCATGATAGCAGACAAGCAACACTGGCTAAAATCATATCCGCATTCATTGTAGGGGATTCCAGACAACTGGAGTGTGTGTCCTTTACCTTTTAAACTGGTGTGGGGTGTGCTCACGTGGCATTGGTTGGAAAGGGGGAAGGGGCTGCGCCGCCTAAATAAGCAAAACAAAAGTGGTCTATAACAGCAGGAAAATGCTCCATGTCATGGGCCCACGTTGCCCCAAATCGGTTCGAGGAGCATTCTGGAATATTATGTCGAATGACGTGGCGACCACAACCACCCAGCATAACCTCAATCGATCATTTATGGGTTGTGGGGTCGGGTTCTATTTGCACCCAAGACCAGGCACCTAAAAGCATCAGGGAACTGGGGACAGCTAACCAGAGGTCATAGGTCAACATATCTCCATAGAGCCTCCATACACTTGTGGAATCGATGCCACGTCGAGCTGCTGCCGAGCCTGAAGGGGTCCTATACAATGTTAGGTACCTATCTCATGTTTTGTCACTTCAGTCTATAATATGTGGAATATACCAGAAAAATATATAAGAGTGAGTTTAAGGGTATTCAAAGGTATGGAAGGCTTATTATTCATACATACGTCAAAGTCAACTACTGTTAACATTCTGCTTCATTTTACGATGTTGTTACTATACGAGTCTCTAAACCTTGAAAATTCAAGGCAGGAATCCTTTAGAAATCTCTACGGTAAAAGTAACATTTATCGAGGAAAGAAATGGTCCTCGCTTATGATAAGTGAGCCCCAAACAGTTACATTTATCACCCTACTTGACACCGTGAATATTGAGAAAATAAAATTAAGCTTTGTATCTTTTATCATTAACTTCAGACCACAAGAATAAATTAATCTGCTAAAGGACTGATTGAGTTCGGAACTATATATTTCGACTACCTTAGTTTAGGGCCACTGATATTTACATATCAGAAGTATGATCATTAATTGCAACCTTTAAGTTTCGCAATCATTGCTCAGTATACAAACTGTACACATACAAAATCAGTCGTTGCCTTTAACAACCCCCAGTAAAGCATCCCCAAATAGATCATATTTTAAATTATGAGTTTGACAATATCCAATTATTAGAAGTTTTGATAAGTAATATAACTTTCTCTGACCTAAAAAAGAGATTAACAACTCATATTGTAAAAGCCTGTTGCCAATAAATTTAACATTTGTTTAGATCTTTCAGTCTACCTGGCTTCAAAAGGAATTTGTTTATTTTTTCAAATGCTTTATGCCTTTTTAAATTTCCTTTGTTTGGTGGAGTTTAAGCTCTCACATACCACAACTTTAGCATTTCGTACCCATATGTTAATAGTTTTTGTTTCTTGCTGGTTTAACAGGAATTTTATTACCCCTATAATAATTCATTTTGACAAAGTTACAATTAAAATAAATTCTCTATCTTTAATTCAACCATTTTTAATACTTCTAGTTTTTGTATTGATTATTTTGTTCCTTTGGTAATATTTTTTCTGGAATCAGACGGGTGAAATTCCATGAGAGTTTCGTTACCACTCGGCTCATAGCGTCTCAGATCTCACATATATAAACTACACACATGCGCCTGAAATTATGTACGCGCAGGCTTTTTAACCTATAAACTTTAGCAATTCGCATAACTTTGCCATGTTTTTTCTCAAACCTATTTTTAAAAACATTCTGGCACCATGCCTCCGTTAGTGTTCGCTTTATATTTTAATAAATTAAATTTTGAAAAAAATATCCTTTCTGAATGCGAATTCAAAAAGAAAGCTAGCGACGACCAAGGAAGAACAGAGATCCCCCCCCCCTTCCGAAATGCCAAGAAGAAAGGAAAGAACTAAGCCTTGAATCTGCCAGTGGTCCCTGATTTTAAATGGATAAGAAAGAATTATTTATGAACCTTTCTATTAATTATTGAAGTGGTTCCCTTGAAACGAGTTTTTGTAGAAGGATTTTTAAAGAGTTAACTTATACGTTCGTTTTAAGAGTATAAAAATTGGACCCAAAAAAGAAAGTAGAAGACGTTGGGCCTCGTTTATTATCATTTCATAACAGGTGGATGACTTTAAGTTTGGGAGATTTATTTAACCAGTCACGTTCGCATTTATATAGAAAAATTCCTCTGACTGGAATTCGCTGGAGGATGAGAGACGGAATGTAATAACATTAGTATCGAGCTATGGAACATAAAGTAATATAAGCAACAAAAAGCTTACATATTTCAAGCGAATCTACCGAAGCACATTGAAATAATGCTTAGTTACCCATTCAGCTTTAAATTTGTGCAAATAAAGCCCTCTTTTACAGCACACATGGTTGTTATTATTGGGGAGTTTGGTTGATGAAACGATATCAAAGTATTCAGATGTTTTGTGTGAGTATTAATTAAAGCCAAATGACATTAAATTCCAAAACACCAATAAAAATATAAAAGAAAAACTATATTGAGATGCGAAATTAACAAACATGAAAAGCACGAGGCAGAATTTGGTGACAATCACGAGCCTGTGATATATAAACGTGCATTTTAACCCAATTTAAACCCAATTTAAATTGAAATTTAAGTTCAAATTCTGAACCCAATTTCCAGATGCGTTACCATAGAAACTTTTTTACTTTGAAGGGGGACTAGAAAGATTGAACAAATTGAGCACCATTGAAGGACGAAAAGCTTATAGGGGGCTCCTGTTCCTCTATGCTCTATTTCCTCCAAAATTAAATTCAGTATTTTAATTACATAGTCATCAGAATACTTGTAATTTAGAAATGATTCAAAGATTTGTAGAAATATAGAAGAAATATATTTTGGAGGATAATTTAAACCGAATATCAGATTGTGAATAATATACAGACATGCAAGAAGTAATTATGAGTAGTATTTTTCTCATCTTTCCAGAGTTTAATATCATAATTATTAAACAGGCTTATAAAACAATATTCCAAGGAAATTACAGATTTTAAAAACGAGAGATTGTTTGGTCAATCTGAGGGTGGACTGTATGTCCCAACGAAAAATTGCTAGGAATTATGGAATATCTCTTTCTTCCCTTAAGATAATTTTCGTTCAATTTAATGAAACGGACAAGACATCACTGAAGTCGGGACTTGGTCGTCCTGAACTTTCTGAAAGATATATTTCTCCTACATGAAGATCTAATTAGAACAACTATGAAGAGGAAGGAAGATTCCAAATCAGCCCAAGAACAGCAGTAAATAAATTGTAGTCGTGTATATTATGGATCTGCAGCAAGGAGAAACGCTCTTTTAACTATGAACAATATTATGAAGAAGAATGCGTTAGCTGAAGAAATGAGGGACAGTTTTTGAAAATTTGGCACATCATAAATTGTCAAGGTTTGCTCGATTTTCAGACGATGGTTGAGTATGAATTTGGAAATTACCTCCTCAGGAGATTAACATAAGCAGGTTGCAACTAAAGATAAACCATGTAAACTTTTCTGTTATAGTGTAGGGAGCAATTTAAAATGATGGAAGGTCAGATGTAGTTGAGTGTGTTGGAAATATAGGGTCACCCCCCAAAACGGGCCTGCACACACTTTTTGTGATATATTCTTCATTCATTCACTAATCACCCTTACTTTGCAGGATATGGCATAAGCAACGCTTGTTAACACAACTAGATCTCAAGGAAAGCTACAGCAAAGAATATACTGCGTCAAACATTACTACAAGACAGGCTCGTTCAAGAAAGTGCAGGACACTTTTATGCATCAGTTCGAATGTGAAAAAGCCTCCCCCCCAAGAGCAAAATTCTGGACTGGGTGGACTACTTCGAGAACTATGGGAGGGTGGCGAACCTTAATGGAGCCAGTGACAACCGTCCAAGGCATTCAGGACGTGCCAGGAAGCGTAGAGCTGGGCTGGTCGAGAGCGTGAGAGAGCCAGTTCAGCAGAGTCTAAAACGCTCTGTGCGCAAGCGAAGTCAGTCCCTCGGTATATCCCGTAAGACTTCCAGGAGGGTGCTAGTAATGGATGTAAAGGCCTAACTATATATAATACAAAAGAAGCAGGTTATAACAGCCTTAGACAAGGAGCAGAGAAAGGCTATGGCAGTCAAGATACTGGAGAAAATTCAGGAGACCCCAACTTTCCTTAACCTCCTTTGGAGCTCAGATGAAGCTCACTTCCATCTTGAAGGAAAGGTAAACTCGAAGAAAAATGTCTTTTGGGAGACCTCCAGACCAAATGAGGTAGCCACCAAGCCCCTACATTTTCCTAAGTGCATGGTATGGATTGCAATCTCAGCCAGAGGCATCATCGGACCATTCTTCTTCGAGGAATCTGGCGCGTCCTGTGACAGTTACCAAGAAGCCGAATGCTGAGGTGCTCAAAACCTTCAAGAGGAAGCTGCAAACCCTGTTGCCGTCGCTTATGGGGAAGTTCTTGTTCTAGCAAGATGGTACAAGCTATCACACCTCAAAGCTGTCCCCAAATTGGCTGAAAGAGAACTTTGGCGGCCGTGTGATCAGCCTCATTACTGATTTTGAGTGGGCACATCACAGCCCAGCCCTTAGCCTCACAGATTTCTTTCTCTGGGGCTACCACCTTAAAGACAGAGTGTACGCAGGAAGATCCAGGACTATCACGGAACTCAAGGAAGCCATCAGGAAATAGATCAGAGCCATTAGTCGGTCGGTTTGTAAGGACGTCATGGACAACTTTGTGCTGCGCCTCAAGAAATGCACAGAGCTAAATGGAGGTCATCTCGAACACGTGCTCTAGAATAAAAAAGAAAAGTCCAAAGACTCTCATGTTTTGATATGATGTTTTTAAATACAATAAACTAGTTATCACCAAAGTTTCATTCAATCCTTGCAGAAAATTAAGAAATGAGGCCTATCGGGAGTTGGAGCCCATTTTTGGGGGGTGACCCTGTATAAAATCGGTGGAGGGGGGGGAATTTCCATCGTTAAATGGTTAACTTAAAGAAGAAAGTCGTTTATTCATGCAAGATGAAGCTCGCTTCCATACTTCAAAACGCACAAAAGAACGGGAGAACAAAAGCAGCATCAAACCACTTCCTTGGCCCAGTCTGTACCCTAACCGACCCCAATAAGACAGCTGTGGGGGATATTAGACACTAGTGTACGGAAAAGGTAAAAAAATGAACAGGCGAGAATAGCTGAATGCCCTACACCAAACATGGTCGAAAATACCTCTCTGAATTTATTAAATCTATGCTTAGGAAAGTTGAAGCATTAAAGCCGCTAAATGGAAATTATGTACCTTCATTTTTCAAAAAGTATTTCATTCTTTAAATTTACATATGGAGATATTTCAGCAATTAAGTGGGTATATCTATTTATTCATTTTTTCACATATTTGTTACTAAGCTTTATGTTTTACAATATTTTGGAGTTTTAGTGTACAATAAATATCTTATTATACACTAAGTCTCAAGGAAATTTGACTTCAGGCCTACCTACCTGCCGGTATTAGTAGGCCCTTTGTTGATCATGTATCATAAATGGTATAATATAACAGTTATAATTTTTTTTCTCTTGAATAGAAAGCGCAAGAGCAACGATGGCTTATCACGCAGAAATGTGGGTAAGGAGAGACCTGTAAAGAAATTTGTGAAGATGGAGGAAGTGAAAATGTGAGAACACAGCCGCAAATCTTCCTCGGGTATTGAGGCAGGGAGGGAACAAAATCCTCCAGATGTGTGCTGCGGAAAGTTATCTCAGACGCAGTTCTACCGAGTTTTGCTTCCTCCTTCTACGTAATCTCAGACTCGTTTCAAGTTAGACTTGTTTCTCTCTTTGCGAAATCGCAGACGCGTTTAAACTTAGTTTTGCTCTCTCTTTCTCTGTAAAACATTTAGATGAATAAGAAAAATTCTTAATTTTGGTGATTTATTAACTTAAAGAGGAGAATCTTTTTTGATAAGGTTTATTGTCGCTTTTGTATATGCCATCTGAGACTGATCATTGGGCTTTGGTTCACTGAAATAAGATTTGAAACAATGCAGATGCTGTTCTCAAGGTCAAAAGCAGAAAACATTGAAATACTTTTATACCAGATATCATCGCATAATTTTTTTTTATATTTTCATATCAGTAGAATGAGTGATAGATTTATTCATATAATAAATTCAATGTTTTCTTAAAAGAGAATAATGTATCCAGCAAAACGATTCAAACCTAAAAGATCCAACGCTAAGATCAGATTTGAATTTCTTTCACATTTTATGATCGTTTACCTAATATATTAAGCATCTATGTCTGGCTGTCAATTATCTATTATTATTTACTTTATGATAATGTTCACTTAATATATGTTAACCGGAAATTTAGAAAATTACTAAAAACAACGACTTTAGTTCAAAATCCCACTTTTGAGTGTTTGAAATTACCCTTAATTTTTAGTCGCGTGCGACTCAATATCTCACTATGTTGGACGGTGGGTCGGTCCACGTTTTGCTTTATTGTTTTTGTAATAACATTGTAACTATTCGTCCGATTCTAACGAAATTTGGAACCCTCGTGTTACTTTAAATTTTATTTGGATTGATATAATTGACAAAGTCCTCTCAAGCTTAGCCAGTGAATTATTTTGTTTTGGCAATAACATAATAACTACTCGGCCGATTCTAACGAAATCTGAAATCTTTATGTTGTTTTACTTTTTCTTTTGAATGATATAATTACCAAAATCCTCTCAAGATTAATCGGGGAATTGTTTTGTTCTAGCAATAACTTAATAACTATTTGGCGGATTCTAACGAAATTTGAAAACTTTATGTTGTTTTACATTCCCTTTTGAATGATATAATTGCCAAAGTCCTACCAAGGTTAACCAGGGAATTATTTTGTTTTGGCAATGACATCATAACTATTTGGTTGATTCTAACGAAATTTGAAACCCTTATTTTGTGTTCTATCTCTTTCGAATGAGATAATTACCAAGGCCTTTAGTCTAGAAAATATTGAAATTTTAAATGTCGTAAGGTCATAAATCAGAATAAGTGAGAGCACGCAACATTTTGGTCATGGACCTTGTTTTATACTGATTAGAAATCGCGCCATGTTGACCACAGCAGAGGCGGGTGATGATAATTGGAAATGCTATATTTTGCGTATTTTCCCGTAGCGTTGATGTGCGCCACTCACACTTAGTTGGAAAACAGTGCAATTGATGTTTGGTGGCACCTATTCTTTCTACATATGATGACTTATTACTCTCTGTTTTTGCACATTTGTTTTATTTTCCTCATCTGTCTGTTCTTTGCACATTGTATTATAACTGAGTAAAAGTCATGATTGGATTACCACTAAACCCGTTCATAGAGTTTTCTTAAATATTTATTAACTTCTATAAAAAATGACTAAATAGAATAATCAATCAAAGTTTGCCCGTTAAGAATCCCTGTGCTGCTCTTTACAATTTTCTGAAGAGGTCTTAATCAAGCTCAATCCTGAAGCCATTTTCTATTTTGACTTTTAATTTTAGGTAGCCTTTACCAACCTCATGCCACTATTGATGGTCGCCAGGGTCTCGTTCTCTTGCTGATGTGCAATTCATTTTCCATTTTGAGGGAAGATAGATTTGGAAGTTTGAGTGATATCGAGATATCTAAGAAGATACAAGCAAACCCCTTTTCACACATACACAAACATACATCTATTTCATACCCGTACACAACCGAACATGTTTACATGCAAACGCAACCACTCTTCATACATATACACACACGACTCTACTTTACACATTATCATAGAACGTTTTACCACGACTCCAGTCGGTAATTCTAGTGGTTTGTTCCTGTCGTAGCGTTATGTCTTTCTACCCTTGTCCCTGGTTTTCCTCTACCCCGAACTTTCCTCATATCCTAGTGCTCCTCTACCCTGACCCCTCTCATTCTCTTAGGTTAGGGGGGCACCCTACTCACTCCACGTCTGGGATCGTCATTAACGATCTTTCGAAGAGGTCGTGAGGCTGAGCACCACTCTTCAATTATGGCGTCTCTCGCCGGAGACCATTGATTTTTTTTATTGCTTTCTTTGTTCTCCGAGCGGAATTTCTCTCTCTTTCACTCTTTCCTTTCCTCCCATTCCTCTCCTGTCTCTTGGAGCATTTTTTGTCCGCAAGAGGAAGAAAGGAAGTAAAAAGGACACCGGTAAAATAGGGAGGACGGATGAAGTGGTCGATGAAACAAGGGAAAGCGAGGAGACGTCGAGGGCGTCCCGTTTCTTGTCAATTTTAGAAGCGAACGACGATTAATTAGTTGCGAGTAATCGCCAGGCGGGGAATATGGGGTCCCTTCTTCTCTCAGGTCTTCCGCCCCTTCCGCAATTATTTATTGAATAAATAACAAATAATTTATTCAATAACCGCTCAAGTAGTAGTAATCCCGTAAAGCAATTTACACCCACCTGCGCTCCTATATTTATACAGTCATCATTTCCTGCATTCAGACAACTTGAGTTGAGCCCAGAATCTAAATTTATTAATGGTTCGTTGGTATATACTAGAAGATGAGTGGTAAACGCGTGCCCAAAGTGGCACGCTTTTATATTTTACCTCAAGGGAAGCCTAAGCAATTGGAAACTAAAATCATGGCGATCTATATCAATGAAAATGTGATAAAAGAACATGAAAAATATTTTTATTTATTATTTGTTTTCATACCTTTGTCAAACTAGAATTTAACAACATTTTCTCCAACATTGCAAAATACCTAAATAAGTAGTCAAATAAAATATTTACCTGATATTGATACTCATATTCATAAAATTTCGCCACCTCAGTACTATAACAATATTAAACTCTAGATATTTCTTGACATGCGCTATTTACGTAGACTTTTTGCATTTATTGAGTAACGAACCAGGAAGCTACAACTGTTTTTTGGACACATCTACCTGATAGTTCCTCTCTAAAAGATTAAATCACACCCCACTATGCCTTAGAAACTAATCTTGTATATAGAGATGAAAAGACAAAGAGGATTGAATTTCACACAGAATACGTGATAGAGTTCGCTCTTTTATTTCCTCGGAACGTCTTACTAACGCCGAAAGAAAGACACAATTATCTAAACACAAAAGATACATAAATATGAGGCGGATATTCATGAAACGTCTACTAATCGCAGGAGGAGAGTGTAAAAGCCAAGATGTATTTGGAAAGTGGCTAAATAATTATCAATCGAGACGAAATGTTTGAATGCCATCGAAACCTTAACTTCATGGGATAATTTAAATTTACTTCTTCGGGTGTGTTTACCTCAAAAGTATTGACGTTTCTTCGTTTACTTTGTTCTAAAAGGAAATAATCTGTTTTGCTCCACTTCCCAATGGCACATTTCGTGTTTAAAAAATACTTTCTATAGTAATTATCGATCATGAAAGAAATTAGGTCAGCTCAATTTGAGTAATTTACTTATGAATGTAATCGATTTTTTTTTTGTTTTACTGGAGAAAATAAACAAGTACGGACTATAGCTTTGTTTTTTGTTTTCTGTTCCGAGTATTGGTAATTTTTATTTTCATTTTCTCATATTATCAGTAAATCACTACTTTTACACGGACCTTTTTTTTATCCTTATGTGTGTCGATAATTGAAGGGAAAAACACACTTTCTGATAGTTTAGGACAGAATATTGCATAGGGAAGTTATCGATTACAGTACCTTATTCCAAATCGTATCAAAGCGAAAGAGACAAAGGTAAAAAAGGTTAAAAAGGGAGAAGATTCGTTAAAGGAAGAGAGGATTAATTAATGTTTATGGTTTTATGACTAATTAATCGATAGAAATCGGGAAAATTATTGAGTAAATAATCCTTCTACTTAAGAGCGGAGAGAAGCGAAAAAGGACAGCAAATGTTCTCACGTTATTTTTGTAAAAGGCATCACACAATCAACTCTTATGTATTTACCGATTCTCCACCGGGATTCGATCCAGCTTCCTGAGCACGAGCAGGCTAAAAAAAACGAGTAAGATGCAGGGCAAGGAAATACAGCCATGATTGAGTGTGGACTGCCAACACCTCTGCTTCTCTCTCTCTCTCTCTTTCTCTCTCTCTCTCTCTCTCTCTCTCTCTCTCTCTCTCAACCTAATGCATTCAGGTTTTGTTTCCTTTTAGCCTACCTTTTAAGTTCTGCCCTTAATCTCCTCCCTTCTTGCCCCTACATCAGACGCCTACTCCACACCCTAAACTTCACTCACACACGGGATCTCATCTTCAACCTAAATCCCAAGTAGAACCTATACTAATCTCACCCATGCCCTTTCCTTATTGTTATCTAACTTTTTTATTGCAGAAACTAACAAAGAAAACACCGCACTCATTCCTTCAGGTTCAAAACCATTTATCAATAGTTATTGGATCCTGTATTCCCGTTGGCACAAAGATCTAGTTCCCTCTTTCGTTCCGCTTTCTCCACCCAAAAAGCCTAAACTAACTTAACATAATTTAACCTAACCTTAATTAACATAACCTAATCTAACAAATTAAGCAAACCTAACCTAACAACCTAAGCTATCTAACTGAATCTAACCTAACTTAACCTAACCTAATCTAATAGCCAATCCTAATTTAACTCAACTTAACCTAACCTTACTTAACCTAACGTACTTTAACAGCTAAACCTAACCTAACCAAACCCTAACTTATACTAACCCACCCAAGTGGGTGTCAGTTAAATTCTACCCAGTTGTGATTCATTTAGCCTCTTATCCTCATTTAGAAAATGTTAAATGTTAAGTAAGCCTCTCAGTACTCTATTAAAATATGTTATTTGAAACCGATAAATGTGTTTTGCTTTCCTACGTCCCTTTGTAAGGAGATGAGGCCTTTCTTGTAATTATTAAATTTTTATCCTAATCTAAAAAAGAATCAGACTAAGACATCTTCGAGAGGAGAGTCCTTAATGAGCTCGGAGTCGGGAGATGATGCAATAGTCTAGAATCTTACAACCTCTTGAATATTAGCAAAGGGGGACTCTTTTTATTTACGCCCCCTCATTCTGGCTGAGAATATTCAATTCCAGTTTTTTTGAAAAATAAAGACATTAACTCTTTTGCGCTTCATTTTAGTAGATACGAGTATATGAAATACGGACGAATAAGCAAAAATTCTATATAAAGTTTTGTCCCATAAAATACATCTATTCAACAAAACCATAGCCTTTAATAAAGTAACCAAATTTTCGTATCCATAGACTTTATAAGTACATGCCTTTGTTCACTGTACCCAGTTTTTACTCAATCCTGTACTTGCTCTTAAAGTAACAAATTTTGCCCTCGATCCTATACTTCGTCATAAAGTACCTAATTTTGCACTCGATCCTGTACTTAGCCTTAAAGTACCTAATTTTGCGCTTGATCCTGTATTTAGACTTAAAGTACTCACTTTTCTACCCAATCCTATACTTGGTCTTAAAGTATCTAATTTTGTACTCGATCCTATACTTGGTCTTAAAATATGAGATTTTTGCGATGAAATGCAAACCGCTTTTAAGCCTCAGACTATAACTGATTTTGTCGTCAGCCGCTCGTATCATAATATGCGCTAATGCCATTTAAGCCGATTATGTGTCTCATGCGATTCTTGGTATTCTTTGTATTCAGTATCTTTTCCACCTAATAAATTTGCATTGTAAATTATATTCTTTGTTAAGGCTCAGTTCTTATGCATATTTACTTTGTTTTTGTCGAGGCAGTTGCAAACTTAATATTTCATGTGTTTACTACGAAACTTGCGACTACTTGATAGGCGCGTCTTGATAGTCTTCAGTCAGTCGACTATGATTTTAGAGGGGAAAATATTGTGGAATAGGAAATGCACTTCATGTAATTCGCTCGCCCCTAGGGGATGGGTGGTGTAACAGGGGTAATTATGGGGGTTTTAACGAGAGTAATTAAGGTAGATGGTGTAATGGGGGTAATTAAGGTGGATCGTGTAATGTGGGAATAACCCTATTAAAAACTAAAACCTGCCTGGAGGAACGACACATCCACCCTCCCCCCAATGCCCCATAAGAAACTGCTCCTCTATCCCGGTTGGTCTTTTATACCTCTTTTAAATCTCCCATTATCTTTCCCACGTCTATTTAGGCCCAACAAAGAGTGAAAGAGGGTGTTAAACGGTCATTAAAAAAAAGAAGCTATGTTGTTCAAAGTTATGCTATGCTGTTCAGGATTGTAGTAGTTCTTTTAGCAATCATCTGCTCTCTTTTGGGGGGCATTCTCAACAGGGATATATACTTTAAAAAGGGTTCCATACGATGGGTGTCGCCAGCACCTTCTGATGCATATCTCAGTTGTAAGACATGGTTTAACGTGGGAACCGAACCAAAGCATGATACATCATATGACAAGTACCGCATGTCCAAACCGTTTCGGAAGTCCATGTGTCAATGTGATTTAGCTTCGCTAAGGATAGATAACAACGTTCATACTTAGTTTAAGCCAAAGCCCAAGTAAAGACAATTTACATAAATAATTATAATAATTATTATAATTATAATTTGTAAATAGCAAATAGTATAATAGTCACTATAATTATAATTGGTAAATAGCAAATATTATGATAGTATGGTAACCACTCCTCAAAATTAACCACTCCCAAACTGAAGTTCTTCTGGTTGATGCCCCCGCTCTAGTATACAAAGTTAAATCCCTCTTTCCCTCCCTCTGGGTGGAAGCTCTCTCCTTTTCTCTGACTCTGTTAGAAATCTGGGCGCGGTATTTGATGAGCATCTCTCCTTCAAGCCCCACATCCATAATATTATTAAATCTTCCCTTTGTTTCCTCCGTAACTTCTCCGCATTCGCTCTCACTTCAATCGCCAAAGTCTTGAGGCTGCTGTCCACGCCTTCATTACCTCCCGCCTTGATTACTGTAATTCTCTTCTTGTAAATCTACCATCTTCCTCTCTACGTCCCCTTCAGCTAGTCCAGAACTACTCCTCGGTCGCTCTCGCTTCTCCCCTTCTAAGCCCCTGCTTCAGGAACTGCACTGGTTACCTGTTAGATATCGTTCTCATTTCAAGATTCTTCTCTTCACTTTCAAGGTCCTTCACCAAAAGGCCCCAACCTACCTTTCCCAACGTCTCGCCCCTCGAGCCCTTCGGTCATCTCATGCTCCTCTCCTGAATACTCCTCGCTCGTCCCTCTGCTCAATGGGCGACCGCTCCTTCTCAGTCTGTGCCCCCAATCTTTGGAATGCTCTTCCAGACGAAATTAGATCTGCTGCCTAAAACGCATCTTTTCAGGATTGTCTACTCACCAACCTGATCTTAGCCCACAGCCGAACGTGCGCTCTGTGAAGGCCTCTGGCCTTGAAGAGCGCATTATAAGAAATTTATTATTATTATTATTATTATTATTATAATTAGTAAATTGCAAATATTATAATAGTCACTATAATTATATTTAGTAAATAATGACGATATTTTTAAGATTCGGTTTGTTTGTGACGTTTTTTCGTTTCAAATCATCCATATTTAACTGTGGAAGCTTCTTGTTTCCTGAATTGATCGATATAGCAATCAACTCATTCTCGCACTCTTTCAATGATTGATTTTGCACTTTAATAAAGCCTGCATCATTACTCTACCCGCCACCTCTTAAGGAGAACGAGAGAGAAGCAGAGATAGAAAGACGCACACACAGTGTAAGGAAAAGATATGTGTAGATATATCCCACTCCTTCGAAATAAAGACTATTATTTTAAAATTTGAGGGAAATTACATAAATGAAGGTGGAGTATTAGTTTGCTAAATTATACTTTCTGAAAAGCATTTCGCCAAATAATACCATCGTTAGTCCTTTTGTGGAGTAAGAAATAATACGGCACTCATAATGAGTATCTTTTTATTCGATTATCCTCTTCTTCTATACCACTATTTTAAAATAGGCCACATAACTTTTATATAAGAATTTACTAGGGGAAACAGGAAAGACATAAAGAAATACAAGCCTATTGGCTTAACATTAGTCCTTGAAAAACTAATGGAGTCATTGATAAGAAGGAAACTCGCCCAATGCATTTAGGATAAAAACTTCATTAAACATAGTAAACATTTGTTTTAGAAAAAGGTCACTCGTATTCAACTGCCTTAGTTGAAGTTTTACACAAAATAATAAGCCTATATGACGCACATAAAGTCGTTAAAAAATCTACCTTGTTTATGGTGATGCTTTTGAGAGGGCGGCGAATCGTAGTCCCTAGAAATGGATCGAATATTAGTGTTAGGAAGAAGGAAACAAAAAATAGTTTGGGAAGAAAAGCACTCCGATTGAATCGTTCTCACAAGTGCGGTCCCACCACCCCTTTTTGGTTCGGGCTGATTTATTAGGAACAAGATGGAAATTAGTAGGTTATATAGAGGCTGGCTTTCTGATCGTTCACAGCAATTATTCATAAAAGTTAATAAACTGTGACTTAGTGGATTTCCCCAAGGTTCTGTACTCAGTAAATTGATGTTTATAATATATAGATAATTTTAATGATGATTTACTTCGCAGTATTTAAAAATTAGCCGACTTCGAGTAATTATTATTTAAAGATAGGCATCTATTCATCCACTTTGGCGAACTTACAACGAGACGTAGAAAGAGCGTTGGAAGTACAATTAAAGAGTACATTGAGTTTAACGTTCATGAATGTAGTCATGTACTTTAGTTCTCGTAACCTAAAACCAAATCCTAAAATGATTGGACATAAAGTAATTTTGAAACAATTAAAGAAGGACCCTGTGGTCTTGACTAGGAGTAATCATAGAGAAAGTAGTTACTAGGGCAATGGGACATATTGCCGGAAACTTCACATTCTGTAGAAACCCCTCATCCGACATCAAGTTGAATACGCTGAGCTATTTTGCGGTCAGCGTGATACTATTAATTATCAGATACTCTAATTTTTGAGATAGATGCTTAAAGGGCGAAAACTCACCCAAATGGATTCAAGTTAGTAAATATGTGGTTCGACAGGACTATAGCTTAAATTTCTTCCCTTATAAAATCACGAAAATTTTAAATAGTTTACTTTCGCAATTAGTGATAAATATTTGGGTTAACTTGTGTAAAAATGCCCTAAACAAGTACTTTGCGAATAACACAAGAAGACGAATTGGGCTACCGATAGTTTTCATACAATTTACTTTTATGTTGTTGTAAGCTAGCGCATTTTTTGTCCGAAATATTAAGGGCGACCTTAGCAGCTTTATTGCAAGAACAGTTGAGTCTTCCCCCATGGTAATCAATCTTTATCAATGCTTTAATATCCCCAACTAAAGAAAAACATGATGCTAGTAATAAGTAACTTGATCTCCACCTTGACAATTGCAAACTAATACATGAAAAGACCTACAGATAAGACACGCTAACCATTTTCATCTTTCACCCCATTTTTCTCACCGTAGATATTTGCTGTTTAGTAGGTTAGGTAAGGTAACTGATTGGGTTTATTTCGTTAATTAAAGGATAGAGTTGTCCTGTGTTTCTTAGGTTAGGTCAGTTGGTTTCTCCCCAAATTGGTCCTGAACTGTTGGGGCAAAGGTGCTGATGAAGCACGTTTTGGTACCAATTGTTAATGCTCCAGTTTCCTAGAGGAGAAGCATTCCTAAACATGCAGAGTGTCCGGATGCTTCACCGTGGGTATGGCACGACAAGTGAAAGCGCTCCCTCATTCTCCTAACGAAGGATCTTCTAGAAGCTCCAACAAGTGGAATGGAGCTTCGTCAGAGAATATCACTTTGCCCCAGTCTTCAAAAGTCCATTTTTTTATATTTCCTACAAAAGTGGAGCCAAATCCGTAAGGTTCTTGTCGGTGAGATGAGTCTTCTTTGCAGCCCTTCTCGTCTTGAGTCTTTTGTGGAACAGTCTCTGCCTCACCGTGCGTGCTGAAGCGTTAACACCTGCATCTGTCGAATCCTGATTAATCTTGGCACTGGAGGCAACCTGATCTTTGAGCTGTGACTTTACCAAGATTCGATCTTGGTGTTCATTTAAAGTTCATGAGTTTCCAGAAGACTTCTTTACAAGAGTGTAACCAGTCTTTTTAAAGCCATTAATGATATTAAAGATGGCGCTCCTTGATGCAATACCCTTAGCAACTATCTCTTTGCACTTCAAGTCACTTTGATGCAGAGTAACAATGGTTGCACGCTTTTTCTAGAAAGAAACATTTCTGGAATTTTTACAATAAGATAATGGCAAAAAAAAATTAATTAGACTCCATTATGCATTTCACCCAATATTTACGTTTAACCCAATTGTAGAAGTCTAAATATCGCGTACATAGGTGTAGACAGAAATACTCCGGCACAAAGCTGCGCGCTCTCTCGTATCTTTAAAATACACCTCTTGCCTCGAATTCTCCGTCGCCTTTTTTTCGCACCGACGTAAACTCCGAGATGGCTCGAAGGCGTGAAAGAAATACCGTCCGCCCAAAGATGAAAAAAGTTCTTTCACGCGACGATACGGATTTTACGAGAATTTGATTCTTTCTGGAATCAGGCCGAAGCTCTTGGACCTACGTCAAGTTTGTGTGAAACTCGATCCACATAGGAAACCGTTCGCCCGCTGCAAGGAAGGAACTTCTCGGGGATCTGATTGTTGCCGTCACGGTACTTGTAGATGCCAAACTTCTCGCAGCCTCCCCCCCCTACCATTCAGAGTCTGAGGTTACACAGGACCTCCCTCTGCGGATTACCTTAGACGTAGCTAGGTAATCGGTTTTGGCTACCCACTCCAGGAGCCGAATAATCGGACAGGTACTTCAAGGAAGAAGTGCGATTTAAGTCACCGTGTGGCTCAGCTTCGTGATCCGGCAAAGGATCAGCATATCACCGGTCTAGGATTACCCTCTCATTCGGTAACCTCGGACGGCCGGACTAGGTGCGATCATCTTCACCAGAACAAGATTTTCACCTGCCCCCCCTCAAAAATACTTAGGAACTTAAAGGTATCGTTAATTGAATTATCTCCTCCACTAACTTCACCAGTTTATTTGTGAACTATAATTCTCATCCCAAGCCCGTAACCTCGAATATTAGAAGTGCTTACTTAATTCAGTGTTTAACTCGATAATAATATTCCTATCGTTCTGTCTGGTGTCATTAAGACGCAAACATCCCAGTAAGTAATCTGCAAGTAATCCCCAGGACATTTTGTAGACCTATTTATTCAGTGCAAGATTAAACCTATTTATATTTATATACGCTGTTGCCTTTTTCAAATTCATGTACATTAAATATTATTTTTGTATCTGTGTATTTAACTAATTTGGACGAACCTTTGGCAATTATTAAGAAATTCACTAGGCTTAAATCGCAATATTCTACCGACCCACCGATGGTTGGCTTTTTCCTAGTGGAGAACACACTCAGGGGAACATCATCTTATTTTTGATAAAAAGGGTACGCACTGGGGTTATTCTTATTCACCGGAAGTGGTTAAGGTAGGTGTATTGGATACGCTTCACCTCCGCTTCACCTCGGTGCGGTAATAAAATATATGTCCAAAAAGTGGAACTGGGATTACCCACTCACTAAACCCTCGACACCAATATTTGTCATCGTTTTACCCTTTTGATCGAAAGTAAAGCTCCGGGAACTGAAAATCACGTCCTACAGGAACAGGACCATAGCGCGAGTTTGGATACAGCGTAGGAATGCACCTTTTTTTAATAAACTTGCTAACGTTTTAATAAACCTGATATTATTTAAATATTATGAAAATTATTCCTATCACATAAATTTTACAAATGAATAAAAATAATATATATTATTGGCCATTACCGTTTGTTCTCTCCAATATGTCACCCTAACATAGGATCATATCTCTTCAGATGATCAAATACCTCACTTAAACCATTAACAGACATGTAGATAAATAAATACTTGTAGATAAATAAATATTCGTAAAAGACTAAATTCCTTTGAGAAATAAAAAAGGGGCCTCCACTGTGGTGCATGTTTGAAAGTATTAACGCTGGGATAGTTTGTCGACAGGAGTTACCTACGCTTCTTCGCTTCGCTGAATTTAATTGACGAATTCTAAGGCATGTTTAGAACTTTTATCCGTAGTCTGCTGCTCTCAAATTTATAGTAACTAAACATTTTACTATTAAATGGTAGGTATTTACTTTCTTCAGGATTTTTTTCCCAATAAAAGGTTATGTTTATGTTACTTAATGTTCGATAACAACTGAAAACGCGGCCTATTTTTGATAAAGCCGAGTATCAGAGGAACGAGCAGGTGACATCCAATAAAGCATTTCGTCAATGGGAAGACTTTTCGTTGTCACGGCAACCATTCCTTCCTTAATGTGTCAATCAAGTGTGTGAGGGACATCATTGGGACGATAAACCAGAGGCCATTTTCGGCATTTACCATTTTATTTGTTTCGGAACAGAGTTATTTATATGAGTAAGGACGATTTGTGCTCCATTGTGGTCAGTTTATGAAATTCTTCCTGTTGCTGTTCCCTATATATCAAGTCTCTTGTTACATTGTGTCTCTTGATTTCTGAAAATACGTTTGAAGTTTGTACTTGTTAGGGTTTATATTTTTCGTGACATGATGCTTTTGATAGGTTGGTTATATTTTATTTTGGTATTAAATAAGGTCTGAACAGGCTTGTTGATATTTTACTGGTTTGATGCAACAGTTTTTGTTAGTTTTTAAATATTCTTTTCCTTTCAAATTTCGACATTTTCTATTCATTTTATGTTTATCTTTAATTTCCATTCGTTTACTCTCCTCAAATAAGTTGACATTTTTATTTTTCAACTAATGATATTCACACACTCGATACGCATATACAATGTATTAAGACCCTGATGGACATTCGCACATAAAATATACACAGCGCTTACCTTCTTCCACGACCTGACTTACATAGATGCTCATTTCACCGCGTTTATGAATCACACGGAGCAAATTAAGAACCGGGCTCAGATTGCCTCTCCCTCTCTAAACGGAGACGCGCGGGGAGAAGCAAAGAATATTAAAATACTCAAAAACACAAATTGGCGCCATTACCTTTCTTTATTCGCCCCCCCCCCGCCCCAATTTATTCAATACTGTATTTTTACTAATATCAATCTAGTACTAAAAGTATGCATTGTCATAATGCCACAACTACTAAAACCCTTTCTTCCTTTGATCCAGGAAAGGGGAGCTCAAATCGTTGATGAGATGAGGGTGGAAAGTCCAGCAACGCAGTCGCAAAGAGCGACTGACCAGATTGACGGACGGGAGAAGATTGAGCGAACGCAATGGAGGTGAGTACAAGCGATAGAAGAGAGGCAGTAACTCTTATATAAAATGTCAATCCAATATTCTGATTCATTCGATAGTGTGTTACAAAACTTCCAGAACGATTGTGTACACAAGGGCATTCATTCAAAGATCTTAAGGTATCATTTAAAATTTGAGGTGAGCTGGCAGAAACCATAATAACCGGGAAAGGGATTAAATGAAACCACTTTATGGATTGCATTCTGGTAGAAAGAATTGCAAGATTTGCGATTCTTAAAATTGATATTACTCACAGATAAAAAAAAACACCTTTCTTAGCTACACCGTGCGCAAGTTCCTGAGTAATTTTAGGGTCATGTTTTATGAATGATATTAAATATCATCGGCTATAATGAACTAACAAGCATTGGTATTCGGCAATAAAGATGTTTAGTGGCGATGACATGAAGACTCCAATTTGGGTATGCGAATCAGCGCGTATGAAGCGTAGGAATGAAAAATTATCCTACGAGCGTTTAAATCTATGTACAATTACCTAAAAATACTCGTGCCACATTTTTTTAAAAAGCATCGGACAAAAGTGAGTAAACTCCGATATAATTATTTATATATGTTATATAAATTCATGAATAGCCTTGTATGACTGCAGCTAGTCTTTGCTGTGTTGTTTCGAATAATAATATTTTCCTCACATGTTATAATGGAAAATAAATTATAGCGATACAAAAAGAGCGGCTTCGCAACTCATCCTTACAGAAGTAACTTGCGCTTCGCAGGCAGACCTTCGATCTGTTGTCTCCGGCTAAGGTAAGGGCATTGGTTTCCATTTCGTGATTGAATTGAACATTTAGCTTTACTGTAATGTCGAATTCTTCTGAAATATATTTATTAATTTCTTCTTTTTCTATATCTTCTCCCAGTAGAAAACTTTGAATAACTTCTTTTTAATCTTCCTTTTGTAATCTTAATCTTTATTTTCTTCTAAAATTTTATAAATAATCTCCTCTTTAAATACTTCTTCGTATACAATATTTTTTAAATTTATTTTATTCAAACCTTTCACACATTCATTCTTATATTATGTTATAAAAAATGGCAGCTCTTAGAAATAAGTTAGATAAATAACTTTGGCTCTAGCAACGGGGTTTGGGTGTAAAAAAGTTAAAAAGTTTCCATTACATATCACCTAATAATTTATTTTTAGTTTATTTTTATTTAGATATTTATTTTCTAGGCATATTACTAAAAAATAAAAAAATCAGGCATGCCTTAATTTTAATACATTTTCTAAACTTCACGATTTGATTTTTTTAAATCAAAAAAATTTGATAATCATATTTATTTTTTCAAACTCAAATGTTACTCTCAGTCTTTATAAGAAGAAGTGGAGAAGCCGCTCCTCTTATCTCCTAATATCTCTAATTTATAAATGTTTTTTTTTTTGCTTAGTTGACAAATGACTTCGGGTGTTTTGGAAATTCAAAGGATTGAAATAGTTAAAAAGATCATGAAGAAGAAGAGGAAGAAAAAGATGATGATGATAATGATGACGAAGATGAAGATGATGAAGATGGAGATGAAGATGAAGATGAAGAAAAAGAAGGAGATGAAGAAGAAGAAGATGAAGAAGAAGAAAAGGGTGCTCAGGGTGTTAAAATAAAGAGTCTAAAAAGGGGATTAAAAAAGGTGGTTAAGATTAGCAAATAATGTCGTAGGCCACACCCCCGCAGGGGTGCCTGTGTAACCAAGCTCTTCCTGTTAAGGAAGAGAACAGCGGCTTGTCTCCTAATAATTTACTCTTGGTGTTTTTTCAGATCCATCATTATTTTCTAGGCTTAAATACAAAAAAAAACATCAGCATTCTTTTGAAATACGGAAAAACCAATCTCTTTTTTCCCATCTAATTTTCTTTAAAAATTCCATTTTGCTTCACTCGGTTTTAGGGGAGATTAGCCATTTCCTTAATATAAATATTAAATTTAAATTTAATCGTTAAATATTTAATTATTTAAATATTAAATGTAATATTATTTTAAAAATCGAATTAAAGTTATTTAATGAGTCAATTAGCCTTTAAAAAATAATGTAAGAAAAAATTATTTTATAAATAATTGGAGGATTTTTCACAAGTAAAAATTAAAAAGACAATTTCAAAATGTAAGTCAAGATAACAGGTGGTGATTGACCATAAATGAGGGCATATTGAACCTTTTATTAAAATTTAGAACTTTTTTTAAAGATCGAAATTTAGAAAATAAAAAACAACGTTTTTTACAGTATTTTTTAAATTGATTAGCAATTTAAAAAATACTGTAAAAAACGTTGTATTAGAAACAATTGTATTAAATGACCTTAATACAATTGTTACAAAGAATAAGTATTTATAGATCAAGGATTCATCTTTCACTTTTTGCCATTTCATGTCTCTAACTTCAAGGGTTTTTGAGATATTGCTTCTCAAAAACGGTCCAACTTTTGGGGAAGGGCCACCCTGTATATTGTTAATCAACAACCTCAAATTATCTAAGGACAAGCTTCCAAACCTTCGATAAATGCTTTTTCATGCTATAATGTTGTATATCTCGTTATTCATGTCCCAAGCCTTTCATGATTCAGTCTGACACAACAGTACCTAGCTCCATAGCCATTCAGCATTCCTTATCTTGCTCCATAGCCAATCAGCATTCAGTATTTCTAATGATCCTGGTTTGCTTGTAGTTGAAGCTAAAATAGTTAACACAATGGCTACCGATTCGTCAACTTGTGCAGACTGTTCCTATAATTTTAATGAAGATATGACAAAGTCACAGGACACGACGATTTAGTTTTCGAATTATGTAAAGATCATCGTAAGCTATTTAGAAGCAGGAAGCGTCCTAAGAGTGGTGGTTTTTGCACAATAATAAAAGACAGACATAGTTTCAGGTGTGACCGCAAAGTGAAACAGACGAAAGAAAATCGGGTTACCTGTGTAATTATACTGCAGCTATTTTTAAGAGGACGTGGCTTCACAATATTCAGAACAACTCTAGTAAGAATCTCCAGTTCATTAATATTTTTCTTAGAACTATTTTAATTTAGCTTATTGTAAGTAAAACTTATGTGTTAGTTATGAGACTGTAGTGAACTGGAAGAACTTCTCTATATATGAATTAACCACGAAATAAAGGCTGGTCACTTTCCAACCATTTACCGCAATAACGTAAAGAAAATTACAAAATTTAATTTATTAGTAAATGTTGTATCTATTATATTTCTAACTACATATTCTCCTAAAACTAGAGGTCTTCTCAAACAATAATATATTAAATTACCACTCTCTAACTAATTGGGAAAATTGTACATACGAGGAGCGGTCAATAAGTTTTGCAATTCGGATATAAGAAAACGAGATATGAGGAAAAGTGTTTTATTATTTTTCAATATAACTACCCTCGACTTCAATGCACTTGCGCCACTTGTCCCTGAGGCTTCGAATTCCTGACAACTAGAAATCTCCCGACTGCTCTTCAATCCACTCCTGTACGGCGAGCTGGACATCTTCATCGCCCCGACACCGGCGTCACGCAGTGCAGCCTTGAGCTGGCAGAATAAAAAGTAGTCGCTAGGGGCCAGATCTGGACTGTAGGGGGGATGGTTGAGCTCCTCGAATCCGCACTGGCGCAGGGCAGCTTGTGCAACTCTGGCCTTGTGGACTTTGACGACGTTGAAGTCGATCATGCGGCGTGAGATTTCTAGGGACCCAACGGGCAGAGACCTTGGTCATGGCCAAATTGTCGTGGATGATGTTGATAACACTTCCATGTGATATTCCAAGTTCTCGCTCGATTTTTTCGACCTTCATTCGTCGATTTTCGAGGATCATCCTCTCCACACGGCCATATTGTCCTCGTTGATCACGTCTGGCGGGCGTCCTGGACGGGGGTCATCTTCAAGGGACTCACGACCATGGCGGAACTCCCTATTCCAGCGAGCTATGGTTGCATAGGAAGGGGCGGTGTCGGTGTACACTGCAACCATGCGTTTATGGACCTATTTGGCATTCTTGCCTTCCTTGGTCAAAAATTTGATCACTGAGCGGTGCTCAACCTTCTCCATTGTTGGAAAGTTTGTGACTGACGATCTGCGATCAGCTACTGCTTCTTAAATAGACGAGGCAGGAGCGTGCGGCTGCAGGTCCTGACTTTTCATAACTTGTCCTACCCCCGTCCCACGAACAGCCATCCCCCTTCCTCTGTTTCGCCCTACCGATTCGCAAAACATATTGACCGCCCCTCGTAGGTAGTAATCCACAAAAACCTCCAGTAGTTATGCCTAATCGAAGAGCATCAGGATTTGGTCCCAACAAGGTGAGACAAACTTTAGAAAGACCCTTTGGAACATATAGGATCGTACTAATCATGCTACTATACACTATAGATCTATATAAAATGGAACGATATTAAAGTTCGCTGCTAACGAGCATATAGGAATTAAAACAAAGAAAGATCTAGTAAAGAGAGAAGGATATTAGAATAAATCTTTACCCGGCTCATATCGGATAAAGTATTTATTAAAATTCATAGTAACCGCTGCTTTTAGGTCGCATATGTTTGATACTTGTTACTACCACTTTTTTCCAAACAGAGAGATGGGGTAGGGTGAAAAACAAATATGCTGATGATAATGTTATTTTTCTGGTCGCCATTCTACTCTTCCACGGTTCACCTTCAGGAAATGATAAAGATGGCAGAAGGGGATTAAGATATATCAGGAAAAACATTTACACGAAGTTAACTAAAATTAACCAATCTGGAAAAGTGAAATAAAAAACGCCCATTTCAATATAAATTTTTTACACCAAAGTGAGGATGGCATGAATCGGCATTCAAGAAATTACCCTTCAAATCATATCCATTTATGCCCTATTAAGTACAAGGTTGATAATCCTTTTTCAGACAATTATGCAATTCATAGATATGGAGTTTTATGGACTATAGCTTCCGGTCTACTAATGATTCAGCCCTTGGAATAAAGGCTAAAGCACCTCACTCACGCCCCACCTCTATGAAGACCTATCATGCACAATATCGACCATTCCCTTCTCTCTCAAACACTCAGATAATTATCGACTGATTTTATAAATCTTATACTCAGTCTTCCTACCCTTTGCACATATATGTAGCAATGACTTTCTTCCGATTCCTCTCCACAAACAGTTCGATAAAAATTTCTTTCACCAGACTGAGAGAACAAGCACAAATGACTCGTTATTCGCACCTTTTCGGCGATGGTGAGGCAGCGTCTCGATAAACACCAGTATTGCCACCAAAAAAAAACGAACAACCAACACAGAATATATGCAAATAGATAACATATACATACGAGGGGCGGTCAATAAGTTTTGAAATTCGGATATAAGGAAACGAGATATAAGGAAAAGTGTTTTAAAATTTTTCATTATAGCTACCCTCGACTTCAATGCACTTGCGCCACTTGTCCCTGAGGCTTTGAATTCCCGACAACCAGAAATCTCCCGACTGCTCTTCAATCCACTCCTGGACGCTAGAAGCCAGATCTGGACTGTAGGGGGGATGGTTGAGCTCCTCGAATCCACACTCGCGCAAGGCAGCTTGTGTAACTCTGGCCTTGTGGACAGGGGAATTGTCGTGGAGGAGCAGGACACCGCGTGTCAACTTGCCGCGCCGCTTCTGACGGATGCACTTCTTCAACCCAGCCAGTTCCTCTGCGTAATATTGGCCTGTGATGGTCCTTCCACTAGGGGCATAGTCCACCATTAACACTCCCTCAGGATTCTAGAAGATGGTGGCCATGATCTTCCCGGCTGAGGGTTGGGTCCGGAACTTGATGTGAGTTGGAGAGCCTCTGTGCTTCCAGGCCATGCTTTCGAGCTTGGTCTCGGGATCCCAGGGATGGACCCACGTTTCATCACCTGTCACTATGCGTAATTTGAATCCCGCCGAATCTTGGTTGTATAGGAGCAGCAGCTCCTCCGAACTTTGACGACGTTGAAGTCGATCATGGGGGGGGGGGGGGTTTCTAGGGACCTAACAGGCAGAGACCTTGGTCATGGCCAAATTGTCGTGGATGATGTTGATAACACTTCCATGTGATATTCCAAGTTGTCGCTCGATTTCTTCGACCTTCACCCGTTGATTTTCGAGGATCATCCTCTCCACACGGGCTACATTGTCCTCGTTGGTCACGTCTGACGGGCGTCCTGGACGGGGGTCATCTTCAAGGGACTCACGACCATGGCGGAACTCCTTATTCCAGCGTGCAATGGTTGCATAGGAAGGGGTGGTGTCGGTGTACACTGCAAACATGCGTTCATGGATATCTTTTACATTCTAGCCTTCTTTGGTCAAAATTTTGATCACTGCGCGGTGCTCAACCTTCTCCATTGTTGAAAAATTTGTGACTAACGATCTGCGATCAGCTACTGCTTCTTAAATAGACGAGGCAGGAGTGTGCGGCTGAAGGTCCTGACTTGTCATAACTTGTCCTATCACCCCCACAAACAGCTATCCCCCTTCCTCCGTTTTGCCCTACCGATTCGCAAAACTTATTGACCGCCCCTCATATGTAAATCACACCCGCTCATAAAACCCCGAGAGAGAGCATAGGTTCAGACAACTCCTCCTCCAGAGGGAGAATCTTAATGGCAAATGGGTAGACTTACACAGATGATCAATTTTTCTTTCAAAATATAAAAAAGAAAATGTTCTCCACAAAATGGAGAACATTCATCCTCTCAGCTATGTTTAACCAAGTTTTATTTGCGTGATAAAGTTGCTCAGTTTAACTCAATCGAACAGTCCATCTATGTAGTATGAACTATTTAAATCACTTAAACACTTTGTTTCCGTCATTTCTCACCCTTCAAACTGTCTGTTAATTTGAATTTAACCAAAACCTCAACGGCATTGAACTTGAGAAGCGTTGGGCATAAAGAAATTCTATTTTTTTATAATATAGATCCTATAGAAGCTAGATTGGCTTTTTATCCACCTGGGTTCTGTGAAGAGCGCACTGAGAGCGTCGGAGACAGAAGATCCCGACAATACATGAATATTCTTTTCACAAGTACTCACATTCTCGCTTTCATCCATTTTTTATATGCCCATAATATCTCATAAAATTCTAGCATTTTCGGTTTTATCCTCATTCACACGTCTTTTACACCATATATAATATACACCTCTTACCCATTTTTTCTCAATTTTTCTATGCTTCCAACATCTAATATACCTCTGAATTACCCTTTTCCACTATGATTCTTGATCTTTCCTTATTCCATATCATAGTCTCATATCCATAAACTAATGATAGAGCTAGCATAATATCACACAACTTTATTGCACATTGCATACTCAAACCCTTGACACTTAACCCTCGTTATTGAATTCAGCCTTATTCGTACCTGTATCCCTCACGATTTTTCTCACCCTTCAAACTGTCTGTTAATTTGAATTTAACCAAAACCTCAACGGCATTGAACTTGAGAAGCGTTGGGCATAAAGAAATTCTATTTTTTTATAATATAGATCCTATAGAAGCTAGATTGGCTTTTTATCCACCTGGGTTCTGTGAAGGGCGCACTGAGAGCGTCGGAGACAGAAGATCCCGACAATACATGAATATTCTTTTCACAAGTACTCACATTCTCGCTTTCATCCATTTTTTATATGCCCATAATATCTCATAAAATTCTAGCATTTTCGGTTTTATCCTCATTCACACGTCTTTTACACCATATATAATATACACCTCTTACCCATTTTTTCTCAATTTTTCTATGCTTCCAACATCTAATATACCTCTGAATTACCCTTTTCCACTATGATTCTTGATCTTTCCTTATTCCATATCATAGTCTCATATCCATAAACTAATGATAGGGCTAGCATAATATCACACAACTTTATTGCACATTGCATACTCAAACCCTTGACACTTAACCCTCGTTATTGAATTCAGCCTTATTCGTACCTGTATCCCTCACGATACACCTCAGCTACGTAAAATATTACACTAGTTTTAGATGCCCAGCATGTACTCTAAAAGTACATTTTAGCCACTTCTCTGCATTTCATCTCAGTTTTCATCCCAAACATATCGTACTACATGCTACAATCAACATTTCTGCACCCCTCTCACTTTCAACAACTAACACGAGGTCATCAACATACATAAAGGTGAGAATGAGAGAAGAATGGTCGATTGACGCTGTTTTTCATACTAGCATCGACGTAGGAGAAAAAGGTTTGGTTTAGAGTTGATTTTATGCCGTCTATTAAATATATCAACGAATTCTAACATTCACTTATCTATGACTCTCGCTAATTAGAATGAACTAATTTACTTGAGCATTTCTTGATCGGAACCTGCTCTATGGAGGGAATTACGGTATTTGATGACTTGGTTTAAAAGATGGGCTCTTTGACAATGTCTTAGAGGTCATATTCCAGTCCGTAGAACATCGGTGTGCGCTTTTACCAAATTTTCAATTTTATTTCTACAATATATAACCTCTTGTATATTAGATTGCTTAATAAACAAAATGCTGCTTGGTTTTCCTTACTTTGACCCTGTCCTTTGTGGTTTGTTATAAATTAATGAGGTTAATAATGTCAATAAGATCGATTGGAGTTATATTATGTTCGATAATGTATTTAACGATTTTCTACTCTTTCTTGTTTCCAGTTCTCATGTACTTTAATATGTTAAGTTGATTCAGATATATTTTATTGACTTGAATGGTGTCAAAATATTCAACTTCCTTTCCTCACTTCAACTTCATTGGCCAATGAGTTTGTCTGTAGGTATGAGGGAACGTCAAGAAATGAGAAACGAAGGTAGGTTTAAGTTTCATAGATAAATCTAATGGATTAGTTTTATGTAAACGTTTGAACGAGGCTAAATGCAACCTTAGGTACCCTTGAGGCAGTGTCAATTTCTATAGCCCTGATTATCATTTTCGGCTGAGTATCAGCCAGACGCCGAGGGTGCCATAGCAAATTGCAAGGTTACTCAATTTTATTACATTGTCGTACATCTTAGCTAATTTTTAGTCGTCTCAATTTCCTTAATCCAATTCTCCAATGGTTGTATGGTATATCTGAATGTTGAATCTATTTACATAAATATTTCATAGATACTGTAATATAAATTAATCTGCCGAGCAATTTACCACAACACTTATACCCTTTGGTTTTCCAGACAACATTTTGTGATATTCCTTTGGATGTACAGGAAAGAAGTTACATTTTACAGGTCCTACAGTAATACGTATACGTATCAAGCTAATATCGTTACGATGACTCCTACGTTGGTGTCCTGTTCGTCAATTTTGCAAGGCATCAGAGAGTATATCATCTTAAAGAACGCCCCAATATTTGAACTATCAATTTATCTCAAATACATCGATGATAATTTCATCAATGTTGACGACTTGAATCAAGGAATTAATCTCATGTCTTTCTACTCTTTAGACACTTTGTAAATATAATATCAAATTATTCAGCAAGGTGTTCCCTCGTATTTATGTTTATACTATCTTAAGCATCAGCAGAAGCAATAGCCTACCTCAAACTTTATTCTAGGTCAATGCCTCGTCAATACGTTTCCAACTATTCTATTGACTACGGCCTCATATTCGAATTTTGCCTCTTGTTCGTGTCATCGAACGAAATTCATCCTTTACGAGTACCTTCCTTTAAAAAAATCTAGTTTTAGAGATTGGAATTCCATGCTTTTATTTCAGTTGCCTCGACAACCATATATACTGAATATACGGAAAATTCTAACAAGAGTGGAACAAGACTTCGTCTTTGATGTCAGCAGTAAAAGAAAAATAGTTGACCTTTAGTCTTAAATAAAAAAAACTATCCCCTTTGTTACAATTGGATTTTATCTCCTAATATTTATTTTCTTTCCTTTGATTCGATTGCTAATATAACTCCCCTCCTATTTCGAGTTAAATCATTCTGAGAGAATGCATAATTTTATGAAAAGACGATATATCAATATAACTTTTGTAATGAGATGAAATTTCTTTTGCTGAATTATAAAAATATACATAAATTCAAGAAAAAGTTATTTTTGTTCTTTTCACCTTTTTTTGGCAAATTACTACGAATATCATCCGAATGAGGAAGTTAAGAGTCTATCTTTAGGGTAAAAATCATTGATTCATAAGCTTACAATGAAGAAAGTCATCTATGAGCTGGCATGTGGATTCCAGACTAGCCATGTTTAGAATATTCAGAAGAAGGAAATTTATTGATAAATAAAAGCTATACGAAAAGAGCAGAATTAAGATTATAAAAATACTAAAGTAAATACTTTAACTTAATAGTTTACCATAAGACCAGAGGGATTTCATAACCATGATCAATTACGTATTGAAAGCAAAAGGATTTATATTCGCTACCAGGTTACACTCTGTGAACCTTAATAGTTCAAATGGAGTTGAAAATCTTTGAAACGCACTAAATAATAATTAATATCATACATATAAATAAGAATTGCGATTTAAAATCTTCTTCCACGTATGGAGTGTACATAGAGGGTCACCCCACAAAACGGGCTCCAAATTTCGATAAACCTCATTTCTTAATTTTCTGCAAGGA
The DNA here is from genome assembly GCA_963969495.1 of Ceratothoa steindachneri. Classification (NCBI taxonomy): domain Eukaryota; kingdom Metazoa; phylum Arthropoda; class Malacostraca; order Isopoda; family Cymothoidae; genus Ceratothoa; species Ceratothoa steindachneri. Next base: position 75,662,317 of record OZ018335.1, read on the forward strand.
TTGAATCAAACTTTGGTGATGACTAGTTTATTGTGTTTAAAAAAATCATATCAAAACATGAGAGTCTGGACTTTTTTTTTAAATTCTAGAGCACGTGTTCGAGATGACCTCGAACACGCGCGCAGCACTAAGTTGTCCAGGACGTCCTTACAAACCGACCGACTAATGGCTCTGATCTCCTCCCTGAGTGCTTCGTTGAGTTCCGTGATGGTCCTCGGTCTCCCTGCATAAACTCTGTCTTTGAGATAGCCCCAGAGAAAGAAATCTGGAGGGCTAGGGCTGGGCTGTGAGGCGCCCACTCAAAATCAGTCTTGAGACTGATCACACGGCCACCAAAGTTCTTTTCAGCCAATCTCGGGACAGATTTGAGGTGGGAGAGCTTGCTCCACCTTGCCTGAAGGTTTTGAACACCTCAACATACCGCTCCTTGGTGAATGTACTGTCGCGCCAGATTCATCGAAGAAGAATGGTCCGATGATGCCTCTGGATGGATTGCAGTCCATACCGTGCACTGAAGGGAATGTAGGGACTTGGTGGCTCCTTCATTTGGTCTGGAGATCGCTCAGATGACATTTTTCTTCAAGTTTACCTTTCCTTCAAGATGGAAGCGAGCTTCATCTGAGGTCCAAAGGAGGTTAAGGAAAGTTGGGGTCTTCTGAATCTTTTCCAGTATCTTGACTGCCATAGCCTTTTTCTGTTCCTTGTCGGAGATCTTAAGGGCTCTGCTTCGTCCGTATTCAGTATGGGTAGTCCTTTACATCGATTACTAACACTCTTCTAAACTCACTCTCTCGCGTTCTCGACCAGCTCAGCTGTACGCTTCCAGGGGCGTCCTTAATAGCTTGGACGGTTGTCACTGGCTCCATTGAGGTTCTCCACTGTCCCATAGTTCTCGAAGTGGTCCATCTAATCCTGAATTCTGCCCTTAGAGGGGTCGTTTTCACATTCAAACTGATGCACGAAAGCGTCTTGCACTTTCTTGAACAAGTCTGTCTTTTAGTAATGTCTAACACAGTATATTCTTTGCTGGAGCTCCCATTGAGATCTAGTTACGTTCACGGGCGTTGCTTCTGTCATATCTTGCAAAGTAAGGGTGATTAGTGAATGAATGAATGAAGAATACGACTATATCGCAAAAAGTGTACAGGCCCGTTTTTTGTGGGTCACCAAATACCAAATTAAGTTAGGTGAGTGTTAATTGATTAGATTAAGTATCAAATCGAAATATCACAAAAAGTGGATCATTTGACAATATAACTTGATTTAAACTATAATTTCCCGAAATTATTATTAACATTACCTTGCGGGGAAGCTCGTTTCGAATGACATTTCTGGACTTGGTAAAGTGATGGGGACGTTTTTGCCCTGGGTATTAGCTTTTGAGTTAGAAGCAAGCTAAAATGTGGGTCTTTATGCAAACGACTGCATTGCGTTTTAAGGTAAATTTCGTAATGGATGGAAAGAGAGGGATGGAGTGCCTGAACGGTATCGCATTGAGGACTAGATAACGAAACTAAGGAGCTCTCGCGTGTTCTCGTTTTGTTCACTTTGGATAAAGCTCGCGTTCTTATCACGAGTAAAAGCAATTCCGTTTCAAGATTTTAGCGACAAAAGATTTTTCCTCTTGTCTTTATTCGTTTTCTCATTATGATATTATTATTTACTGATAAATTGACACTCTATTGAAAAGGTTAAATAAAAATAAACTAGAAAGCCCCCAAAAGAAAAGCCGCTTGTTAAAGAAAAGGCAAGAAAGAAAAAATAAACGGACATATATTTACCTTTAATGTGAACTAAATGGAGTCAGCAGCAAATTTAAATATTTAGAGAACAATAAATGAAGGCGGGATTTAATTACATCAGCTGCCTAGCTAATATCACGCACTGGATGGTGCACGTAAGGAAGCAAATGATGAAATGGGTGTTTATTGTTGTAAAATTTGAATACACTGGAAAAAGAACTAATTTCATGTCTAAGAAGGCAATTCTCAAAGTAGTTATCTAACAATTCCTAGCTAATAAACTCCTGTTAAGTTGATTTAGATAAAAATTCGCTGCCAATAACCAAATAAGTTAACAATAATGACGTCATCATAAAATTAATGAATTATATAAAAATCATTGAGAGACATTATACAATATTCAAATCAATTTTTGTAAGATGGTAACACCCTTTGAAGTGAAAGGTATTCACGCCACGTATTATGTGCTGTTCGAAATTTAGCTTGCGGTCAAATATAGCAACATGAATAATTAAAAAATCACTAAATATAAAAAGTCAATAACAAGATGTAGAGGAAGAGGTTACATCCGAGATTTTACATCACTTAGAGTTTTTTTCAAGCGTTCTATTCCGATATGGAGCAATTACAGCCCTGTCATTACAAAATGAGATCACTGTAGCATTATAAGCTTATGAAGCCAGCTTATTCTCTAAACCACACTAAAAATCACAAATTTGTATAATAATTCAAAGAGATACGCCGAAACGTACATTTCTTAAGTTATTAAAATCGTCCGTATATTATTGTCACTTGATAAATTACCCATGAAAAAACTGCCATGCGGAAAATTGCCACTGTTAAATCATATTTTAACTGAAAAACCATGACAATAATAAATAAAGACTTGCTCTTGAAAAAGTATTATATTTTACGTATAATTTATCACAGTAAGATATAATTTATTAAAAAACACTAAGATAAAATATAAACTACACTGTCAAAATATAAATATTATAGGCAAAAGATCTCCAAAGGTATATTTTATCATATGTGGTACAATACTTTGCTACGATATTTTTACTTTTTTGCACTTTTTCTGTATGGGGAGCGAATCTCGACTTTCAACCTAAACAGGCTTAGCTGTAGCCAAGCATTCTTCAGTTTTGAATGCAGTTATGTAACTTTTAAGGGTTGTGTTATCAATTAGTAATTTGTAAACACCTTGACACGAGAGGTGAGAGCAGTTAATAATACATAAATTAATATTTAAATAAATTGTAAAGGTACTTATATCATAGTTTTATATCATCTGCATCAGAGTTGCCAATTAGTGCCAATTTTCCGACTGGTGGTTTTCCAATCGATAATTTTGCCACATATGATTATTCATATTGGCAATTTTACAGTGGGACTGTCCAAAGAAGCCACTAAACTTCCTAACAACACATACTTTGTCTCATAAATCAGTCAAATTACTGCGAATGGGGTCACAATTTTCAAATAATCTAGTTTACATATGAAAATCATGTAATTAACGCAATTAAATTCGATTAAAGTCCATCTAACCTGCATTACATCTGAGCCCAATCAAGTTCTTTTTCAAATAAGCTGAAATTAAGGAAATATATACTAAGTATCTCTCGCTTTACAACAACAGCTTGCAAGTCAGGAAGATTCAAATTTCTCTACAAATCTACACGAGCGTTAACTAAATAAACGACCATAAATCATTGTTAATATTGGTGTAATTGAGATTGAAAGGTATTCAGTAGGGTTTGATGAAGCGGTTCCCCTCTCGGGTGGTATTACAATATTTCCCATTCTTCAATTTTGGAATAATACCAAAATAGTATCAAGTTTCATGAACAAATTTAAGAAAAAAATCATTTCATACTTATCTATATACAATTGCGAAACTCATAAGCAAAGCTTTACGTCATAAAATCTAAATTCAAAACTATTAAGCTTCGTCTCAGTAAAAGTAGAAGTCAATCAGATCATCATCAGATCATCATCAGGTTTCTTCTTTGAAAAGTATATAACAGGACTCAATATTGCTTAAAGGTGATAGAATTCAGTCAATAACAAAAGTTAAACTTATCTTACGGTGTTTGAAGATCAGTAGAGCTAGAAATATTGCACTTTAATCTGTTAAAATCTCCCACTAACATCGTAAATAGTTTCAACACCTTCAAGAGCTCCAAAGGAGAAAGAAGCATTATCAAGCCATCAGGTTATATTAAACATGCAATAATCGGCCTAAATTTCAGCGACGTGCCAAAGGACGCTTCTTTACCTGGTCTTCAAAATTTATAAAGGGACCTTAGCGACTCATTAATCACTCTTATTACTAAACAGCCTTTACGTTTGCTTAGAAAATTCCCATCTTTTATTTTCCCTTAATAGTTTTATTTATTGTTGCAGATATTTGGAATATATTTTCCTTTTCAGGAGCAAAAACAATTATTTTCTCCCCCTTCTTTCCTTAATTTGGATTTAAATTTATCTGCATAAATGGCTTCACATAAACGGGCTTATAGGAGCCTGTAGTTACCCTTTTGCCCTGGGTATTAGCTTTTGAGTTAGAAGCAAGTTAAAATGTGGGTCTTTATGCAAACGACTGCCTTGTGCTTCAAGGCAAATTTCGTAATGGATGGAAACAGAGGGATGGAGTACTTTAACGTCATTGTATTGATGACTAGAGGACTATATAACGAATATATATATATATATATATATATATATATATATATATATATATATATATATATATATATATATATATATATGTATATATATATATATATATATATATATATATATATATATATATATATATATATATATATATATATATATATATATGATGTTTGAGCTTTTAGCTATCGAGTTCATGCTAAAAAGCAATAAGATCATTATTTTCGAGGTAACCAGGCCACCAAGGCTGACGGAAGAGTATGATACTATTCTTTTAAAACGCTGTCGGCCTTAATTAGAAAAAAAGAACGTATATAAATGGTGATTTCAATTTTTCGAACCTAGATTTTATAAATTAGATGACGGATAACGCAGGAAATGGACTTCTAAAATTTATAAACGCTAACAACATATCATATATTTGAATGTTGACCTTTCAAGAGAAGTTATTTGAAAACATTGGCAAATCACTTAAGACCAGCGATCACAACATAATACATTCGATTCAATCGATATATTCCTAAAAAAGGTTCATGAAAGCTTTCAACTAACTCCGCACTTTAAATCTTGTAATTTTTAACTTAATCGGGCCAATTAATTCTTTTCAAATTGGCATAAATTTGAAACTTTAAAAACGTCCAGGAAATGTATAATGTTTTACAGCATTTATTTTTGCTATAAATAACGAGATAAATAACCTAAAGCTTCTAATAGATCAAACCAGGCAAAGAAGATAAATAGTGATATTAAAATTTATTAGAGAACGAAACCGATTGTATAAAATTTCGAAAACTACCAATAATGTCAAGAATCGAAACCCATACATTTATTATCATAGTCTTTTCAAATGCGCAATAAACACAAACTAACGGAATTAACGACATTGCCAAAACAAAAGCCAAAGAGATTTTCTTGATATGAGAATCGTTCGCCAATTAAAGTGTGCACCTAGCCCCTTCAAGATGCCGAAGGTGCCTTGAGTGACGATCCAGACAACGTGATGAAGATATTAAATAAAAGTTTTGTAATATTTTTCCCGTTGAAGATACAAAAGCTGTAAGAAATTATGAATAAGATATATATATATATATATATATATATATATATATATATATATATATATATATATATATATATATAGTGAGATTAAAATTTATTAGAGAACGAAACCGATTGTATAAAATTTCGAAAACTACCAATAATGTCAAGAATCGAAACCCATACATTTATTATCATAGTCTTTTCAAATGCGCAATAAACACAAACTAACGGAATTAACGACATTGCCAAAACAAAAGCCAAAGAGATTTTCTTGATATGAGAATCGTTAGCCAATTAAAGTGTGCACCTAGCCCCTTCAAGATGCCGAAGGTGCCTTAAGTGACGATCCAGACAACGTGATGAAGATATTAAATAAAAGTTTTGTAATATTTTTCCCGTTGAAGATACAAAAGCTGTAAGAAATTATGAATAAGATACTGCACTTTCAAATATTGACAACGTAAATAAAATTAGTTAAAATATTAGTAAAATGAAAGTTTTCAAAGTGACTAGTCCTGATCAAATCTCTCCAATTCACCTAAACAAATTATGAAGAGAACTGAAAAAATACCCGATGCACAAGTTTAAAAAACCTATTAACAAGAGAATAAGGTCAAAAAGGTTCAATGACAAAAATGTAACGCAAATTTTCAAAAAAGCCCAAATACATGTCTTTAAAAATATTGCCCCATTTTCGTTACTTCAGTCGCTAGTAGACTATTATAGTTCATTATAGAGATTGGATAGTTGAGCACTTGGAGGTAAGTAACTTATAAATGACTCATAGCACGGCTTTCGACGCAGCTGCTCATATTTAATTAATTAGCTCACTTTTGTCACGAAATGATCATATGTAGTTTATATTTACTTTCCAAAGACGTTTGACACTCTGCCCCACATAAAAGACTCTTCATAAAGCTAAAATCGCCGTGAACAAAGAGTAGGATAGCGTAAAAGTTTGAAGATCGGCTGAAAACGCTCGGTAGAGTTGATGACAATGGAAATAGTTCACCCTGACCTGGATCACTCCGGCGTGATCTATTTTTGGTCATTTGCTCTTTTTAATATCTATAAATGATCTTGACATAAATTTATTATGTGTATTTAAAATATTTTTTTTATGAGACCAAAATTGATACAGGGTCAAAATACCATAGTGAGTGTAAAAATTTGGAAAAACAATTAAAGCAGTCAAACGGTCGGACATGACATATAATTTAACGTGGACAAGTGTAAGGTAATTCACATGGTTCATGATTACCCCTGAAAGGATATAAATTTGGGTGGTCAAATTTCAAACACAGTCAACATGGAAAGGGATTTAGGTGTCTTGAACTTGAGAATTATGGTCTATACAGGGTGTCGCAAAAAGAAAGGAAACTGATTTTTAAATCAATATATTTCTGAAAGTATTAAGGCTAGATAGTTTCTAAAAACTTAATTTTGTTTGTCTATTTTATGTGCATACAGTATATGTTGAAAATTTTATAAACTTACATCTATAATTGTAAATTCTGCAATGAAGTAGATCAAAAACATAAAAAGTGTGCTTTGCGCAAACAGGTAAAATACAGAATCAAACTTCAAATAGACATATTTCAATACCATTTAGTAGAAGGGAGCAGAAAATAATACAATTTAATTTCTAATATTTATTACAAAAACATAGTCAATTATTATTTATAATGTAAGAGGCTTATATCCGTTTCCTTCGCTATGGCCTCCATTTCTTTCTATACATATTTGCATCCTTCTTCGCATTTCTGCCATAATTCTTTTAACTAAATCCTGATTTTCTTTTAGTAAATCAAGTTCATTTCTAATTCCTTGCTTCAAATCGTCTGTGTTTTCTGGTGAAAAAAGTACACTTTACTCTTGAAATGGACCCACAAAAAAAAATTGCAAGGTGTTAAGACCCTAGATCTGGGTGGCCACTCAATTGGATGGTTCAATGCAATAATGCGGGTATTAAAAATGCCCCTCAGTAATTCCCGCACAGCACGAGTTCTATGTTCTGGAGCGATATCTTGAATCCACCGCAGCCTATTAAATCTGTTTTCATGGATTTGACGCAGTTCAGGAACTATCCTTTCTGTAATTAGGTTCAGGTATCCATCTCCAGTCAAGTTATTGTCATAGAAAAAAGGGCCCACAAGACTTCCGTTTCCACACATTCCATCCCACACAGAAACCTTTTTCCTAGATATGCCTACATTATGGTTAAAATTTGGAGGATTGCTTTGTGGCGCATACTGGCAGCTTCATCACCGATTACAATTTTTCCAAGAAGCGAACATTTCTTTGCGGAAACCAGTTGGCAAAATTTAGGCGGCGAAATAAATCTTGTTCAAAGAGTTCTTGCCTTACATGCATTTTGTAAGGATACCATTTCAAATAGCGTTTAATGATTTGGTGAAACGTATCCTTACTGATGTTCAAACCATTCTTTCTGACTGATATTCTTGGATCCTGAATAAGCTTTTCTTGAACAAGATTAATGTTTTCTTGTGTCCGTTCTGTTCTCCTACGACCCGATCGATTTTTTTTAAATTTAAACTTGTTCCTTCAGTCTTGTACTTAGTAAAATTTGTCCAGATGGCTTTTTGGGTTGGGAAAACTCTATCCGGAAAGCGTTGTTCAAAAATTTGTTGAACTCGTTTAAAGCTTCCAGTCCTCAAATAATTTGTGACCACAAAAGTTCGTTGTTCACTTATAAGTTGCATTTTAGGGTGCTTGAAGAATGAATAAAAATGGAGGCTTAAATTGACTGGTGGCGATTCTCCAACAACGTCTTATCAGGAACTAGGCTAATAATTTTGGTAAGCCTAGTCGAGTAAGGCTAGGCTAAGCCTAGGCTTTAGACAATTGTATTATTTTCTGCTCCCTTCTACTAAATGGTATTGAAATATGTCTATTTGAAGTTTGATTCTGTATTTTACCTGTTTGCGCAAACACACTTTTTATGTCTTTCATCTACTTCATTGCAGAATTTACAATTATGAATGTAGGTTTATAAAATTTTCAACATAAATGGACATAAAATGGACAAACAAAATTAAGTTTTCAGAAAATATCTAGCTAAAATACTTCAATGATATATTGATTTAAAAATCGGTTTCCTTTTTTTTGTGACACCTTGTATACATTCAAAAGAACATTTTAATATTCGAACACGTCCAGCGTTGAGCAACGACATTAATTTTTTAACTTAGAAATAAATCGTACAATGAAAGGCTGAGACACCTAATTCAATTTCACTGGATGATCGGCATCTCCGCGGCCAACTTATTGAGGTCTTTAAAATACTAAATGGGTTGATGATTATAAACCATAACTCAATAGGTATTTGAGCTATATAACCGAGTGGCCACTAGAAATAATGGCTTCTAACCATTGAAATTAATTAAAGCTAAAGGACAAAAACATTTATTGCTTTATAAAATAGCACAAACATACAAACATTATGATTAGTTTAACTAAACAAAGATTCGAGGAACCGACACGATGTCCAACACTTTCTGTAACTAAAGTTGTACAGTCATTAAAAAGAAGATCGAAATGATTGTCACTCCTGAGTATTCTCATAAATAGTAGAAACATCTAGAACAGAAATGTTATACAATCAGTTATGAAAATAAAGTGCATTAAAATCCCTAATCAAAAATAAGATCTTTTCCTCAGATTTATCGAGGGTGCCATTTTTTAAAAAACTGCTGTCATCAAGGTCATTAATCCGATAAATAGAAAAATATATAAAAAGTAGATAGTCTTATAAATACTTTAATAATTAGCATTCCATGAGTTCCTCATTTGGCAGAAAACATAATAACCCCAAATAAATAAAGTCATTCATCTCACCTTTGGAAGAGTATTAATTATTTCTATTGAGAATAGGCTTTATAAAGCTAGGGACAAGAATCTCAAATTTATGTCTCAAGTCCGACGATAAAGTCTCAGAACAGAATAAAATATCAAACTGGTTGGAGGCAACAGCCATCTTGGATTGGCATCGTAGACCCCACAAATATTACAAAATAATAAAGAGTAATTACGGACCATTGAATTTAATGGACTTGGATTTATTTTAATGTTATCCTACTTACTTTAGAGATATTCTACAATATAAAAATAATAAAAACAACAATAAAACCAAAATTAATAACAGCAAAGCAGTCTGTAGTTGCCAGTGGCAGAGCAGATATGTTTAGTTGAATAAACATAGAGAAGATAGACGTACAAATCTTCTCTCCAAATAATCACCTGCCCTTACGCAGAATTTGAGAAAAAAAAGATGAGAATACAGTACAATTTCTTGAAAAAGAGAAGTCTACAGGTGTGTCTGTTTTTTTTCAATCTAAGGCATAGGGGCCGAAACTTAAAATACGACAACTACATAAAACAAACAAAAAAACAACCCAAATCGAGCAAAAAAATAACTAAATCTATAAAAATAAAGAGGTTCCGGCGTCGGGGTAGGCCCATTCCCCTCCGAAACCCGAGGTTGCAACCAACGCCAAACAGCTATATACAATGGAGTACATGAGTTAAGTTTCATGTAGTGATCCAATGTTAAAGGACAATGGATGACCATGGTACAAAGGCTCAGCTTAGTCCTAAATATATATGACAGCACCATAAAGAAAACTCACATTTATGAGGACAATTGCCCCGATTAAACATAAAAACTAACTATTTTTAAAAACAATGTAGTGGATGTTGAACGGCCTTCCATAAACACATTCAGGAGAGGATAAATACATCCGCACCAAAAACTGAAATGAACACAAAATTTGATATTTTTTTCTATTAACGAATTTTTGGTTGCTAAGGGATTCCAAAAGCAACGGAGAAGAAAATTAAATAATTAACAACAATTTAAACGTGGAGGGAAAAAAGATAATTAGAAAGGAAAATCAACTTTCATATTTATATAATTTATGTTTATTTGTGGTACAACATGAATATGCTACCAAGCATCAATGTCAGCCTCATTCAAGAATTGATCGAATCTGACGTCCTTTGTGATTCCTGGCGAAGCTCATGTAACGATGTGAATGTCGTAGGATATATTTAAAAAAAAATAGATATGAAATAACACCTTAATAATTTTTCGTTTTAATGATATATTTTTCTTTCATATTATTTCTCTAAAAATTATTGATTTATCTTTTGGGTTCCATATTTACTCACCCTGCTATACAATAAACAAGTTTAAGTAGAAATGGATGTTAGCTTTTAGGGAAAGTTCCCTCTGGTATTGTAATTTTTAAAAGACTAAAAAATACTTCTTAGAGTTACTTAAATTGTTCCAAATATGCTGCAAATTGCTTACAAATAAATTTGATAATGTTTAGACTTTTTTATGCTTAAGTAATCGTTAGTACTTTTTTATTAGCTTTCTTAAAGCTAATAATAATATAATAATAATGATAAGTATTTATAATGCGCCCTTCATAGCTGTTAGCTCTCACGAGCGCAGGTTGTGTCACGAGTGTAGAGAAAGTTTACAGGGGAGAGAAGGCAATTATGAAGAGATGAGTCTTCAGGAGACGTTTAAAAGTAGCAAGGGAGGGAGAGGATCGCACTTCGGCAGGAAGGGCATTCCAGAGTCTAGGAGCACAAACTGAGAAGGAACGGTCACTCATCGAGCAGAAGACAGAACGAGGAGTGTTCAGGAGGGGAGTGAAGTTAGACCGGAGTACCCGAGGAGTTTGACGACGGGGGAGGGCAGACGAAAGATAAGGTTGGGCCTCGAGGTTTAGGGCCTTGTAGGTGATGAGAAGAATTTTATAGTAGGTATGGAAGCGAATAGGTAACCAGTGTAGCTCCTGTAACAGAGGCATTAAAACAGATGACCGGGGCGGCGAAGGAGGAATCGGGTAGCATATTTTTGAAATAGTTGTAGGGGGCGAAGTGACGAGGAAGGAAGGGAGTTTCACTAGAAGAGAATTGCAGTAGTCTAAGCGTGAGGTGACGAAGGCATGAATTACAGTCTCAAGGCTTCGTCGATCAAAATGGGATTGAACACGTGAAAAGTTGCGGAGGAAACCGAGGGAAGACTTACAGATACGATGGATGTGTGGTTTAAACGAGAGTTGCTCGTCAAAAATAACACCAAGATTACTGACGGTAACAGAGAAGGTGACATTGGTTTCCCCAAGATTAAGGGAGGGGAAGAGAACTTTAGATTTCTCCACCATCGAAGCGGTACCAACAAGGAGAACTTCAGTTTTATCGTGGTTAGGTTTGAGAAAGTTAGCAGACAGCCTTTCGTTTATGGAGGTGTAGGCTAAAAGGAGCTTAGTAATTGATTGAGCGAAAGATACAGGAGATGAGGAAAGGTATATCTGAGTGTCATCAGAATAGAGGTGAAAGGACAGGCCCAAATCGCGAAGAAGGGAGCCGAGAAGAAGTAAGTAGATGCGAAAGAGGAGGGGACCAAGGACTGGGCCCTGAGGCACCCCAAAATAAATTAGGAGAGGTATGAGCGGAACCAAGCAGAGGAGAGGTCTAGGAGGATTAGAATGGATTTACAACTCCTATCGGCAGCTCTACGTAAACCGTCTGAAACATTAAGAGGATCAGTGTCAGCAGAGTGCTTCGCTTTGAACCCCGATTTGTACGTTTTATTGATATTGCAGTTAAAAATATGGTCATTAAGGCGAGAGAAAACCACTCTATCGATGATCTTAGAGAGGAATGGAAGCTGTGAGATAGGGCGATAGCTAGATGGTTCAGAGGGGTTAAGGTGTCCTGACTTATTTTAACCTAGAATAAATGTTGTTTGGGTATCCAATGAACTGTCTGAAGGACGTTTACAACGGGAAATATTACTTCATATCTAATCTTATCAATAAATGCAACATTTAAATGAAGCTCTTGAACAAAATCCTCCTTCACTTGTTAACCAAAAGGATGTCCTCCTCTTTCGTGGCAATGCACACCCCCAAGAGGCACTTTTGATCCAAGAAAAATATTGTTTTAGGTCGGAAAGTTATTCTTTATCCTCTATATACATTGCAACTTGCATCATCTGATTTGCATTTATTTCTTAAGGCATTATATTACTTAAATGGCAGAACTTATTCTAATATGAAGTAAGTGAAAAGGAATCATATATTTCTTCAAAACGGAAAGAATTCTTCGAGAATGGCATCTACTGCTTAGTTAAGCAGTATGAGAGTATTGCAAATAATGATGGAAACTACTCTGCCCAATAAATCTTTTTTATGTATGTATATTATAAATGATTTTACTTTCCTTATAAAAAACGACATTAATTTCTTGCCAAAACATCTTCTCAAACCGTAAGTACTACGTCACCTTTTGATTATTCCAATCTTTCTTCCCTAAAATAAACCAACTGCTAATTTTAGAAAATATTCATGGTGTGAATGTGTCCATTTAAAGTTCTATTATCACTTTAAAACTTAAGCTTTGTGGTTAATCTATATTCCTTTACAATACGCGGCGAAATTTGTAAGCATTGAATTTTAAGCTTAAATGAATCATTTGATAAATCACCTCGAAATTTTATATTATTTTATAAATTAATCAAGAATTAATTGTCAACCCAGACTGAAAACCACGTGAAATCTAAAAAGAATCAGATAGCAATTACAGAACTACGGACTGAGGAAGAAAGACCAAAAGATCTTTTCGAAGAAAGGAAAATAAAAGAGGGGAGAAGACCAGAATTGAAGGAATGGAAACAAGAAGATAAAGAGTAAATTATCGACTATCCCTTTTCTGCAATTTAGATTTTGATAGTACATTTATACTATTAGGTTTTTCAAGCATCGAAGAATAAATGCTCTCATCACTACTGAGGGTATCTTGTCATGCTACTGATCTTCATGTATTAGTTTAGTATTGCTGTAATTTACACAGAGCTTCATCCGCTTATCTGGTATATGTTACTGAAGTCACATGTTTGGCAAATTTTGTTCATTCTTTTTGATTGTTTGGTGCATATAAAATTATTTTTATTTATTCCTCCTTATGCCACTGTTATATTCATATTGATATGTAAATATAAACTTTACGACCTTACATTTATCAAATTTCCTAAAATGTTCGAGGTGTTCGAAAACCTTTGGCCGCGATTTACAAATGTTGAAACTGCTGACAAACACAACAAAGCTGATGGTGTAAACATTACAGAGATAACATCAGCGTAACTTCAGTAAGTTTAGATCTGGGAACATGAACCGCGATATTAAACCACGAGTGGGCCCCAAACCTGTCCTTGATCATAAATAATTATTAGCTGCAGTGGCCAATAATGCATGAACAGCAGATCGAGCGCATCAGAACTTTACCAGCTAACATATCGCAGTATCTCAGGGCAATATGAAAGGTTAATTAGTTGGAAAATATGTGAATGGATAGAGAAGAGTGAAATAACCAGACATATAACAAATCATTGGGCATAAGAAAAAGTTTGGGAAGTCCCTGCGAGAGGCGTATATAATTGGAACCGTTTTGTTGGGAAGTGGAATCCTAGACAGGGCAAGAACCCCGATTCTGGTATTTCTCGTGGGTGACGGAAATTTGCAGGTTAATTCGTATACCTGATTCAGAGTATTTTTACTTCCGTCCTTTAATGAGTTATAATTAGCTCCTTTTCCCTGTTCTCTGGTTCCTCTACAATATGCGCGGTTCTAAGTAATCCAATTATCTCTTCTTTTTAAACTTTATTATTCTACATCAACTCCTCCGTTTCCCATACTTCTGCTTATCATCGCCATTTCTCGCCACTCATTTCCTCATCTTCTTCGTACCTCTTCCGCGTGCCACTTTTGTTTCCTATTCGCCCCTTATTCCATATTTAGTGTGCCACCTACGTACCCTTTTCGTTCCCTCTTTGTCCATGTGCAGTGTGGCCCCTACTTACCTTTTTCGTCCATATTTAGTCCCTGTTGCGTGTGCGACCTTTCTCTATTTTCCGTCTCTTATTCGTCCCTGTTCGGTTCGCCACTTTTGTGCCTTTTTCGTCCGACGCCTCAATGCGCCCTATTCCTCCCATTAATTTCGTTGCTCGTGGCCCACCGCAGACGGCGCAATCTCAGCCCCATTTATGAAGTAGCAATTTTTAGGCCCAGCTCCTAATCTCGGAAAAGGCTGTCATTTGGGTCCTGAAATTTAATCAACTAAGCTAACCACCGGCGGAGCATTAATTTTCTTCACTCACTCAGGCCTCCGTGGATTTTCGGTGTACGCGCCATTTTGGCGTCCATCTCTACATAAATGAGGGCGTCATGTATCGCAAATTCCTTTTATCTCAGAGACGCCTTTAATGTCTTAAAATGCAGCGCTTTTGCCATAACTACTAAGTGAATAATGGCATGTTTACTGCTCCTACTTTGTCCATCAGTAGTAAGAGTTATTGTAGTATCTATTCCTAGTAGTAAAGGAAAGTAGGAAAGTATGGACTAAAACACTAATATTGATTACTTAATTATTAGGTTGGAACGAAAGTAATGTCCGATTTCAGGGTATATACTAAATTTTTTAAAAATTATGAGTATGAAAATATTTTATCATAAACAACCTCCATTGCTATCCAGAACCTCATTCAATCTGTCAACAAGCTTATAAAGGCCACGCTTGTAAAATTCTTTAGGTTTTGATGCCAAATAAGAATCCTACTCTTTTTCGAGCTCTTCTCTTGATGTCAACCTAAGAACATCCAAATAGTTCCGTAATCCCCTAAACAAAAATATTTAGAAGGAGCAAGTTCAGAGAATATGGAGGATGAAGAAATATTTGCCAAAGAGTTCCTTCATGATATCATGATATCTTTGGTGATTCGAACTGTGTGAGGACGGGCATTATTGTGATTGAGGAGGGCACTCCCTTTTTGTTGAATGGGAAGGTCAGTCACCTTTGGCTCAAAGCAGCTTTCAAACGACGAAGTTGATTGCAGTAGAGATTAGCATTAATTGTCTGATTGTTGTCTAACAGTTCGTAATAGACAATTCCTTCAATATCACACCATACATTCAACATGATCATTTATGAATGAATTCCTCCTCTCGATTATAGAGAAATTCTGCTTCTTCGACTGATCTATGAATGGCGTGGTTTGATGTTATGATAAATGGTCCAATTTTCATTACCAGTAAGAAGTCTGCCCAAAGATGTTGCGTGAAGGTATTGTGAAAGCAATGACTCACAGCAAGCAAAACGCTGTTGCAGATTCGACGTAGACAGTTGGTGTGAGACTGAATTTCCAATCACTGGAACCTTTGAATGGATTTTGCCGCTGTAATTGCATTGACGCTTTAGATGGCAGGACATAGGGGAAACTACCGAAGAAGATTATGAAGATTTTTTTCATAATCTGATAGAAAAACGTAAATTACTCATTGTATCATTTCTAAACGATAACAAGAGGCTCTACTTTAATAAATTCTATCTAAAACTTTATTCTATAAAATCAGACATTACTCTCGCTTCAACCTGATATTACCTCCGCCAACAGAGTTTGGCGTAGGTTTGGCGTATGTTTGTTTTTATATAGACAAACTCCAATGACATTTCTGGGACGGATCAACATTAAGCCAAACAAGAGGTTATTAGATTTCAGGCAGATCCACATCCAGATGTTGATTCTGTACTTTCTTTGAAAAAATTGTCCAGTCGAACTAAAAATAACAAGGGTTTAGACAACCTATGATGTACTACCATACAGAATTTGATCCAGATCAGGATCAGGATCCGGTTCTGTTAGATCAAAATATATAAATTTGGTCGGGCAAACTTTACCAATCACAGTAAATTAAGGAAGAGAGTTGGATAGATAGGATTGCCACTAATGTGTAGATGAGATATTGTAAATTTAGTTTGTTTCAAACGGATTTTGTCTCTTTAATAGGTAATAAAATATACCCGGAAGAATATGAGATCCGGATTTGCCATTATGGAGAATCAGCTTTTTGTTGATAGTTCACAAAATTACTGAAAATAGTAGATACATGTTTCCTAATGGGGTTGGTAGAGGTTTCCCAGGGTAAAGAAATTATATGGCGGTACTTGATTTGGCTGATTGGTAAAGAAAATCCGCATTCATTCCACCATTAAAGAAAACATGATTCCGAATATTATGGCTGTGTTTCCATGTTCGAGGAATAAGATGATATCACTTGATTTATGTATGAAGCCCATATTAGAGTACTGTAATATTAAAGACCCTTGAGTTTAAATTTAAATATGTTTAGAAGAGTGAATTTAATGGTTGTTCTTTCAAAGTGTAGTACTACTTTCTATAAGGAGTAGTAACAATTCTTGTTTATCGTGCGAATATTGCTATTTTATGCGAATAAACATTTAATGACAATAAAGTTTTGAAATTCACTGGTGGTGTCTCTGACGAACACTATGATAGAGATTTTTTTCTCTTCTCTTTTCTCGAAACTATTTTGTGCATGTTTGGGTTTTAATAACAATGGTGTTTGTTGGGATTTGCGCTCGATAGTTCTTACAATAATTGCTAGATCGTGTCCCATTTATATTGTTCCCACTTTTAAAATTGTGTAGCTAGATAATTGTTTTTGCTATTTCCTGCTTATATATTTAAAGTTTTCTTAAGAATATTTATCACATTTCGTATTTATATGATAATTGAAGAGTGAAATGTTGGAAAATCTGGAAAATTAAAGCACGATATTTGTTAGAATAATGGAGATGAAAGGTCTACCAACATGGAATATCTTGTGAAAATAATTATGGATTATTATTATTGCATATTTAGTACTAATTATTTTAATTAATTGTGTAATAATAAATCATCAAATACAGTGTATTCTTCCTTCTTCTCTTTAATGTCCAGGAACCAACTCGTGATAATAATATCCTCGATTTAATCATGGCGACTGACGAGTCACTGGTAGAAAATGTTTGTGTAGGAGAGCATTTAGCCTCGAGTGACCATAATGCGATTAGATTCGTGGTTAACACGTGTGTAGATGTAAAAATTAGTACACAGCTCATGCCACGTTTTGGTAGCTGTGATTTTGATACTTTTCGCGAAAGGATTAAGGATGTAGACTGGGGAATGCGCTTCGAGAATAGGTCGGTAGGAGAAATGTACACTGAGCTTCGGCGTACACTCCTTAGTGTAAATTTCGACTTAGTAAAGTATGTGCGCCGTAAGAGCGGGAAGTCGATGAGAGCGCCGTGGGTTAGCCCACTAATATTAAGCTTAATTAAGGACCGAAATAGAAAATTTCAAATACATAAGAACAACGAGTCATTTATAAGTCGGCAAAATTACATAGATTCTCGAAGAGAAGTTAAACGGGCGGTTAGAGATGCGAAGCGGAAATATGAAATAAAACTGGCGAAGGATTCAAAGAAGGAACCGAAACGGTTTTACGGCTATGTAAACAGTAGGAAACCCTTAAAAGGTTCAATAGGGCCGATTAAAGACAAAGATGGTCGTTTGACGGAAATTCCGGCGGAAATGTCTAAAATTTTAAATGAACATTTCACAAGCGTCTTTACTATTGAAGATTCGTCCCAATTAGGATCGTTAGTTGAAGAAGTAGATAATAGTGATATTTGCATATCCGATATAACGGTTAATGAAGTGGAAATTCTTAAATATATTAACCTGATGAAAAAGTCGAAATCACCCGGGCCCGATGGCGTTTACCCCACTCATTTAAAGGAACTTAAGAATGAGCTTGCGAAGCCGTTGCGTGCAATTTTCAATCGCTCATTAGAAGATGGCGTAGTCCCTGTAGACTTCAAGCGTGCAAACGTTACACCAATATTTAAGAATGGGAATAGATACGAAGCAACGAATTTTCGTCCTATTAGTCTAACTTCGGTAGTTGGAAAGCTTTTAGAATCGGTAATTAGAGATAGAATAGTGTGCCACCTCGAGGTAAATAATCTGATTAAAGATTCCCAACATGGGTTTAGGCGGGCGAGATCGTGCTTGACAAATTTGCTCGAATTCTTCCATAAAATGATTTGCGTTTACGACGAAAGCAAAGCTGTAGATGTAATCTATCTAGACTTTAAAAAGGCGTTTGACACCGTTCCGCACGAGAGATTATTAATGAAAGTTAAAGCAGTCGGTGTGAAGGGTAAGATATTAAATTGGATTAGAAATTGGCTGAAGGATCGTTCGCAGCGAGTAGTTATAAATGGTGAATGTTCAGATTGGGTCAACGTCAGTAGTGGAGTGCCACAAGGCTCCGTTCTTGACACATTATTGTTTCTAATATATATAAACGATTTGGATAATGGCGTATTTAGTACGATTTCTAAATTTGCTGACGACACGAAGCTGGGCAACCGTGCCTATGTAAGATCGGATGTAGAAAAATTACAAAAGGACCTAAACTTGATTGTCAGATGGGCGGATAAGTGGCAAATGCAGTTTAATTTAAGTAAATGTAAGGTGATGCATTTGGGTTGCCATAATTTGAGGGTAGAGTATACCATGAAAGGCCAGGTCCTCGACGTAGTTAAATTGGAAAAAGACCTGGGAGTTTTAGTCTCGGATGACTTCAAAGTCACGAAACAATGCGCGGATGCATGTAAAAAAGCAAATCGTGTGCTGGGTTATATCACGCGTAATTTCACGTTCAAATCCAAAGAGATAATTTTACCATTGTATAAATCACTTGTGCGTCCACTGCTCGAATATGCGGTTCAATTTTGGGCTCCATACTTAAACAAAGATATCGCGCAATTAGAAAGAGTGCAGCGTAGGGCTACAAAATTAATTCCCGAGCTGAGAAACAGGCCCTATGAGGAAAGACTCAGGGCATTAGATTTGCCATCTCTCGAAGGCAGAAGATTACGTGGCCAGCTAATTGAAGTATTTAAAATATTGAAAGGATTTTCAAACGTTGATTATAGGAATTTGTTCGAATTGGATCATAGGGGAAATACTCGGCAACACGGATTAAAATTAGTGAACAAGCGATTTAACACTAGTATAGCCCAAAACTATTTTACGTTTAAAATTACTCAAATTTGGAATAGGCTACCCACCCACGTAGTGGATAGTAGGTCGGTAAATATGTTTAAAAACCGTCTCGACGCGCACTTAAATAGTATAAATATAACGTAGTCTGAGCACAGTAAATAATAACGTCTTTGCAAAAGGAGTTTGGAGCGGAGGAACAACGAGAGTAAAAATGATGACTAAAAATGATGCCAGCGATTTCTCTTGCATGTGTAGTTTAGATATCCATTTTCTTTTCCGCCTATCCTATAACTAGATTTTCACCACTAGCAGTCGAGGGCTGCGGAAGTTGAGAAGAAAAACTTTCTATCACCCCCCCTTAGGTTGAAGTAGTTAATATGCCTGACATTGTACACATGTAGATAAGTGTGTACAGTAGATTATATATTTAAAAAAAAAAAAAAAATATATAGCATGTTAGAGATACACTCGTAGATAAGTGTGTATCGTAGTTTCGGATGTAGTGTAGCGGACTAGCCTCGAGCGGACCTTAGGGTCTTTGTTGGTCCTAGATTCTGTAGTTCTGTAGTTCTGTAGTTCTGTAGTTCTCCTGAATTTGATTTATAAAAAGAAGCAAACTTTCACCTCTTATTTGTAATGATTTTCGAACTTCTCGTCATATGTACGGTGGATATAAGTTGCTATTCGACATTTCTACACAAGGGACAACTTTTTTAAGTCCTTATTTATTTAATTTTATCAGTCTCATTTTTAGATGGGTGGTTCTACTGGGTGTTTCAGAAGCGATTTCCCTTCTAATCTGGGCTGAGGATAAATAGTGAGTATATCAAAGTAAATTCTAAGGAAAGTTTAATCAAATTTAGAATAATTCGAGTGAGGGAAATCATAGAAGTGGCCGTATTACGTCCAACCATTCAGATAATCTTAATAGAGCTAATTTATTCTGGTAAGATACTCAAGTGAGTTCATTGTTCTAGCTTGAAAAAAGAGGGAAGAATTCCAAGACGAGTAGAGTATTTAGGGTTCAAATGGAGTACGCAGTCCTGTTCGAAAAACTGGTTGATCTAAAGACAATTTGAGATGCAGATTGCGATTAGTTTGGAGTTTTTTTCGGCGATTTTCTCTGAGTGGTAAAGATTTCTGCGCCAAGTGGTTCGTTAAATGTTCTTGGGCGGGTTTTTTTTCACCTTCAATGAATTGAGAGCGCATAACAAGGAGGCCGTATCAGGCATACGGTTTGTAGGGATAGGAAAAGAAGAGTGAGAAAGTGAAAATGTGTGGAATATATATAGCCTTCGATAGTCCTGCTGGCTTTGGAATCGAGAGTGCAAACTGCGTGGGTTAGGACCTAGATGATATACAATCTTCCAGATGTCAGCGGCAGCAAGGTTGCCTACTCTTAGCATCTTGTTACGGGTTTCTGAACGGGGACGTTTTCCTCACGTCATTTTTTGGCGATTTTTCGTTGTCGGCGAAGTTTTGTGCACCACAGAGCCCCGAGCGATTGGCCAGGCTCCCATTTTCCTGACCTTTTGACCTCTCTCTTTCCCTCATAATGGGATCCAAGTTCGCACTTTTGGTTGGTGTGTTTTTCTACAAACTTGTTCTTAAAAATTAAGCTTCCCTATGTGAGTTAGTAAAATATAATTCCAAACCCTTTCCCTTTCAGTTATCTTTTTAACTATATATTTTTTATTTATCTTCTATATTCTCTAGTTAGTCACATTCGATTCCTTTATATTCGATATTAAAATAAATACATTTTTAAAAAATTTTCTTCTCATAATCCTTTCTCCTATCAGTAGTCAAGCGAATTATTTTCGTCCCCTATTAACACTTTCTTAATCTGTTCCAAGCATTTTACTTGTCACCTATTGACGGGAGGCTGTGTTTATGCATATACTATTTTCCCCTATTTTGATGGCCTCAAAATTTGCGCTATTTTGAATTTAGGGTAGAATTCAATTTAATAGTTTTCACTTTTATTCGGTTCCATTTTAGAGAAGAGTTCGAGTTCATTTATGGTCACAATGTGGTAACAGGGCGTCTCGTCCAATGTTTTTCACAGTCCGGTTTAAGACAAAGGAAGGAATGACCCTATAATGGATTTCATACCCAGTTTGAAAGTTTTCTTTGTTTCTTTTGAACCAGTTTACTATTCATTTTATAACGCTACTATAAAGGCGTCGTGCTTCTCTGAAAGCTGCCAGTTGCAGGCTCTTGGTGAGGCAGATCAGTACCGTTCTTTGCGTTCTCCCTGCAGGGAGAATCAAGTTGGTACCTTTGAATTGAAGTTGTATTAAGCCACACAAGAAATTCTAGTAACTGAATTCTGAAGAACCGCGGGCTACGCCCCCAAACATTAACGGCAGCAGGTGAATCTTATATATATTTTCACTTACTGCATTTTCATCACTTTGTAAAAATCTCTACATTCTGGCAGTTCTATGCTCTCCTTGGTTTTCGCCTCTTAGTTTTAAATAAGTTATTAAAGTAAAGCTTTTAAAATGAAGGGTTAATGAGATTCCCCTCCATTAGTTGCTATAGTCAAACGTTTCTCGTCTTATTTAGTAAGATTTTGCCTCCGCGTCTCTTCACCCCTGTCTTTTACCTCTGTCACGAGGAGAAATTTGTATATATAATAAATCAATGGCTACATTTTATATATTAACTTACATGGGCACAAATGCCTCTCTTTTCTTAAAAAATGATTCAGTATGTACTTTGCAGTGCTTAATCTACTTCAATTCTGGAATAAAAGAGATCCATCATTTTTTTTCTGCCATCTTTGTCTCTACGCAGTTTTTAAACAATCAAGTCTTTTTTCATGTATTTCCTCTCGATTGTTGGAACACCAGTCATCAAACAAAATATTAATCTCTTTTCCCCGATTTTAACTAGTTTACTGGTCAAATATAACTCACTTTTTCTGCCTATATTAACTTCCACTCTCAATCTTGCAAACGGTCTTCTTGTATATCAACATTTGTAAATCCTACAATATTTTTACTTTTCCATTGGTTGAAGAGGAAAATTTTGTTATTCAGCGCAAATTTTGTTCTATTCTATCTAAAAAAACTTTTTAGGTTTTGTTCGTAAATGAAATAAAACCAGCACAGGTTCTGTCTCCCATAAAGAATTGATATTTTTTGTTTTTATTTGTCCTACTTTTTGATTCTCTTTGGGATCTAGATTTGATTTGTATAAGTTTTGTTCAAGTTTAGAGTCTATGTTTTATTTTTATTCTTCTTATATTTCTTGTTTTGTTTGGATGTCAACAAACGATTTATACAGGTTCTGTTAACAACCAGATTTGATGTTTACAAATATTTTTTTGGCCAACTCGACATTCATAGACAACCCTACTTACAGTCTCGAGGAAGTGCTTTGCAAAATTTAATTTCCTGAGTTTTGGGGGCATCAGCAGTGGTCATGAGTATAATGCATTTTTCTAAATTGAAGTTATATTTAACAATAACAAGAGAATGGCGTGGATTCGTGCTGTTTAGGTTTTGTGTTCAATTTCGCTTTTCAGATTTGAATATCCACTAATTAGGATTAAGGTTAGCTTGCTTTATTATTGTTGGAGTTTATGTTCTTGATTTCCTCTTTCATTAATTTCTCGCCCGTTATATTATCAGGTAACGTAAAAGGTTCCGCAGATTATAATATTAACATGAATGAAGTAAAAAAAATGTAAAAAATACAATGTTAATCATGAAAATAGCTTTTTCTCGGTTTCAGAAATCTTTCCCATCGAGATCCAAGTTTAGATATCACTCATGCTTAGGATCTTCTAGGTTTGATAAAATACACAAATTCTTCTTCATGTGTTTAATATTTAGTCCTTTTTGTGAAAATGGTTATCTAGAGATGAGGCAATGAGGTTAATTAGAACATAACTTGTCCGGAAAATATGTTGCATGTGGTTGAGGTTCCAAAATTTGGTTTTGGCACTTATATCCCACTACTAGGTACATGTTAGGTCACGCTTTAGCCCAGGAAGAACAACCCACTTGCTTTTAATTAACACTAATTTAGGAAAGAGAATAGCAAAAATTGGTCCTCTCTGCGGAGTTTTAAGAATAGATTGGTTAAATTTATGGATGGGGATGGTAGATGGGAGGGAACTTGAAGATAGATTTATGGATGAGAACTTAACTGGGTGATGGAAATAGGATCTGCCTACCTCGTATAGGCTATTGATTATCTCTGGACAGAGTTCTTATTTTCTTAGGTTTATAAAACTAAAGTTGTTGCATCAATCTCTTTTCATGAAAATCAGACCGCCCTCGGGCAGTTCCACACAAAAAATGGAGGTCACCCCCGCTGTGCTTGCACAGGGAAACCTCCAAATTTCTCTAACCGGAGAGGAGGCTTACTTTTCTCATTCGCTTACGGGTGTAGGGGACTCCCCCTCACCCCCTTCTCTAGAGGTACTTTCGGGTACCTCCCTGTTCCCAGCCGGAGTCCCCCTTTTTCTTTCCAAGGGGACTACCGAGAAAGCCAGCAGGCAGCCCATAGCCCACCACTCCCCATTAAAGCAGCTCGGTAGGGAAAACTCCCTTAAGGGGGAGAGGGAAGCCAGGCCCCTGCGGTCGCTTCCCTCAAAAGACCTGCTAGAAAGAATACTAAACCTTGCCGGGGTCAAGGCATGTGCCTCCCCAGATGTGACTAAAGACAGCGCTGTCAACGGAACCTGTGATGTCCTGGGATGGGGTGGATGGCCAACTGGAGGCCCTCCCTGAGAGAGACATGGTCCTTGAGGCACCCAGCCTCATAGAGTAGGGCCTTGCATGGGGGGAAATCCGGGCTCGGCGCCAAGCACGGAACCCGAATTCGCCCCTATGCAAGGTCTTCCTCAAACGGCTAGGGTTTTCGAGGCAGTACAAGGAGGGGAGGGACCTCCTCCGACCGGTGCCCCTACGACTGCCAGAACCTTCTTCATTTCGGAGAAGGACCTGGCTGAGGCCGGTCCATCTGGCCTGGAGGCTCCTGCAGGCGGAAAAAGAATAAAAACACTCGGGGCTCCTCTCCATCCACGGGGGCTGCGGGTACGGATGGGTCTTCTGCTTCGGTAAGTGACCAAGCCAAGATCGGCACATCTGGCCACTCCTCCCCCCCCCCTTTGGGTGCCGAGCCCCCGACTAAGAACAAAAGTGCGCAGGGCGGAGCCTCGATAACGTCAGGGTCCCTCATTCAGAGGTTACCTGGCGTTTTCGAGCCCGCTGGCTTCAAAAACTTCCTCTTTATTCGCTCTACTGATGGCAGCATGTTGGCCAAGGGAAAAATGATCCATCAGAGGAGAGCTTTAGCTAGTGTAATTGGTAGAGAGCCGACGGTGACCCGTTTCTCGGACGGGAGGCTTCTGGCGAATGTGGCAAATCCCTCCGAGGCGGCCAAGATAAGTGCTCTTCGGACACTTGATGGCACCCCGGTGAGTGTGACGCCGCACTCTACCATTAACTTTGTGGAAGGAGTAGTTTATGCGAGGGAACTCGTTGATTACTCCATTGAGGACATCACCTTAGAGCTGGCCAACCATGGGATGGTCAAGGTCGAACGTGTGATGAGAAAACAGGGAGGGGCCTCAAGACCCAACCCTACACTATTCGTCACGTTCGACTGTGACAAGCTCCATGAGTCAGTGCTTGCTGGTCGGTACCGCTACCGCGTGAAGGCATTTGTGCCACTGCCGCGGCGGTGCTATTACTCTCACTGCTTCGGCCATACAAATTGCTCATGTAGACGTGCAAAGTTGGGGTCACCCGAAGTATGTGTAAATTGCTCCAAGGCTGCACACGATAAGTCTAAATCGTGTGTGGCTAAGTGTGTCAATTGAGAAGAGCCGCACCCTGCTTCTTAGAAGCAATTTGGTGTATATCTCCTTGAAAAAGAATTCCTGGATTGACTCTCATTCCGCGAGGCTAAGGACTTGGTCCTGGCGTGCCCGGCTCTGCCTAGGATGTCTTATGCCTCAATGGTTAGAAAGACTCCCTCGGCTCCAGGCCCATCCAGGCCAACGAGCACGGTTGTTTCCGCGCCCATTCGGAGTCCTTCTGGAGGTGCGTGGCGAAACGGCCACGCACTCCCACCGAGTCGTTATACTCACAGTAGGAAACACCCCTGAAGTTGGTCGCCAGGCCATCTTCCGGGGTTCCTAAAGCTGTCCCCCGAAAAGAGGACAGCAACAAAGGAGCTCCGGGTCCTTCGCCCACGCCTAGTGGTGGGATGAGTGGCTCGGAAACGGTGGATTCTCGAAAAGAGGGCCCCCTCGCCTCCGAAGCCGCAACGCCCACCTAAGGTTTCTAGGCGGAGGGAGGAAAAGACTTGCCTGGCGAGCCCAACCTCCTCCAATATGTCCTCGAAGGCGACAGTGCCTTCAGCGCTTTGTCCGGCCAACAGCGCCCGGGGTTCTGCTTCCGGAAAGCGTACGGCCATTCTCGTGAGGGTCTTCTGTTCGAAGAGGGCCCCTGCATCTCCTCCTAGCTACGCCTGGAGTGCATATTCCTTCAATGGAATTGCCGTGGACTCCGGGCTCTGCTGGAGCCAGGCATGCTCCGGTTCTTCTTCGATGAAAAAAATGTCTGCTAAGGCCCAAAAATCAACTCCCAAAACAACAGGTTGCTCGCTTTCATACGCAAGGACGTGCCCAGAGTCATGCAAACGAAATTTATAGCAAACATCATGGTCTTCAGTGTCGTCAGTAGTGAAGGTGACGATGCGACCCCACTTCTTCCCTGTGGGCCACAGGCTAAATACTTCCGGCTACATCCGTGTTCTGAGCGAGCTGGTGAAGCCCTGGATCGAACAGTCATCTACAGGCAGCACTTACGCATGGCAACAAGACTCGACGCCCTTTCAGACTAGTCGGAAGACCCAGGCCTGGCTGACGAGGATTTCATCGATCACGTAGCGCCTGACATTTAGCCTCACGACTCGCCTGACTGCAACCCCCTATATTTTTTTATGTGCAGCACGGTGGAATAAGACCAACAAATCTAGCTACAATACGAAGAACGAGCTAAAGGCCAGGATTACCATGGAATCCATGGATGTAAATTGGCAGATAGTGCCAAAGGCCTGTGGCCTATTCCAAAGTCGGCTGGATGCTTCTTCGCATGAGATCGACATATCCTGTCATGAAGACAAACTGACTCAAATTTTACGAATATATCTCAAAAAATCAAAACACTGTTAAATATTTATTCAGCTCTCACCATATATATATATATATATATATATATATATATATATACATATATATATATATATATATATATATATATATATATATATATATATATGTATATATATATATATATATATATATATATATATATATATATATATATATATATATATATATATATATATATATATATATATATATATATATATATATATATATATATATATATATATATTATATATATATATATATATATATATATATATATATATATATATATATATATATATATATATATATATATATATCTTAAGAGAGCAATGGGGTTGCGCGTTGCCAGGCGTATATGTATTTTTAGGATAAATAAGCAGGCTAAATTTCTTATGTTTGTATATATTTATAATCTCACATCCTTGAGAATGGGTTCTTACCCGAAACGTTGGTACCAAGAAGTTATAATATAATAATGAACTTCCTAAATTTAGCCTGCCTTTTTATCATATATATATATATATATATATATATATATATATATCATTCTTTTTTTCTCCTTCTTGTAAAAAATATATTTGGGTTCAGTGTATAAATAGATATCTCGGTTTCTTTAGCCGAGTATTAACGTATTCATTTCCGCTTCAGAATTCAACATCGGAAACCTGTGGTCTTATTTTTCCTCTTATCTGTTACGGGTTTTGATTTTTCGTGAGTAACCGAGGAGCAACTTTGGTTCCAGAAGATGGGAGGTTTTGGAGAGTTGAACACTTTCCCCGATACCTAGTGTTCAACTAGTCTCTTCTCTTGGCTAATCGAGCGATCAATCTTTCACAAGCGTTTTCGTAGTAAATTAGATACTTTCCATTCGATTTAAAACACGTTTTGCGAGAAATATCCTCAATTGTTTTCAGTGAATCCTCTATTTCTCTACTTTTACATTTCTCATTTTTATCCTAATAGTGTATCCGTTGCTTCTTATAATTCACTATGCGCCTTTATCTCTAATGAATGCCAGTTATTAATAATGAGCTGAGTGTTATCAACCTTCCGCACCCAACCACTGCCCCTTATTACCCATTGCCGAAGCCATACTATAATAAACCAGATTTTCAGCCTGTCTCCTCCTCCCCAAATTAGCATGGCCCATCACCCCATAATTAAGAGAGCACTCACCTTTCCCGCCCGCGAAATCATCTTTGCAACTTCCTTAACTAATTAGAAACTCTGCATGAAATTCCTCCCATGAAAAACAAGGAAAGAGCCCCCTTCCCCCTTAGCGTTCTGCGCTCCACTGGGCAACTTTTACATCGTCTGAAATTCTTGCCAGGTACAGAAAAAAAAGGGCCCGGTGACGTCACAGTCCGTCCGCTCGCAAGCAAGCCTGTTTAAGGCCGATCGCGGCTTAAGTTGGAGGACAGAGTTTATCGGAGACGGCTGGTCGTGCTGGCGCTGTTTGTCTTTCCTACGATTAGTGACGGCAATAAATTAGAGGAAAAATCTTGGCTGGCGGGCGGTAGATTTATTTTCTCCGGATTGACTAAATTGATTAAAAAGGTTTGGCGCCTAAAATAATGTGTTTTTTTTATGGAAAATAAAAGGATACCAGGTGCCAAAAGATAGATAAACATTGTTGGGAGTGGGTAAAGTGTATAAGAAAGGAAATAGGAAAAACAAAGGTAAAGATTACTGAGTATAATGACTCCCTATCAAGACACGGTTATCGAAACAAACAGGAAAAATGTACTCAGACAGAAGTAGCGAAAAGACCTTCATCCCTTCCTCTCTCCGTGATCCTTATTTTTCTATTTTAGCAGAAAGGAAAGGGGCTGTTAGCCCCGCAAAAGACATTTAAAGCCACAGTTATTGAAAAGTGTAAAATATATAAGATAGCGTATAATAAACAATGAGACCACCTCCTGGGGAAAAGAAGCAATCACAGGAAAAAATAAAGAAAACTCACAGTCTAAAAGGCGAGTGACAAAGGACCATCTATGGAAAAAGTACTTAAAGCTTAAATACAAGGGTTGATAGGCAATATACTATGTGCCTCCATAACAATTTGCTAAAAAAAGAGTTTACAGATTCATATATACCAACTTGAGCACCACGACTTCTCTTCTAATGGAGATGTAGGTTGTGGGAGACACGACACAATAAAAACGGACAATTGAAAGCTAGGACGTGGAACACTCGCTTTTGCCCCTTTTAAAATGAAATCACGCACATAGAAGTATTTTGTGCTGCTTTACAAGCCATAAATGGAAATCTACCAAACTCTTAACAAAGAGATTGAAATAGTTAGTTGGCATCTTTCTCTTTCGGGAGGCACTGGAAATTGCGCTATGGAAGCGCAGGCCTAAGTTAAGTGTATAGAGATCCTGGGTTTCCCAGTCATCAAGATCCCCCTTTCAGCCTCGCCGGTGTCATCCAAAGGAATGCAGAGTAGTACGTTTGACACCAGGTTGGCTGCAGGAACTGCCGAAGTCAGTAAGCACAGCGCAGTGGTCCACATTCTGGGCTTCACTCCTGATTTGGAAGGTTTACTCTTCTACACTTGGCCGTTGGATTAGTTTAGGATCTCCTCCGCCCGGCTAGCCGTTGGCTGCTAGCGACAGCTCCTTCGCGTAGCTTGATGGTGCAGTGTAAACACTATCCCCTCTCGAGGTTTAGCCCGTCGGCTGAGGCGGTGTACCGGGGTCTGGCGCTTGGAGCCAGAACGTAAGAGTTTAGGAGATGGATGAGGACCAGTAGTGTCCGTCCTTCCTACCAGGTAAGGTGCAGCCGTCAGACACAAATCGTACTACCTCTATCCAGAGCCCTCTATTTGTTTATTTCAAAATAAACATAAAAAATCTGAGTCCATTGTGAGAGAAATATAGGAAGGGTAAAACTCCTCTTCGGTTTCTGTAGGGTTCGAAGCAGGGCACGCTGGAAAATAGCGTTACATGTCGAGGGCATAAAAATATATCTCTAGTTTGTTTAATTTACTGAATTATACATATCATCCAGAGTGGAGTACCACGAGGATTCTTGATTTACCCTGCCTTCTTCAAATTCTTCTTTATCATATCTCCTCGCGACCTCAGCATTACAACGTACAATTACGCATATTATACCACCATGCTCCCATTGCACTTAGACTACCTTCACACAGATTGTGTTCGAAATAAAACATCAACACACACAAACTCCACTTTCAACAGAACTTGATGACTGTCTCCTCCTCAAAATCATGCCACTATGCATGTTCCATCAAAAACCACGTCGGCCCAATATAATCAAATACTCAACTCTTAGACAAAACCCCTATGGTGCTTGTTGCCCTAGAACAAGGGTGGCAAACACAGGAACGGGTGCCCAGTGGCGCACGAGTGTCAGGGAAACGTTAAAGGATTTGGAATTTATAACTCATCATAAAGCTGAGGATTTTGCCTCAATGAACTACATTGTTTTACAATTGCGAGGTATGTACATTAATGAAAACAAACGTTACTTAATAAGAACTACTAACCTATAACGCTAAATCTATCTTTAATTGTGTTATTATTTTATCGTCCTTTTGTCAATAGAAACTTAAAAAATAAATATTTGCTTAAACGAAATGAATAGCAGGCAGGACTAGTAAAAATATATTTACTCGATCTTGGTACGCATAGTCAAAATGATTCGCCAGCCTTGATCTAGAGACCGTACTCAGATAGACAATACATAAGAAACACGACGAGCAAAAGAAACAGGAAAATAAACACACGTCGAACACCCACAAGGAGCTCGTTTTGGCAATCCAAGGAATCCATCACCCACAAATACAACCAGTACATCCACCCTACACTTGCTTGCCTCAATATGGTTCGGATGAGTTATTTTACGCCCACATAGCTTAGAAAATTCCGCTACAGGATACGTTTGAAGGACTTTAATAAACTATCTCCACTTCTACCTCTGTGTCTTACGGTTTCTAAACACAACACGTAAACGGAGTGTAAGAGAATAAATAACCTTTGACGTAATTCTTCCTCACGTTATTTGGAAACCACGCGATATTGTTTTTTTTTTATCTCGCCATGGAAAACGTCACTTCCTGTTCGAGAGCATTCGAGAAGTTTCGACTCGTGGGCGTATTGGGGAAATATCCCTCAATCCTGAGAATTTGTCCAGGGACTTCCCATCGGCGACAAGGAGAGAACGAGCCGCTCTGTTGTACGTGCCTCGCCGCTAAAAGCTGACTTTTGCGTCCGCATCAAAGATTAAGATGTATGGAGCTTTCTCGCTCCCTTCTCCAATTTCCCCTCTTTCCCTTCAGGCTCACTCGTACAAATACCCGGTTTTGACTTGAGATCTCTGAGTCCTGCCCGCACCGCATGGTCTCGAGTCGAAATTCCCGTGAACGTTCAACCAACAGCAAGACCCTTCTACGCAGTGATTTTACCCCAGTCAATTGGTAGCTTATGTGAACGGCAATCCTTTGAAGTTGCGCAACAGTTTCCCTTCGTTTAATCGATCCGAAGAAAATCTCCATCGATTACCTTTGAGGAAAAGAAGTTTCCTCTTCTAGGGGATTACGAGTAATCTCTAATTCTCCGTCGAGCTTCATCCTTGAAAATTGGCTATCGTCATTGCTATTCCTCGGAAGGTTGGATCGGATCGTGCGCCACTTGCATCATCCCGAGCAGGAGTTTCCTCGAAGTCATCGACCCGTAAGATGGAAACCCCCTCAATCATTAATAGTATCAAGTCCCGACACTTTTGATCTGAACATAGTAATGCTATTCAATTAATTTTATTCTAGAATTCATCCTTATCATAATTAATAATCCCAGTTGATCGCCCGAAACATTAAGTAGTCACATTCTTGATGAGGATTTGCTCATAATTTTCTGATGGAGATAAATGCTTCTTCATCAAGCCCGATCGGATATTACATACGACACATGATGATACTCTTAATAATTGACTCCTATTAAGGGCTATTAAAAATGTAAAAATCTAGAGTCGCTTTATTCGAGGTGTGGATGAGAAAAGGAGAAAGCAAGCTATGAGGTGTGTAGGAGATAGGGAAAATAGAGAAAAAGCAAGCGATGAGCTGTGCAGGAGATATAGAGAAATTAAGCGATGGTGTGCGCAGGAGATAGGAAGGAAGCAAATGATGAAGTATGCAGGAGATAGGGGGAAAGCAGGCAATGAGGCGTGTAGAAAATAGGGAGAAAGCGAGCGATGAGGTGTGCAGGAGATAGGAGAAAGCAAACGATGAGGTGTGCAGAAGATAGGAAGAAACCAAGCGATGAGGTGTGCATGAGATAAGGAAAAGGCAAGCGATGAGGTGTGCAAAAGATAGGGAAAAGGAAAACGATGAGGTGTGCAGGAGAGAGTTAGAAAGAGAGCGATGAGTTGTGGAGGAAATAGGAAGAAATCAAGCGACTAGGTATGCAAGAGATAGGGAGAAAGCAAGAAATAAGGTGTGCATAAGATAAGGAAAAGGCAAGCGATGAGGGGGGCAAAAGATAGGGAAAAGTCAAACGATGAGGTGTGCAAGAGATATAATAAATCAAGCAATGAGGTTTACAGGAGATAGAAAGAAATCAAGCGATGAGGTATGCACGAGATAGGGAGAAAGGAAGCGATGGGTTGTGAAGGAGATAGGAAGAAAGGAAGCGATGGGTTTTGAAGGAGATAGGGAGAAAGAAACCGATCAGGTGTGCAGGAGATAGGGAAAGGTCAAGCGATGAGGTGTGCAGGAGATAGGAAAAAGGCCAGCAATAAGGTGTGCGGGAGATAGTGAGAAAGTGAGCAATGAGGTATGCAGGAGATAGAAAGAAAGCAAGCGATGATGTGTGCAGGAGATAGGAAGAAAGTAAGCAATGATGGTGCAGGAGATAGGGAGAAAGCAATCGATGAAGTGTGCAGGAGTTAAGGATAAAACTAGAAATGAGGTGTGCATGAGATAAGGAGTAAGCCAACGATGAGGACTGCAGGAGATAGTGAGAAAGCGATGGAGGATGTATGCAGGAAATAGAGAGACAGCATGCGATGAGGTGTTTGGGATATAGAGAGAAAGTAAGCGATGAGGTATGCAGGAGATAGGGAGAAAGTAAGTGATGAAGTGTGCAGGAGATAGGGAGAAAGCAAGCGATGATGTTTTCAAGAGATAGGGAAAAAAGCAATGAGGTGTGGGGGAGATAGTGAGAAAGCGAGCGATGAGGTGTGCAGGAGATATGGAGAAAGCAAGCGATGATGTGGGCAGGAAAAAGAAGAAAGTAAGCGATAAGTTGTTAAGAAGATAGGGAGAAGCAAGCGATGAATTGTGCAGGAGATAAAGATAAAATAAGCGATGAGGTTTGCAGGAGATAAGGAGTAAGCAAGCGTGAGCTGTGACGGAGATAGGGAAAATCAAGCAATGAGGTGTGCGGAAGATAGGGAAAGGACAAGCAATGAGGTGCGCGGGAGATAGAGAGGAAGAAAGCGATGGGGTGAAGAGGAGATAGGGAGAAATTAAGCGATGAGGTGTTCAGGAGAGAGGGAGAAAGCAAGCGATGATGTGTCAGGAGATATGAAGAAAATAAGCCATGAGGTGTGCAGGGGAAAAAAGTAAAACGAGCGATGAGGTGAGCTTGAGATAAGGAGTAAACAAGCGTTTAGGCCTGCAGAAGATAGGGAGGAAGCGTGTGATGAGGTATTTAGGAGCTAGTGAGAAAGAAGGCGAGGAGGTGTGCAGGAGATAGGAAGAAAGTAAGCCATGAGGTGTTCAGGAGAGAGGGAGAATGCAAGCGATGAAGTGTGCAGGAGATAAGGAGAAATTAAGCGATAAAGTCCGCAAGAGATAAGGTAAAAGCAATCGATGAGGTGTGCAGGAGATAAGCATAAAACGAGCGATGAGATGTGGAGGAGATAGGGAGTGGCCAAGAGATGAGGCATGCAGGAGAGAGGGAGAAACCGAACGATGAGGTATGCATGAGAAAAGGAGAAAGTAAGCTATCAGGTGTGCAGGAGATAGGGAAAAGGCAAGCGATGAGGGGTGCATGAGATAGGGAAAAGCAAGCAATGAGCTATGCGGGAGATAAGGAGAAAGCGAGCGATGAGTTGTGCAGGAGATAGGAAGAAATTAAGCGATGAGGTGTACAGGACATAGGAAGAAAGCAAGCGATGAGGTGTTCAAGGGAGATGGAGAATGCAAGCTATGAGGTATGCAGGATATAGGGAGAAAGTAAGCGATGAGGTGTGCATGAGATAGAGAAAAGCAAGCAATGAGGTGTGCTGGAAAGAGTGAGAAAGCAAGCGATGATGTGTGCTGGAGATAGGGAGAAAGTAATCGATAAGGTGTGCAAGAGATAGGGAGAAAGCAAGCGATGAAGTTTGTAGGAGACAAAGATTAAACAAGCGATGAGGTATGAAGGATATAGGGAGTAAGCAAACGATGAGGCTTGAAGGAGATAGGGAAAATCAAGCAATGAGGTGTGCGGGAGATAGAGAGAAAGCAAGCAATGAGGTGTGCAGGAGATAGGGTGAAAGTGAACGATGAGGTGTTCAGGAGAGAGGGAGAAAGCAATGGATGATGTGTGTAAGAGATATGGAGAAAGTAATTGATGAGGTGTGCAGGAGATATGGAAAAGGCAAGCGATGAGCTGTGCATGAGATAAGGAAAAGCAAGCAATGAAGTATGCGGTAGATAGGGAAAGCGAGCCATGAGTTTTGCAGTAAATAGGGAGAAAGCGAGCGATGAGGTATGCAAGAGGTAGGGAAAAAGCAAGCGATGGTGTCTGCAGGAAATAGAGAGCAAGTAAGCAATGAGATATGCAGGAGATAGGAAGAAAGTAAGCGATGAAATCTGCAGGAGATAAGGATAAAACGGGCGATGAGGTTTGCATGAAATAGGGGGAGAGCGAACGATGAGGTATGCAGGAGATAGGGAGAAAGCAAGTAATTAGTTATGCAGGAGTTAGGGAGAAATTAAGCGATGATGCGTGCATGGGAGAGGCAGAAAGCAAGCGATGAGGTGTGCAGGAAATAGACGGAAGCAAGCGATGAGGTGTGCAGAAAATAAGGATAAAACAAGAGATGAGGTAGGAAGGAGATAGGGAATGAGCAAGCCATAATGCGTGCAGGAGGTAAGGAGAAAGCGAACGATGAGGTCTGCAGGAGATAGGGAGAAAGCAAGCAAAGAGGGGTGCAGGAGATAGGAGGAAAGCAAGTGATGAGGTGTGCAGGAGATAGAAAGACAACAAGCGATGAGGTATGTAGGATATAGGGAGAAACCAAGCGATGGGTGTGTAGGTCATAGGAAGAAAGCAAGCGATGGGGTATACAGTAGCTAGGGAGAGGGCAAGTGATGAGGTGTGTAGGAGATAGGGAGAAATTAAGCGATGAGGTCCGCAGGAGATAAGGTGAAAGCAAGCGATGAGGTGTGCAGGAAATAAGCATAAAACGAGCGATTAGGTGTGCAGGAGATACGGAGTAAGCGGGAGATGATGCATGCAGGAGAGAAGGAGAAACCGAAAGATAAGGTCTGCATAAGATAGGGAGAAAGTTAGCGATCAGGTGTGCAGGAGATAGGCAAAAGGCAAGAGATGGGGGTGCATGAGATCGAGAAAAGCAAGCAATGAGCTATGCGGGAGATAGGGATAAAGCGAACGATGAGTTGTGCAGGAGATAGGGAGAAAGCGAGCTACATGGAAGGCAAGAGATAGTGTGTCTGCAGGAGATAGGGAGAAAGTAAGCGATGAGGTGTGCAGGAGATAGGAAGAAAGCAAGCGATAAGGTGTTAAAGAGAGAGGGAGAATGCAGGCGATGAGGTATGCAGAAGATAGGGAGAAATTAAACGATGAGGTATGCATGATATAGGAAAAAGTAAGCAATGATGTGTGCGGGAGATAGTGAGAAAGCGAGCGATGAGGTGTGCAAGAGACAGGGAGAAAGTAAGCAATGAGGTGTTCAGGAGACAGGGAGAAAGCAATCGATAAAGTGTGTAGGAGATAAAGATAAAACAATCTATGAGGTGTGAAGGAATAGGAAGTAAGCAAGCGATGAGGCTTGAAGGAGATAGGGAAAAGCAAGCAATGAGGTGTGCGTGAGATAGGGAGAAAGCAAGCGATGAGGTGTGCATGAGATAGGGAGAAAGTAAGCCATGAGGTGTTCAGGAGAGAGGGCGAAAGCAATCAAT
Organism: Ceratothoa steindachneri; assembly: GCA_963969495.1. Lineage (NCBI taxonomy): Eukaryota > Metazoa > Arthropoda > Malacostraca > Isopoda > Cymothoidae > Ceratothoa > Ceratothoa steindachneri. The sequence continues at coordinate 75,698,067 of OZ018335.1, forward strand.
GATGTGTGCAAGAGATATAGAGAAAGCGAGCGATGAGGTATGCAAAAGATAGGTGTCTGCAGGAGATAGAGAGAAAGTAAGCGATAAGGTGTGCAGGAGATAGGAAGAAAGCAAGCGATGAAGTGTGCAGAAGATAAGGATCAAACGGGCGATGAGGTGTGCAGGTGATAGGGAGAAAGCAAACGATGAGGTCTGAGTGAGATAGGGAGAAAGTAAACGACCAGGTGTGCAGGAGATAAGGAAAAGGCAAATGATGAGGTGTGCATTAGATATGGAAAAGTAAGCAATGAGGTATTCGAGAGATAGGGAGAGAGCGAGCCATGAGTTTTGCAGGAGATAGGGAGAAATTAAGCGAAGAGGGGTGGAGGAGATAGGGAGAAAGCCATCGATAAAGTGTGTAGGAAATAACGATAAAACAAGCAAAAACGCATGCAAGAGATAAGGAGAAAGCGAAAGATGAGGTCTGCAGGAGATAGGGAGAAAAAAGGTAATGAGGTGTGCAGGAGATATGAGGAAAGCGAGTGATAAGGTGTGCAGAATATAGAAAGACAACAAGCGATGAGGTATATAGGATATAGGGAGAAACTAAGCAATGGGTGTGTAGGTCATAGGGAGAAAGTAAGCAATATGGTTATACAGGAGCTAGGGAGAAAGTAAGTGATGAGGTGTGCAAGGTATAGGGAGAAATCAAGCGATGAGACCTGCATGAGATAGGGATAAATCAAGCGATAGGGTGCGCCGGAGATAAGCAAAAACCAAGAGATGAACTGTCCAAGAGATAAGTAAAAAGCAAGCGAAGAGGTGTGGAGGAGATAGGGAGAAAGCAAGCGATGAATTCTGAAAGATTTATAGAGCAACAAGCGAAGAGGTGTGCAGGAGATAGGATGAAAGCAAGCATTAAGGGAGAAAGGGAGCGATGAGGTGTGCGCAAGATAGCGAGAAAGGAAGCAGTACGGTGTGAAGGAGATAGTGAGTAAGCAAACGATCAGGCATGCAGGAGATAGGGGGGAAGCGAATGATGAGGTCTACACGAGATAGTGAGAAAGCAAGCAATAAGGCGTACAGGAGATAAGAGGAAAGCGATCGCTGAGGTGTGCGGGATATAGGAGAGACAGCAAGTGATGAGGTATGAACGATATAGGGATAAAATAAGCGATGTGGTGCGTAAGGAAATAGGGAGAAAGCAAGCGATGGGGTCTACAGGAGATAGGGAGAAAGCAAGTGATGAGGTGTGTAGGAGATAGGGAGAAATCAAGTGATAAGCTGTGCAGGAGACAGGGATAAAGCAAGCGACGTGTGCAGGAGACAGGGATAAAGCAAGCGATGTGTGCAGGAGTTAAGAGAAAAGCGATCGGTGAGTTGTGCCGGAGATAGAGAGACAGCAACCGATAAGGTATGTAGGATATAGGGAGAAAGTAAGCGATAGGGTGTGTAGGAAATAGGGATAAAGCAAGCAATGGAGTATACAGAAGATAGGGAGAAAGCAAGTGATGATGTGTGTAGGAGATAGGGAGAAAGCAAGTGATAAGCTGTGCAGGAAATAGGGATAATGCAAGCGATGTGTGCAAAAGTTAGGAGGAAAGCGAGCGATGAGGTGTGCCGGAGATAGAGAGACAGCAAGCGATGATGTGTTCAGGATATAGGGAGAAAGTAAGCGATAGGGTGTGTAGGGGATATGGAGAAATCAAGCGATGGGGTATACAGGAGATATGGAGAAAGCAAGTGTTGAGGTGTGTAGGAGCTAGGGAGAAATCAAGTGATGGGTTGTGCTGGAGATAGGGAAAATCTATCGATGAGGTCTGCAGGAGATAGGGAGAAATCAAGCGATGGGGTGCGCCGGATATAAGCAAAATCAAGAGATGAGCTGTGCAAGAGATAAGGTAAAAGCAAGCGATGAGGTGTGGAAGAGATAGAGAGAAAGCAAGCGATTAATTGTGCAAGAGATAGAGAGAAAGCAAGCAAAGAGGCGTGCAGGAGATAAGGAGAAAGCAAGAGTTGAGGCGTGCAGGAAATAGGGAGAAAGTGAGCGATGAGGTATGCATGAGATAGGGAGAAAGCAAACGGTGAGGTTGTAGGAGACAGGGAGAAAGCAAGCGATGAGGTTTGTAGGATATAAGGAAAAAGTAAGCAATGAGGTATGCAAGAGATAGGGAGAAATCACGCGATGAGGTGTGCAGGAGATAAGGATAAAACGAGCGATGAGGTTTGCAGGAGATACGGAGGAAGCCAGCGATGAGGTCTGCAAGAGTTATGGAGAATGCAATGAGCAGAGATGGCAAATGATGTATATGTATATACAATTCCACTCCTTTGCCCCCTAAAGGGATGTTCTGCACTTCCTTAAATAACATTCTCCATTCGTTATTCGTAGTTTCTCTTCAAATGAGAGTCAACTGTCTCCCACAGACCCCCGGATATTTAAATCTCTACCCAAGTATTTTGAGCTTGTGAAATTGTTCTCTGCTTTCTCCCTCATCACTGTTTGTCGCAAATTATGCCGCTTTGACTCATTTCTCTTTTATTCTAGGTCTCTCTTTCTTATCTACCTGCGTGCCATAATATTTAACTAAATTTCGTTATTTCTTAAGGTTTGTACCTTATAGGCACACACACTGAGGGCTATTTGAGTGGGGATCTAGAATTTCGACCTGGGATCCGAACCACAAGATACTCGAAAATATAACATTCACCATTAATGTGACCCAAACATGTATCCTATCCGATGACTACTTGTTCCCAATGTTGCCTAACTCCGCTCAACCTGGAATGTGGTGTTTCTACGCTTAGTCGCAATTTAATGGCCACAAGGTTTTGAGGAGACCAATTCTTTGGTTCCAAAGTTTTATTGTTTCAGATTGTAAGTGACTGAATTCTAGGATTCATCTTTGCTGGATTTCCCATTCAGGAGCAAATCTAGAGCGACAAAGCTCCATTCTTGGGTTAATGGCGGTCGAGGAATATTTGACGATTTGCGGGCTTCCGCTTCACGCACGACGATCCACGCACAGGTTTTCGATCTGAATAAATGGAGAGATTTTCCACGCTATAAACTCATATATGTGGTAGTGGTGTACGACCGACTTTTATGCCCAATGACACCAGACTCTCTTTCATACTCGAAAACACATGAAATTCCACCAAATTTCTTATGGCTCGTTCGTATGCCTTGTTCTTTGGAGACATTTTGGTGCCAATCTGTGTTCATACTTATGTTTAAGGGACTAAATTTGCCTCTATTTAAACTTTTGACCTGGACTTTAGCAGAGTTCATAGGCTCAGATATGTAGTGTAATACCTATGCCGTTGCGCTAAACGGAGTCGGTGCCTGGTCTTCATTTTTGCAGAGCAAAGACAAGTAGAGAGCTTAAAGTTAAACACCATTTTCATAAAGATCAATTTACTTCAAGTAGGATACACTAAAAAGAATGTTTTCATTATCGTATAAGTTTTGTTTGTTGATATTCTTATGTCAAAATTACGACAAACAACATTGTAAAAACATTTGGTGTGAGTGGTTAAATGGCAGCGTAAGCCTTCCGTGGCGACCAATAAATGTTGTCGAAGTGTATTGCCAAAGAATGCGAGCCAATTTATCCCTTAGCCAAAAGTGTATTCGTCATTTTGGGGACAAAATATTCAATCCACCTCAACCGATGGTCACTCTTCCCAAGGCTCTATATAATTGTCTCCTCCCAGATATTAGTCCCCTTAACTCTCACTTACGCTGCAAACTCAATAATCTTCTACAAATATACATATTTAATACACACACTAATTTTAAAATAATTTTCATTCATAATTTTCATTTAGGACAATTTTTTTTATATAAAGTCTGACTATCTTGACGTGAGCTACTCGGTTGTCTATAATTTTATTTACCTCAGGTACCACCAGGGGACGTATATTAGAAGCATGGCCTTTGAAGGTGAGAGTCTGTTCCCACTATGCATAAGTCCGAGCACTAGCTCTGTTCTCACTAATAAAGAAACGTCCTTCATCCTTGATTACTCTGTTCAATGTCGAATAGATATATTTCACCTAGTCGCAAAATTTGCAAAGTTAACAACCTATCCATCTAATGACGTCACATGGAAAAAAATCACCTATTTCATTCGCTGGATTTGCACTTCGCAAATGTTTAGCAGTGTTTATATTGTGTTTAAGGAATAATTAATTTCAAAAATCACTTCAATAACCTAACTATTGTACTTGTTCAGTATGAGCCGGCCCTAACTTTCACCATTTTTCTAATCATAGCTGGTTATCAGTTTTAATTCTAATAGCTGTAATCTGAAACATCACTTAATTAAATGAAAATTATTTGCCTACTCGTTCTTGTCTTCATCCTTAGCCAAAAATTTAGTTTTATAACCAACCAGCCCAATAGAATATTATATATATATATATATATATATATATATATATATATATATAATTTTTTTGAATTTATATGTTATTACATGGGGTTAGATAAAATAATGAAAACTTATGTGTTAATTTTACTTTTAGTGATCGATATTTTTATTACATAAAATTCGAATAGATGATAATTTATAATAATATGTGTCGTAGGTCAGTTTAGAGTTCCTGACCTCCACTTGCTTCCTTTGACTTGGAAGGGAACGTGGCAAGCCCGCAGGACACTCTGCGATTAGCCTTGCCCTGAATAATGCACTTTAAACGTGGGTTGCACTAAATAGAGTAAGAGTGACTATTTATTCTTGGCTGAATTAAATCAACTAACAACGAGGGTCTGGATATCAAACTGGATGAAACAAAATATTCTTTACTACTGTACAAACAAAAATAAAATAATGAATACAACATAGAAATAAAAAAAATAAATCAATGGGCAAAAGGTCCAGGTGGGAGCCGTGAGCACGTATACACAAACGTACACGGCCGACAAAAGGGAAACTACTATTCCGGGTGAATCTGCCGCCCCGAGGATTTTGTACCCGAGAGAAGGGCTTTGTATGAACGTGGAGCTCGATTGCTTTTCAACGGCACGGTTGGGTTTGCACTTGGCCGATTAGAACTCGGCCTGCTTAAAGTTATGAAGAAGAATACAACCTCTCTTCTAACAACCACTGCTAGCCTCAAAAGTAGGGATCGAGTCAGTATTTCGCCGTGGAGAACCTGAGTCGAATACAGCAGTGTGGGAGTCTCCTCGTTCCTAGTTCTTATTTCTTCTTATTTAATTTTCTTGTCTCGTAGCTCTTAGGTTAAGGGGGGCAAGAGAAAAATTCTTTTGTGTCACAGCATCTTTGGCAAAATACTAATCTTACCCAGGCCTAGGCGTAACTATTTATACGGGGCCGCGGAAAGTGAATTTTACCGAGGCGCCAGGAGTGAATTTATCCCTTCACGACATCTCGCGGAACCTTTTGTTGTTATAATTAGGCTCGCTATAGGGCGTGTTATCAAACGGAATTTACCTCAAAATAAGCCGATCGCGGGTTCTTTCCCTCCTACCCGTCTCTCTCTTTCTCTCTTTCACAATATGAAACGCGTTTCAAGACCTTTAAAAAGAGCAGAATGTACAAGCTCAAAGAGCTGAAACATCGGTAATAAAAAAGGGCTCAAATGTTTGTTTCCAAAGGAACTCCAAGATTATAACTGCTCAGTAAAAGCAGAGAACGAAAAAATCCAACAAAAGTAGGAACGGACGAAAGAAAAGGCTCAGCGATAGAGAGCGTAGAAAAACCTAAACTGCTTATCGTCTAAGAATCACAGCTTCAAATATGGTAACAGCGCTTAGTAAGCATCAAAAAGTAATTTTTCGTGGAAGAATGTTTGTCGAGAGCTTTAAGAAGCCAGGTATTCTAGAAGGGCTTCAATTGTTAACCTTTGCCTAGGCAAATGAACATGGAACGTTGCAAAGAGTGATATATAAGCCATAAGAATGGGTCAATGGATTAATTAGGATTAATCTTTCTTAACATTATTTTTTCCATGTTCTTATCTAGTTTATTTCTGGGTGGTCTAAATAATTTTATGATCCTGATTGTCTAATTTCGACAGTTTTTGCGTGGTGATGATTTGTGCGACAATATTATGAAAAGTTCTTTCCCGCTGGTTGCACTCTCTTTCAAGATGATAACGCACCCATTCACACAACTGGCATTCTTAATTGCCAGACCTTAATATAGTTGAGTATTCGTGGTTTCAATCATAGCAACAACTTAGGAACCGATTTCCCCCCAACAGCGTCTAGGAAAGAGCTGGACAACTTTTGCACGAGAAATGGGTTAAAATTCCTTTCGATACTGTCCGAAAGCCGAATGAATTAATTTCTCGACTTATTGACTTTTATTAATTTTAAATGACGATCAACTCCAAATTCTAAGTAAAAATTTATAATTAAAATAGTATTTCCATTACTTTGTTCAACCACAACATGAATTTGAAAATTTAATATAGATAAATTACTCGCCCCATTTAAGAATTGATCAAATCTGGCGTCCTTTCTGGCATACAAAACTCACGTAAGTACTTGAATAATCTAGGTGTATCTGAGAGGGCGGGGATCATTTGAATGATGTGATTCGTTAGAGCAGAATGTTTTTAAAATACAAATTATGGTTCTTTATAAGAATGTATATAACATTTGTTTTCTATGCACATCAACCCCCTCCCAAATTATTTATTTTCTTTGGAGTTTTGTATGCAGTGAACACATTACTTTAATGTAAAAGTCGAAAAAACTGTGCGCTATATTTAAGTAAGACGCTCAACATATAAGAGTGTATATATACTCAAAGAAAGTTGCAGCAGTGGAAAATATTGTGGGAGTACATAGGGCTAATATAGCATAAACAATCGGTTCCAGAGAAGCAGAAACTTGATGACCCCTCTGCAGGTGACAGGACAACAAGAGATGTTGGTGCGGCCCTCATTCCTTTCTCTGCAGTGACCCTCCAACGCTGCCTTCTAAGAAGCCAGCTCTTGTCTGGCTCTCCTGTGAACACCCACAAAAAACCCAAACAAAAGAAAATTTCAGCCAGAAAATAATGCTCAAGTTTGGCCATTTTTTCCACCTAGATAACTATGAGATGCGGGGTCAATAACAGAGGCGGTAGGTAGCATTACCTATCGTTGCCATAGACTCCTATTCATTCTTTTTTTCTTATTTTTCCTCTTACTTCTTCTATAACCCTTTCCAGTAATTCTTTAGGATATTTTTTTCGTTTAAGCATCGTTGTTGTTTTTTTTAATTGGAAACTTTTTCTGTCTCTTTTGTAGGGAAAATATGGCTTCGCCCAAACTGATTTCAAAATTAGCTGCTATCTTTTCATTAAGGCTTAGGATATTTAGAAATCTAAGTGTTTTAGAAGACAATCCCCGGTATAACAGGTCATTTTATTAAGTATGATGCATATCATTGGGGACGAATGGAGGGAGTCAAAATTGAAAGAAATTGGCAAAAAACTGAAATACTGGATTATATCACAACAGGCAACTGACATTATTAACTTAAGGTGATTAATAATATCACTTAAGATTAAGTTTAGAACATGGGGACTTCATTTATACTTCCCTTCAGTTATATTGTAGTTCGGAATGTCTTTAATTAATAAAGATTCAATCATTATTATTTATTATAATCATTAAATGATAGTATATACGTTTATCTAATAACCTTCCGGTCTCTCAAACATAGAAAGAGGGGCAATTTGTGGCTATAACCAGGCTAAATTAGATGTCTGAATCTTTATTTTGCGATTTTGGCTTTGGTGGAATGGAAAGATTTTCTGATGGCTGAAGGACATTTAAATGTGGTCAAGTTGGGATACGCAATATAGTAGTAGAATATGGTAGAGATAAACAATTCTTTTTGGGATCAAAGATTTTTATGTTGAGGTCGGTAGAATATTAACCTAGCATTAGATAGGTTTTCATCTACTCGTAAACAATAAACATGCATGTTATATATGTAATTTCATCTTAACAACATCATGGGTCACAAATTTGAATGGCTCTTTAATAGAGATATATTGCGATTGCTCTTTTTTTTATTTTATCATATTGACATGAAAAAAAAGTGAATATATGAATTAGAATTAGTAGGTTTACGATACACGGTAAAAAGATACTTCATTATTAATTCTTAAGACTTTTACATCAAGAAAAGGTAAGCAATTGTCCTTTTCCCATTCAGCTTTGAATTTTATAGTGGGGTGGATGTTATTATGCTTGTTCAAAATATTTTCACAAGAGTCTATGAGATTTTATGGCTATGTGGAAATCACATCGTCTACATACTTATACTATACTAAATTTGTGTTGGGTTTAATAGTCGCGTGTAAGGAGGATTCAAAATGTTCCATGAACAGGTTACAAGGCATAGGGGATAACGGGTTGTCTATACTAAGGCCATATTTTGGTCGCAAGAAGTCCATGTCAATGTTGAATGCATTATCTATAACACACAGTTTAACTACCCCCTAAAAACTTGCTAAACAAGTTAAACTGTGTAAAGGCGAGATGTAGAGAGAAAGGAGAAAATATTATTTATGCAGACCCAAGGCCTTCTGGTCTCAGCGTAGCGACATCACTTTGTGACCAGGTGTAAAGATAATGGAAGATGAAGAAAGTTATTGAATAGCAGGAGGAAAGTTGGTGTTGGGACAGAGAAGAAAGGTTAAAGCAACACAAACACATCCTTAAACCAGATTCAAGATGGGTGGGGGAGAATTTCCGTCTTCCAAACCCAGCCATGGCCAGCAACTAGATTTCAATATTAGCCACTGGGCAAAAAAAAATAGGTGAGAAGGGGAAAAAGATATCTAGTAAGAGTAAAGCCCGGGTAATCTCAATCTAGTTTGTGACAACCTATGGCAATAGAACAGGAGGGCGAGCCTTTGCACCAGGTGCCAGGTTAACATTCTTTACGGGTTCTCTTTTGTGGTAAAATGAATATAACGCTAGTAACCTAACAAGAAGAATACTTGCGGCACTAGCCTCCAGGTAGCCAGGAAATCTGTTCCTGCGGCCACAACGTTGTTCCCTCATAACTGACGGTCATTCACTCGTGCGCGTAAACTGCCCCGCACGCGAGGTGAAACATTTACTCATTGTATATTATATGATAGGGAGAGTGCGAAACTGTCCTGAATCTTCCTTCACCCTGCAAATAATTATAATAATCAGCAAGTAAAGATATTTATGTGCCACAATATAAGAATTTCAAACAATATATATCTGTATTGATTTGCGACAGGTTTTTTTTATTGCGGGCAATGCCGGGTTCCTATGCTAGTTTATCACAGACAAAGGGACCCTTTGTCTGATCTTGGGAGTGAAATGTTTCAAGTGGAGAAGACTCCCGCTTCTGGTCTGCGAGAGTAAGAGTGAGTTGCTCCTTGCCTGTTTAAAACGCTTCGATGTTCTGATTTTTGAATATTCAGAATCTCTGTTCAGCAGAATCAGTCTTTACTCCCACTGATGTGAAAGCATGATTATTGATTTATGACCCCAGTCGATTGCCCATCCTTGTCCTCTCAGGAGGTACAAAAGGAGAGCTTTTCAGATCCTCGTATTCGACCGTCTTTTTCCTATTAACAGAAGCAATTTGTTCTCACTCCTCATAATCGGTTTATAAATTAGATTAAAAATCAAAACAAATCAAAGAATTTTTTTTACCGAATTTATCGATTTTTGGCTCTATCTCACAGTCAAGCATTTCATGTATGCTAATCCCGGTTTGAACGAAGTGGCACCCAGCTGCTACGGTTGAATTTATTTTTTGGCTCTATAAAAAAGAGTGTGATTGGATCCTGGATAAGTTCTGAGCTATATTCCATAGTAAACATTTAACTATTCACCGAACATTGTTCTCATTTAGCGGGTTTCACGCTTGTATTAGCAGTGATGTCTATAAATAGTTGCTAAATCATCGGACGGAATATTATTAATACCTTTGGAAGATGTTTTTTCTCTCTTTTTTTGCGTTTTTTCTATTTTATCCTACAATTTATCGTTACTGTTATACTTTTCCTAAGTTAATTTAATTCAGTTAATTAAGTTGTTGCATCTTTTCATTAAATTGGGATACAGATATCATGCTATGCTGCACAAGCTGTAAATCCCATTTGGGCGCAAGATTTGATACAAAGAAATACACACTTTATTGTTTATAAATTCTGGGAGGAATGATTCACAAAGGCACTATTTTATTCACAGGTTGTTGCTATTTTGAGAAATATAAATATATAATTCTATATGGGTTCGTATGTGGACGCTTTAGATGCTGAAAAGTGATAAAATGATCGTAACTTCTAGTGTAACAATAAAATAGAAAATAGTGTGCATTGTGGGCACAATATACACTGTCCTTAAGGTCTGGACATAGGCAAAATGCATATTTTCAATAAAAAAATGAATGAAAAAATAAATACCCCTTTCAATGTGATTTCCACCATTTGTGATGCAAAATTCGATAAGCTTTGCGAGATTCACCCAATGAATTTGATGCATTAACTTCAAATTTCGGCCAATTTGAGCAAATTTCTTTATGATGGGATGTTCCCTCAGATGTCTCGTATTTTCATTTAGTGTTAAACCCTTTGGTTTGAGGAACATTGATTTAAATAGGGGGAGATACTCGTAAGTGTAAATCAATTCTATCTGCTATCACCACAATGTAAAATAATACAGCTCATTAAAAAGTGAGTGAGTATCTGGATGAATTTATCAATGATTGGAGTAGGAAGAGAGAACTTACTCCTCATCCTCAACGAAGGAAGGTATCGTTAGGAGAAGTCAACTGATTGAAGTGGAGGTGTTTTAAGCAAACACTAGCAAGGGCATATCTGTCCGAGTGTTTGGGGGAACAAATGTTAAAGAAAGTAGAAATGTATGGAAGGTAAACATTCCTACCAAACTACCTAAAGAACCCGGGTCCGGAAGGTTGCAGAACCCTCATGATAATGAAGATTCCATGGAAGGAGAATTCTGCTGGATGACACAATAAAGAAAGTTTAATGTAGGCTATGTTGTATCTTTATCCCTCATACAATCGTGTCGAAAGGTTTGAAAGATTCTGATGCTGGTTTTCTGAGTGTGAAAAACTACCCTCAAAAGAGTATATAATGGACAACCTACAATGTATGTCAGTTTGTGCCGATATCTTTACAGCTTAGACCTTTATAATTGAATTTTATCTTCTACAAGGAGTCAGAATCAAGGCAGCAGAATGTCATTGGGCAGGATGCGGACGCTGACATCTGGAGAATTGAACATCCTCCCTAGTTAACGAACGAAGATGGATCTATGTGGCTCTATATGTATATCTTTCTCACAATTATCCTTTGATTTGCTGTGATTTTTAGTTTAATTTATAAACTAATTATGAGGATTGAGAGCAAAATGCTCTGTTAAAAGGAAAAAGACAGTCAAATAAAAGAATCTGAAAAGCTCTCCTTTTGCACCTCCTGAGAGGACAAGGATTATAAATCCATTAGGGTCGTGAATTGACAATCAAACGTTTTGAGTAATTACTACTAATAAGAAGAAGAACCAAATGAAAATTTTAAAAGGTTTTATAGCAAGATTACTTTCTATCTTTTGGTCGTACCTAAATTATTCCAATTCTATAAGGACAGGGAGTCAACTGAGAAAATGGAAGATCAGAGATAAGGGAAGGTAGTCAACTGGGAAAATGGAAGATCAGAGATAAGGGAAGGTAGTCAACTGGGAAAATGGAAGAGCAGAGAGAAGGGAAGGTAATCAACTGGAAAAAAATAGAAGATCAGAGAGAATGGAAGCTAATCAACTGTGAAAATAGAGGAGCAGAGAGAAGGGTAGGTAGTCAACTGAGAAAATAGAAGATCAGAGAAGAAAACATAAAAACAGGTTAAAAGTATGAGATTGTCTGCGGTACAAGTTCTTGAGTTTTTACCATGACAATCATTGCGGAACTTGGATTTGGAATTAAAAGGTTTATTGGGGTGATATTACTCGTGTTTCAGTGTACAGTTTGGTATAATTTGCTGTATTTTCTGATAGAATCACTAGAACATTTAATATCTTAATTTCCATTTATTTTGCTAGAGACTTAGTGCAAAGAAGGAAAGACTGCACTACATTTTTAAAAAGA